>CM070778.1:96973482-98173482 GCA_036346955.1 Dipus sagitta | reverse complement strand
ATCAGCTGACTGCACCTTCCATTGCTGTTGGACTGCTGGAGTTAAAGATATCAGGCTTATGCCACTTTATGTGGGTACTGAGGATCCAAATCCCATTGGGCAGGCTTGCAGTTCAAGGGTCTTTAACCCCTGCCACAGAGGGTTTTGATTTCTGTTGCAAGCTTTTCACTCTGGACTCCTCAGAAACCATTGCAGAACACAAGTGATAGCATCCATGCCCAGCATCTTCCCTAGGCTCCAGAAAGGGCCAGGCTCACCTTCTGTGCCCAGTGGGAATTTATGTAATCTGCACTACAGTCTAAAGAATATCAGTATAAATAATTTATAATGGGTTTATTATGTACGCTGCCTATCATCAAATGGCCTCAGCACTTAGGTTTATTTTAAGAATTAATATTTAAAAATGCAAGATTTAATTTTTTTTATTTTACCTAAGCTAATGTGTAAAGCAGTCTCACAAAGAGATGAAGTAGAGTCTATGTATGCCTTTCCAGTTTGTGTGTAGAATGGCGGATGTGAAAGTGGTATGAGAGCACAGACCAGTGGTCCTCTGCTTTGCAGAAGAAAAAGTGGTTGAGGGTCAAAGACACCATGGACTTATCCAGGACACCATCCAAAGAGCTATGCCAGTAAATTGCAACTGACCTGTTCTATGTCCTTTTCATTGTGATATAGCAATCATTACGTCAAGCAGTTTAACTATTTTTCTGCAGTATAAATACACAGTTCAATTATTTATTACCACAATGTGACACAGGACCAATCCACAGCCAGATCAAGGCAGTGGCATGTGCATGCTCCTTCCCAGTGACTGCCCTTACTTTCATCTTCCAAACAGACTGCTATTTGATTTTATAATTTTCTACAATTAGGACCAAATAGATTAAGTTTTAAAAGTGTTTCTGCTTAATTATTTTGGAAGAAGAGAGTATATGCCTCTTATAATAACTTATGCCACTAAAAAAGTATTACATATAGATACAGTTTATTTCTTTCAAGATATAAAATTATTTCACATTTTTAAACCATAATCACATTATTTTACTAGTGATAGAAAATTAGCCTTTCACCCATCCTTTTCCATAGAAACAATGTAACTGTGGGCATCCTTGCCTGTGGGCAAACATGCTCATGAATTTCTGTTGCACATGTGAATACAAATGGAATTTATGGATCATATAATAGCCCATGACTTTATTTAGTAAGCACTGCGAGACTGCTTTAAAATGTGATTAATCAATTAATTGTCCCACTGTGAGTATTTGAGAGTATATAATCACCTCTTTATATATTCATTGTATACCTAATATATCCCAGAAATCATATTAGTTTCTGAGGCTGAAAACTGAGGAACAGAATCTTCTCATGAGGATTCCCTTTCAGTGATGCAGAAGTAACAAATATATTGGCAATGAATAAAAAGAAAACATAACCTAGGGTTTATATTCCTCTTATAAAACATATAGTCTTTATCTTTGGGAGGGGGTATTATTCAGTGGTACAACATGGATTCAATATCCAAACTGGAAGAACAGCCCAACCATGAAAACACCCATGGATTCTTCACATTGTTTCCATCTCCATGGCATAAATCTGCTCATTCTGGTTGGGCATGGCTACTTATAAGGGATAGCAGAAATAATTAATAACCCAATGACCAAGCATACATTTTTACCAATGTAGGAAATCATGAAAACAACAATGTTAAGACTATCCTTGTAAGATGGTTTTCTATGCAGGACCTCAAGAAGGAAATTGCTCTCTGTAGAGAGAAAACACTGCCAGCTTTGGTAAATCTAAATGGCTAATTAAGTAGTATATGGGCAACTTATACGGCAGTTTATAAACTGAGATCCAGACTTGGGAGCCAGGCTGGCACAGGAGCTGACAAGCTTCAGCAAAAGGCTAACACTACATGGAAAGAAGCAAGTTCATGCATGATGGTAAGAAATGGGTAAATATGCAGTGAATATAAAAGCTTAGCTCCAAGGAGGATGCTAGGGGAGGTAAGTCACCACAAGACACCTCACAAAATCTGCAAGACCTCACGGATTTTACTCAAGCTCTATCTTGAGTAGTTCATCAAGGGGATGAGCCCAAGCCTCATGAATCAGAGGAAAAAGAGGTAAAATGAGCCTGCAGGAACATATGACAGAAGAGCCAGATACAGACGTCACTGGCAAAGAAAACCTGGATGCAAACCCTAGCCAGCATTAGATGGAGGGCCACCAGTGCTCCACCATTTGATGATTATTCTGTCATTTTCTCTACCACCACCACAGGCTGCACTACCATTAAGTGCGATATGGAGAATAGATAAAAACTACATGAGTTTGTTGAGCCAATAAATGGTCACACGTGGAACCTCCGTCTCAACTGTGACTCTCAGCCACATCCTTGGAATAACCATCTCTACCACTGGAAAGAACCTTCGTTTGGGCAACAGAAGTAGCAAGCAAATTCTCATCTGGGAGACTCAGAGTAGCTCAGCCCTATATACCTTCAGGGGTCACTAATACATCATGTCAGATGCCCAATAGGAATTCATCTTATCTCACAATGCTCCTTGAATATGTGGAATACTGTGGGACACTCCTTATAGACCCAGTTTAGATGCCAGGATATTGTGGCTGCACTGCACACCCTGAGCTAGGAGTGCTATGGGATGGTTTAGAGCAAGGATGTGACTGTACACGTGTATAAGACTACTGAGAAGTCCCAGCTTAACTTTTGTTGTCACCATGGTCCAACTGACTGCATCAACTTCAGGAACAAAGCACAAAGTGGCTAGCATAGGTGATGGCTCTGTAACCTCGGAACCTCTCCAGAGTCACCACTAACCATGAAGAGTTAAGCTTATTGGTAACAGGAGGGCTGGGCCTTCAGGACCCCTTCTGGCTTGTTAGTGGCAGCCCTATTCAACAGACTTCAAGGCCACAGGCTCTGCTGTACCTCTGTGTGCCCATGTGGGGAGGCTTCTGACAGTTTGACCTTCTCTGAGCTACCCCAGATGGATTTTATCTTAAGTTCTTTACTGCTGGATCTTCCTATTTGCTGGAGTGGGGCAGGAGTAAAGGCAGGTAGATCAGAGAGGATTGGGGCTGCTGGCATTATCCAACTCCACAGGGTCCACAGCCCCCTCCACCACAGCTGTTGGCTACTGACACTTTTTCATTCTTATATAAGTTCTTCCCAGACGTTGCTCAATAGTATTTATATTAAAAGCTACCCACCAAAACCAAACAAACAAAAACTCACCCAGAAAGGAAACAAGAACAGAAGAGTTGAGATGTGAATTGCTAGTGCTAAGGGTGATAATATTGCAGGATGATGGGTAACCATGAAGGACTCTGCTAAGGAGTCTGGCTTTTACTTCACTGACACCATCATACCTGAAAATCAGAAAGATCACTATGATTGTGGGGGATGGGACAGAGGAAGATAATATTAAAAATTATTCAAAAGTTCAGCAATAGTTGAGAAGCAAGGCGAGAGCTTGCACTGTATTATTTGCATTGGAGAGGGAAGGAAATCATGAACATGGCCCTGAAGAGTTGAAATCTACAGATGTGTTGTGTACTCAAGTGGGCTTAAATAATCAAATATACTTAGTTTTTCACTTCGTTGTCTACGTAGAAGTACTTGGAGTTTGCAAATATACATCAAAGATACATCAAAGAAGAGGAACGTTTTGAAGAAAGAAATGATCTTTATCTTGAAAAGATCTATATTTTGAGCTGAGGAAATGGCTTAGCAGCTAAGGCATTTGCCTGCGAAGCCTAAGGACCCTGGTTCAATTCCACAGGACCCACGTAAGCCAAATGCCCAAAGGGGCACATGCACCTGGAGTTTGTTTGCAGTGGATGAAGGCCCTGGTGTGCCCATTCTCTCTTTCTCTTTCTCTCTATCTGCTTATTTCTCTTTCCCTCTCAGTCTCAAATAAATAATTAAAAAAATATGTCTAGTTTTTATCAAGCCACAAGTGCAAGATATCATCTATTTCCCCTCTACACACTAATCACTTATATCTTTGCTCCTCTAATTGAAGTCACCTTTAGAAAAACTAGAGATTATTTACCCTTATAACAAGGTCTAGCCATATTCGTCCTAAACAATGTGATCTGTGCAGAAGAAAAGCTAATAAGTCATAGGTCATTCTATCCTAATATGAATGGTGACCATCTCCACTCTCTCATCCTTTCTCATCAATTGCAAAAGTCATAGAATGTTGATGACACAATTTCAACATGGGAATAAGGCATCACAGCTATGAATGGCCCAATGAAGAGACTGAAGACCAACAACTGAATGGCTACCCCAGCCTGTATAGTATTTTTGACTGTTGCAAGATAAGTAAGCATCTATCTTCCTGTGCCACTTCCTCTTTCTGCCCATTAATATTTACTGAATTATATTCTAGTACAAGGAACTACAAATGGAGCTCTTTGATATATCTAGTGATCCAGGAACCAGGTTGTAAATTCCACGCTGCAGAAAAAGGTCATGTCATATATCAGAATATTCATATTTACAAAAGCTATCTGCTAATGTTGAAGATAGAGGCTTCAAAAATATTGATATTTTACAAAGTTAGAATCCCAAGAATAAAAGAGAATATTTCCGTGAAAAAAAATATAAAATCCTAGCTAAGGCTAGGCAGAGATCAGTAATGAAGTGTTTTGTTATACTGTAAAGGAACAAGTTAGATTTGACTACCTAGAGTTAAAAAGAAAAAAAATGAAGAAAACTTGATTAAACAGAAGACTGAAAGAACCTAGCTACAAAGGAAGAGGAGGTTTTCTTTCCTTTTATCCACATGTATGTAATCATCCAAACATGACTAGACAAGTTTTGCTGAGAGCTGTTTATCCTGACAAACACTGAGGATTTTAGATCCCTTCCTTTTTTATCCTCTCCACTGATAAATGCTTCCCTCAAATTCCAGCAAATGGCACAGGAAAGAGCATGGACATGATGTATTAGAACATAAGGGTGTAGATGCTGGCCAGCAGCTCTGCTCTCATGCCCTCAAGCCTCTGCCAGAAAGTTAATTGCATTGCCACACATCTTACTTACAAGGTAAGCTGAGAGTACAAACTTATTGTATCAGACAGATTCAGGTTCGCTGAGATGAACTTCCAGACCAGGCACAGTTATGAAGGAAGGGATTTATTGAAGCTTATAGATCCAGGGGAAGTTCCATAATGACAGAAGAAGCTGGCCTGCCTTCACAGGCCCAAGCAGAGAGAGAGAACAAGCCAAAAGCCAAAAGCCAAAAGCCACACAGCACACTTCAGGAACTCCTGCTAGGCACACTTTGCATATCTTTAGATTGAAATCTGAAACCCACCACCACACCTTAAGATCCACCCAGTGACATTGCCTCCAGCCAGGTGGCTGCAGAATGCAAACTACAAACAAATAAACAACTGAATATGTTGGGGGCCAACTATTCTATTCAAACCACCACACTTATACTCAAAAAAAAAAAAAGACTAAAGTACATATTTTGCAAAAATATAGTACCTTTGTATACTGTAGTTATTAAAAGGGAAAAAAATAAATGTCAAAAATGGCTTTTTGTGGCAGCATGCTTACTAAGCATACACTAAGGTTCAATCCTTGCATTGGAAAATCCAAACAAAACAAAAAATAAGAAGTTATTGTTGTTGTTTTTTCCAGTCACATTATAAAGGGCTTTAACAAGAACGGGGCAAAATAATCATAGTAATGTCGAAGGAAGGTTATAGCGGACTGGGCTGCATGTGCAGACGTGGGCTGGAGGTAAGGCAACCCTTTCAGCATCCAACTTATTTAGACAGGAAAACACTCATACAGTGTAGACCATAGAAATAAAGATAGAGGGGGCAAAGTATGGGTATTATTTCTGAAAAAATTTGAAGAGTGTCAGAAACAAGATTGAGTCAATAGAAATAATATTCAATTTGGTTCAAGAAACAGGAATAAGCACTCTACTTGTAATTGGGATGTGAAAAGGTAGACTTAAAACATTACTTAGGTAATTGTGGACAAATACATAAAAATAGACAGAATGCAATAGTAAGTATTTTACTGCTAGGTAAAGGAGCATGAACTTGTGATTTACAGAGTTGTGGTTGCAAACCATAAGTAGCCCTACCAAGAACAGGATAGGACGAAAACTATGTGATAATCCCACAATCTGTATAGCAATACCCTCCCACACCCTGATTGGTACAGTGGAATATGATCATAAGCTGCATAGCCATGCCCTCCCCCTCATTTATATAATGGAGTATGATCATAATGTGCATAGACATGCCCTACCCCAAATTTACATAGTGGAATATAATCATGACCTGCATAGCCACGCCCTCCCCCCGCATTTATATAGTGGAATATGATCATAACCTGCATAGACATGCCCTACCCCAAATTTACATAGTGGAATATAATCATGACCTGCATAGCCATGCCCTCCCCTCTCATTTATATAGTGGAATATGATCATAACCTGCATAGTAATGTACTCCCCCCTCATTTCTATAATGGAGTATGATTGTAACCTGCATAGTCAAGCCCTCCCCCCTCATTTATATAGTGGAATATGATCACAACATGCATAGCCAAGCCCTTCCCCCTCATTTGTATGTTGGAATGTTGTCATACCCTGCAATTGCAGCCTCCCCACTGTCTTGTTTTATATTGGAATATGATTACTCATGTTAGCAATTAAGAGGCAGGGCTTTCAGGAGGTAAATTATAAGGGAGATCTCATAAATGAAAAGCTTATAAAAGAAGCCACAGAGCTGACTCACCCTTCTACATGTGCAGGTACAATAAAAAGGTAATATATATTTATATATATATATATATATATATATATATATATATATAGTATAATATATATAGATACAAATATAGATATGCATACTTTCTTTGTTTTATGGATATATATTTTGTCTCTGCTGAGTACTGCCATTTAATGTACTATTTTTCTGATTTAATCTTTACAGGCCAATATAACAAAATACCATAAGGTGGGGTATATTATACAAAAGTAGACATATCAGAAACTGTGGAAATAATTCTTCCAGTTTTAGAAGCCCAAAATCAGGTGTTTGGTGAGATATCTTTTTATGGTCCATTAATGCTGCCTTCTTGGGTCTGGAGAAATGGTTCAGGGGTTAAGGCACTTACCTACACAACCTAAAAACCAGAGTTTGATTACCTAGTCCCCACATAAAGCCAGATGCACAAAGGGGTACATGAATCTTGGATCCTTTTGCAGTAGCTGGATGCTGTAGCACACCAATTTTCTCTGTCAGAATAGTATGTTAAATGGCAGTACTAAACGGAGACAAAATATCTATCCATAAAACAAAGAAACTACAATAATAGATCAACTAGAAATGCTATGAGCAGAAAAATTTTCACACACACACTCCCTCAGTAAATGTCTTTTACATTCTCAATAACGAAGTTAGGGTATTGTTTTCAGAAACATTTCACATGCAAGCCAAATGAAGGTAACAAATTCTATTTTAAATTTCAACTTTATTGACTACATTTTAATTTGTGTAGGACATTTGGTAGTACAATAATGCACAATAAAACAGGAAAGTAGTATGGCTTATTCAAGAGTGCTTCACACAGGTATGAAACAAAAATCAAACCCCTTTACAAGTCACTCAGTTTATTCATAAACAGGTCTGAACAAATGCCCAAGATGCAAGTACAAATTGAAAACAGTTCTAGTCAAATCCACTTTGTTTTATAGCTCTTAGAAATTTCTGAAATATTGCAAGTGTTTCTGAATTCAATGCCTTTTTGTTTGGAGGTCATTTTCTTGAATACAAATTATTTAAACATAATGTATTATAATTAAATTTTACATTGGGAGTTATATATGTGTACTAAGTAAATTAGTATTTCTGTAAGTCAAATCATTCACTCATTTACCAAATATGCATTACAATTATGAAGAAAATTAGAACTTTAACCATTGCCCATAACAGCACTTCAAAAAGATTACAATTTGAGAGAAATAATTTGAGAACATAATTTCTATTCTTGATGAAAATCATTTGAAAATGTATTTTCTATTTCACAAACATATGCTTTATTTGCATTTGAAAGTATGAAACAATTAGTAATTCTATATTACTCATATACATACATATTAATTTTGACTATATATCTATTACACACTGTGGTAGTTTGAATAGATGGCCCCCAATATATTCAGTGTTTTATTAGTTTGTAGTTTGCATCTGCAACCACCTGGCTGGAGGCAGTGTCACTGGACAGATTTTAAGGTGTGGTGATGGGTTTGAGATTTCAATCTAAAAATATGCAAAGTGTGCCTAGCTGGAGTTCCTGAAGTGTGCTGTGCTGTGTGGCTTTTGGCTTTTAGGCTTGTGCTTCTCTCTCTGTGGTTGGACCTATGAAAGCAGGACAGCTTCTTCTGCCATTTGGAACTTCCCCTGGATCTGTGAACTTTAATAAATCCCTTCCTTCATAACTGTTCCTAGTCTGGAAGTTCACTGCAGCGAACCTGAAGCTGTCAGCTACACATATGTATGTAATGTGACCTTCAATTATAACATTCAGGGTTCCAGAGATGGCTCAGAGGGTAAGAGCACTTGCTGTGCAAGGATGCCAACCTGAGTTCTATCCAGAGAAATGATGTTAGAATCTGGCTGTGGTTGCGTATGACTGTGTACAGGGCTGAGTGAGGTAGAGACAGGAAGGTGTCTGGGTTACCCTGGTCTTACCAATAAATGTTGGAACTCTAGGTCCAGTGAGAAACTCATCTCAAAGAAAAAAGTAAAAGACAAATAGAAGAGGACAACTGACATATTCCTCTGGCAACAACATGAATACACAAGGGGTGTGAACACCCACACACACCATATACCTGCATAATAAAAATACCAAACACATACAACAGAACAACAGCAACATATTGCCACCTACTTTCATTCTTTCTTGAAATATATAGGAAGACATGAGTACTTATGACATTTTCTAACTTTATAGGAGAATGTTGTAAATAAAATTAATATAATACGAACTTGTACTTAAAACTTAGACCTATAAGGGGTTTTTAGACATAATTAGTTTCAATCCATTCATTCTACAGATAAAGAAATGGAGATAGAGAAAGCTTAATTGATTGATAGATGTTTTCTTAAATCCAACCCCATTATTTTCATACTGTAACATTGAACCTCTGTCTTACAAAATAAGCCCTAAGGGCAATAAATTAAATTCTACAGAGGAGTATAGTCTCCAAAGGACCATATCAATGTATGAACATTCTGTGTATTGCAAAGCTCTGATATCTATTCTATAATCCATGAGATGCAATAATGGATTCTTTTCAATGTATGTGATGGGTGACAGAACAGCAGAGTCATTTACTCAAAAACACAAATATAGTGATTTTTAACAACCTTTCATGTATTCTATATATATATATATATATATATATATATATATATATATATGTGTGTGTGTGTGTGTGTGTGTGTGTATATATATATATATATATATATATATATATATTAGGCACTTAAACTATTGAACTATTGAAGGAAAGTCAAGACTAAATGGCATTGTTGTCTCAAGAAGGGGTTTTATAAGATTTATTGCTATCAGCCTTTTAGCTTACTTTGTAACCATCATTACAAAGTGTTATCATCTACCAAACAGCTTAAGTGATGTTCAAATTTTATGTCCATACTTCAGTTGTAAATTAGTAGAAATTAATTTGAAGGGAAATCTTCAATTTCTCAAAACTGTAATTAAAATTAGACATTTATTTAAACCTTTGGTACATGGCATATAGTTTTAAATGTTCTTGATTTTGAAAGTCAATATTTAACCAAGTTCTTTCAAATTCTAGGAAAGCTTGCATTGATATATAAACTTGCCAGCAAAGGACTTAAAATTGGATGGATGTACCAAACACAATAAAAGAACTTTAGGAAACCACAGGATAGTAACATTGTTACACATAAAGAAGCAAATAGTGAAAAATTACAATGTCAAATATAGTACCACCCAAACATATATAGGGTTTATATAATTGTCAGAATTATATACTCATTTTCAATTTTTGAATCCCCAATTAAGTGGGTATATTCAGTAAGTTGTTTTCATAAGAAATGGTGGTTGCCAAATATTAATAGTGTTATTAACACATGGTTCAGTTAATCCTTTAAATAACTACATGAAGTAGTCATTTTTATCAACTGCATTCATAGAAGAACAAGATTAAATGAAAGACATTAAACAACTGGCCTGACCTGAAATCATCCAACAAGAATGACCCTCAGATCTTCCACCTCTAGAAGAATGAATGTAGCTATACACACTTTTCTTGTTAGAAAACAGCTACAAAAAGAAGCCAAGAACACAAGCAGAATAATTCAAATGTAACACATAAATAACTTTGTAGCTAATCCTAATTTCACAGCAAACTAAGTTCTGACTCTAGCACAGAAAATTTCTGTAATATTAAAATCTGAAAATAAATTATGCTTCATATTTCAACAAAGTAAGGAGATGTCAATTCAATAAAATATGAGCTTTCTAATTACCTTCTAATTACCTTTTCGACCCAAAGCCTATTCTAAGAACAAGGACATAACTTAAAAATATTATTGAGCAAACAAATTAGGCATGAATTCCTGTGCAATAAACATTTCATAAGCATTCAGAAAGTGTGCCCCACCTGCCCTCAGTAAAAAGCTAGATGTTATTATAATGGCTTATTATTTGGCAATCTGAGTTTAACTTTTCCTGTCCCAAAATTGTCCAAAAGGCATAATATTAAGAAATGCTAGAACCAGGCAACCATCAAATATAAGACTGAAAAAATTAAAAGTAACTTACTGATATAAAACTTCATGGTAATTTCAGAAGAAATTGCTAAAATGCAACCAAATTAGTTGTATATAAAACAATTCACTGCCCAACAATTCACAGCACACACAGATGACGCATGAAGGACTTATATCATAGCCTGACTATAAGCTCTCCAATTCTATATTTCAAGGATATATTATTGATAAAATTTATGTGGTATGAATGTAAAATTATGTTCAATATCTGAGCTTAGAAACATGTTTAGTATTTAAGTTCTCTATCAACTAAGAATATTTAAACTTTTAAAACAGGCATTGTCTTTAGAAGTAGTAATAAGTCAAGTTACTACACAAGTTTGCTCTGGTTGTTAAAAGGAGATGTTGCATTTAGGTGTCTCTTTAAATAAGAGCATATGGTCAGAAATCCCAAGATAAATTGAGGGGTATGGTATAAGAATCACACAGCTTTGTTAAAATATACTAAAACATCCATCAGTTTGTCCCCAGAATCCATAGTGGATATAAAAGGTGGTCAGAGTAAGTTCACCACTTCCAGATATAAAACACATGAACTGTTGTGTATGTTCTAACCTACATATATCCTCCAAAGTACACTGAATTACTTAGAGATTGCTTATCAAACTTAGTACAATGTGAACTATGTGGAAATGTTTCTTATCTAATATTGTTTAGGGAATAATGAGAAGAAAACTAGTTCTATACATACAGATACATTTATTTATTTCTGATCTACAATTGTTTGAATTACTCAATCCTGTATCCACAAACATAAATGGCTGATTGCACTGAAATTAATCAACATTAGGTAGGCAATTAAAAAAAACCCCATACACAAGGGAATTACTTCTTCCTAGCATTTGAAGTTCTGCTACCAGACACATCTATATAGCATCATGTACTAAGAAGATAAGAAAATACATTGCAGATAATGAAACAAGAATATTTTGTCTTTCATGACATACATCCAGTGATCATGTTCTGCTTCCTTTCATGAACAGCAAGAAGTATCACATAAATAGCAAAATTAATGGAATTATGCCATCTGAGGAATGAATGGTAAAACCTAGGACTTCATGGCTTCAGGGCTTCATATATTTGAAGGGTTTTCATATAAAAGAAGAACTAAGTACATTTCACAGAAACACAATGCCCAATACATTATAATGCATATTAAACACTCTATGACTAATTGGACAACTCAATTACTATACAAATCATTTGCTAATTATGTCCAGAACCTTAAAATTATTCTAGAACCACAAAATTAGGGGCTAGACATAGGAAGGTAGCGTCTTGCTTTAAAGTATCAAAACACATAAACAATAGTCTCCAATAGTGACAATAGGCTACCTGGAAAGTGTAGGATGTACCTTAAAGCCACACCCATCCACTTCCTTTGCATGTCTAAGAAGAATCTGCCATTCCAATGAGAGCTTGCATTTGAGGACTTTAAACTTTTCTGGGATGCTTGGCTTGGCCTTCTCCTTTGAGACTATTTCAAGCTCTCATTTCTCCACTGAAGACTCCTTGTTTCCCTCTCCTGAAATTCCATTCTGTTCATTCTCTTCATTCTCCCCTCAGAACAAATACTACTACAAAAGAACCAGAAGAACCAATCTTTAAGTGTTCCTTCATATCCTCTTGCCATTAGACTACCACAGTCATATTCCAATTTCTGGAGAATGTATGGAAAAGAATGAAAGTGCTCTTCAACACCAAACACATGTGTGTGTGTGTGTGTGTGTGTGTGTGTGTGAGAGAGAGAGAGAGAGAGAGAGAGAGAGAGACCTGGAGGGACTTTCAGCTCAGCAGATAAAGGCACTTGCAAAGCCCACTGGCTTGGGTTCAACTGCTAGTACCCATGTAAAACCAGATGCAAGAAGTAGCACATGCATCTGGAGTTTGTCTGCAGTGGCTAGAGACCCTGGAATGCTCATTCTCTTTCTCTCTTCTCTATGTTCACAAATACATACATACATACATATACATATACATATACATGTACATATACATATACATATATATATACACATATATATATATGTATGTATATATATATACATACATATATGTATATATACATGCATGCACACACACACACACACACATATATATATATATATATGTATATATATTCTCCTTTTCTATATAAACTATGTATTTTTTAAATTTCCAAATATTACGATTTGACTAATGATAGCACTCTCACAGAATTCTTGCTTTTGTTAATGGCCATCATCTTGACCTACAGGAGAGGATCAATGAAGCTGAATTTTTGTTCTGTTCATCATTATTGGATAGACATAGTAAAAGTATGAGATTAAGGAATGAAAATCACTTTATATTCTTAATTCAAATATAGTTGGAAGAAGCAATGATAATGGATAAGACGGTTGGAGGTTTGAGAATTGAGACCTGAGTTTCTGACCTGACACTGCACCACTTTATGCCACACTGAACATGTGTCAAATAAGAGTGGTGTTAGTAATTTATATTTCCAGCCTTCTGGGTCTTTATATATCTAAAAATGCAATACTGACAATGTAAATTATTTTTTTCAGTATATATGAAATATTTATATATATATAGTAACTAATACAGAATCTGTGTTTGGATTTAAGATCCACACAGTTAAAGAAATGTGCACCAAAAATAAGTCTAATTAAAAATCCATCAATACTATAAAGTACTAATTAGAAACCAGGAGTCTATTACTACCATTGCAGCAATAAAGTACTTACCCTGACAGCATTGTTATTGTCACTGATGTCCTGCATGTTTCTTTACATGACCTGCAAAGACAAGCCTTTGGGAAGGCATTAAGACTGCATCATACAGAAGCAAGTCCTTATGTAAAGTTTTTTATATTGATTTTGTTTTTCCATCATATCCATTGCAAAGTCAAGCCACACAAAGAAAATCAATAACTGAACATCAAGTAAGCACTCTTCACACAAAGAGCTCACTACTCTTTTACATACCTAGTCTTTTTATTTTCACATTCAGTAATGCTGCCAGTTGAAAAAATGTATAACTGAATAAATTAAAGTTAATATTCTCCTGCCTTTTGAAAGAGCAAAATACATTAAGTCCAGGTAGGATCCTTCCTTTCCCTCTCCTGATACACGTCAGGTTCTTTACCAGTATCAATGGCTTAAGACCATATTATCCATGGCTGCCATCGAAATGAGTGGTCCTACAGCATCTGGTTATGAAAGGGCATTTGGTAATTTGGCAGATGAGAGACTGTTAAATCTTGAATTAGAAATGATGGAGTATTGTGAAACCGCATATTTCAAACAACTGTGGAATCTTCTTAAACTGTATCTTCCTTCAGGAGATAAAATGCCATGTAGGCTTCAATGTTCACGTATTTTCAGAGGCCTTGAATACTGTACACCTGCAGTAATTCACACATAAACTTGACCTAATGCAACTGAAATATTACAACAATATTGTTTGTGAAAATATGACATTTATGAAACCATAATTAATTATTTTGGAGCACTGAGTTGAAAGATATTGATATTACCTTCTCTGCATTTAGAATATAAACATTATTTTTCTTCCAAGTAATAATAATGGAGAAGAATTATTCTTTCTCTGTGTTAAGTATGTTTTATGGGCATGTGGGAAAATATGAAAATTTAGCAGCTACAGATATGTTATTATCTAAATCTTCCCTAAAACAGTGAAAAATGGGCACACATACATATATACATCAATGATAAATTATGATGTAAACAATATGTAGCATGCAATTTGACAAATTATAAATCTATAACACTATTTCTTGTATATTTCATTTATTTGCTTGAATAGCACACAATGTTTTTGCTCATTTTCACCAACTATTATGTTTGTAAGTATATTACAGTTCTCCAGAGAAACAGAGCATCTAGTGTACAAGTGAGAAAGCATTGTGTGTATTTGGTACTGGATGTATTATTACCTCTGTAGGGAAGGCCAGTCATTGGAGGAAGACTTCTTCTGCCTCAGCCTCTCAAGTGCTAGTACAAGCTATCAGTAAAACCATCAGCCAAATTCTTATTGGACTCTTTATCCTGTAGTTTAGATATATTGAACAATAGCCTATTTCAAGGTGACAAGGGGATATCTCTTAGATAGAGGTAGGGCTAGATTGCCACTAGGTATCTCACTGATATGACTACTGAAGATATGCACAAACACATAGACCATATTAAAATAGAATAAAATTTTTAGGATACAAAACTTTTTAGTTTTACTTTGCTTTCCATATGGTTTCATTGTGCTATTTTACATTTAATATTTGTGTTAATTACCAGCTTATAAACACTCCCAAAATGTTAACATGTTAACAAATGTTATGAGATATTCCAGCTAAATCCAGGAACATACTGTAGCCATATATTTTCCTAACTATAGATGAAATTTTAAAGATAGCTTAATTCAGTTGAAAATAAGAATTGACATTAAAAAATACCCCTAGGAGCTGGAGAGATGGCTTAGTGGTTAAGGTGCTTGCCTGTGAAGCCAAAGTCTCTAAGTTTGATTCTCAAATACCCACATAAGCCAGGTGCACAAGGTGGTGCATATGTATGGAGTTCATTTGCAGTGGCTAGAACTGATATGCCTCTCTCTCTCTCTCTCTCTCCCTCTATCTATCTATCTGCTCTCCCCTCCCTCCACTCTCTCTCAAATAAATAAAAAATATATTGTAAAATTACAATGAGCTCCCATAACATATTCAGCCTTATCAGTTATTAATACTTATAAATAAAAATGTCTCTCAAATCCTTCCCTGTGGCCAGACTTGGATAAACAGAGAGACACTATGGGAGCTTGTAAAGGGCTATGGAAAAGGAATGCAAATGGGCTGTTTGAGCCCCAAAGAAGAATGTCACTGAACAAAATTTTCCAAATTAAAAATATAGATGAGGACTTTGCATTAGTTCTGTGTCACTGTGATGTAATACCTGACAGAAAAAGCCAGGGAGATAAGTTCAGAGGGTTCAGTCCAGGATGGTTGGTCCCTCAAACTTGGAGAGATCATTGGGGTGGTAAGAGTGATTGTTTCCAGAGGAGAGTCTTTACCTTTTAGTAAATAGGCAGCAGAAAAATGGGCTACAAGGAGAGACCAGGGCAAAATATTGCACCCAAGGGCAGGCCCTTAGTGAATGACATCTCTAAATAAGCCTCACCTCCTACCTTTCACCTATTCCCAGTGTCCTATCACATTATGAATCCATCAGGGTATAAATCTACTGGTGAAACAGAGCCCTCAAAAACTGTCTCTGCATATGCTATCTTAGCCACACTCAAAGTGTATTTCACTAACTGAGGAGATGTTTCATAATCTAGTCAAGTTGGCAATAAAAATTAACTAACAGAGACTGGTCCTTGATACGTGGCACAATATTGACATGACATCATTGTACATATTGAGCAATTTCAAATGTTCCAATTTTCTATAAGCATTTGAATAAAATACAAGACAATTTAAGCAGAATTTTTGCCCTAAAATATCCATTGAAATTCAAGAAAGTATTCTAATGATTCATACCTTTATATATACTTCAAAAGAGTATCTTTCCCTTTAAAGGATGTAAGAAACTTAAGGTACATACAGATTTTCTGAGTATATTTATGTTAATGAAAAAGCAATGAAATCCAAGGCTATACTTACTTTCATTCTAGTTATTAAAGAGTATTTTTTTTAACTTGGCAGGAAGTTGTAAAGTCTGCCTTCAGAGAAAGAGGCTTTAAGAACACTAATATAAATAACAGACTTGAAAGTAAAAGTAAAAATAAAAGCTTGGCATGTTCTAATATATGCCAGCGCTCATGTATTCGCACAGCAGGGCATCAGGATGTCTCTTGTTCAACTTCACAAATTCAAAAAGTTTCAGAGGACTGGCTTATGTCATCAATTTCAGATCTCAAGTTTAGAGTTCTATGATGATAAGTTTTATTAATTTAAAGATTTCTAGGTAGATACTATAGACAGAAAAATACAAAAACTCATGAACACCTATATGTCAGTGCTCAACACACAAATTCACATATCCGTTTTCAATATCTGTCAGAATTAGCATCCAAAATGTTGTGAAGGACATTAAATCTTCCTTCTAATCTCCTATCTCCATGTCTACCTTTTCTTTTATCATTTGCTTCATTGTTTTTTTTATCTTACAGTCATGTTCCCTTCTAAGAGTAGTAACTCAAAACATTCACAAGCTGGTGAGATTGCTCAGTGGTTAAAGGTGCTTCTTTGCAAAGCCTGATGGCCCTGGTACAATTTCCTAGTACCCACTTAAGCCAGATACACAAAGTGGTGCATGTGTCTAGAATTTGTTTGCAGAGGCAGAAGGCCTTAGTGTACCTATACTCATTCTCTATTTCTCTGTGTCTTTCTCTCAAATAAATAAAAATATCAAAAGAAACATTTATAGTCAACACAATTACACCCAAAATTTTTATTCAAATATTTTTCTGATTACATTCTCCTCTCAAAACACTTGTGCCCTAACGTAAATTCTCTTTGACTCATACTTATCTTCTCAATCCTTCATGGAAATTTTTTTTCTAGAAGTGCTTAGAAGTTACTCAAAGTTATTTCTTTGCCTGAGGAAAGCTCTTTGTACTTTAAAAAACAACCTTAGGGAAATTAAGCATTAACTAATGAACAAATGCATGTTAGTGCAGTGAAGCCATCCTGAAGTGTGAACCTGAAACATTAGGTCATCAGAACATGAACACAGCTATGTCTCCCCCTCCCCCCCAAAAAAATGGAGACTAGTAGGTTAAGCTACATCACATTTATTTTTTTTTCCAGAAATTGTACTACAGTAAATGCACATTGGCCATCTCCCACATAGAGATGTATTTGGGGTGTTTTACATAAAAACAGACTATATACCTTGGTTTGGAGTATATCATGGAATGGGTACTTTATGTGCTATACAAATCCTTAGTTAACACTGCAGAAATTAGACTTTCAAATATCAAACCAGGTCAGCCTGTCAGAGCTCTGTAAGTCAAGCCATGTTATTGACTTCTCACTTAGGTCACAAGGAATAGAAAAATTAGAAAGAATACAAGAGAATCTGTCCTATATGTAGTAGCTACAGATGGGTACAAGCAAGAAAAGGTATTACGCAGTAAAGTGAATGTATACAAATGAAGATGGGGTGGGCATTTGGGGGAGTAGGCAGACAAAGGACATATTAAACAGGCACAAGAAAATGGAGCCAAAACAGGGAGTGAAGAAGCAAATGCTGGCAGAATGACTACATCGCCAAAATGTTGAATGCATTCTCCTTGGAGATTTAAGTGTTCAGTGCAATGCATGGCAACGTCTCACATTGAGCCAGAGTTTAACCATGATGCAGTACGTCTCTCAAACATAACTCACCTTCTAACCTGACTGGATGCATTTCTAAGAAGCACTGATTCATGTGCCTGGGAATGCATATGAGTCATTGGAGAATACACTGAAAATGCAGACTCTCTGACTTCCTCTTTCCCAGATATTTTAATCCAATAAGTAATAGGTGGCCTTGGGAAACTTATGTAGGCAATAACGTATTAGATGATGAGTGATTTGAAACTAATCAATGAAGACAGAACACAGAAAACCATAATAAAGCATGATCAATATCATTCTGGATGAGATCATTTTCAAAAGTTGTATAGTTGAGATTTTAGTATGGAAACTCAGACCCCTTCCTCATATTTCATCTTTTTCACAATGTCTCTCAATCTTTACCTTTGCTCTGTAACCTCCACTAATGCAGCAAACACAGAGACAATGAAGGCAGGAGGCTTACATGAGACTGTGGATTCCAATCTTAATGCTAACACTTGATACCATGTAACTCCTGACAAAACATCAAGCCCTCCACTGCTTCATTCTTGTATAATGGTTATGATGACAAGAGGACTTACCTCGGAGAGTCTAATGGGCCAAATATGAGTATCCCTCACAAATTCCCATGTTGAATCCACATTCAAGGTGGCTGTTATTAGAGATGAGTACTCTAAAGTAGTAAAATAAAGGTTAAGTGAGGTTAAGAAAATAGGCCATGACCTGTTAAGATTGGACTCCTTGTGGTAAGGAACACCACAAAGCTCATACTGACTTACAAAGACAGGGAGCCTATGAGCACACTCTTAGAGCAGCCATCTGATCAGTAAGTTATTTGAGCCACCTAGCGTGGGCATTTTGTTATAGTAACCTGAGCAGCCTTACACAGAAAATCATTGTAGGGATAATATGAGTCTCAAATCCTATAGAAACTCTTAAGTATTTACCAATACCTAAGTCTTCCAGAATCTTCATTTTGGAGATAAGAATAATTATGATGTTGACATATTTACTGCACATTAATGAACAATAATATAAAATTTAATTATGGGAGAGAAATATTACTACTTTATTTTTTTTTCTTTCGGTAACTCAAGCAATCTACAGAAGAACAAAGACTTCATTTCATTATTTTCAAAAATGAACAACAAAATAAAAAACTGTAGTGAGGCAAAATTTTGAAGCAAATGCTAGGCAATGAATACATATGTATAAAGTAGGGGCAAGGACATCTTAGAAAGTACACTTCATGTTAAAAACATGTTTAATTAACATATGATATTCCTTCAAACTGAACAAGTGCAGCTGCCTATCTAAGCAAGCCTCCAAGCAGTGAGAATGACTGTTCTCCCTATAGCAGGGAGGATATGATTATCTAAAATAGGTCAAAACCTTCTGTCACCAGCATTATTACCACCAGATACAGAGATACAGAGAAGGACTACAGGAATCAGGTTTATTATTACTATTTATTTATTTATTAGAGACAGGGAGAGAGATTTAGAGAGAACAAGAGAATGGGCACAATAGGGCCTCTACCTACTGCAAACATACTCTAAATGCATGTGCCACCTTGTGCATCTGACTTACATGGGACCTGGAGAATTGAACATGGGTCATTGGGATTCACATGCAAGTGCCTTAACTGCTAAGTCATCTCTGCAGCCCAGGAATCAGTTTTAACTAGTGTAAAATCTGAAATTTGGATATTTTTAATTTTAGAAATTATTCTTAATGATACTATAAAAAATGAGCCAGTGGCTAACAGAACCTGCTTGGCATACTTAAATAGTTAAACACTATATACATAGATCTTTAATTCACACTCTACCCCCACCTGCTATTTGCAACAAAACTGAGAAATATTCAGAGCAGGAAACAAATTTGGAAAGATAATTAATTGTTCTACTTTGCACAACTAGGAAGTGCAGTGTCCAACCAAATATATAAGGTGTCTGACTCACAAAAGATAAGATGTACTTTTAATTAAGAGCATTTCCAAATTCATGTATTCTTAAATTCTTCAGTCTATTAAAATAGTCCATATTGTGGTTTTGTTATTTTTTATTGCATTTTTTCTTTAAAATTCAACCTCACTTTAGTCTTGACAAAACTTAATGCATCCCATAGGCATACTTTTTGATTTTTAAGAAGTTAACTATGGCACACTTATCTTCAAAGTGCCAGTAGTGGTATTACAAAGAGTAAATCCAATAGATAGATCATTGTGGTGTAACACACATGCCCAATTTGAATAACTCTTCAAATATTCATTTGATTTCTGAGATAACAGAAAATAAGATGTGGGGGTTTGATTCAGGTATACTCCCATAAACTTAGGTGTTCTGAATGTTAGGTTCCCAGCTGATAGAGATTTGGAAATACCTCCTGGAAGCAGTGTATTTTGGGGGGCGGGCTTATAAGTACTATATTGTGTTTCCCCTTGCCAGTGTTTGGCACACTCTCCTGTTGCTATCTGATGTTGCCCAGGAAGTGATGTCCACCCTCTGCTCATGCCATGGTTTTCCCCTGCCATCATGGAGCTTCCCCTGGAGTCTGTAAGACAAAATAAACCCTTTTTCCCACAAGCTGCTCTTGGTTCGGTGGTTTTCTGCCAGCAGTGCAAACATGACTGCCACAAAGGATGAGTTCAAATTTGTACTGGCAAGCTTATAGAAGACTTAGGTCAGGCCTGGGTAATCAAACAAGAAAATGACGAAATCATTAGTAAGTGTGAAATGTAAGGAATTGTCAACAAGAGTAAGGTCAGGTAGAAAAGAATATTCTAGACAGAAAAACAACTACATATAGACTAGGCCTGTTGAGGAGGAAACTTGAAATATGCCTTCCAAGAGATAAAGCTAGCTAGTGACATAGAGACCATACCACATGGCAAGACAAAGGGAACAACGACCGATGGTGTGTATAGTCTTGTGTCCATTCATAAGATCATTAGTATTGTCCTGTGAAGTAGTCCTTGAATCATTGCAGGCAGGTGGCTGTGGCAGGTATGACTAGACTTTCATAGTCATTTCTCTGTTTGCAGGGTGGATACAGAATACGACATACCAAGACTGAGGGCAGGAGAGACTACAAGCTATAAGCAAAAGCCAGGTGAAAAATAGTGCATATGTTTACACAGCCAACAATGTTGTAGACAGAAAAAGAACAGATTCAAAGCATAGTTATGGAGTAAATCAAAAAGACCCTGTACTACTTGCAAATAGGGGTTGAGGAGATAAAGCCAGTATATTGAGATTTTACTTAATTAGAAAACAGAAAATACAACTGTAGTATATTCACAGGACATCTTTATTCACAAAAGATAATTGATGATTCAGGTTAATTACTGAATTTCACATTGAATCTCTGACATGGTTTTTGTAAGCACCATTCAGCAATACAACAATGGCTAAGGCTGTCATATCAAAATATTCAATGAAAATAAATGTCTGTGAAATGTAACTGTCACAATAGTAATTACAACTTAGTAGCTAGAAAGCATTTGGTGACTTATTTGAAATTAAATTCATGTTCTGTCTATAGATTCAGCACATTCTAAACCAAGGTATTTCTTTTTCCAAAAAGAAAGCTAATCTGACTCATTGCTGAATTTTAACATAATTCAAACAAATAGTAGACAGCTTGAGAAGTTGAATGGTTTTGAAATCATATGCATGTGAAATGGATTTCACTTTTCAAAGATAATGAAGAATGGGTTACTTCCAGATTTTAAATTTATGGTCACTTATGGCATTCCTTGCACTAAGTAATGCTTTCTAAGATAGCAATACCCATCCAAACTCCACCTAAGAACTTTGAGGATGCACATTACTATTTACCTAGCAACTTACTTGATTTTGCAGTGCATAAAAATAGAAAGGAATATGCACTCAACCAAGAGATGCAGGTGTACTTTTCTGTCTGGATGTACTAAGGGAGATAAAATGCTTTTAAAGGTAAACATGCACAATGCCGAATAAAAATAGTACTCAAGCTGGGTGTGGTTGCACACGCCTTTAATCCCAGCACTCACACTTGGGAGGCAGAGGTAGGAGGATCACTGTGAGTTCGAGGCCAACCTGAGACTACATAGTTAATTTCAGGTCAGCCTGGACCAGAGTGAGACTCTACCTCAAAAAAACAAAAAATAAAAAAAATACTCAAGAAGAAATATTCTTAATGTGCTTCCTGAAAACTTTACAAGAGCTAAATAGTTCTCCAACCCAAGATTCAACCTATTATTTTTTTAGCTATTAATATCTTTAGATTTAAAATGTCAGTTACAACTGATAGCATCTCAGAAAGCTTGTGAAGACAAAGGCAGAGGATGATCATTACAAAATTAAACCACTGGTGGAACAAAACATGGTGACTCTTCCTGCCTTTAAAATGGAAATTTGTTTATATCAAATTACATACTAACAAAGGATAGTACACAAATATGATTTAGTAAAATATTTCTCACTTAAGGAATAATTACAATTATCTACTCATTTTCATCAAAGCAATAAACAAGTGTTCCATCACACATGCAAAAGAAAGATGCCCACATTCTTCTGGTAACTGTTTGAAAGAATTCCTAGCATGCTACTCAGTAAGGAGGAAGGACAGAAAAAGGCAGAATAGATGAGAAAGTGCCTCAAAGCAACAAGGCACAAAAGTGAAAGGCTCATGTGTTAGCTGATCATGAGTGAAACTGTCATAATTTTTGGAAGCTTTATTTTCTTTCTTAGTAACACATAAAATGATGGTACATGCCAAAATCAATGTCATAATAACTATAAAGCTAATAAGCTTAAAAAACAGCAATGATCCAACAGATAGAAGAACAGGGCTCTAGTCCCTAATCTAGGAAAGCAAGATTCAGTATGCTAACTTTTATAAACTCCAAGTATTATGAGGGATTCTTTTAGGTCTATGATATTATGACAGGTTGATTATAACTATCAAATATTAGATAGAACGGAGCTATATTTGTTAAATTGATGCATTATGTATTCTTATTAATTTTCATTTTATTTGTTTATTTCCAATGAAAAAGAGGGAGGGAGGAAAGGAGGGAAGGAGAAAGAGAACATGAGAATGGGCACTCCAGGAGCTCTTGCCACTGAAACAAACATGTCAGATGCCAGCTTCATTGAGCATCTGGCTTTCCATGGGTAATGGCGAATCAAACATGGTCCAGAAGTTTTGGCAAGCAAGTGTCATCAACTTCTGAGTCACTTCCCCAGCCCTTCCTATTAATTTTAAATACTTGCAAAAACTTATCCTAAAGTATATATGCATCTGTTTATACACACACATGCATATGTATAAAGACTCTGTTTGCTAAAGTGTCTATACATTTGCAACAACAGTAACCATAAAATTACTATTTTTTCCCAAAATCTTTGTTTATAAAGATGAACCATAGCAGCTTTCTGTATTGGAAAGAAACAGGTAGCTTATGAAATTGAGTAAGAGCAGAGTTGGTGAATATATTACAACTTCACAGTATTGTGACATCACCATTGTACATAATAGACAAGATGAAACAGATACCATGAATTTCATTGGCATTAAAAAAGACCAAATCACTTTGATTGAAGTTTTAGTTTAAACACCACATTGCTTAGAGTCTTTTGAAAATTAGTTAGATATGTATTGTTAGTTACATACATGTTAACTGTCTTCAGTTTGCTAGAATATTTATTTGACCTGAGACTCCATCATCCAATAATTTTAAATGAATGGAAATTAGTATAAAATATTTTAATTAAAAACACCATACCATCCATCACAAAAACTTCCTTGTGGAGCCCACCAAATAGTATAAATAAGATTTAACACATAGATATGATGGAATACAATAAAAGCATGATGAGTTTAAAGGGCTACAGTAATGGAGAGTCTGGACAAAAGGAAGCACTTTAACTTTGCTAAGAAAGTGTTGCAAAGAAACTAGATACTTTCATTGAGATATAATTTACCAAATCATTGAACCGCTATACAAAGGCCAAATGATTTTTTATGTATTGATTTATGTTTAAGAAGAGAGAGAGAAGGAAAAAAATGAAATTGGTTGGCAGGGCTCTAGCCACTGCAAATGAACCCCAGATGCATGCATCACTCTGTGCACAATTAAGATGAGTTTGGTATTGTTTTCTGCCTTCTCAATGCATTTTGTTTTATAAACACCTATTTGCCATAATCATTATTTTCCACTAGCACTCTCTAACAGTATTAAAAATATTCAAGTTCAATTATGGAAAAGAATCAATCCAATACATACATACATATATATATATATATATTTAGGTTTTCTGCGGTAGAGTCTCACTCTAGCTCAGGCTGACCTGGAATTCACTATGTAGTATCAGGGTGGCCTTGAACTCATGGCGATCCTCCTACCTCTGCCTTCCAAGTGCTGGGATTAAAGGCATGCACCACCACACCCAGCGGTTGCCTAATTTTCAATGCCTCTTTTGCCTTACCTTAGCCACTAAATTTTATTTCTTTGTAGACAAGTTTGAACTTTACTAATTTTTGAATATTCAAAGCAAGATTAATGAATTCACCTCTAAGGACAAGCTCTCAATACTGATCTGTCTTGCAGAAAAATATCCACTGTTCACAAATGTACATTGCTTAAGTCCATACTAGCCAGCAAATTCTGAGTTAATCAAAGTTTTCTTAAGATTCTGCATCTGGGATGTAATATTGGTGAATGCTGGTCATTCTCTCTATCTGCATTAGAAAAGAAACTATTTTTTAAGAACATCCACTCTTAACATGTTTTTTATCATGTAATCAATACCAAAATTCATCTTAATACTGAATTTATTATGCTTGTGATTTTGGGATATATGTTAATTATATTAGATCAACATAAATGTTCCATATATATTCAATGATTATTAGCACCATTGTTTTTAATTTTTCACAGTATGAATTCAACTCGGTGTTAGAGACAGTATTGTTTTCCAATATTTGGAAATGTTTTATTTTTAAAACTGATACTCTTCCATCTCAATTGAAAATGTTTTCCATGTGTGCTTTCTAAAATATATATATTTTGTGGGTGTGTTTGTGTGATGTGTGATGTGGTAGTATGTGTGCAAATGTGCACAACCATGAACAGTGCTATCTGAAGACAGAGAAGAATGCCAGACATCTTTGTGAAATAGTCAAATGTCATGACTAACTTTGATTATTTCCTCTTCATTCCTCCTTATCCACTATATCAAAGTACACATCACGAATACTCTGTAAATCTTATGTGGAACCTGAATGTCATCTTGACAGTAAGCAGAACAAAATTTCAGAGGACTCTAGCCAATTCTTACTAGAAGAGATGAGGGACTGTTTGAAAAATAAATGAATAAATGATAATAATTGACCAGAGTCAATGTTCCCTGTCTTTCATCAAGGAAAACGTCCATTCTTAATGACTTTTGTATAGAAGAAGCCATGCTAAACACTGATGTTCAATGCCCAACAACACCCACCAATAGCCTCGAGTAGTCTTCATCACAGAATTTTTAGTATTGCTTCAGCTAGCTAGACAATCTGTTGTCTCTTACTTTGACTGGGATTTAAAACTGAAAATAACTTTTTCCATCAGCAAAAGCAAAACAAAACAAATAAAAGAACATTTTCAGATCCTTGTCTCTTATGCTGCTTTTATCTGTGCTCTGTTTTCTGCTGCAAGGAATAAAAATGACAATTAGGGAACAGCTCCTATGGCAGGAATTCTTTGACAATATCAGTTGCGTGGTTTCATATTGGCTGTTCGAATAGCCACCAGATGATAATGGCTTTTAGTCCCTATCAATCAATAAATTATTCAGTTGCAATCTCCTATAATTCACCACTGTTACTACAAGCAATACAGTTGCCTACTTTGTTTCTTGAAATTAAACTTAAATAAAAAATATGACTAATTGCCTTCAGTAGTTCCCACCAATAATTTGCCACTTTTGACATTAAACTATATTTGTAATAAATTAGTCTCTGTATATTTTTAAATCATGGTGAATTGCTAAATAATTGGACTCACATTATTCACCCTACTAACAGTAAAGAGCATTATGCTAGCTGGATGGTGCTGGATTACAATCAATTAAAAAGATGAGTTGGTTTTGTTTGTCATGTGTTTTTATAATTTATCTGACAGCTGGTTCCCAAGTACTGCTGAAGAATGCATATGAAGCAGATATGAGTCCTTTGAAAAACTTGGTGCTTCTTAAATCTCTTTTTGGGATGAACTTCCTGCAAACAGGCTTGTTAAATTAATTCTGCAATCATAAGATTCAAGATGGTACTAAAAAACTTTCTGATCTTCCAGATTTTGTACTGTTTGATTAGGATTAATTGCATGGCTGGGAAGTATTTTGATATCAAAATAGTATTTGGGAAGTCATACATTTCATGATGATATTTAATATGAATATGCTCATAAAACCCATTCCAATCAACAATGTATACAAAATCTTTGAACCACCTATATAAATTTAGATGCTGGAAGTCTTGCACTAAATCAAAATAAAAAATGTAACAGTTTTTGCATTTTTACTTTGGTAATTTTTAGTTGTACAAAATTATGATATATTGAGGCTCTAAAATTTTCCAGCATTACAGACCACTCCTCTCCACTATAAAATTCTTATAGTCCCAAGTAAGGCTTTTTTTGTATAATTATATCTATTGTCAATTGTGTGTGTGTGTATAGTGAATTCATAAATGGCTTAGTTGCTTTTTGAGACTTACCATTTTATATAGTCACTTCTGTACCTGACTTATTTATTATCAACATTTAAATTACTTGCTACTCTTGTACATTATCAGAGTGTAGGTGGGAGAATGTATCTAAAAGTTTTCCCATAGAAAACTATTCAACATCCTTTTAACATGCTAGGAAAACTTGCATCAGCCTCCTAACATGGTCTTTACATCTGAGGGTTAAAAATAAAGAGGGGAGGGTTGTGTGTAGATAATAAGAGTATGCAAGCCTGAGGACTTGAGTTTCATTCCCAGAACCTATGTAAAACCACATTTGCCTGTAACTCCATTGCTGAGTGAAGCAGATACAGGAGGATTACTGGGGTCCACTGGCCAGCTAGTCTAACGAAAAACAGTGGGAAATCCAAAGTTAGTGAGAGACTCTGTCTTTAAAAAGTAAGTCATAAATGTAATAGAGGAGAACCACTGACATTCTCCTCTAGTCTCTGCATAACTGTTCATGGGATATAAACATCAGCACACACATCCATACACTACACACACACACACACACACACACACACCACCACCACCACCACCACCAAATAAAACAACTGTACCCAACAGAAGGTCAATTTAGCGTTATTTTTCTCAGTGGTCTAAAATTATCAATTAATTAGACCTTGTAAGGTTTTGTTTTAGACCTGTTACAATATAATAACAAATTTTCTCAATTTGGAAATGAGTAAGTCTCCAATCAAATAAATGAAATATGCCTGAAGATAAAAAGAGAACTGTGTAATGTTGCAAATTTTCCCATTCTGTGATGTTTTAAAAAATGTTAACTGATATGCAGAGGCAGCAGGAAGATAGATATCCATTTAAATTTGTCTTTCTCCCATAAGGAAATCACTTCTCATTTTGTGGCAATAAAAGGAACTTGAGACTTGTAAGCAAAATCCCTATTGAAACATAGTGGGGGGAAAATGAAAGAAATTCTTGGTAGTCTGAATGACCTATTCTAGAATTTATCAGACATTTCCAAAAACCACTAGACATAAACTTGGGTAAAGTCAGTTGCTTTATTTAAACTTCATTTTAGTATTATGAGGCCATCATCTATTTTGTAGAAGTTTCCAAAATTCAGTGAATTACTAGATATAGATACATAATGTACAATGGAGGGCTTTTGTTATTTCTAATTGTTTGTTTGTTAATTTGAGACAAAGTCTTTTTATATTGCTCTGGCTAGCCTGGAACTTCCTATATAGAGCAGGCTGGACTTCAGCTTGTGATGAAATTCCTATCCTCCTCCTGAACATTGGGATTACAGGTGTGAGTTATCATTCTTGCCTGATATGTTATTATTTTATATGTCAACTCTTCCGTGCAGAATGCTAAATATCACTGAAGAAAGACACTGGAGAACCTGACACTATATATTGTGTATTGACAAGGGATAGGGAATAACTAAGCAGGGTAGAGGGAGAGAAATTTAATATCGGATAAGTATGCAAAAGCTGGGATAAAAACATGAAAAGAGAATAGCTAAAAGTCCCTGAAGAAGTATGCAAGAGAGTTGACCAATTCTGTACACATACATCATTACACTTCCCTAGAAGAGTTAGCCTGGAGGATCTAGTATTAAATCAGGATAAGGTCTGCTGACTTGCACCTGAGACTATGAAGGAAGCTGTAAGGAGACAGAGGCAAGAAGGCTGCAGGGTCAACTCTCTGTTACCCAGAAGGAAGCCTAAGGCAAACTTAGATTTTTGAGGGCAGGGAATTGGAAGGTAATCTAATTTAAAAATCACTCTGGGAGATAAGACTGGAGTTCAGCTAACACCTAATAATAGTGGCTACTTACATAAAGTGAATTTAATACAAGGACGAGGATGACAATCATGATGGTATCTGAATAAGGACAAAGCGTTGATGGAAGTAAACTGTGCATACATTATGTTCATTAGGGAAGCAAACATCTCAAACTCAAGTATATTTTGGGAAGGATATGCAGATATATGATGGTGCAATTGAACCTGTGTCATACAATTCTGTTTAAGAGTAACTGCCTAGTAGCTCATCTTTTTCAGTGTCTGCAACACAGCAGGTATCCAAGGATAAGTCAGCTCTTCCTCCCCTGCGTATCTACTTTTCAAAGCAACTGTAGCAAAAGTAATGCAGCATTGCCTTAATGACCTGAGGTTATCACTATGAACACCGGTTAACGTACGTGTCTGAGGTGCAAACACAGCTGCAAGTGTAATAGAATACAAGGTGAAATGATCCCCTCATAAAGCTGACTTGCCTAATTTGGTCATACGCGAGATACTGAATCCGTAGCAACTTGTGATGATTTACCAGGCACAAAAAAAAATGTGAACAGCTGCCTTTTTAAGATTTGATATCATAGAAAGGAGATAAACAAATGTTACAGTGATTCATCAACCACTCGAATCCTACATTTGTTTGTTCTTCTACAGCTAACAAAATGTCTTTATGTGTTTGGTCTTGCCTTTTATAAATCAAGCCTGAGATCTGCATAGCACCATGCTGCCTTATACCACACAGCTCTGTTCTACTAGAATAGTCTGTAGCTTAAGACTGGCTAAGTCCTTGTTTCATTTAGTATCCTTTACCTAAGATTCTATATTTGATGACACAAGAACCCAGCCTGGTACTGCTGCTAGGTAAATATCCAAGAACCAGTGCCAGATGGATAGACAGCTGATGCATCATAGCACATGAAACAGTCTGTGGGCAGATCTGAGAGCAGAGCTTGAGCTAAGTCAGTTCGAGTCAGTGTTGTGTTTTGTGTTTTGTGTTTTTTTAATGGAAACACCAACAAACTGTGCCAATCAACAGTGAAATAATGGAGAAATATATAATTTGATCTTTGGAGGGACTGGAAAGGATATTCAGAGCAAAATGAAGGCAGCTGTTGATGATCCAATGATATATATGTCTGCACAGAAGAAGCAAAAGAAATGCTACTGGGAGGGAAAGATAGGAGATAAAGGGGAAGGCAGAGAGAGATCTAAGGAAAGTGAGAAAGGGGAGAAGCATGGGAGGGATTAGAGGCAGTAGGAGAAGCATGTGCAACAGAGAAGAGGGACTGGTGGGAAAAACAGCATCAATTTCTAAAGATGCCTTGATCCCCAAGTTTTCATGAAATTCCAGTCTGCATATTACTTTGAAATATACTACCTCTCTCATTTTTCCCTGAGGTACAGAGAGGATCTTTTCTATCAATTTAACCTGATTGACATGTAATAATGGTATCTTACCCCACCTATGTGTGCACTCCTCCTACAGACTTCCTTCTGTGCCATGTGCTGAATTGGGATGGATTTCATGGCTCTTGATGACCTCAGTGAAGTTCAGGTGAATCACCTCCTCCATGCTTGAGCCCTTCTTTCCACCCACAAGTCACTTGGTAAAGCATGAGTTTACCTTATGAAAATTAGGAGACCTATATTGCTACCCCTCTAGGGTTCTGGCTTTCTCCTCATAAAGTCCAGCTTACTTGACTATCACTAATATTCCTTCTCTTTGTTGCTGCCCCTCCCCCAGTCCCTTTCTTCTCTTCTATTTCTTTTTCTCTGCCTCATAGCCTGACATGGATACCCTCCTGGTTTCACAGGTTCTTTGAAAACACTGAGAGCCCATGCATGCAACATCTGGGGAAGCCTATCTCATCTTTTCAGTCTATGCTGAGCTGTTTCTGCTTCTCCCATTTCCCTTAAAAGTAAGTCTTTCTCGAATTTGTCTAATTCTCCAGATTGAAGTGACTCTGAAAGGCAGTTATGATTCAGTAGCCTGGGATGGGAACAGCTGGAAATTCACCCAGTGAGAACACACAGACAGTGCCAACAGGGCTTCCATAGGGAGCAGCCTAGGTCTGGCCTTAGGGGCAACCATTTAAAAAGCTGTGGAGCCTGCTTGCTCAGGACTCCTGAGAGATCTCGCAGTAAAATCCAATCTCAGATGCCAGGAAAAATGAACATCAGAAAGAAAATATAAAGCTGAAATTGAAGTTTAAAAAATTTAAGAAAATATTATATTTATCATTATCATATTAACACTTTAACTTAAAATCATCAGGACATATACTTGTGATTTTTAAAGCATGGCTTTACAGTGTTAGAGTATGTGACATGATTCTTCAGTCAAGGCCATTAGTCCATCTTTGGAATCAAGAAGCCTCAGCTATTGAAAGGGTCAAATAACTACACCGAAGCTTCTAGGCCTTTTTTGAATTGGGATGATGATGAAATGGCCTGCTTGCCCTGGGATAACACCTGCAAGATGTTTACAGAGAAGAAAGTGGAAACAGAAACAATGATTAAGGATGATCTTGTGAAGGCATATTTTTCTATGTTGAAGGTCTCACTGCAAATATTTAATTGAACATTTGAATAAATTATAACTCAAAGGGACAGATGACCTGAGTATTAGGCTTTGTCCTACCACAGTGAAATAACATAGTGTTGGGTGTGTTTGTCATTTTGATGAAAACCAACTTAAGGAAGGAATTGTTTGTTTTCACACAGTTTCAGAAGTTTCAGTTTATGGCTGCCTGGTTGCACTTGTTGAAACAAAATATCATGGTGGTAGGAACATGCCAAAGAGATGTCTACTCTCCTCAGAGAGCCGGGGAATAACTCAGAGAAGGAGACAAGGACAAAAATACCCTTTGAAGGCTTGTTCCCAGTGACATATTTCCTCCAACAGGCTCCACCATCATATCACAATACCCAGTTTCCATCTTATCACAACAGTGCCATCAAGTGATGAACACATCCAGGGATTAGTCCCCTCATTAGTTAGGAATGCTGGTGATCTGATCACCTATCCATAGTGCTACCAGCTGGGGAACAAACCTTCACTACCTGATCCTTTTAGAGACATGTACACCCAAACCATATTATGAGTTACTATTTTCAAGTATAAAATTAGCTGTTTCAGCCTGAGCTGGAGTGAGACCCTACCTCAACCCTCCCCCAAAAAATAACAAAGAGAAAGGGAATTAGTTGCATAATACTTTAAAGAGCAGGTAAACAAAAACAGAAATTTGCTATCATATATGACTTTATGATCTTTCTCAATAAAACAAAAGAAGGTCTCCTTTTAGGGGAAGTTAGTGTTCTAGATGGAAAAATATTAGTAAAAAGACCATGAGACATATAAAATTTTATAGACTAATTATTTGAAAACAAAGGCCAGGAAAGTTTTCCTCTGTCCAGTTTAAACTTCAACATTCATTTACTCATTTATTTACTTTTTTTAATTTTTCTGTTTTATTTATTTATTTGAGAGTGACATACAGAGAGAGGATGAGGCCGAGAGAGAGAGAGAGAGAGAGAGAGAGAATGAGAATGGGCGCGCCAGGGCCTCCAGCCACTGCAAACGAACTCCAGACGCGTGCGCCCCCTTGTGCATCTGGCTAACGTGGGTCCTGGGGAATTGAGCCTCGAATCGGGGTCCTTAGGCTTCACAGGCAAGTGCTTAACCGCTAAGCCATCTCTCCAGCCCATGTATTTACATTTTTGATAAGTTCATATATGCATGCAATTATTTTGATCATATTCACACCCCTATTATCCTCTGTTACCCACATCCCACTCTCCCTACACCCATTCTTCTTCCCAACTCGTTCCCTTTCTATTTTTTGTTTGTGTGTGTTCCGTCAAATTACATTAGGGTTACTTCCATGAGCACCTCAGGATTTTGGTTCCTTTTGTTTCCTGTTCATTACTACACTGTTCCGCACATACTACATAAATAACACATACACACATGAACACACACACACACACACATACAAAGTATGAAACAGAATCTACTTTAAAATATGTGAAAATGGTTATGAGCAGACAGAAATTGTATGTGGCCTAATATCTTTTATTGTCCTCAATTTTAGGAATCAATTTAATCCTTTAACCAAGCTGTCCTTTCTGCAGACTATTATTTCAAGAAAAGGATGAACTGAAATAAATTTTTCTTTTGAGTCTTGTTTTTTACATGAAACAAATTGGACATTCCTTTAAGATGTAGCATTCTAATATTTCCCGCTCTTCTCAATCTCTACTTCTTTACATTGCATTGACTTATACTTTCTTTACACTAAGACTGCATGTTCATGTCCAATAGGCCATTGCTCATAAGCCAATCAGTATTAGAATCCATTCTTCTTATTATTACTCCTCTAACACTTGGAATAAAAGTCAAGGAACTTAAATTTGGGCAAAGCATGAGTTTCACTCTTAGTGGAATAAACCTAGTTGTCTTACATTTCATATCATTCTGGGGGTGGAGAGGGCAAAAGCTAATGGTCTCCCTGGAATCATGCTCTATGACTCAAGCAGGATATCTCATTTAGAATATGCCATAGAGATCAACCTTCCCCATATGTCAACTTACAATGCCTCCTGGGAAGCACTTAGTCTAAGTAATAATATGAGGAAATGCACTATCTCAGAATGCAATGGAAGCATGAAAAGCTGAGATATAAATGACTCTTCTAAAATGTTCTGATTTGGATTTATGGCACATAGGTCAAGCATCACTTTTAAGGCACTCAGAAAGCATTAAAATAGAGAACATAACATCTCTTCTGGGTCCTATCCTTTCAACACACCAGCTAGATATTGTTCTTAAGGCCAGATCTACACTTGAAAGTGCATGATACAGCTCACCCTTCTGCAGCTGCTGTGACACTCACTCGTCCCTCGATTTTAAAGTGGTCAGAGCTGAAAATAGCTCAAGAATGTGAAGCCTGCCTGTCAGGGTTATTGCCATTTCAAATATGCACAGGAAACCATAAGCCAGAAGCTATTTCACTCAAGAATGGGCAGTACCAAAGTAAAATGCTTAAAACATCACCCCCTAAAATATTCTTTGCAAACAGAGGTTATATAAGTAAGTACATAGTTATCACATGACTTTACTTTGGATATAAATCTTGTTTATAAACCAAGTGAAATAAAAAACAGTCATTCTTACTTTAATTTAAAGAAAGAAAAATAGGGCTGGCAAGGTTGCTAAGTGGTTAAGACCCAGGTTCAATTCCCTAGATCCATGTAAAGCCAGACACACAAGAAAGCTTATGCATCTGGTGTTCATTTGCAGTGCCTAGAGGCCCTGTGCACCCATTCTCTCTCTATCTGCCTCCCTCTCTCAAATAAATAAATACACAAAATATATTAAGAAAAGAAAGGAAACTACTTGTAGGTAAGGTATCCTCATAGGAACTTTGATAATTTAAAGGATATGTCAATAATATTATTTAGTAATAACTGTGAAGAAAGTCAAAACTAAGACAACAATATTTACAAATACTGATTTGTAAAGAAAAGAATTAATCATGTTTTAGATACCACTCAGCATTTCTCCAGCAATATTTCGTCTGCAAAATTTCAATGAATTGAAATTATATCGCTGTTCCTTGAAAGTGGATCTTAGGAACTACCAACTTAAAATCAGGTTCAGATTAAAATAAGGTAAGCAACAGAAAAACAAAGGATATATTCCAACTGTATCAGCTGAAGGCATACCACACAGTCTTAAGTAACTTCTAGAACTCATGTGATGCAGTGTTCATATTTACTCTATATTGAATTAGTACCATCAAAACAAACATTGGCCATTATTTTAAAAATGGTTTAGATAATGTTCCTTCTTTATATTTATATTAAGAAATAGTTTTAGGGCTGGAGAGATGGCTTAGAGGTTAAGCACTTGCCTGTGAAGCCTACGGACCTCAGTTTGAGGCTTGATTCCCCAGGACCCATGTAAGCCAGATGCACAAGGTGGCATATGCATCTGGAGTTCGTTAGCAGTGGCTGGAGGCCCTGGCCCACCCATTCTCTATCTGCCTCTTTCTCTATCTGTCTTTTATCTCTTCCTCTTTCTCTCTCTGTCTGTTGCTCTCAAATAAATAAAAATAAACCAATATTAAAAAAGAAATAGTTTTAGAAAATTTGACTTTTGCTAAGCACTATTTTAAAAAATCTTAAAATGTTAACTTATCATTAACCCCAGGAAACATTCATGAGTCTCATCCTCCTCGTGAAAATATGGAGACTGTTGGAAAGCACGATGAAATCATTGTCCCAGAGTGACAGAGCTCACAGGAAAGGGGCACAGAATTTGAACCAGGAAAGTCTTGCTCGGAGTGCACACGCTTGAATCACTATACTATTGAGTGATTGATCCATGGCTTCCAATAAAGAAGCAAGTGGTAGAAAATAGGACAGAAGAAAGAAGGGTCAAACTCTAATTTTGTCACTAGCTACTTCTGACCTTATGTAATTTCCATACAGTCTGGTTTGTGGTTCCTCATTAGGAAAATAGAAGGTCTTCATTATGATTTTGTCTTCTAACAAACTTCTATAATTCAGATCGTTTGATTTTCAAAATATTCATAATATTTAAGACCATGGGAAACAGAGTGCCAAAACTTGGCCGTATGGGGACTGATGGCACCTCAGACTGAAGGTACATCGAGGGTCCAGAATTTCCCTGTTCAGAATTATTGTTTTCACTATTATAGCTTTCACCACTTTTTTGATTTTTGTATTTCGTCTTAATTTTGAATATTGTGGCTCCACATCAAGATAAGTGTCCTAGAAAAGTGTTCTTAGGAAGAAACTGAGAAAAGGCACATTCTTAAATGAGACCAGACAATGGTTACTTGTTTAATATCATGGGGAATGATGCATGTAATAGCCCTGTGAGGGAGGTAAGAATGGAGAAACTGTTGCCACCAGGTATCACAAATACTGAACCATTAGCAAGCAATGGGCAAAGTATACAACAGCCCATTTTTCTTTTAAGTGCCCACGAGAAACAGAAGATACTTAATGTAGCTAATGAATTTCATTGTTATGCTAGAAAGCAATATAAAGATGATCCAATAACTACAATATAGTCTTCCCATCTCAGTTATTCATTAAAAACATATCAAGCAATATTGCATTCTGACTTTTAGAGTACACCAAATTTAATATATGGGCTCATTGAAAGCAACACCAATTTTTTATTTGTAGTGAATCAATACAATCTGCATCACAATATATTGTCTCAATGAAGTGAGAGTTTCTTTCAAATAATCTCCCATTGAGCTCAGCTATTAAGTTTCATTGACTAAGTATTTTTTAGCAATATCTTTTTTCTTCAAAAACATGTATCCCCAACTGCAAAACAGCTAGTCAATATAGTAAATTGAGAAATAATTTTAGTTGAGGCAACTGACAAAATATTTTACTGTTGTGAAAGAACTGACCAGATGAGAGATTTTTCTTTTTTACTTAATTGATTGACTCTATTTGTGGACAATACCATTAAAAATTAGCTTTTAATACTTTCTCCTTTTCATTCAACATGTTCTATGTAGGAAAATAGCTACTTGTATAAGTTACAATTCTATAGTTTTCAATTTTATGTTTATGAGAAATTTTCATTACCCATTATAATTAACATGTATATGACATGAAATTCACAACAGCAGGTCAAAGGCATGGGCCCTGCAAATCTTATTGCCCTTCTATATGTATTAACTACTATATATATATATATATATATATATATATATATAGAGAGAGAGAGAGAGAGAGAGAGAGACTATGAATGCATATGTATATACATATGTATATAGCTGCTGTCCTTATTTATCAAATAACATATTTCAAACACATTTTAAGTGTAATTTTCTGGTAAACTATGATGATTTCAGTGGCTGTAAAATATACCATAATGTGGAATTAATGTAACAGTCTATTAATATATTTTTATAAAATGTAAGTTATCACATAACTTTCTAGTTTTATTAATAAGAGAGCCTTAAATACCTTTAACTCAAAGAATAAATATTTCAAAAGTTTATGTTAATTTTGCTGAAACATCAGCCACAGGGCTTGAGGGTAGAGAGTTCCTCCTTATCACTGAGGAGTAGGCCTTTGGCCTGCCTGTTTGGTAGATGTAGTCTTCCTGGCTTACAGTGAGTAAATTTAAATTTTCTTTTGTGTTTAGTACTTTTACTCTTTCTTTATAAGCTGTCAATATTTCTACTATGAGTTTCTTTCTTCCCTTCCTTCCTTCCTCCCCATCCTTTCCCTCCTTTTCCTGTTCTTCCTTGAATTTTTCTTTCTTCATCCTTCTTTCCTTCCCCTTCTTTCTTTCCTTCCTTCCTTCCTAAGACAACCTCAAACCTCATGAATTCACAAGCTAAAATTTCCTCCTATTTGTCCATAGAAAAGAACCCCAGTAGTAAGAAATGGACAATCAGTAGGCTGTATTTACAATCAATTATTTGCAAAAATATAACAGGTCCTGTTAAAATGACATAAATAAAGTTATTAAGACATAGTTGATCAGGTATAATGGCATAAAGGCACAGTACAGCAGTATTTTAATTTTTATTTTGTAACTGACTCTCCATCTTTACACTATGGGAAATGAATTATCTAACATTAGTACTGGGCATGAATTATTTGCAGCAAATAATTTTACTATCTAATAATTATTAAATGAAGAAAACTGTGAACAGGATACAACAGCAGCAAAGTATAAAAACAATAAGATTTTTTTTAATCTATTCATTTCTAAATTTCCTTTACTCAAATAAAACTGTGTTTCTTTGCATGGTTGTTTTCTTTGTGTGTGTGTGGGGGGTGTTGTATGTATGGCGTGAATGCACATGTGGGTATGCAGATGCACATGTGTAAGTGAAGCCCAGAGGAAAACATAGGTATTCTGTTCCAATGCTTATCCACATATATCCTTGAGACAAAAATCTCTCTGAACCCAGAGATACCAGTTTCTTGAACTCCGGGCATTCTCTGACATCTGTTATCCATATAACTGGAGATACAGATGTGTATGTGGTCACAACAAGATATTTATGTGGGTGCTAGGGTATGAAACTCAAGTGGTCTCAGGGCCCCTGATGCTTTCATACTCATATGGAAAGTGCTCTGACCACGGAGCCATTTCTACAGCCTATATATTTTTGCAACACTGTGTATTGAACCTGAGTTCTCAGCCATCCTAGGCAAGCAATCCATCGTTGAGCTATAGCCAAAGCTCACAACATCATAATGTGCTTCTTGAGCTGTAGTCAAATATGTAACAAGAAATAGATTCAGACATGTAGAGTACAATTACATGCACATATTTTCTTCTGTTTTACTTCTACATTAGATAATTGGTCTTGAATAACCTTTACAAGACCTTACTTATTCAATATTGTAAACAAATGTTTATTATTTTAATTTATTTTTAATTTTATTTATTTTAGTGAGAGAAAGGCAGAGAGAGAGAGAGAAAGAGAGAGAGAGAATAGTCACTCCAGGGCCTGCAGCCACTGCAAATGAATTCCATAGCATGTACCACCTTGGGCAGCTGGCTTACATGGGTTCTGGGGGAATTGAACCTGGGTCCTCTGGCTTTGTAGGCACATACCTTGACCACTAAGCCATCTCTCCAGCCCCATGATTATGATTTTAATGAACTATGAATTCGTGCATTACAATTCCAGTTTCAAAATCTTGTTTAATGATTTAAATGACATGATAAAAATTATTTGGTGGGAGAAGTATTTTGGTATTTTTGTTCACAAAACAGCAATACTTTAAAAGATGACTTCCAAACATACATACATACATGCAAACCTGATTTGAAAATTGAGTAATAATATAAATTCAATTACATAATGCATGTTATGATTAAAGTCAGTTCACAACAGTGCATAAAGTATTTTGAATTCATTAGTCACACTTGTAAATGACTACTATTAACTTTATATAAAAATTCACTCAATACATCAAACTGAAAAAGTTACTTTTGCATTTTCCATTTTTTAAATATTTATTTTTAATTTATTTGAAAATGAGAGAGAAAGGGAGAGAGACAGAGGCATATATAGGGAGAATGGGCATGCCAGGGCCCTTAGCCACTACGAACAAACTCCAGAAACACGTGCCACCTTGTGCATCTGGCTTATGTGGGTCCTGGGGAATCGAACCTGGGTTCTCTGGCTTTATAGGCAAGTGCGTTAACCACTAAGCAATCCCCAGGCCTTTTTTTTCAAATTTTGAAAGAACACTGATGCTAAGTTGAATCTCTTAATTTATTTTTTCATGAGAGAGAGCTGGAAAGAATTGGCACTCCAGGGCCTCCTGTCACTGTAATCAAACTCCAGATACATGTGTCACCTTATGCACACATGTGACCATGCAAATATATTACATTGTGTATCTGGTTTATGTGGGATCTGGGGAGTCAAATATGGGTCCTTAGGCTTAGCAAGCAAGCACCTTAACCACTAAGCCACCTCTCCAGCCTCTCTTAATTAAATGTTTATAAGATGATACAGGGACGCTCATAACACCTCTTTAACATTATGTAAGGCAATGATATATTTCATAATTACCAGAAAAATTCCCAGAATAACTTGTAGCTAAGTTTGTCCAACATATAAGATTGCACTTATCTTATTTTTAAAATATAATTGATATATTTCTTTATGCAAACATTTAAATCAAGGCCATATATTGTGAGGAATTTCTTTTTAATTAACATTGTGAGTTTTTTGTTTGTTTGTTTTTGCTTTTAACAAATGGTGAAAAGAACTGTCTGCAAAAGTTAGCTCCATGAAAAATTTTAGCATTATCTTTAATCTCTGAAAAAAAAACTTGTACATGGATTTTCTTTATATGAATGCAATATAAATATGGTTCATCAAGTATAAATTCATACAAATTATAAGATTACAGTAAAATTACATTTGTTAATATAGTACATTGCATTTAAAAAAAATCTTATGAATATTAATAATAAATTTGACCCTTTGAGAAGCACCTTAGATAATATTTACAGAATATGTCTAAATTATCTTGCTCATTCTATATGAATGTATAAGTGAAGGTTTACCTATAATCTCACATGTTTGCTTTTATGTTTGTTTCAGATAAATATCATGATAGTGGTTTACAAAATAAAACATCAATCTCAAGTCTGTGTCACGTTAGTAACTGGAGAATTATAGATATGGTATTGCATATTCTGCAATCCAAATGATTTTATTATCATAATAAAATGCTACATATGCAGTGCAGAAACAGAAAACATTTCAAAAGTTCATGCACGGAAAACACAGACTGTCAAAAATGCACATGAAAGAAATATAATGTATTTTCCATGGGATTTGTTAACTAATATCTCCTCATGCAGGTAAAGCCTAGGTGCTCCCTAGTGAGCAATCCAAATTACCACACTAGACACAGTACATCAGGTTTCACTGCAAACTGCCTCATTTCATTTAACATACTATATTGCTTCTCCTTCCACCATCTTTGAGTTCTCATTCATTGGATGGATGATATGAAGCCTTTATATATATATATATATGTATGTATATGTGTATATATATATATATGTGTGTGTGTGTGTGTGTGTGTGTGTATTTTTTATAATTCACACTTTAGGATGAAATATCGGACAACACCTTATTCAGTACACTGTTAGTCCCAATTTGGGACCACTGCTTTACCCACTTCTTTGATTTTGGTGGAATCTGTGGAATTATACCTATTCATTCTTTCCACTTAACATGCAAAAAAGTCTTTGCCAAAGAGCTTGTTCAAATGAGATGCCTTAGGGATATGTTTACCATTATTTCCACGAAAAGAAAATACACATTAAAGCTGACATTAAAAATGAAAATGAGCTAAAGGTTTTTAAAGAAAATTTCTCTATCGTCCAAGATTATGCCTTCTGAAAACCAACACTTTATCCTTTGTTTATAACCAATAAGTCTCCAAAAGCTCATCAAGATACTTTATACAAGAAATAATTTATATTTTTCCAAGTCTTAACCAACCAGTAGTTATAAAAGTAATGACATAATATTCAGTGCTGATGTCTTTTAAGAATTCATTCTAATACATGAGACCTATATTATCTCTTTCTTTGTAGCCATGCAGAATTGATCCAGGTACAGAATTATGAAAGTACATTCTGCTCTTCACCAAGAATGGCACAAATGTACCCAACTTTGACTTGAAGTATGTAGTGAAAGTGATCCTATATTTCCTATGTGTCCTAGGATGTATGCATGTATGAAGACTGGATATATGCCATTTGTGGGCATACAGTGCTTGTTTTTGTTCTGTTTCCCTTCACTACAAACCAAAAATGTGAAGTGCTCATGTCCCAGTGGTAATTAGGTTATTAGGTGACGATAGAAAGCCAAAGTAGATTAAAATGAGCTTGAGAGTGCTGACTGGGAAGACAGCTGCACCAATAACCTAGACCAATCACTGTAATATCAGTAATGTACATGTATGTGATCTTAAATCAGCTACATTTGAGTAACTAAGAATTCACTGTAATACAAGATGTGGTGGGGCACAGCATTTAAGCTAAGATGACAAATCCTGCATTCTGAAAAGATTTCTGCATTGTGGATTAATTATATCTTTGAATTTTATGTATCTATGAGAATAAGACCATTCTTCACAAGCAGAGCACTCTCCCATTTGAGAACCACACATGAAACAAGATTCTTTATACTGAGGTCATTTGTTCCTGAAGTGATGGACCACTCCAGTGGCTTTCTAGCACCAACTCACCTCTCAAGGAACAAGTCAGTACCTTAAAAAGGAAGGTTCTTTAAAAATTACCTACATGTAACATTTCTGAGCTTCACAAATTAAAAAATATATGGGAAGTCTCCTGAAAAATTTTCACCCCCAAAACTAATTTTATCAGTGCAATAGAGAAAACAAAATAAATAATGGAAAATGTAGAAAGAAACACTATATATGTTAAAGAGTTAGAGAAAATCTGGGGGCAGAGTTAAGGCAAGACAGTTCTAAGTTCCCAATAACTCGCATAAAAATGGTGAAAATTGTGTCACATGTCAATAATTCCAGTGATGTGCAGATGAAGACAGTTGGCTCCCTGGAGCTCATTGGGCAGCCAGTATAGCCTGATTGGTGAGTTCCAGGCCAATGAGAAAGTCAGTCTCAGAAAAAGTTGGCCAGTGATCCCAAGAACAGCATCAGAGGATATAATTTGACAAGCTGGGCACCCCCCGCACACACACACATACAAACATGCATGCATGCACACATGCACACACACACAACCCATACCGCAAACTTGCACCTGCCCCTACACACATGCATGACACATACAACATTTAGAACATGAAAGAAGAAAGAAGAAAGAAAGAGGGAGGGAGGGAAGAAAAGCTGTCTTGGATAACTGGGTTTACATAAAGTCATAAGCAGTGGCTTGCCTAATGGGCAAGGTTATGGTGTGTGGGGGAGGGTAGGAGGAGGTAAGAAGAATGGGACAAAAGCCAGGAAACACCATCAAAAAAGGTTCAGTGTTGACATACAGAATTCAGGAAGAAGGGAGACAAATGCAAGCAGCATTCAGTCCATCGGTGGGTGGCACCAAAAAAAAAAAAAAAAAAACCTACTGTTTACCTGAAAAAATAATAAAGAATAATTTAGTTTTTAATATTTGTAATAATTTATTTGAGAGAAGAAAAAGAGGCAGCAGAGAGATTGAGTATGGTTGTGCCTGAACCTCCTGCCACTGCAAACAAACTCCAGATTAATGCAGCACTTGTGCATTTGGCTTTATGTGGGTGCTGGGGAATTGAACCCAAGCTGGTAGGCTTTGCAAACAAATGCCTTTTGCCACTGAGCCATCTCTCCAGCCCAAAAGAGAATAACTTAAAACTTTGAATAAACCTATTATCATGTTTAAGAGTTAAGAAATTATACTAAATGTCATATGGAATCTGGCATGAAGAAAACAAGTTTTAAAAGTTTCAGAAATTGAGGATATTCCCGCCATATAAAAGATGCAAGGCAGGTCTTGACAACTATCTGCGGTTCTGGTGTTTTTTTTGTTTTTGTTTTTTAATGAGAGAAAGGGCTGGATAGATGGCTCGGTAGTTAAGGCACTTGCCCACAAAGCTTAACGTCCTGAGTTCAGTTTCCCAGTACCCACGTAAAGCCAGATGCACAAAGTGACACCTGCAGCTAGAGTTCATTTGCAGTGGCTAGAGGCCCTGGTGTGTCCATTCTGTCTCTCTCTTCTGATAAATAAACAAATTAATTAAAATGATAGAAAGTCTGTATGACTAATTCAATGATAAATGGAAGATATCCCCATGAATGTTATATCAAGTTATAAGAGCTAAAATTCTTTAGGAAATATTTTGTGTCATAAAACTACAGTTTTATGTAATCCAATGTTAAATAAAAAATGAGCAGAAAGAAATGTAATAAAATTATTAGTAAAATGTACTTAAATGACATCTATGAAAATAAAGTTTGATAAATACTTTGTATTTTCCTTTATAATCTACAAAATACATGGGACCAAACCTAAAATCTCATGATATTTCTCAGCAAATTGACATATATTGACATTAAAAATAGATTAGAGTTTGCCTGAAATCTAAATTTCATCCATTTTACAAACATCTAAGTCTAATTTTATGTGATTATGTCATGAAATATAAATAATCTAAACCTACTAACAATAAAAAAGCAACAGGAATGAAATGGAAGGATTATACCATCAAGACAAGAGGGGTTAACATTCAGAAATCTACTTGGCTAATACAATACAGAAACCTATCAAAGAAAAATTGATAAAATGAATAGAAGAAAAAATATCATTTAGTATACTGTTATTCTTGATACAAAATATACTCCTTAAAAATAAAAGTAGAATAATTTAAACTCTAGTTAATAATGAAATAAAAATCAAAAGTTGTGTTTAAAATGAATTAGGATTAAACAATTTTATCATTTCACAAATTTCTAGAACATGTATGTTCTAATGGCATTATACAGAACACAGAAATAAGCATTCTCACTATGGGAACATAGTACTATATAGGTAGGTTAAGGAAATTTTCACCCATGAAAAATGGTGTATTTCAATAAGCACATTTATAAGCTAAAAGTTAAAACTACAATAATATTTATTTTCTTGTGAAGGTTAATATTATGAATCATCTAGAATAGACTACAGATTAAGCATTATTTCTGGACATGCCCATAAAAGCATTTCCAAAAGAGATTGATATTTGAGTTGATGGATTAAGCAAAATTAGGCCTGTCCCTGTGTGAGTGGGCACTATCTAATTCCTCATAGCCTGGGTAGAATTAGAAAAGAATAGAGACTCAATTCACTTTGTCTTCTTAAGATGGAACACCAATCTTCTTCCCTCTAAGTCCCTTGTCCTCAGAACTACAGACCTGGATTGCAATCTACAACATTAGATCACTAGCCTCAGACTTTCTAACTACACAAGAGGTTTGAAAACAGCAAAGTGTGGAACTTTCAGATTCCACAAGCATGTGAGACAATTTCATATAGTAAAACTTATGTTTGAATATGTTGAAATATAAATACACAAATGTAAACATACACATATATAATCTACTGATCATATTTCACTAAACCAAATACTCAAGCTTTCTCTCTCTCTCCATAACACACACACACACACACACACAAACACACACACACACACCCTAACATATATGTAAAACTTGTTAGAAGACAAAAAAAATAAGGTCTAACACAAATGACTATAGAATCATCAATGGCATGAAATATTTTAACAAAAACAATTGCATGCAAATGAGGATTAAATGTTATACTGTATACAAAAACATATAAATGATTTGAAAAACTGAAGAAATAGAAAAAATCAGTATCATCTGCTAAAATTCTAGTGATACAAGAAAATGATCAGAACCTTTTATCTGATAGATTTAAAAAAATTAGAAAAAAATCAGAATTGTCAGTATACATACATATGTATATACTGAAACAGTTTTAACAATGCATTCATTCAAAATTGCTCAAAGACTAAGAGAAACTAAAAAATTGTTCAGAAAGCTCTTAACTATATATGAACTTGCTATGTAATAACAGAAATTAATACATAGTAAAATAAAAACAGCAATAAAAGCAATATTGTAAAGGAAATATCTCAAAAGCTCAAATTACTCAACAAGTGATGCTATATAGTTTTTCTAAGTATGATAAATAGCATTGTCTATCAGCATGGCCACAAATTAAATTACATAAGCTCTAGATGAATTAAATTTAAAATAAAGTCACACATGACTAGTAAATATTCCTACACATACAGATTTCCTAAGCATAAAAATATAGAATAAAACTATAGAGATAGTAGTTTTAATTATATGAACTTTTAAGCCTTTAAGCATCCATGATATCTCAAGATAAAATAGAGTAAAATTTAATTAGAAAACAAAATTTAAAACAAGCATAAGAAAGGCATACATACCTCAGAAGCCAATAATTAAATTATTACTATTGCAAAAAGACAAAGCACTCATATGAAACAGGTAAAAAAATAAAGTTGATGGGAAAATATGTATAAGGTTTAATATTAATCTCACAAAAAATCAAAGTAAGGTAAACTGAAACAAGTAGTTTGTATACAAAACAAATTTGCTAAATATTTACAAAATATATAATACCTTTGTTAAATGAGAAAGTTATTTGTAATGTCATTCATAAATTTCAAACTCATAACTTCATGTGAGGAACTTATTTTACGAAAATAACAGAAATGATATTAAATAAGTACTTGTAACCTATTCACATCAGCATTATCCATTAGAGTAGAATATTGTGAGTGTGTCTAAAACTAACAGAATAATATGAAGACACCTAAATATAACAGAAGCATATTGTGGTATATAAAATATAATTCAGTAATTAAATTGCTGCCAATGTTCCTGTAACTACAAAGAAAAGAGGGATAAAAAAGCATAAATACTATAATGTCACATTATTAGCTCTCCAATTCTTACAGATATCATTTATTTATTTTGTATTGATGTGTATATATAAATATACAGCATAGAATATACATATATGCAGGAAGAGTAAAGATCAAAAATTATTCAATAATGGCAGCAGTAATTGTCTTTCTTCAGTTGAGTTAAATGCTGTTTGTATTTTAATCTCTACAGCTTTATGTATTTTTCCAATTTTCTACAGTAGACATATTTTTAATATAAGAAATGGTAAAAATATTTTATAAGCCCATTCAATTTCATGAACCATTTTCAGCCTAATATTGGGTCTCATTGTAATAAGAATCAGTGATTCTGAGGGGACTAAAAAAGAGCATTTATAGAGCAGTGAGTTATATTTTAATGTTGCATTAATAGTTTTGTTTCTAAGGAATTATTTCACTTAGTGACAGAATCACTGCCTACAGCCTCTGTGCTAAGAACTACACTAATCCACTTAGCTGCAAAACTGCATTCAGCAGCAATGGTACACACCTTCCGTTTCCTGGAGTCAATGTATTTTCCTAGTTAGGGATATAAATAGGTGCTCATACTTCTGAGAGCTGGGTGTCACCTTTAAAGACATGATATCACTTAGATCAAGTAGACAATCAGGTGATTATTACCAGAAATGGTTTAAAACTCTGAGTTGTCAATATAACACAATGAAAAATCCGGAATTCACCTGAACTCAGCAGAAGAGAGAAGGGATGACTGTATTTTTGCTAAGCCCAGCAGATGCACAGCTAAATGTTCTGTGCGGTGCTACAGAAAGCATCCCATAAGCCAAGCTGATGGCCACATGACAGGCTCATGATACAACTTGGGTTGTAACAGTCTCTGTGACAACAGAATTGGCATCTAGGAGACAAGACATTTCCTTGGAGAATTTTCATGAAAGAAATTAAATAGAACCAGATGGCATGATATGAGCAAATTTTTCTTGGTCCTCTGTCAAAAATTTTTGTAAGCAAGCTAAAATTTTAAGCAGGAGAAAGGCAAAAATTACCAGCCATGAAACACAAAGGGAATCTGAATGAATGTATACACTTACCTACCATATGTAGCACAGACTAAATATTCAAATATTTTTAAATGAGTTAAGGTGTTTTTACAAAAAGAAAATGAATAATGGCAAAATGTATGATAGTACTTAACTGTCATAAAAATACAATTCCTAGAGGGCCAAAAATATTAAAGTCAGGTAAGGTAATTCATTATGCCTTATGGACAATGTATACAATACAGTTTTTTGTTTTGTCTTGTTTTCCTCCTTCATAAATTGAAATGACTAAAGGGCATTGAATGTCTGATTGGGACAAAAATGATCTCATTTTCCACATACTTCACAATTATCATTTTTATTAACTCTATTCATGGGACCTAAGCTCCTCATCACAATGAACCTTTATAGATGATCCAAGACAAGCATCAGGAGCCCCCATGAACTCTAGCAGCACTTGCCCATGTCTGTGAACACCAGCTTCGGAGCTTATGGAGTCTTCTGGCCCAAACTCGGTTTTCATGGCTTTCACATGAGAGTTGTCCCACCCTGCTGCACCCACCCATGCTGTAACCCACCTCAATGCCTCCCACCTTCCTGAACGCTGCCTTGCTGCACACCACCACCTTGCATCCCACCACCTTGCATCCCACCTTCTTGCACCCCACCTTGCTGCACTCCACATTGCTGTATCCCCCCTTCTGGCACCCCACTTTGCTGCACCCCACCTTGCCTCATTAACTGACAGTCTGAGATGTTCTGTCATCCTGGGACCATCTGTCAACAAGGAAATCTGGATCCCTTGGAAACAGTAACTCTTCATAGTGTTCTGCATGCCTCCAAAGTTTCTCATATGAATCATATCAAGTTTTGTAAAATGTAATGTGACAGAATAAGTAGTACTAAAACATTTATAACTAGGGCCTGGGAAGATAGTTATGTTGATAAATAAACTGTCCCACAAGTATGTGATTTAGGATTGGTAGGACCCACAAAAATGTTTGGTGGGCATAGTGGTCCTTGTACTCTAAAGGCAAAGAAAGAAGAACTCTATAGCAGGTCGGCTAGCTACACTGGTTAAATTGGCAAGCTCTGGGTACACTGAGAGACCCTATTTCAATAAGTAGGTGGTGAGTGGATGAAGAAGACACACAGAACATGTGAACATGTGCACACATTCCTATAAACCTGCTACTTAAATACATAAAACCATAGATTAAAAAAATGAATGTAATTGCTTCTGAAGATGGGAAATGAGAGTGCAGGTGGAGTGATAAACATGAGGGGGAGAAAGCTATGGAATATGGAAAACAGGACCCAAGTGTCATAGAAGACAGAGAATCATCACTGGGTGGCAATTTGATAACAGGTTCTGAAGCATACATGCAAGTGGGTAGGTGAACTGTGACTGGAACAATGCAACCAAATGTCTCCAAGAAGAAGCAGCTGAGAGCATGCCTACAGTCTAAGGGATTCTCATATTTTCCCTCCCTCCTTCCCTTCCTCACTTCCTTCTATCCTTCAAGTATTGGGACTGAATCCAGTGTTTTTCACATGACAGGCAAGCACACTACCACAGAACTTTATCTACAGCTGTGGAAAGTTATACATTTCTGAAGGACAATTTATGGATTGAAATAGAAAACTAGTAAAATAAACAAATAATAACCAAAACAGGTAGTACTAAAAGGGAGGATAAGGGAAAGGCATAAAGAGAAAAGAAGTGCTTATGGTGCATCTGTGAATAGTGTTTAAAATTCAAAGTAATGTCACAACTCAAGGCTGATTTAACTAATTGTATGTTATAACTGTATAGGTAAAACTAGTCTAGTAGAGAAAATACACACATGATAAATGTCTTATGGTAGAAAATCAATACATGTTAAAATATTTAAAAATCATGGCTGGAGAGATTGCTTAGTGTTTAAAGCACTTGCTGGCAAAGCCAAAAGAGCCAGGTTCAATTGCTCAGTACCCACATAAAGCCAGATGCCTAAGGCGCTACATGCATTTGGAGTTTGCTTGCAGTGGCTAGAGGCCCTGGTGCACCCATACTCTCTATATATCTGCTTCTTTCTCTCTTTTCTCTATAAGAAATAAAAAATAAAAAATATAAAGACATATTTAAATATCAAGCAGCAGTGTAAGTCTGCTACTTAAATACCTGAAAATATAGGTGAAAAAAACTGAATGAATGGCTGTCGCTTCCAATATGGGAATTGAAAGTCTGGGCAGAGTGATAAAAAAGACTTGTGTTGATGTACAAATATTACATTGGTAAAATGAATGCTAAAAATGGAAGCTTTGAGTAACCGCTCTGTGATCTAATATTTAAGCACTTAAAATGAATTTGCTTTGCTGGAAAGAGTAAATATTTTTCATTACAACTGATTAATTCAACAATAATTCTTACATGATGCCAAGCTTTTGAATAAAATGATCAGGAAGAAAAACTTCAAATAACAATATAGTAGCTCACATTTATCTAGTGTTTATTATGCATGTTAGTAAATTCTAACAGTATTCCTTGGAGGAAAGTACTACAAAAGCCCCAAAATACAGTGAAGAAAGCTTTTAGAAAAGCTCAAACTCTGAGACTGAGAAAGTGACAGCACCAAGAACTTTGCTTTTTCTATTGGGAATACTTACTTCACAGAAATCCAAATGACTTATTATTCTACATCTTTTAGGAATTTGTGTGAAGCTCCCATTCTTATGAGAACGTCCTTGAAATAGAAACAGGTCGACCTCCTCATCTCCAAACAATATCTCATACATAGGCCCACATACCAGCTTCCCCTAGCCCATGGCTGTGTGTTTTCTCCCTAGAATGTCACCCCTTAAAATACCACTTGACTTCTTCATGTATATATTTTATTATTGTTTCTATTTGTAACAATTATCAATATTTTATAGTGCATCTCATTCCTTAAAGGGAACCTCCATAGGGGCAAGTATTTTTGTCTCTTTTCTAATCTGTCTTCTCTTCTGTGCTCAGATGAGCACCTGAAATGGAATCAGAAAGCCCCTTTTCACCATCCATGTAGCAAAGTCAAATTACATGACGTGAAATGTTGCAGAGATAACAATACATTGGCAAAGTCCTTTTAACTCTCATAAAATGTTAACATGAATGGTCTTGATTGAAAATTAGGAAGTGCTGAATCAACAAAGAAAGCTTCTTTCTTCTGCATGAATGGCTCCTAGGACTATGTTTTCATAGTTGGTGGGTTCCCCCGGGCTTTCACCATAGCTATTAAAACCTTTCTCCAAAAGCAACCATAAGATTGTTTTAGGAAAGGGTGCCATGAATAGAAAGCCAGTTCTGTGCATAGGGAGTTGTCTGCAGGTTCATTAGGTAGAAAAGCACACGTTCCCTCCAAGTTCTCCTAGCAGAAAGCTATGTTTTTGTATATTCAACTCAGACAAGCAAACTAATTAAGTTATTTAAAATCTGTCCTAATAGAAGCAGAATTAAGCAATTCAACCAACTCCCATTTAATCCTGGAATCATTATGTTCTTTCTGCCCCTTCAGTCTACACACTGGAGTGCAGGACAGTGACACCAATAATGAAGTAATAATTTAGCAGGCAAGACATTTCACAGTTGCATCAGAGGTCTGGAAGGAAGATCATCTTTGCAGAAACCTAGAGCACTGGAAGGAGGTAAGGTTCAGACTAGAATCACTCATTGTGTTGTAGGTTTGTCTCAATCATGAGAAATTTATCATCTTTTCCAGGTTTTACTACTGAGGAACTAATGATCAGTGTGATAGCCTTACAGAAATAGATTGCTTTTCCTTCTTGGACAGACTGAACACTTGGTGAAAAGAGGTCAACTTAAGCAATGACACAGTCATTATGTTTGATGACAAAGGTGATGAAAGCAAATTTAATTTCCCAAAGTTTTCTTTGTCTTTCTTTAAAAGCCTATATCTTTATTTCTCAATTTGTCTTAACATGAATTTATCTTTAGAATTAAGTAAATGAACTCTTCATGCTCTTCTGTACTTTGGATCTTTTGGAAATGAAAGATGATCCAGGAAGAATCTAGTTTATTTGGTGAATGAAAATTCCTTTTGAAAGAAAGTTCTTTTGATAAATTACTATACTTTTCTTTTAATTTTTTCCATTTTACTCTTTTAATAGTTTTATTTATTTACTTGAGAAAAATAGGCAGAGAAAGAGAGAGAGAATGGGCATTCCAGGACATTCAGCAACTGCCAAGTAAACTCCAGACACATGTGCCCTCTTGTTCATCTGGTCTACATGGGTCCTGGGGAATTAAATCTGGGTCCTTTGGCTTTACAGACAAGTGCCTTAACCACTAAGTCATCTCTCTAGGCCACCATTTTCTCTTTTAAAGTATCTATGATCACAAAAATATAAACATCCCACTCTCTCCAGGGCCCTTCTTTTCAAGCACTCCCCCTATACTCCAATTGAGGGTTACATCTTTTTGTCTACCTTCAAGGAGAAAGGTTTCCATGGTACCAGTTCATTTTGGGTTTAGCTTTGTGTTTATTTCCCTTTGACCTCCCCTTCCCCTCCCCCCACCCCTTCCATCCCTATTGTCTGAGTCTTTTTTACTCTGACCTGTAACTAACAATATCAGAAATCCATGCCACCTACATTGAATTGTTGATCAGAGAGACCTAATAGGTCTCCAAAACAAGACATCCTTTTGTCAACTCACTTGATTACCCACCTTAGGTAAAAGGTAAGATCCTATTGCTGAAGATACCACATGCTGCTGACACAGAACACAGAGAGACCTGGCTGGAATTGGGAAGAGAGCCAGTCGCCAAACGGACCATCTGGCACTGAAAAGTGCTATTTGAGCCACTGAGGGAAAGCGACCAACAATGCTGTGAGCAAGCAGGGGTTTAAGCTGCTCAGAAACAACCAGGCTGACAAGAAGAACACAGTGGTGCAATGGTGGCACACAGCCTTGCTGGGTAACCAATGGTTTTCTGATAGACTAAGAAATCCACTCAGTGGAAAGGAACCCATATCTGGAACTGGGAACCAGGTCTGAATTCTATGGAGACAAATATTATGCTCTCCAATGTCAACCTCCCACTAGCCTTTGGCTAAAAGAGTGGTTACACCCTTCAAAACCTCCCTAAATTAATAATGCTTATTCAAGTTAACCTATGCTGACTTTACTCTCCTTTGGAGAATCTGTTTCTCTTTTTCAGAAGGTAGCATGACCCAAGAAGATAGACCACCCCTCCCATTCCAGCCAAGGCCCAGGGGAAACCACAGAGCAATTGGGGAGATGAGCAAGAGATTTGATTCCATGGTGAACCTGACAATCAGCACCAGGATGAAGGTGACAGATGCTGACGATACTCAACACACACCAAAACAGAAATCCAGAGGCTCCTAAGAGCTCATCATTGAAATAAAACTAAAACACGCCCACCAAGGCTCAGGAACGTTTGAGTAAGAGGAGGCAGAGAGATTTTACGAGCCACAGCTTGGGATTTTATGCCCAGAGGCATGCCCCTGCCCAGCAACTGACTGCTATTCACAAAACGCATAACCCACAAGTCTATGGTTGTGGAATACCCATGAAATACCAGCAACCCCACTGAGGAGGGCTTCCTGGGAAAGGGGGTCATGGAGGAGGAAAAAGCTGATACCAACACATGATGGATCCATACAAAGTATGTTCTTAATAAACAAAAATGTCAAAAAATAAAAATAAATAAATATAAAAATATATAGTTTAACATTTTTGCTATTATATTATCATGATTATTATTGTTGTCATAATTATTTAATAATACTTGGAGTTGAGTTTTGAGCACATAGTATAGTGAATGATCTTATGTGAGGAAAACAAGAAGATAACTTGTTTATTAATATTCCTCTCTTCAAATACACCCAGTTAATAAAAAGCAGAGGGGTTTATATATAATTATTCTGAAATTTAATTTCTAAATTAACATTTCACTTGTCTATTCACCTTAATCAAATCAGTTATCACATCGGATATTACTAGCCAATTATGGATGTTTTGCTGAAAAATATCTCAACTGGGAATTATATATTCTTTGTAATTAGTAAAAATTGATATTATTTTTATTTTGATATGTGGCAAGCAACTTAATAATAAAAATGTATATTAGTAAGTATTATGTGGTTCTAATGGGAAACCTACAGAAAACATGCTCCTGACATTGTGTGTGTGTGTGTGTGTGTGTGAGAGAGAGAGAGAGAGAGAGAGAGAAATTCCTTTATTCTATCAGTCCATCATTTTTTTCTTCAAGGGTTTATTGAGAACTCACATAGTCTCCACAGACAGAGCACACAACCCACTGGATGAGCTCACAGACTCACAAAGACTGTCATTCTCAAAAATGATTAACAGAGGATGATCAGTTACTTCTAAATGTCTAATTTCGACTTAGTGTGATTGTCACACAAATCTTACCCTTCCTTAAAACATTCACCTATTTTTCTTTCCTCAATATTTAAAACAAGCCTTTCTTTTTGTTTGACTATCTCAGGTACTATTTATTTTTGTGGTCACAATGGAAATGGCCTGACACAAAATCATAGAAACATAATGCCTGAGAGGTGTCATCAGAACTATACAATAAGAAATAGGAAATTCAAAAGTTTCTTCCCAAGCATACTGATATTATTTTTTAAAGCAAGCTGAGAAATTATGTTAAGTTTGAAAATTTTTATATATGGAATAACATATGTTAATAAAAGTATGTTATATCTCAGATTTCTTGTTTTGAGCCAATCATGAAAATATAAGGATCATATAACAGTTGAAAAAACAGAAATTTTCAAAGTGAAAATTATGCAGTCATTTGTGAGTGGAATATATGCCATTCGAAAGTTGTATTCTATTAAGATTCTTCCAGAATGTAGTGAAATTAGACATGCTAATATATTTTCAGATGTAGCTTTTTTATTAACATTTCATGACTTTCTAAAAAGTTTTGCAATATTTATTGTTGTAGGAAAAAAAGAAGCATCGGGGTAAAATTACCAAAATTTCCAAGTGACTGATTTCATAAATGATACAGTAGACATTTTCTACATTAATTTCTCAATAACAAGCATTGTTCACATCAAAAGAGCTATTAAACCTATTGAAAATTTTTTTTAAATTTTTTTGTGTGTTTATTTGAGAGCAACAGACAAAGAGGGAGAGAGAGACAGAGAGAGAGAGAGAGAATGGGCACGAGAGGGCCTCCAGCCACTGCAAATGAACTTCAGACGCGTGCGCCCTTGTGCATCTGGCTAACGTGGGTCCTGGGGAATCAAGCCTCAAACCGGGGTCCTTAGGCTTCACAGGCAAGCACTTAACCACTAAGCCATCTCTCCAGCCCAAACCTATTGGCAATTTTAAGAGACTTTTAAGCATATCTTTTCTCATTTTTGTCTGTAAAAGTCCTAGGAACTTCATTTCTTTCCCAAGGACGGTACATTTAACATAACTGAAAAGAACAAAGTAAGATGCGCATGTATTCTTGGAGACCAGATGACTATAAAAATGCAATAAAGCCTCAACAAAAGCAAAGATAATTACCCAGGATATTGTTGTGTAAAATTTTAATGTTTAAAGGTTGATATAATGGTTTCACTAATTATTCTATATAAGCAATTAATTTCTAAGACAGAGATCCAGTTTGCCCACCTTTTAGTGTCAGAAAAATTATAGAAATTTGAATTATAAACATGCCCAGTGTATCTCATGGCTATTTGTGTTAAATTTTCAAACTTCACCTTATATGATACTCTTCGCCCATGAACATTCTATTTTGCCTGTCCAACATTTTCTCACATCAGATATCCACATAGTTTCCTTCTTCCCTTATTCAGGACTTGTTCAAATATCATCTTACAAGAAACATTTTCATTGACAACTCTGAATGAAATTGCACACCCTTGTCTTTAAGTCTTTTGACATATATTGGTTTATGGTCTACAAGTCTTTTGACATCTTATATATTAGTTTATGTTCTCTTTGGTGTGGAAAATGATGTTAATTCAATAAAAGCAGTGATTAAGTTCTGGTCACTATCTCTCCCGTCACAGTACTTGGTAGGGGTAAGACAATCAATAAATATCTGATGAATGAATGAATGTATGAATCCTTGTATTTAAATATCACTACCTCTTATATGATTTCAAATAGAATTCAGAAAATAGAAAAAGTCTCTGATAGGTCCCTAAACTTTCTCTCATGCATATGCCTTGCTTTAAACAATGAGAACATGAGGCAAAGAAACAATAACAAAAAAGAAAAGATGCAGCCCATCCTGAAAGAGATGAGAACTCGTATTTCACTCCTTGTAGCTGAGAGAAGGAAAAATACATAAAGAAGAAACTATTGCTTCCTCACCAAATACACTAAATATTCCTTTTATGACAGTAATATGCTTGGTCTTTTTATTGATCTTTGTTGTTTAGAACAACAATCATGATAATTTCCCCTTGTCATATGTAGCTGAGACTGAGAGACTGAGAGGGTCAAGGTAGTCAGTAGAAAAAGGAGACCAAATAGTTAAGATGAGGGAAGAATTTTTGCCATCAGCAGACTTTATCAGTATTTCATATGTGATCTCTAAACACAGATCTGTAGGCTGTATGATAGAAGGAATATCAGTCATGGAAGAGATCATGCAGTGGACCAACTCTGACCAAAACACCATTCACAGAATATTTGTCTGTTTGTTTAAAACTGAATATCAGAGCTGGGCATGGTGGTGCACGCCTTTAATCCCAACACTGGGGAGGCAGAGGTAGGAGGATCACCGTGAGTTCAAGGCCACCCTGAGACTACATAGTGAATTCCCGGTCAGCCCGGGCCAGAGTGAGACCCTACCTAAAAAAAAAAAAAAAAAAAAAAAAAATGATTATCACTGTGTATTATAGGCTGGCCTGGGGATTACTATGTACCTGAGGCTGGCTTTGAACTCATGATCCTCCTGCCTCTGCCTCGAGTTCTGAGATGATTGGTGTGCACCACCTCATCCAGCGCATGTAACCCAATGCTAATATACACTCCCACCCTAAAAAGGGCCTTCAACTAAACTGTTTAGTCCATTCACTATCTCCTCAGAACTCTGACCTCCTCAGTTCTCTGAGGAGTCCACTGGACAGAAGCGGGCTGCATGGAATAATCACTTTCAAAGGTTTTTCTCTCAATATCATGGGATAATACTTTTAACATCCCACAGAACTAATAATGGGAAATGGGGAAACTATGAACTGAATTGGGTGTACTTTGTGTTCGAGCTGTTCAACAAGATGATTGAGTGTTACCCACCTACTCTGTGTGCTGCACTGGATGCTCTCAGAGATTCAGTGTTAACTGTCATTCAATCAAATCTGTACCAACAAAGGATTACAGGTAAAATCAGATGAATCAGATGAAAGAGGACAGAGATATGACTGACTACAATGTGGTCTAGGACATGATCAGATATATGTCATAAGGGAAGGGAATTGAACAGGTTGAAGGTTCAAAGGAAAATAATGCTTGTATAATAATAAGGAAATATAAGAAATTGACAAGTTATAAGAGTGGATATTGTACACAGAAAACAAAAACACATGAGTAAGAATAGAGTATAGAAGAATACATATGAATGCGGGAAAATTCAGTTTAAAAATCACAGGGTACATGAAGAAAATAGCTGCCAATAGACTGGGAAGTCATACTGTACCAGGTCATTGATGTGAAAGATATGATACTTTATTCAAGAGGAAGAAGAAACATAAAATGTGTGACCAAGGCCAGGGTGTCATTGTGTTTAAACATTTGTGATGTAGCGAACCAAGGTAAACTATCATACGGGTCTAGCAAAAGGCAGTGATGGCCAAAGTGGGCACACCATTACAAGTTAGAGTAGAAATCTCAATTCATCATGGTTCCACTGTGGGATGCTTGGAGAAGCAAATTTCAATGATAACTGTCAGAATCTGACCTTTAGTGATAGCAGGAGGTGCTAGACATGCCCAATCACTTTATAATACCATTTCATTCTCTCCTTACTCCACAAATGAAGGAGAAATCCTTCCATTTTACATAACAGGCAACTGAGGCTTCAAAGAGATGGGAAAGTTGAACTGTAGTGACAAAGCTGAAATCCAGATTGAAGCCTTCAGATTGTATTAGAGCCTCTAAGAAGATGAGGGAAATGGAATAATGAAGAGGAAAAAAAAACAGGAAGAGGAGGAGAAAGAAGATATTAATAGACTACTTTCCTTCTAAGCTGTAACTGGGTACAAAAATAATTTGCACCAAATTATTATATGCTGGCTAGGGAGGTAGTTCAGTGGGTAAAGTACTTGCCATGCATGCATGACGACTCAGGTTTGGATCTCTAGAACCCAAATACAATGTATCTGTAATCCCTGAACTGGGAAGGCAGAGGCAAGGTATCCTTGGGATTACTTGCTCAGTAGTCCACCTGAATCTGTGAGCTCTAGATTCAGCAAAAAGTCTCAAAAAGTTAGGTGGAGATCAACTGAAGAAGAACCCCAACATCAGCCTCGGGCATCACTAAATGTACATGTGCACAAACCGTCATACATGTGAGCCCACACTGTAGACTCACACACACACACACACACACATACACACTACATACACATGCAAAAATTATTATATGCATGCCTGCATTTTTAAAACTAATGTATTTTCCTTAGTTGGGTAAATCATACTTAATAAACAATTTCATAGTCAATACACATCAGGTATTAAAACAAGGAGAAATTAAGTAACTTACCCAGTTATGTGAAATAGAACTACAGTTTGATTCCTGATTTATAAACTTCAGACAATTTTAGTAAATAGAGGTATACTTCATACTCTGGACAGTTATCCAGAAAGAAGGACAATGAAATGAATAAAACAATCATAGGATCATTTGGTATATTTATTCTGATTGTCTCCTAACAGAGTCAGAAAACTATTTACTATAGTATTACCTACTGACATAACCTCAAAACTCTTCATGACTCTCAAATTGTTTCCATGAGGAAATGGAAAAATCTGCCTTCATCACCTCCAATCTCTTGCAACAGCATTGCTCCAGGGTAGTAAACTGGCAAAACATCATCACATTATAATGCATCATAAATTTTTACCTGAACTCATAAATAATACATTTTACATTATTGACCTTTGCAGGTTGAATTAATTTTGGACACACATACCATAAAATATCAGACCCTGAACAGATATTTATAAAGCTGTGCTCCTGACCTCTAAGAAAAACTACTGAAATGAAACAGACCCTGTCTTATTTGTTTCTGGTTTCAGTTTAAATTTACTTTCTTTCTTTGGGTTATGGTCTATTCAAAATATTTATTGTAAGTACACAGAGAACTTGCTGGCTCTAGTGGTAATTGTGCACTGAGTACGTATGTGGAAATCATCATTTGTCCATAATAATGGATTCAAGAGGCAACATAATGAGAAAAGAACAGATTTGGAGCCTGTCCATGTCTAACCAAAATAACTCCTCTAAGCCTCCTTCACCTGCACCAGACATCTGTCACACTCTGATGGCTGGGATGAAACAGGCACCCTATAGGCACCCCCAAAAAAGACAGCAATCACTGAAACCAGGTTTCCCAAAGAAGTACTAGACAAACATTCATGAAAAGAGAATCATAAGAGAAAGGAGAGATGGCTTTTCACAGGTGGAACCTTTATGACATCATTAACAGGTATAAAGTAATTCCAAAATGTGAACACAATGTTGCAACTGGCTTTCAATAAAGTGCTCACCCTCAGCCCTACATTTATTATTTCTGGAGCTAATTTATTTTTTTAGTTACGCCTTCACCCTTCCTTCATTTATATGAAAAACTTGCATGACGAAGATGTATGCATCTCTTTTTATGGCCCCGCTGTTTTGTCCAACTCATCACATATCCTTTTGACTATGATTTGGGTTCACATGTTGGTCTCTCTATATGGGAAACATTTGGTCATATAGAGACTATGTTTATGTTTACAGCATCAGTGAATTCCAATAACAATTCAAAAGTATAACTTCTACTTGAGACTGAATGTTTATATCATCCAAGCATAATGAGTTAATTCTTACTGATTTATATATTCATCTTTTTGTTGTCTTCATTTAGCAACAAAATGTCATTTTCATAACAAATGTGTATATACACACATAAGTCATCATACAACCTTCATGTCTTTGTATATGCACATAGATATAGATAAAATTCTGCTGTTTAGATAACAACATTTAAAAGAATGAGTTTACCTATCTTAGCCCCTGAGGTTCTCAAATCCCTTCTCTACTAAAGCTCAGCCTTGATCTCAATACCCCTTGCTTTCAGAGCTTTGCTGATTGACTCCAGCTGCAGCCATAGGCCCAAGTATTCAATGATGTGTAAAAATAAGTTCTTGCTCATTACTTTCTTTGAGTAGCCCAACATGGATCAAAATTTGGATCCACACAGTCTGAATGAAAAACCATTAGCTTAGATCCTTGACCAAGTTCTGCCCCTAGAACAGAGTTCTTTGAGGTAGCACCAATTATGATCCCCTTAGCTTGACTGGGAGCCAGCCCACATTCTGCTGTTTTCCTGTACCTTAAATAGAAAATAATAATAATAATAATTTTCCCTTATGTATCATTGCCCTCAATTACCTCAACAATAATAAAAATTTAGGAAATTTTAAAACAAAAAAGATATTTTGAGGAAAGCCAGTTTAGTCTATTGAATATGGAAATACATGTAAATTCCTTCATGTCAGAAGAGGGTGCTTTCTTTTCAGCAGCTTTATATCTCCCTCCATCCTCTGTAAACTGTAGAAGGAACAACACATTCACCCTCTTTCTAATTCATAAGATAAATTTGATATCTTTGTTTACAGGTTAGACTTGTCAGGGCAATGAACTGTGTCATTCTCACTCTTCAAATACAATTGTCCTGACATATGGGCATGACAACATTCTGGAGATGTTAAATAAAATTCCAGAAGCTGAGCCTCTTGATTTAACATTGGGCAAAACATATACATGTACATATACATGTGCATATACATATATTCTCATATCAAAATATATTACAGTCTCATGAGCAAGACAATGTGCTCTACTTAAAATTTTCTGCCACTTTTAAAAATTATCATGACCTATTAAATAAATATAATATTTTATAATATTTTTATTATATTTACTTAAGAGACAGAGTATGGGAGCACCAGGGCCTCTAGTTTTTGGAAAGGAACTCCATATGCATGTACTACTTTGTGCATCTGGCTGTGTGTGGATGTTGGGGAATCAAACTCAGGCTGCAGGCTTTGTAAGTAAGAAACTTTAACCAATGAGCCATATCCTAGCCCTAGTAAATTTAATATTTAAAAAACATACTGCATGTTTACACACTAGTGCTATTATGAACCTTTGGGAAGACTTTACAGACTTTTTAAAAGTTCTGTAATTATAATTTTAGATGCTTAGAGTTTCCTCAGAACCATTTGAACTTAAAGTGAATAATCCACACATTGAAAATACCCTAGATGCATATCCAACAATTATCACCAGTGCCGTGGTAAATCTCTAAGTAACAGGCATATTTTACAATGTTAGATCCTACTAACATAGGATTTCTTATTTAGGGACCAGTGAGCTCCAGTAAGTACACAAACTTCTGACTCTACATGTAAAAATGTACTGAGGATCTTCCTGGATAGAGGTCCATAGTTTCCCCAGATTAATAAACAGTCCATTATACTCTTCTTACAAAAATAGATAATAAATAAAATGATATTTCAACCAGGAAGGACAAAGGTACTAGGAAGAAGATGAATCATTAATCTAGATTCAACCATTTCAGCAAGACCTTAGGCACTTCACTGGGTCTCATTTGTTGTTTCTCTGCTTGCTTGCCTGTATGCTTGCTTGCTGGTTTTAAGTGCCAGAAGTCACAAAACTGTTATTTCGTGATACTACAAAATGTAGTATAACAGACATACTGACAGACATCAACAATAGTGAAGTTTGAGTGTGCACAATCACCGGCGGATTTACAACAGAGATTCACCATAGCTCCAGGAGCCTCCCCAGGAGCACAGTGGAGCCTGCAGTCTGCATGCTCGCTGGCATGTAGTGTTAGAGTCAGGTACTCAGTAGAACATCAGTAAGGAAACACAGAGCTCCTTCCAATCCATTAACAATTTCTTCTAAAATTGTTTACAGTATGTTGTGATTTGTATGCCACAAAACCTGACAAAAGTTTTTGAGTTTTTCTTCTAAATAGTAATGAAAGTATTATTGATTCTGTGATAGCAAGAAAATCTAGGAAATAAAGAATCACCTCCCAATGGCTACTATTGATCATTTTCTGGCAGACCAATCAAAACCACAAAGGCCATTTGAGTAAATAACATTTATTAGTGTAGGAATAAATGAAAACCTTATAAACACAAGTTTAGATCATAGGTAGTGTGAGAGGGGATATTATTATTTATAAATAAACTTTCAATTGTATGGCCAGCATGTATTTCATTTAACAATAACATTGTTAACATGTTTGTAATGGGTGGGTCACAAAGTTTAAAGGAACAATCTAAGACTTCTAATCAATTCAGCAATACCCATGAGTCCTACATATCTGAGAAGAAATGAAAGGGATTTGTTGTGAGGTATAAAATAAACAAAATAAACCTGACAACTTATTATAACAAGTTAAAAAGAAATCAAGAACATAAGCATAATTTAAGCAATTATTCCCAATTCTGAAACTTTAAATAATAGGTCTTATGAAATGAATTAAAAAAAAAAACAGCAAAAGAATTATGGGAGAGAACAATGCCCTTCAATATAAAACCTCAAAATGATATAACCCTGATAGTTGCTAAAAAATGCATTTACACCCTGCAGGGTAGAAGTAATAAGGCCAAACTATAATTCCTCAAAACTCAGCCATCATTTTAATAGCTCCACCACAAGTCTAAGCAATGCAATTAATTCGCTGGCATTTATGCAAGTTCTCTTCGGTGAATCCACGTGAACTCAGACATCATCAGGCAATATTTATGTGCTGGGTACACAAATAGCCTTGTCACTCAGAAACTGCCTCCTTAATGCAAAAACACCAGCATATTTGTCTCATTTACATTATCCTCAGACATGGCACGTGCCACACATAAGTGTGGCTGTCAGGAGACTTCAGTAACATTGGCTGTTCTGTAACAGTCTGGCAACAAAGATTGGTGGCAAATATGGTATTTTGACAAAAATGGAGACACCTATCCACAAAGAATCAGTGCGAGATAATTTTGGTTTTCACACATCATTTCTGGGTCAATTTGCAATAATCAAAGACCTATAAAATGGCATTTATATAAAAATTCAAGTTTAGAGTGTTTGCTGCTATTTAAATTAGTTTTCAGAATCAGTGGGAATGTGATGTCACCTTGGCAGCAGTTTTTAAGTGCCACCCAGTCTCTAAATGTCAGGCTAAAAGCATCCAAGAATATTTCTCATTTTTTGCCTCAGCCATATGTATTGTGATAGAAGGGCAATAATATTTGTTCACAATATTTTAATTTATAAAAATTAGGGATGAGATCTTACTAGGAAAATGCAGTAAGTTGAAACCTGATGGATATAAAGTAAAGATCATAAACCATTCAGAATTTCTTAAAATTCTAAATTTCTGTTTTCCTGATGAACCGGATACCAGCACAAGGGGGAAGGAGATCAGCACAGAGAAAAATCAACTCCTTCCAAATCAGAAAGCCAGAGCCTCAGAGGCCCCCCAACACCTCATCACTGAAGCAGACCAAAAATGAACCCAACATGGCTCAGGGAAATTTTGCGGAAGAGGGGGCGGAAAGAATATCAGAGTCACATGTTGGGTCATGATATGCAGAGACATTTAGCTTACCCATAACTGTGGGCTAACTCCACAATGCATGACCCGTATACCTCAACAAGGAGGGGCCAAGGTGAGGGGGTAGGTCACGGATGAGCCTAATAATGGTACCAAACTGACTGTATTTGCTGAATACAAAACTAACTAATAAAGAAAAAAGAAAAAAAATTCTAAATTTGCTTATATAAATTAATACATTTAAATATCAATTTGTATTTTATGACTTCTCAAACTCAAATCCACCTAGCAGACTTTGTTATTAGACTATACATTAGTTCCTTCTTAGCAGCCGTGTTAGTTACCCATGGCTGACTGTGGTCCTAAACATGGCTGAGGGCAGAGCAATGTTGTATTTTGACAGGGGGAGATACTATTGACACAGTGTTTATTACTGTATATTGTTAATTTCTTACTATGCCTAATAAATAAACTTTATCATAGACATCTCTATGTAAGGAATAATATACAAAGTGCTCAGAGCTACTCACTAAGATACAAGAAGACCAGTTTGACAACATCCTGGACAAAACAGAGGTCTGAATGCTGACAAAAGAGACTATTTCTATAAGTGTCACAGTCCTGGATTAAAATTAAAACAGCAGTAGTCTCTGAGGTACTGTCAAATTTCAGGACAGATCCAGAGCACCATGTAATTAAATTAACAACCTATGGTTCTATCCCACAAAACTTTAAGGAAGTCTTACATCTTACACAAATTCATCTAGATGCCTAGAAGCTCAGTTCTTGGTTTAAATCATGAAGCCAAGCATTACCACTGCACTCATCTGCAATGTGTGCCTATTGATGACATCCCAGGCTCTTTTAGAGTGGAATATGATCATGTATATAGCATGGAGCATAATGCCTGACATGGAAAATGCACTTATGTATAGAAATTTTTATTAACAGAATAAAATTGTTAATATCTTTATTTCCATAGGAAGTTTGATCCTTAGAAAATCTCCATTTCCACTGAATAGCCAAGCATTGCTGTGGTGACATTTTCCTCTACAGAGAAGATAAAGCCAGACAACTTAGCATGCAACATATGTTCTAAAATTGTATACTCTACCAAAGGAAATGGAAAAGCAGATGAGAGTATTTTAAAAATTAAAATGCCTTTTGATTGCTCTGTATTCTGTCCTGTGCTGCAGACAGGCGCTGTCAAAATCAGTATCTTTATAAAAGATGAATTTGGTACAGCATAAAACAGCATGGCAAAGTATATTTCCAATTTGGTTTTGAAAGCATTTATTCCCATACAACTTTGAAATGTGATTTCCCTCATGATCCACCTTTAAACCTCTTACCTTGCTCTAAGAGGAAAACAGGAAAAAGGAAATTTCTTCTTTTCAATTCTATTCAAATGTAAACTGCAGATAAACACTAGACATCACAAGGACAAATTATTTTATGAGACTGATTTTTCCCTACTGAATATCCTCTTTTCTGTCCTCTTGTCAAATACATGAGTGTCTCTTGTACTTCTGTCCCTTGTGATTTCAAAGAAACAATGAAAAGGCTAGTGTTTCTCATAAGATGCTTTGTTTCTTCTTATCTGATAATACAACAGCCAAGATTTCATAAAACCATAATAAACGTTGTGGAATGAATGAGTGAAATGTCAGGTCTAATTCTTTGCTTTCCTTTTTATTAATATTAAATTTCCCATAGGTTTGCTCTTGTGACCACTTCACTTGAAAAATGTTGCACAATTCTTACTCAGGTTATTTTTACCATGTACACTGCTTGCAACTAAAGATACCACTGAATTTTTCTACTATAATGTGAATTATGTATAAAAAGACCACTGAACTTTGACACATATCCATTTATAAGCTTAAGCTGAAGAAAGATGTTTTAAAGAAGGCTAGTTATTGAACTCCCACCATAACACAAGTTATTTTCCCCAAGATAAAGCTACTCTGTCATAGGAAATGGATGAAAAGATGCTTTCCCTTCATAAGAAAACACACAACTTATACACTGTGATTCACAGGACAAAGGCATGTGGGCTATGAACTAATCATGGTGTTTTGGATATCTCACTAATGAAACCTCAAAATGATGATAACAATGTCCATCTCCAGGATGCCTAGAGATAGCATTGCATGGCAGTAACAGATGATAGGAACTGAAGCAGTTTCATTAGGGCTGCATAACAGTACATAGTAGACTTCAAGCACTTACATGAAGCCCCCTATCTGCTCTCCACACTAAAATTGCACACAGATTTTCATTTATAATGTGTATGGACAAGAGGAAAATCCTGAAAGGAACAAGAAGTGTTTGGATTCCATATGTAAGTGAAACATACCGTATCTATTTTTCAGTGACTGATAATTTTCGTGCCACATCTCTTCACTTACATTGTAGCAAGGTTGTATAGTACAATGTGTTTATCTACAAAATTTTATTTACCCACTCATATGTTGATGAATATGTAGGTAGACTCCATATCTTGGCTTTAGGGAATAATGTTAGAGTGGTTATGGGAGCATAGAGTTTTCTCTAACATACTGATTTATCTTCTATAGATATTTTCCCAGTACTGGGGTCCAAAACCATATATTGTAAAATTTTTATTTTTATTTGGGGATGGAACTCCAAATGCTTTCCATAATGACTCTAATAAACTGAAATTCCAATAACAGTTTTCTGTCCTCCCTGCCATCCTAAACACTATCTTTATCTTTTTGATGGCAGTCATTAACTGGGATAAGATGATATTGCATTGTGGTCTTCCTTTGCTTTTTCTACAACTGGGGGATGTTGAGTAGTTTTTATGTGATTTTTATATATCTGCATGCTTTCTTTGAGATATATCTACTCAAGTTATTTATCCACTTTTTAATAATATTAAATTTTATGTTTTTAATCTATTTGAGTTCTTTCTGTCTTATGGACATTAATCCTTAAAAGATGTAATCTTGGCAAATGTTTCCCCAATTCTGTAAGCTGTTTCTTCACTCTAGGCTCATGGTTCCCCTTCCTATGGAGAAGTTTTTTGTTGTTTGTTTGTTTTAAGTTTGAATAGAAGCCAGTTCACCTGTTTTCACTCCACTGCTGTGCATGTAGAAGCATATCCAAGAAGACATTACCCAGTGCAATGTCATGTTACTTCCTCCTAACAATTTCAGTTGTTCATGTGAGACTTTTTATTTATTTTTATAGCTTTTGATATATGGACTGAGAGAAGAATTCATCTCCTGCATATATTAAGTTGTTCCAATGTCATTTCTTAAGGAGACAGCATTATATTGTGACAAATGCATATATTATGCAATGTTCAAATCAAGCTACTGAACATATACATTATACAAATAGTTATTTTTTTTTTTTTGGTTCTGAGAAAACCCAAAGTCTACTTTCAGGCCATTACAAATGCTTCATGGTCTTACTGGTGAATATAAAATGTTAAATTCATAAAAAGAAGAGCTCTGTGTGGGAAGCATGAAGAGGTATTGGCCAAAGAATTAAAACGTTCAGTATGACAGAAGGAATGAGTTCAAGATATTTCTTGTACAATGATTATATAACTAATACCAATATATTGTAACTCCAGAAAATTACTCTGACATATTTTAAACCTTTTCACAATAAAGAGATAAATAAATGAAGTAATACCTATAATAACCAGCTCAAGTCAGCATTTCTACTATGTACAGATACTCTAAAAACATGTAATAAACCACAGAAACATGTCACATACAACTTTGTGCATCTGTCTTTGCATTACTGGGTACTGGGGAACTAAACCTGGGTCATCAGACTTTGCAAGCAAGTACCTTGAAGCACTGAGTGATCGTCATTCCTTCATTTGTAAATTTAAAAATGAATTAAACCTTCTGAATGAAAAAAAGAGAGAGCTTAAATAGAAGTCTTAGTAAGTAGAGCATCTAAGAAAATATATGTATTTCATGCAAGAATACAACTAAGCATTGGAAGTTGTTTCTACCATGACCATAGAGCAGTGCTGTTTAATTACTCCATTGATTCAATCGCATCCAAGATGGCCATGAGCAGCAGCCTCAGCAGCAGCTTCCCAAGGTCCCCTCCTGAGTCGATGGTGTGGCCCAGGAACCACTCAAGATGCTTCATGTACATTGGTCCTGGCAATGATATGCATCCTGATTAGATGCCTGAAATTTATATAAATGGACTTGAGCCACATGTGAGAGACTTTCTATGTAATGACACATTTTTTAGAAAAGATTGGTTTGCATGTCTTCATGTAATGTAGTGTGTGTGGTGTGGTGTGGTGTATGAGATACATACATCCTTATGGCAACCCCTGCACTAGCCTGCAGTGAGGTGTCTGGAGTGGAAACTCAGGTGCCTCCTTCCATCACTCTTGCACCCCATTCATGTTGAGCTGTAATGTCCTATAGTCCTTGAGCAAACCTTTTCATTCTTATTTTAAAGGAGCTCATGCTCTTCTTGGTCACTGCTACCTGATAAGACTGACATTACAGGAGCATGTGGCAATGCCCAGCTGTTTTTTTTTGTTGTTGTTGTTTGTTTGTTTGTTTTTTTTGCATGTGTTCTTTTTCATGGGCAGTGTCAGATTCCCTCAATTCCTCATGCTCACTTAAAAGTTGAACCATCTTTAGCTCTTATTTCTCATTCTTAACCTCAAACTAATAGCAATAGCTTTTAAGCATGAATACATAAAATTTCACAAGTATATGTCACACTCCATGAGGCAGTATTCTCAAGGAATATTGGAGATTAGGATGGGTTTCCAGTAAAGAATACTTGATATTGTTTGGGGTGATGTTCTGATTGTGAAAGTCACCCATAGTGATTGAGTCTTATATTTAATCCCCAACTAATGAAGCCTCTGAAAGGGAGAGCCTTGTTGGAAGAGATGTGACACTGGAAGCAGGCCTTGGGATTTTATAGGCCATCCCCAATTGCCAGTGCTAGCCAACTTGACTTCTCCATTTCCTTTAAGCCTCAGTGGACATGTAATGCTGCGTTTTCTCTTCCCATGCTTTCCCCAGCATGATGAGATTTCCCCTTGAAACTTTAATCCACAAATAAACTCTTTCCTTCTATAAACTGTTTATGGTTAGATGTTTTGTCCCAGCAACTATGAGGTAACTGTTTTCACTTGAATACAGATGGTATTAATTGCACCAGGAGATGATAGAATGCTGCTGTCTGACCACTTACAAAGGTTCTTAAATTTGAAAGAATTGATATTCAAACTACCAGTTCAAATCCAGTCTGCATAGTGAATCATAAGGGGAGTTTGAAATTAGTAGACTCAACAGAGTCCATCATATCCCAGTTACCTAGAAAATGGTATTTCAAAGCCCAGTAGGTAGTTATTAAGTGGAGCCAGTATCGAAAACCATGTCTTCAGCTTGGTAAGTTTAAATTCATAAAAATTATATATAATATAACCACTGAGAGTTATGGATAACATCTGGATCAATAGTTAATGAAAGACCTGTACAATTCTTTTCAGTTTATAATTTTTTTTTCTAGCAAATGTGACCATTACTATGAAAGCTTGCATTTTCATTTATAGTTTTTATAAGATTAGGTTTTAGGTTTTTAAAAAATATTTATTTTCACAGCAGGAGTGATGGCTTAGTGGTTGAGGCATTTTGCCTGCAAAGCCAAAGGACCCAGGTTTGATTCACCAGGACTCAGGTAAGCCAGAAACACAAAGGGGAGCATGTATCTGGCATTCATTTTCAGCAGCTGAAGGCCCTGGCATGCCTATTATCTCCCTCCTCCTCCCTTTCTCTCTCTCTCAAATAAATAAAATAAATGAAAGCTTAAAAATCTCAAAAAATTATTTTCACAAATGTGTGTGTGTATGTGTGCAAAGGCCTCTTACCACTGCAAATGAACTTCTGATACATGGACCACTTTTGAGTCTTGCTTTATGTGGATGCTGAGGAAATGAACTGAAGCCACTAGGCTTAGGAAGCAAGGACTTTTAATCCTGGAACCATTTCCCCAGCCCAGCTTCTTTCTTTCATATTTTTCTTTTTCACTTTTTTGAAGCAGGGTTTCATTGTAGACTAGGCAGACCTGGAACTCTGTAGCCCAAACTGGACTGAAACTCACTGCAATCCTACTAAAGTAGGCTTAGCTGAATGTCCAGGTATCACCAAAGATCTGTCTGTCTCTGCCTCTCTAGTACAAGAAATACAAGTACAGGGCTGGAGAAATGGCTTAGTGGTTAAGCGCTTGCCTGTGAAGCCTAAGGACCCCGGTTCGAGGCTCGACTCCCCAGGACCCACGTTAGCCAGATGCACAAGGGGGCGCACGTGTCTGGAGTTTGTTTGCAGTGGCTGGAGGCCCTGGTGCGCCCATTCTCTCTCCCTCTCTCTATCTGCCTCTTTCTCTCTCTCTGTCTGTTACTCTCAAATAAATAAATAAATAAAATAACAAAAAAAAATTAAAAAAAAAGAAATACAAGTACACTCCATCATGAATGTCTGTGAAGTGAATAGAATAGATGGCCCCCAATATATTCAGTTGTTTGTTTGTAGTTTGCAACTGCAGCCACCTGGCTGGAATCAATACCATTGTGTGGATCTTAAGGTGTGGTGGTGGGTTTCAGATTTCAATCTAAAGATATGCAAATTGTGCCTAGCTGGAGTTCCTAAAGTGTGCTGTGGCTTTTGACCTTATGGCTTGTGCTTCTCTCTCTGCTTGGTCTTGTGAAAGCAGGCCAGTTTCTTCTGCCATTATGGAACTTCCCCTGGATCTGTAAGCTTCAATAAATCCCTTCCTCCATAACTGTGCCTGGTCTGGAAGTTCATCTCAGCAATCCTGAAGCTGTCTGCTACAATGACTTTTTATGTGGTTCTGGGAATTGAACCCAGGTCCCCAGGTTTGCAAGTCTAGTACTTTACCAGCTGAGCTATCCCCCAGCCCCATAAAGCATCCATTTACTTTAATAATTTTAGATAGGAATAAAAAGGCCATCATTGCTATAAGTTGCTATAAGTCCCAACCCCCTTTTAACCATCTTTATGCAAATTTATATTCCATATATTGATAATCCCCTCTTTAACTTATGTATTGATGCCTTCAAAGGACACAGAATAAGATTTCCTCTGTACATGTTCATTAGAAGGGTATGCTTGTTCATTTAAATTGACATACATTTAAATTGACAGTGAGCCAGACAAATAGTGAATAAAATGTGGCACAATGGGAGTTATTAGTATTTTGACCAAGGTATAAAGTTCCAAAGTAATGAATGTGTTCCCAGTCAACAACTTGTCTTTGTTTTTCAACACAACCATAGTATGCAGTCATGGACTCCATGTATCACCAGTCATTTTCAGCTTTGCTTCCCTTTTTCCAACACTGTCTAGAACAGAGTAGTAGTTATCTGAATATCTAGGAATTAAGGAATAAATACCCTAAAGGGATGTGTGTGTGTGTGTGTGTGTGTGTGTGTGTGTGTATTAGAATGCCCCTGGAAAAGATATTTCTGGTAACATTCTTCATCAACACCCTCATCAGGAAGTGTGGATATGCAATAACAAGGAGTCTATCTACAAACACTGCTGGCTGATTTTCCCTGTAAAATATTTTACTGTTCTCACATCCTGTATAAACATAATTACCTTATTTTCTTCAATGCAATGTTACTATAAAATAATTTTTATGGGCTGGAGAGATGGCTTAGCAGTTAAGCGCTTGCCTGTGAAGCCTAAGGACCCCGGTTCAAGGCTCAATTCCCCAGGACCCACGTTAGCCACATGCACAAGGGGGCACATGCATCTGGAGTTTGTTTACAGAGGCTGGAAGCTCTGGCGCGCCCATTCTCTCTCTCTCTCTCTGCCTCCTTCTCTCTGTCGCTCTCAAATAAATAAACAAAAAAATTTAAAAAAATAAATAAAATAATTATTTCTAATAACATCTCAGCTTATCACATTTGAGATAACATAACCCCTAAGGTACAAAATATAAATTATAAAGGATTAGAGGCTATACAACAGATGTCCTTAAAGTAGACTAGTAAATTTCAAATAAAGTACCTAAGGTATAAACAAAAACAGTGCATAATGATAGGGAGACGACTGAGTGATAGCTAAATAGACAGACAAACAGAAAGATACTTGGCTATATGTTCTGATAAAAATAAAAAAGTGCTATGTTCACTTTTTAAGAAATGAGGCAAAAGTACTACTTCTTAGGGCAGCAGGAGAGGGAAGACCTTTGAATAATTAACTTATCAAAAGTACCACAGTCTTTCATCCACACTGAGGTTTATATATTCCGAGTTGTGACAGAATTGATAGTGTCATTTCAACTAAGCATATACACAATGAGTGCTTCTTCAAGTTTAATAACTTAATAGGTAAGAATAGATAGGTCTTGAGGCCTAGGAAAATGGCTCAGTTGATAAAGTGCTCATCATGGAAACATGCGGATACTTAGCATCAACATAACAAGTCAAGTGTGGAAAGCATGCACTTGTAATCCCAGAGCTTGGGAGGAGAGGACAAGCATAGTAGGCTTCCTGGAGTTCTCCAGCTAGCTGGTCTATCTGAATCAGTGTGCTCCAGGCTCAGGGACAGACCATGTCAAAAAATAATAATAATAATAAAGTGACTGCAGAAGACACAAGTTCCCACTCTTTGACCTCCACATGTACATGAACATACATTCACATGCATCCCCACAAACATGGACACACAAATGTGTATCTACAAAATGCACAATGGTAGTTATTAAATGATTTGGGAGAATATGCATTCATATAAAATACACAAGAGGAACTAAAGAGATGGTTTAGCAAATGAAAGCTTTGCTGCTTGATCATGTGAGCTTCTTGGGCAGGAGGCCACAAAGTTTGACTCCCCAGAAGTCTATTACTTTCTTGCAGAATCACTGGGGCTCACTGATGGACAACAGCTCCAGGTTGAGGGAGGCATTTCAAGCAAACATCTGCACGCATATACACCCCCCACACACACACATGCAGTTGCATACACACATACTCCACAAACCCACTTATGCATCACCCAAACAACACTCATATGAATACATAACTCTTCAAAAGTAGTTATAAAATCATAGTGGGAATTCCAACACAGAGATGAGCAGGAGGCAAACCTGGTGTCACTTCCACACAACGTTGTTGCATGCTGGGACAGCATGGAAGGGGAAGAGCACATAGAAGGAAACTGCTTTATATGAGTAATGGAAACACAAATTGCATACAAATTTAGCCTTTTTACTTAGAACCTTTTCTCTTTACTGATACTGACCTCTACTTTGTTACTATCTGAAATACATCATGTATCAAGAAAATAGAAAAACATACATTATATAATTGGTTGAGATTAATAATAAATATATATTTGGATGATGTATAAAAGGGAAATACATTATATAAAGCAAAAATTCTTAAGCCTACTTCACATGTCACTTTTGTTATTTTGTCTTTAATAGCTGCATGCCTGGTTAAGAAATGTTGGACATGATTACATTTTATTTGTGTCACAAGGCCTTTATTTAAATTCTGTGCTTTCTAAAGTATCACAGATAACTGGATTCTGTATATCATTTACTTGCTCTATCTTTCAGAAGATAAAGTTGATACATAGCATTTGTATTCAGAAATGTAGCAAACTTCAAGCAAGTAAATTATAAGTATATTGATATTGTACAAGTATATAAACCCACAATTAGAACACTTCCCTTCAAAATTTGTCTCAAAACCTTGGAATGCACACTCAAAACTGAAAATATTGCTATGCAATTAGCATTTAAAGCTATTTCCTAATTAACACATGTAGCAGATTTTTTTCTTAGATGATGCTAAACTCTATGTCTCAAAATTCCATGTCACTGTGACTAAAGAATGTATTTCAGCTTTACCTGAAGTTTAGCCATAGGCTTGTAGAGAATACCAAATATTTCCTCAAATTCTTCTAAACTGGAAATAATTCCTGTTAAAAAGTTATTCCTCACACTGACAGTTTATATGGCAGCCATAAAATAACATAGAAAAAGAAAATATTTTACCTTAGGAATTATGATATGTTAGACTTACAGAGCAAGCTTAGAAGTGCATGGTCTCTTAGCTCTACCCAGTATTTAAACTCTATGATGCTTGTGTGTTATCAATAAATATGGTGAGAGTTGCCATCAAATGTAAGGTGGCTGGTTTCTTTAGACAACAGCATTTGTGAATGAGCACATATATGACTTGATCTCTCTACTTCTGAGTTGTCACTGAATGTGAATAAAAGCCTGGAATGGCCTAAATTCAGTCTGGTCAGCAAACAAACATGCACTATGTTAGCTCCCTAGACTCAATGAGAGGTGATAAGAGAGATAGTAACAGGTATGGTAGGAAACAACAATTAAAGAAATTTATAGTGAAAGATACACAGAGTGAAGAGAAATAAACTACCAAAATGGGGGGGGGGAAGAACTCTAATGCCTAAAATTGTTTTATAAACAAGGTAGAACTAAGTTCTCACAATCTATACACTATCCAGACAATTTTTCTTTCCCATGCTCCATACCAGAGGGAGGTAACTTGCTGGCCAGAATTACTCTTCTGCCAATAATTTTTCTAATTCTACTTTATTTTCAGGACCCCCAAATAAACATAACTTTCTCTAGAAATCTTTATCAGATCACCTGAGTCCACTGTAGTTTCTTATAACTTTGCTATGTCATTTTGCAGTGTCCCCAATTCAGTATCTGGTGTAGTATATTTAAAGTGCCTATTTGCTTGAGTCTGTTCTGCAGAAGAGAATAACTAGAGAATTCAACCTATTGTTGGGTATGTGTCACATCAGAAGAGACAACTTCAAGTTAGAAAATGAAATTTATCATTCATAGAGTTTTTGCCTGTAGCACTACAATACACCAACAGGAAAAAAACTGTCATGTTAATAGACATGGATATAACACAGGCGATTGTAGCACTGAGTAAGACTGAGACCTAGCTAGGATGAACTCAGAAAATGATTGATCAGATAAGAAGCAGGAGGGTCGGACTTCCGGCCAAGATGGCAACCACCTAACTGCACCACACATCCCTTGGAAAGAAAGGCAAGATATTACGGGTTCACTGGACCTTTTAGGGAAGAGAAATCTCCAATAGATTGCCAGTGGGAGGGAACAGAGGGGAAAAAACAGGGAACTGCTGATTCCCTCGCATGTGGGTAGCCCAGCCCTCCCCCAAGCAGCCACTGTACCCACAGTCCCAGCTTCAGGAAACTCCCACATTTACTGTAGGAAAAGGGTCCCAGGCCAACATAGTTCCACTTGCCTCACTGCACAGGGGCGATCACCATGCTACTTGTGCCCACGAGTGACCTTGGACAGGCCATGCCTGCTGGCCCATTGCAGCTCAGGCTCCTTTGATCAATTTGCCCACCAAACATGCCACCACGCTGATCCCTGCTTGTGTAATCTTAGCCTGCTCAGCCCATTTGCTCACTTACTGCTCCAGCTGCCACACATATATGCACGAGCTCAGGCCCATTGCAACTGCCCACATGAGCTCAGGCTGTCTTTGTCTATGCTTGTGCCACAGCTCAGGTGCCAGCCCCTTCCTGTTTGCCATGCCCGGCCGACCGCCATTGTTCTGTTGCGGGGGAGTGCAGACTGCTTCCCTGTCCCAGTGTTCCCCCATGCCGGAGTGTGGGCTGCTTCGGTGCTGGGTGCCTCAGTGTACCTCCTAGGGAGAGCGCAGGCAATTGTGGTGCACTACCGCATGAGAGCTCAGGCAACTTTGGTGCCCCTGCCAGGCAGGAGCTCAGGCAACTTTGGTGCCCCTGCCAGGCAGGAGCTCAGGCGACATTGACAAGCCACAGCCAAAGCCCAGGCTGCTTAAAAGTGCCTCAGACTGCTTAAGCTTCCTACTGTGCTTGAGCCCAGGCTGATCCTCCCACCTACTTGCCCATACACTGCGATGAGCAGACTACGGCGCAAAAGAAATAACATGAAAAATCAAATGCAAGAAAATCCTGTTAGATCAACAAGTCCTACAATGAACATCTCTAATCAAAACATAGAGGAAACATTAGGATCAGAACACCAAAATGAAGCTATGAGCAATGCAACCCTGACCAAGCTACTGGTAGAACTTGCAGAAGAGCAACAAAGGACCAATAATCGTGTGGATGCTGCCATCATTAGACTAGACCTAATAGATGAGAAAATGGAAGAAGTTCAAAGACAGTTAAGAGATATGAGGGAGAGTGAAAAAAAAGAGGACCTCAAAAATCAGCTGGTGATGCTAAATGAAGACATAAAGAAATGCAAGGATGTGGTTTCCCACTAGGAATAGTTGGTAAGACCCTATTGCTGAAGAGTCTATGTACTTGGGCTGCAAGACCACTGAGAAATCTTGCTGGATCTGAGCTGATAACCTCCTCCATGTAGAGCAGCTTACAGACAGCTGGAAGAAGCCATTCTGCATGCAGTTCAATGGGAGAAAGAGAAATCACCAATGAAGATATTCATCAGTGGCCTTATAATTGGCCAGCCAGGCCAAATGAGCCAACCGGTACAATAGTGGCACGTCTGTTATGGGGAAAACCAACTGCCCTCTAATTGGACAGGAGGTCCGCTCCATGGGAAGGGAATACATCCCTGATACGGAAAACTAAAAACAGGGGTAGTCATGAGCCCCAGGGGTGTAATGTCTGCTGTTGTCTCTGGCCAAATGTATATACTATGCTTATCAAACTTCCCAGTAAGCACTTCTGTTAATGTTCACACCCTTATATTAATGCTGCATTCACTTTTGGTTGAGAATCTTCTCTTTTCAGATGGTAGTGACCTTGCGACAACTCAGAAGGTATCATGGTGATGGAAAGAAATGACCGCAGTGCTCAGCACTGCAATATCTGTATCACACCTTCCAAGGCTCAGGGTCTAATGAAGAAGAGGTGGCAGACATAATGTAAGAGCCAAAGGAAGGGCAGGACTCCATACAACATGCTCCCTCCAGACACAAAATGACCTGGATATCCATGGCCTCACAGTGCCTGACACTACCTGCATAAGACCATCATAAGAAGAGGAAAAGATCAAGACATCAAAAGTAAAAGACAGACTGATTGAGATGGGGAGGGGGTTTGATGGAGAATGGAGTTTCAAAGGGGTAAGTGGGGGAAGGAGGGTATTACCATGGGGTATTTTTTATAATCATGGAATTTGTTAATAAAAAAAATATTTAAAAAAAGAAATGGAAGGATGAATTCCAAGAATCATCAAGAAAATCAGAAAATGATGTGAAAAGTGAGCTTGACAGATGGAAACTATACATAGAAAAGTAGTAGAGAATGCAAACCTAATTGAACAAATCCAAAACTCTCTAGAAGCTCTCAAGAATAGAGTCAGCCATGTGGAGGATAGAAACTCTCATCTGGAAGACAAGATGGAAGAAACTGTTCGAGAGTTCAAAAATTTCAGTAAGTTCAAAAGTTTCTGTGAACAGAACATGAGGGAATTGTGGGATACACTTAAACGTCCTAATATCAGTATCATTGGAATACCAGAAGGAGAAGAAATTCAGACCAAAGTCATGGAGAATTTATTTAACAAAATAATTTAAGGAAACTTCCCCAGTCTTTTAAAAAAAAGGCCCATCAAGACACAAGAAGCTAACAGAACTCCAAACAGACTGGATCAAAGGAGAAACTCTCCAAGACATATTGCATTAAGACTCTAAACATTGACAACAAAGAGAAAATCCCAAAATCAGCTAGGGAAAAACAGCACACCCTCTTAAAGGTAACCCCATCAGCATGACTCCAGACTTTTCAATGGAAACACTGAAAACTAGAAGGGTCTGGAGTGAAACACTGCAAAGTCTAAGAACCTATGTCTTCCAACCCAAACAAACAACCCAGCAAAAGTATCCCTCATAATAGATGGTGAAAGAAAAACTTTCCATGACAAACTGAACTTTACAATTATAGTAACACAAAACCAAACCTACAGAGAGTATTTCAAGAAATTCTCCACAGAGAAGAATCAAATAACCAAACTGAAATGCCAACAAGAAGCAGAACGCAATAACCAAACTCAGAGTAGGCACAAAAAACTTCAAAGTCCATGAAAACACCAAACCACATATACCATTACAATATTGCAGGGATCAAATCAAATCTCACAGTCATTATGCTAAATATTAATGGCCTTAATTCCCCTATCAAGAGACACAAGCTAACAGGATGGATCAAAAAATTAGACCCCTCAATCTGTTGTCTTCAAGAAACCCACCTGACCACCAAAGACAGACACCTCCTCAGGGTGAAAGGGTAGAAAACAATATTCTAAGCAAACAGGAATAATAAACAAGCAGGCATAACTATATTAATTCAGATAAAATAGACTTCAAACCAAAAATAATCAAAAAAGACAAAGAAGACCACTTCCTACTTATCAAGGGAATGATCCATCAAGAGGATATTACAATCATAAATCTGTATGCAGCAAACACAGGGGCACCACACTTCTAAACCAAAACATACTTGACAATGAAACAGAAATAACCACCAACACTATCATAATTGGGGACTTCAGTACACCATTATCAGTAATAAAAAGATCACCCAAACAGAAACTCAACAGGGAAGTAAGAGTTCAACAAAACCACAAATTACTTAGATCTAATGGACATCTTCAGAACTTTCCATGCCAAATCCACAGATGACACATATTTCTCAGCAGCCCATGGAACATTCTTTATAGTGCATCATATACTGTGTCACAAAGCCTGCCTCCACATATTTAGGAAGATTTACATAATTCCCTGCATGACATCAGATTACACTGCAATATTGCTAGAAATTAACAACAAAAAAACCCACAAAGAATCCCAACAGCACCAGTACACTGACTAGCATACTTTTAAACAATAAATGGGTAGTGGATGAAATAAAAAATGTAATTGTAAAACTTTTAGCAATAAATGACAATGAGAACACATCATACCAAAACTTATGGGACACAATGAAAGTGGTACTCAGGGGAAAATTCATAGCACTCAATGCCTTCATAACAAAGACAGAGAGATCACAAATCAATAACCTAACCATCCACCTGAAGGCACTGGAAAAGCAAGAAGAATCCAACACAGAAAGCTCCAGAAGGAAAGAAATAATTAAAATCAGAGCAGAAATTAATGAATTGGAAACTAACAAAACTATTAAAACAAAGTGCTGGTTCCTTGAAAAAATAAACATGATTGACAAAACTCTGGTCAGATTTATCAAGCAGAAAAAGGAGAAGATTCAAATTAACAAAATTCAAAATGAAAAAGGAGAGATCACAACAGACATAAGTGAAATTGGGAGAATCATCAGGACTTATTTCAAAAACCTCTACTCCACAAAACTGGATAATGTTGAGGATATGGATAAATTCCTGGATGCATATCATCTATCAAAGCTAAACTCAGAGCAGATTAATCTTCTAAACAAACCTATCATACTCATTGAGACTGAAAAAGCAACAAAAACCTTCCCCAAAAAGAAGTCTCCAGGACCAATGGCTTCTCAGCTGAATTCTATCAAACCTTCATGGAAGAACTCAAACCAATCTTTCTCAAATTGTGCCACACAATTGGAGAACAGGGAAAGCTACCCAACTCCTTTTATGAAGCTAGTATCACCCTAATTCCAAAACCAGGCAGAGATGCCACAAAAAAAGAAAACTACCAGCCTATTTTCCTGATGAATTTAGATGCAAAGATCCTGAACAAAATCATCGCAAACCAAATCCAACAACACATCAAAAGCATTATCCACCTTGATCAAGTGGGATTCATCCCAGAAACACAGGGGTGGTTCAACATATGGAAATCTGTCAATGTAATACACCATATAAACAAGCTTAAACACAAAAACCACATGATCATTTCCATAGGTGCAGAAAAGGCCTTTGACAAGATACAACATCACTTCATGATAAAAACATTGGAGAGAATTGGCATGGTTGGTTCATATCTTAACTTAATAAAGGCAATATACAAAGATCCGAAACCCCAAATAACACTTAGTGGAGAGAGACTGGAGGAATTCCCATTGAGATCAGGGACAAGACAGGGTTGTCCACTCTCACCTCTGCTCTTCAATATATATTGGAAGTCCTAGCTCAAGCAATAAGACAGGAGAAATAAATAAAAGGGATATAATTTGGAAAGAAGGAGTTAAGTTAGCCCTATTCGCTGATGACATGATTGTATATGTAAAAGACCCGAGAGACTCCATCCCAAAACTCCTGAAGGTGATTAACTCCTATAGCAAAGTAGCAGGATACAAAATCAATGCACAAATATCAGTAGCCTTTCTATATGCAAATGACAAAGATATAGAGAAAGAAATAAAGGACATGGTCCCAATTTCAATAGCAACAAAAAATAAAATAAAATAACTTGGAATAACATTAACCAAGGAAGTGAAAGATCTATACAACGAAAACATAAAAACACTCAAAAAAGAAATCGAGGAGGACATGAGAAAATGGAAAGACCTCCCATGCTCCTGGATAGGCAGTATTAACATCGTGAAGATGTCAATCCTACCAAAGGCAATACACAGATTTAATGCAATTCCAATTAATATCCCTACAGTGTTCTTCACAGAGATAGAAAAAATGATCTCAAATTTCCTATAGAAAGGCAGAAGGCCTGGCATATCCAAGCATATCCTCAGCAAAGGAAATACCTCTGGAGGCATTACCATACCTGATCTAAAGCTATATTATAAAGCCATAGTAATAAAAACAGCATGGTACTGGCATAAAAACAAGAGAATAGACCAATGGAATAGACTTGAGGACCCGGACTTTGGGTCAAGCAACCATAGCTACTTGATATTTGACAAAGGCCCAAACACTATAGGCTGGAAAAAAGATAGCATCTTCAACAAATGGTGATGGACAAACTGGATAACCATATGTAAGAAATTTAAACTTGATCCACACATTTCGCCATACACTACACTGAAGTCCAAATGGATCAAAGACCTCAATATAAGACTAGAAACTCGAGTACTACTGGAAGAAAATATAGGAAGTACTTTCCATGATGTAGGAATGGAAAAAGACTTCCTGAACAAAACTCCAGTTTCTCACGAACTTAAACAGTCACTCAACTAATGGGATCACATGAAGCTGCAGAGTTTCTTTACAGACAAGCATACCATAAGCAAAGCCAATAGATTACCCACAGAATGGGAGAAAATATTTGCTAGCAATCCAACTGACAGAGGCCTAATCTCTAGAATCTACAAAGAACTCAAAAACATAAACAGGAAAAAGTCAAACACCCCACTCACAAAATGGGGCAAACAGCTGAACAGGCAGTTCACAGAGGAAGAAATACAAACGGCAAACACACACTTCAGAAAATGTTCAGCATCCCTAGACATCAGGGAAATGCAAATTAAAACAACTATGAGATCCCACCACACCCCAGTAAGGATAACAAACATTAAAAAATCAAGTGAAAATAAATGCTGGCAAGGAAGTGGAGAAGTAGGAACACTCACCCGCTGTTGGTGGGAATCTAAGATGGTACAGCCACTTTGGAAAGCAATATGGAGACTCCTGGCAAAGCTGACAATAGAGACACCAACAGACCCAGTTATTCCCTTACTGGGAATCTACCCTAAATCCTTTAAACCACAGGCCTGCGAGATTTGTTTGTAGCGGCTCAATTCATAATAGCTAAGGTCTGGAATCAACCCAGATGTCCATCACTAGAAGAATGGATGACTAAGATGTGGTATATCTACAAAATGGAATTCTATACAGCATTCAGAAAAAATGACACAATGAAATTTGAGGAAAAATGGTTGAACCTGGAACAGATCATTCTAGTGAACTTACCCAATCACAGAAAGAAAATTGCCACATAGTCTCACTCATCTACAGCACCTAACCTGAATATACCCAAGATGCCTTACATACCCAGCAATCAGCTTGTGTACTAGACTATAGGATGGATGGGGAGGGATGGGCCAGTGAGGGGGTGGGAAACACAAATTTAGACCCAAATGGCAATGGTACCATAAAATTCTACATCCTAAAAGGCAGACCAAATGGCTGAACCTTCACCAGGCCCTTAGAGGGAACACCTGAGCCACAAGACACTGGAGAGGGTATGATGAAGACTGAACTTAATCTTCTACAGCTTCTCTCTCTCTCTCTCCCCCTCTGTCTCTCTTCTCTCTAACTCTTCTTTATTAGTTATCTTTTTCTTCCTTTTCTTAGTGGGCACTGACCTGTAACTCCCTGTACCAGCATGTGGCTATCATCCACAATGAGCTTTTGATCACAGACACCTACAAGGTTTCCTAAAAGACAGACAGATTTCTGTCAGAGTACTTGATGACCCATCATAGGTTAGTGATAAGACCCTACTGCTGAAGAAACCTTATGAGGTTGACACGTAAAATGGAATGGCATGGCTGGAAGCTGGAAGAGAGTCAGTTCCCAGACAGTCAGCACGTTTTGTTCCAGAAGGTGCTACATGGGCAACTGGGGGAAAATGACTAATATCTGTCCAAGCAACTCAAGGTCTAGCCTACTTCGCAGCAAATAACCTGTCGTGATGCTCACACAAGTGCAATAGTGGCGCACAGGCATGGTGGGAAACCAACTACTCTTGATTTGGCTAACTGATCTTCTCAGTGGTACAGGAATGATAGCTAGAGTTGGGAAACAAGTCAGAACCATATCCAAACATAAGCCCGCTCTCCATTATCAAGCTATCGTGGGCTACAAGATGGCCTATACCTATTAAATTCTCTATAAAAATAAGGGTTATCCCCAATATGGCTCAGGGAAATTTTGCTCAAGAGGGGGCGGAAAGAATTTCAGAGCCATATGTTGGGTCATGATATGCAGAGACATTTATCTGACACATAACTGTGGGCTAACTCCACAATGCATGACCCATATACCTCAGCAAGAAGGGGCCAAGGGGAGGGGCTAGGTCACGGATGAGCTTAATAATGGTACCAAACTGACTGTATTTGCTGAATACAAAACTAACTAATAAAGAAAAAAAGAAAAAAAAAAAGAGAGAGACTGACTGAGAGGGGGAGGGTATGACAGAGAATGGTGTTTCAAAGGGGAAAGGGTGGGGAGGGAGAGAATTACCATGAGATTTTGTTTACAATCATGGAAGTTGTTAATAAAAAAAAGTTTTTTTGACAAAAGAAAATAAGGGTTATCTCATTTGTCTGGTGCTAACTTACTCCGTTGGAGAATCTGCTTCTCTTTTTCAGATAGACGTAGATCCTAAGGAGAGAGCCACCCCATCATACCTCAAAAGAGCCCCGGCTGAAACTATGAACAGTTGGAAAAACAAGCAAGGGTGCTCTTTTATTGCTGAACTGGGTACCAGCACAAGGTTGAAGGAGATCAACACAGAGAAAAATCAACTCCTACCAAATCATAGATCCAGAGACCCATAGGCCCCCAACACCTCATCAATGAAGCAGACCAAAAATGAACCCAACATGGCTCAGGGAAATTTTGCGAAAAAGAGGGTGGTAAGAATGTCAGAGCCACATGTTGGGTCATGATATGCAGGGACATTTATCCTATCCATTACTGTGGGCTAACTCCAGAATTCATGACCCATATACCTCAACAAGGAGGGGCCTGGAGGAGGGGGTAGGACATGGATGAGTCTAACAATGGTACCAAATTGACTATATTCACTAAGTACAAAACTAACTAATTAAAAAAAAAGAAAAACGAAAAAAGAAAATTCAAAGGTTTGAAAAATAAAAATAAAAAAAATAGAAGCAGGAGGGTCATTCGTAATTCTGGAGTAGAAATTCAGAAAAATAAATAAATAAAAGCTTCAGCATAATTAAGGATTCACTCAAGCAGTGGCATAAAGGCCCCTATATGTTCTTAGGTTCTGAACAAGAATGATCACCTAACAAGAGGACAGGCACTAAATTTAGATGGTAATTATGGAGGGAATCAAATGTCATCATGGTAAAGGACTTCCTGAAGATGAACTTCCCAAGATGTCTAAAATAATATGTAAATCTTTTTATTTATAGACCATATATACTGAATAGTTTTGTGTCCTTAAATTCATATTTTAAATCCTGGCCTTCATTGTGATGACAATTGAAGACATGGTCTATGAGAAAGGGATAAGTGTTACACAGGGTCCTAAGGATACAGGGCCCAGTCTTATGGGGCTGCCATTGTCAGAGGTAGAGAGCAGGGCTCAGTCTGTCCCAGTGTCCACTGTGCAAAGACACAGTGAGGAGGTAGCCCTCTGCCAGCAAGAAAGAAAGCTATCATTCAGAATTACATTGTCCATCACCTTCATTTTTTAGACACTACAACTGTGAAAGAAAATATTCCCATTTAGCCACCTCGCATGCCCCATTTTATTAGAGCAGCCCATGCAGAGTAAGGCATATGATAAATTCATCTCTGTATATTGCCTCAAAGTAAGCAGAATACAGTATTATGTCTTTTAAGTATTTTTCCCCTGTTGGTGCTAATGAAAAGAAACAAATGGAATTTCAACTGATATTGGTATATGTATGTGTATGTATGTATGCATGTACGTATGTATGTGTATATATACATATATTGCAATGGATTAACACTTCTACTTCATTCACAACAAAATTTTTCCATCACTTACTAAAATTACCTAACAGTTGAGAAGGAGAAACCAAAAATAAGCAAACAAAAATAAACAACAATGAAATAAAACAAACAAACAAAAAAACTGGAGCTCTTTTGCTGCTTTTAGAACAGATCCTCAGTCTGTCATACTTTAAGTCATGCTACAGCTGCTTTCAAACATACATGACTGACAAGGTTACACAATAAATGATCCAAGGAAACTCAGGCCAAGGTCTTAACAATGCTGGAGGATCCCTTTGCTGCTGCTACTTTCCCTCTGGCCGATGAAAATGACTAAAATGTTCCTGCAATACTCAGCAGACTGGATGCTTGGGACTATCTCATCAATTGTTGGGGTGAAGTGGTTCTGTGACTCCCGGTTGCATTTCTGTCTTCAAAAGATGGGAGCTCTTACCAAGTGAGTGATAACTGCAAAATCTTCTCAGATTGTATACAGTTCTCCTCCTATTGATGATAGATGGATGTCATAAAATGAAGTTACTGAGGTGTGAATTACCAGCACAACTAAATTCATCCCTGCAGATATAAGGGCAGTCGTCTGCTTAGCTTTTAAAAACGTGCATGACACATAGTTATGAGAGAGGTCACTACCTTCAGCCATATCTGCCGATACTGAATTTCAAAGCCCTAATAAACATTCACTATAAGGTGCTGTGACATTTCACTGCACCAACATTTACTATAAGGTAGAGTTTAGTATTAGTCTACTTTATATTGGATCCTATCTGTAGTAGTCAGCTTCAGGTCATGGGGATGAACCTCCATATCAGGCACAGTTTATTGGAGGAAGAAGGGGATTTTTTGAAGCTTACAGATCCAAGGGAAGTTCCATAATGGCAGAAGAAGCTGGCATGCTTTTACAGGTCCAAGCAGAGAGAAAAAAGCCACAAGCCATAGCAGCCTAGCAAGCACACTACTGGAACCCAAGAAGATCTGAGTTACTTTGCATATCTTTAGACTGGAATTCCAAATCCACCCCCACACCTTATGGCTGGGCCCTAGGACCTGCCCAATAATACCTCCCCCAGCCAAGCAACTGGAAATCCAAGAAGCTTTAATAAAATTCCTGTATCTATTGGGGGACATCTATCCAAACTACCACATTCTGTCCCTCGTCCCCCCCACAACAGATTCATCACCATCTCACATTATAAATTTTTTCAATCTAAATTCAAAGCTCACCATAGTCTTTACCAACTTAAGATATTTACAAAGTCACAAGTCTCATCTGAGATTTAAGATAGTCTCCTAGCTATGATTCCTGAAAAATCAGACAAGTTACATACTGTCAAAATATAAAGGCACAAAGTAAACATTTTCAACTGCTTTAAGGCATATCAAGAAGAAATTGGAACAATGAAATTCAATAATGATCAAATAAACATCAAACATCTGCAGTTCAAATCTGATATCATAACCAGTAGCTGATAGTCTGTGGATATGCCAGTTTTTTCCCCTCAAGCTGGGCTGAATAGGCAGGCAAAACTTCCATCCCAGGCTAACAGTGTGCTGCCTCATAGCCCTTGCTCAGTCCTGGTATATATAAACATCCTTGGGTCTCCCCTGCAAACCATAGCCCATCTACCAATGGCTTTGCCAGCCTATTCATGAAGGTCATCACACCCTGCCTATATGTCATGTCTCAGCAGCAGCAACTGAAACTGTGTGTCAGCACATTTTTCATGCTTTCAAAATCAATAACAGTTGTGCAGGACACAGTCATATTCTTAATTCAGGAATGAAATAAATCTTAACCTTGTAAAGCAGGTTCCTATTCTAGTCAACTCTTTTCCAAGAGTTTGCATGTCTATCATAGTCTTTCCTTGGGCATCCTTTCCAATGCTTCACTGAAAAGTAGTTGGGCCATCTTCTTTCCAAATGCTGATATATATTTGATAATAGCAGCTTCACTAGCCAGTCTCTGTGCCAGTATTTTTAAACTTACTTGAGTTTTTCCATCTTAAAATCTAAAATCTCTTGGTCCCATATCTTTAGCCAAACACATCAGTTCATTTCAAATTGAACCTTGACCAAACTCCCTCAACCTGGGAAGCAGATCACAGCCAGGCCTTATGCCAGTAGCCCAGTTCCAGCAAGGTTCTATGCAGTCTTTCCTTTCCCCTAGAATTCATATGCCTAGCCCTCAAATGCAATTTTCTCTGTACTTAGCACTCTCAAACTCTCATCAGAATAGTCCATAAAACTTGGCTTACCACTCCAAAGACTTCTTTAGTTGTGAGCACCAAATTTCCTAATCCTCTAGAACATAAGTCCCAAAAGACTAAAATCCACATAGTCGGATTCATCACATAGCAACTGTTTCCCATGTCTGCTACCAATTCTGTAGTAGTCATTTCAGTTCACTGGGATGAACCTCCAGACAAAACATGGCCTATGGGAGAAGGAGGGGATTTACCTGAAGTTTAGCAATTCAGAGGAAGTTCCAAAGGGGCAGAAGCTGGCCCACTTTCAGTGGTCCAGGCAGAGAGAGAAAAACCACAGCCACACCAGCACAGGCAAGTGCACTTCAGGATCCCAAGTAGAACCGAGGCACTTTGCATATATTTAGACTAAATTTCCTAATTCACCCTGACTCCTTAGGGCTGGCCACAAGGATCCATACCATGACATTCCTTCAGCCAAGTGGCTGGGAATCCAAGAAGCTTTAATAAAACTTCTGAATCTATTGGGAGACATCTATTCAAACTACCACACCATCCAAGAAAATTTAATTCAGAATATACCAGACAGCTTCAGGTTCACTGAGATGAAGTTCCAGACCAGGCGCAGTTATGGAGGAAGGGATATTTATTGAAGCCTACAGATCCAGGGGAAGTTAGATAAATGGCAGAAGAAGCTGGCCTGCCTTCACAGGACCAAGCAGAGAGAGAGAAGCACCAGCCAAAAGCCACACAGCACAGCACACTTCAGGAACTCCAGCTAGGCACACTTTGCATATCTTTAGATTGAAATCTGAAACCCACCACCACACCTAAAGATCCACCCAGTGACATTGCCTCCAGCCAGGTGGCTGCAGAATGCAAATTACAAACAAATAAACAACTGAATATATTGGGGGCCATCTATTCTATTCAAACCACCACATTCCGCCCCTGACCCCCAAAAGATTTGTAACTATCACACATTGTAAATTGTACTCAGTTCAATTTCAAAGGTCCCCACAGTCTGGACCAATTTAAGATATGAAGACCTGTAAAATCAAACAAGTTAAACATTTCTAACATATAAAGGCACAGAGTAAACATTTTCAACTGGTATAAGGCATAGCAAGGAGAGACTAAAACAATGCAAACTCAACCACCATCAAACAAACGTCAAACTTCGGCAGTTCATGTTCAATGCAACCAGGGACTGACAGTCTCCAGATTTTCCAATTCTGCCCCTCCAGCTGGACAGAGTACCCGGGGAACACTTCCATCCTAGGGCAACAGTGCACTCTATGGTAGCCCTTGCATTGTCCTGGTATATACAAAACATCTTCAGGTCTTCATGCAAGCCACGGTCCATCTTCTAAAGGCTCTTTCAGCCTATCAGGGCATCAGGCCCTACCTCATGCCACATCTCAGCAGCAACTCCTGGAACCATGTGCAATTCACGACCATTGCTCTCATTTTTCATGCCTCTGAAACCAATACCAGGTGTGCAGGACACAGCCATATTCTCAATTCACAGACAAAATAAATCACAACCTTGAAAAGCAGGTTCCTTCTCCAGTCAACTCTTTCCAAAATTGTTTGCATTTCTATGATAGTCTTTCCTCAGGCATCCTTTCCATGGTAAAGCAATTGGACCATCTTCCTTTAAGATTGCTAATGTTGCCTGAGCTAGAGTGAAACCCTACCTTGAAAAACAAAAAAAACAAAACAAAAAACAAAACAAAAAAAAAAAAAAAGATTGCTAATGTGTTTGACAATAGCAGATTCAGTAACCTAAAACCAGTCTCAGTGCCTATAATTTTAACTTGCTTGAGGCTTTCTAGCTTAAAATCTTAAATCTCTCAGTCCAATATCTCTAGCCAAGCACATCAGTCCATTACAAATTTAACCTTGATCAAACTCTCTGGGCCTGGGCAGCAGGACGCAGCCAGCCCTTATGCCAGTAGACCAGTTCCAACAAAGTCCTCTGCAGTCTTTCCTTCCCCTTAGAAAGCTCATAAGCCAAGCCTCGAAGTTCAATGCTATCTGCACTTAGCATTCTCAGACTCTCATCAGAATAGTCCATAAAACTTGGCTTACCACTCCAGAAGACATCTTCAGTTGCAAGCACCAAGTCCATGCCTATTCCTCCAAAACAAAAGCTCCAAAATATCAACATCCACATGGTCATGTTCATCTCACCCCACGCCTGGTCGAAATTCTGCAGCAGACAGCTTCAGATTACACTGAGATGAAGTTCCAGACCAGCACAGTTTATGGAGGAAGAGATAATTTAATTGAAGTCTACAGATTCAGGAAGTTCCAACCTGGCAGAAGAAGCTGACCTGCCTTCACAGGACCAAGCAGAGAGAGAGAAGTCACCAGCCAACAATGCCACACAGCACAGCACACTTCAGGAACTCCAGCTAGCAGCACTTTGCATACTTTAGATTGAAATCTGAAACCCCCCACCACACTAAAATCCAGCCCAGTCGACATAGCCTCCAGCCAGGTGGCGCCAAAATGAGAGTCAAGATTACATAACGCAAATAAACAACTGAATACATATTGGAGGGGCCATCTATTCATTTCAAACCACCACAATCCGCCCTGACCCCCAAAAGATTTCTGTACTACAACACACATTGTAAATTGAACTCAGTCAATTTCAAGGGCCCCCACAGTCTGGACCAATTAAGATATGAAGACCTGTAAAATCAAACAAGTTAAACATTTCTAACATATAAAGGCACAGAGTAAACATTTTCAACTGGTATAAGGCATAGCAAGGAGAGACTAAAACAATGCAAACTCAACCACCATCAAACAAACGTCAAACTTCGGCAGTTCATGTTCAATGCAACCAGGGACTGACAGTCTCCAGATTTTCCAATTCTGCCCCTCCAGCTGGACAGAGTACCCGGGGAACACTTCCATCCTAGGGCAACAGTGCACTCTATGGTAGCCCTTGCATTGTCCTGGTATATACAAAACATCTTCAGGTCTTCATGCAAGCCACGGTCCATCTTCTAAAGGCTCTTTCAGCCTATCAGGGCATCAGGCCCTACCTCATGCCACATCTCAGCAGCAACTCCTGGAACCATGTGCAATTCACGACCATTGCTCTCATTTTTCATGCCTCTGAAACCAATACCAGGTGTGCAGGACACAGCCATATTCTCAATTCACAGACAAAATAAATCACAACCTTGAAAAGCAGGTTCCTTCTCCAGTCAACTCTTTCCAAAATTGTTTGCATTTCTATGATAGTCTTTCCTCAGGCATCCTTTCCATGGTAAAGCAATTGGACCATCTTCCTTTAAGATTGCTAATGTTGCCTGAGCTAGAGTGAAACCCTACCTTGAAAAACAAAAAAAACAAAACAAAAAACAAAACAAAAAAAAAAAAAAAGATTGCTAATGTGTTTGACAATAGCAGATTCAGTAACCTAAAACCAGTCTCAGTGCCTATAATTTTAACTTGCTTGAGGCTTTCTAGCTTAAAATCTTAAATCTCTCAGTCCAATATCTCTAGCCAAGCACATCAGTCCATTACAAATTTAACCTTGATCAAACTCTCTGGGCCTGGGCAGCAGGACGCAGCCAGCCCTTATGCCAGTAGACCAGTTCCAACAAAGTCCTCTGCAGTCTTTCCTTCCCCTTAGAAAGCTCATAAGCCAAGCCTCGAAGTTCAATGCTATCTGCACTTAGCATTCTCAGACTCTCATCAGAATAGTCCATAAAACTTGGCTTACCACTCCAGAAGACATCTTCAGTTGCAAGCACCAAGTCCATGCCTATTCCTCCAAAACAAAAGCTCCAAAATATCAACATCCACATGGTCATGTTCATCTCACCCCACTCCTGGTACGAAATTCTGCAGCAGACAGCTTCAGATTCACTGAGATGAAGTTCCAGACCAGACACAGTTATGGAGGAAGAGATATTTATTGAAGTCTACAGATTCAGGGGAAGTTCCATACATGGCAGAAGAAGCTGACCTGCCTTCACAGGACCAAGCAGAGAGAGAGAAGCACCAGCCAAAAGCCACACAGCACAGCACACTTCAGGAACTCCAGCTAGGCACACTTTGCATATCTTTAGAATGAAATCTGAAACCCACCACCACACCTAAAGATCCACCCAGTGACATTGCCTCCAGCCAGGTGGCTACAGAATGCAAAGTACAAACAAATAAACAAGTGAATATATTGGGGGCCATCTATTTTATTCAAACCACCACAAAGAATAATTAAAGTACCCTGTTATGAAATATTCTTACCTATAAACTCATCAATGCTAAAGTTCCCAGAGATATATTTTTCACACTCCCCAAAAGTAAGTTTAACCTCTTCTTCTTCCTCCTCTTCCTATTCCTCATCTACTTTCTGCTTTTCCTCTTCTTCCTTTTCCTCCTCTTCCTTATTCTCCTCCCCCTCTTCATTGTGTTCATTTACTCTAGTTACATGGCTCAAACTTGTCAATTTTCTTAGTGTAGGTATAAAGGGCAGATGTGGTGAGTGCCAGCTTGCCTGGGGATTTTCATAAGAATTATAACAGCACTTAAATCACACAGAGTAGTGGCTGGAGAGATGGATTAGCAGTTAAAATGCTTGCCTGGGAAGCCAAATGATTCAGGTTCAATTTTCCTTTGTGTTGTATATTATTTCCATAAGAGATATAACTTATTTGCAAATTTTCTGAATCTGACTTTCATCATTTAGAAAATAAATATTTTTAGAACATCCTTTAATCCTATACAAGGAATACATTTGGTTACATGTTCTCTATATAACAGCAGAAGTTGAACATACTCAAGCATACGTATGTAGACACACATATACACAAAATGGTTTTTCCAATTACTAGAACTTAGAAATGAGTGTTATATAAAATATTATGATGTAAAGAACCATTCAGTTGATAACTAAAATTATTGCAAAATGACTTATTTTAAGTGCAAATATAGACCAACTTTTTGAACAATTCCCTTGTTTCTAAGAGATACATGCTTAGTGAGTTGTCAACACATGAAACACATTCTAGTTCTACTTGTTTATATCTCTCAAGAAGGATTTGATTTTAAAGAGCACCTTTTTGAAAATGGGACACTTTTAGTTATAACTGTTCCTGCATTGTCTCTGTTAACAATCTGTCCATAGATACTCTAAAATGAAAAGGAGACTGGAAATACTTTTAACCATTTAGTAATTAAAACTATAAATACTGGCTAATAATATGGTACTCAGCTAAACTCGCTAGCTAAAGTACTAAAAAAAAAAGGCAAATATGAGGAGGGTCAGTTAACAACCAAAAGAAAAATATATCCTTATTTATATTATCTTTAAGCTCTATATATTATAAGGTAAAAACTTTTGAAATGATCCATGATCTTTTAAACTTCCTTTATTTTTTTCTTTTCTGTTTTTATGACTATTCAGATTTTAAAATATCATAATAACCTTCAGAAACCCATTTACCTTCATAAAACCAAGGCAGAATAACAGTTTGAATTGGGCTGAATGTCCTGACAAACTAAAGAGGACCTGCAAGTCTTAGGTCTTACCCAAGGAAGAGGAGATTATTGCTATCCCAAGCTCCAGAGTTACTCTGCTCACTGGACTTGAAGCAGGACAGCACTGGTGACAATGTTTTTGGAGCTGCTTCATGTATGACCAACAATCTATAGGTGAATCTGTCAGAGAGGACCTCCATCCATATTCTAGAATGCACATTGCCAGTGTGGTGATTTGAATTCGGTGTTCTCCATAAACTCACATGTTCTGAATGTTTGGTCCCCAGCTCGTGACAACTTGAGTGGTGGAGACTTGCTATAGGTGGTGTTAGTTAGGGATGGGCTTAGCAGTGTTATAGGCAGCTCTCGCTTACTATAGTTTAGTTCACTCTCCTGCTGCTGTTTCTACCTGCTGTGGCAGAGGTGATGCCTAGCCTCTGTTCATGCCATGCTTGACCCTACCATCATGGAGCTTCCCCTTGACACTAAGGCAAAATTATATCTTTTCCTCCCATGAGCTGCTTTTGAACTGGTGCTTTGTCCCAGCAACACAAAGGTAACTGCAACACCCAGCAATACACTTGTTCAGGCAAAGAGAAAAAGAATGGATTCCCTAGTTTATATTTGGAGAATAAACTGTCTTTTTCTAGGATATAGAATGAAATCTCATACACTCTTTGAAAGACATTTGATTTCAAATGTATATTCAAAAGGCAATTACTCCTTTACAAAAGCTTCCCAGATCTCCCAACCCCTTAAATAGAACTATAATAAAACAACACCAGTTTAAAATAATGATCCCTCTATGCACTGTGTTTGCTTTCTGCCTGACATTTGATAGGCTGTTTTGCCTGAGGCACATTTGTTTTGACTCTATGAAAAAGGAAATAAATGTACTAGCTACTTCTTATCAAGGGGCATTTTACACCATCATTTTTTTTCTCCAAATATAAAATCAAAAACCTTCCTAAAACTAGACATGTGGCATAATTCATATAAAAACTACTTTCCTCATTCTGACAGCAGCAGGATGAATAAGATTATAATTTTTCTATCAAAGATTGGCTTAATGCTCTCTCGATCAGCAACCGAAGAACAATGAAACCTTAAATTATGTAAGACATGCCTCAGAATTTATGAGCTAATAAGCATTGAGAAATGCAGATCCATCAGTGAATGGGCTTAAAAAGTAGCATCCGAAAGGATGTAGTTAAGTTCTCATATGATTACAAAACTACAATGTTGGCTTCGAAAGGTGGCTTCTACTTGATAAATTATTATACAATCATCTACTTTTCTCCCATTTGTATCTCTAAGATAAAAGAGAAAACTGAAAATTTATACTGTACTCAAGAAAAAGTCTTTTGCCATTTGATTCCTAAAAATTTGACATAAGGAACCTTGCTACTTTTTTCTGGAAACCTCTATTTAGGGTAAAATTTTCTTCCATTTATCTTTTTAAAAATGTTTTATTTAGTTATATTTATTCATTTATTTACTTAAAGAGAGAAAGAGAAAGATGCAGAGAAAAAGAGAGTGGGAGAGAAAATGAATGAGCATGCCAGGGCCTCCAGCTGCTACAAATGAACTCGAAACACAAGTGCCACCTTGTGCATCTGGCTTTTAATGTATCCTGGGGAATCAAACGTGGGTCCTTTGACTTTGCAGGCAAGCACCGTAATTGCCAAGCCATCTCTCCAGCCCATCTTCCATTTATCTTTTATCAAAATATACACAAAATACTTCCTGTTGTACACTTGTCTCTCCTCTCAAAACAAATCCAAGTATATCTGCAAAGCTTCCTACAAACAGTTGGTTGAACTTTATGCACAAATTGGCTGAAAGGAAAATGCTCTACCACTTGAAACAGGATGGAACAGTTCACAGTGATATATTACTGACAACTATCTCAGATTCCCTCTAAATGGTTCACCACTAAACTCCATAAAGACTTTTGTCTAAATAAGGGATGGCAATAATGTACTTTGAGTTACACCTTACATAATAACATGTTACATTGTCAAACACAGGAAGTACTGTACCTACAGTATTATTAACTAAACTATAGGCAAACTGAACTCTTATTTCACTAGATTTCTACTTTGTCCCTTTGTTATTCAGGATTGCAGAAAGGATTTCTTATGACATTTAATCATTGTGGGTCATCAGTCTCATTGTAATTGTGGTAGTTCTCATTTGACCTTATTTTTCATAACCTTGGTAGTTTTGGAGGCTATTGTTTAGTAATTTTGTAGCTCATCCTTTTGAAATTTTCTAATGTTTTCATCTTGATTAGATGACGATTGTAGGTTTGAGGAATGAGTTCCAAAGGCACAGTGCCTTGTTCAACATATTGGGGAACAATTTAAGATACGTGTAATTAAGGCAAACATGGGTTAGGGTTTCTTACTGCCAGGTTTCTCTGGTAAAAATTTCAAACTTTTATCTTTTGAAGAACCAACATGCCTTTCTTCAATCAAGTATATGTAATTAAGATTCTTCTTCCAGGGCTGATGAGATGGCTTAGTTAGTGGTTAAGGCACTATCTGTGAAGCCTAAGGACCCAGGCCTGACTCCCCAGAACCCACATAAGCCAGATGAACAAAGTGGTGCATGCACACACGGTGGCACATACATCTGGAGTTTGTTTGCAGTGGTTAAGCCTTTGGTGTGCCAATTCTCTCTCACACACACATACATAAAAAAAACAGCAATAAAAAAACATATTCCTAGATTCCTCTTCAATATTGAGAAGTGAGACTCTTTACCTACCTACCTATCTATAGTATTTGACTTTTTTTTTCAGTGAGGACAAATTGTGTCTTCTTCCCTACTTATTATGTAATAATGTATTAACACATATTTATCTTGCTCTTTGGGCTATAGGAAATTATTTTATTTTCTTTATTCCAGTAATATTGTAAGGTAGGAAGGTGAGTTTAAGTCAATGCTTTTAACTACTCAGTTCACAACAGATTCAGGTGAGGAGAAACTGACTGCACTATGCAATCATAAACTTCAGAGGGAAACTGATAAAAGAAACTTTTAGTATAAGCAGAAAAGAAATTAAACTCTAGTAAAATAATATTTCATGATAGGATTTCTAAAGAATTCTAGCCAACAGTAGTGGAGACAACCCAACTCTATTGGAAACTGGATGAGTCCCGTCCATTTAAGTCAGGTTTGAAAATTAACTACAAAATTATAAACATAAAATAAAAATACCAATTTCACAATGTGATATCTGTGTATATCTTACATCAAAGCCTCTTCCCACACTGAAAATAAATACCATATTTATTTTACCTCATGTGTCAGAGAAAACAACCTTAACAAAGAGAAAAGGAGTTACACTTTTCTCATGAGAAGAAAGTGTAGTCATAGATGAAAGTATCAAGTTTCATCATGGGTAGACATACTTGTAAATGAGCACACTGTAGATAAAATAGTATAGTTTTATTTGTATTAGTAAATAACCACTTGTAGAGAATAATAATAAAAAGGAACTGAACATGAATACATTGACCAGTGTGACTAACAAGGCATTAAAGGGTGGAGTTGCTCTTCAATTTTTGTTGTATAATTTAGTTATAATAACAACCAGCATAATGAAAATGGACATAGGGAGAAGTCCCTAAAATGTGAAAGAATTTGGGCTGAGGAGATGGCTCAATGCTTATTGGTGCTTCTTTGCAAAGCCTGCTTGCCATGGAAAGAAACCTTTACTCAGGTCTGTGAGAGGTTTTCTAGGTTAGGTCTGCTTCCTGACTGTGGACTGGATGTGACCAACTGTTTCCTGTACCTGCCACCATGCCTTCCTAGCTGCAGCACCTCTAAAGGTAAACTAAAATAAAACTTTCCTCCTTAAATTGCTTTTGTAAGTTATTTCATCATAGCAATGAGGAAATTAGCTGCTATAGAAAATAGGTGCTGAGAAGTAGTTTTTTGGTGTTAATAAACCTGACCACATGGATCACAGACCTTTGAAATTTATCTGTTGAAAGAATGTGGAAAATTTTGTAATTTTGGACTAGAAAATCTCTAAAAAGCTATAAGCAAGGCTTAATAGGATATTTTGACAGGAGTATGGAAGACCAGATTGTTGAGAGAAATGTAGACATTGGAGGCCTGGCTCATGAGGTTTCAGAAAACAAGGACGCTGTGAGGAACTAGGCGATTCATGTTAAATGCTGCCAAAGAATCTGGCTGCATTCTGCCCAGGTACTGAGAACTTGAATAATACCAAATTCAAAAGTATTGGACTAATTATTTTGGAGGAGGAAATCTCAAGATAGCATAATATTCAGGCTAGTGCTAAAAAAGCAGCATCTATAATTGGTAAAAGAGTGTAGCTCCATTGAAAAGAAAGCTCCTGTTCTAAACCAAGATGACAGGGAAGGTGCTCTGAGGGCAAGACCTTACTCATTTCAGCCTCCATCATTTAGAAATCCCAATGAATCCAAAAGGAGTCTAAAATGCAGGGTTCCTCTGATTGAATACAACCATCTGTGGAACCATCCCACAAAGGTTAGCCTGGAAGGGATATAGAAGGTCTTAGAGGCCAAAAGCACTATTGTCTGTATGGAAATGGTTTTAAAGGCAAGAAAAATGCAAGATTGAGGAGGGTGGTCATGCTGTCATTTCCCAAGGGTCCCGATAGCTGCTGAAGCTAGGAAATGTGTGGCAGGGCCACAGTCACTCCAAAGACACTGTGAAAAGTCCCTGCATGAAGCTATGGAGGTGAATTCTAAGTTGCAATAGAGACCCCAGAATGTTGGAGAAGCCAAGAATCATGGACTGTTTGCCAAAGAAAGCTGCAAGCACAGTATAGGACTGCTCCAAGAATGAGGTAAGATGTGGTCCAAGCAGCATGCCTGCAACTATTGGGATACACAAGACCTCTGGAACCCAGACAATTACAACACAGGTCCCTGATGAAAACATGGAGCTTCAAAATCCGGTGTTCACCTTGCTGGGTTTAGGCCATGCTTCTGTATCATCTTTCCTTTAATGTCTCCATTCCTCCTTTATGGATAGAGAGTGTTTATTCTGTAGCATTGTATGCTTGAAGAAGGTAATTTTCTTTTGCTTTTATAGGAATTCATAGTAAAGAGTTAGCCTGAGTCTCAGAAGAGATTGTGCTTTTATACTTCTGAACAGAGTTACAGCGATTAAAGTCTATAGGTACCCTTGAAGTTGGACAGTATATTTTGATGATGATGTCTTGTTTGGAGTACAAGGTTATGGATTAATACTGACATGTTTGAGTGTTAAGATGACAAAGAGTGAATTTATACTGGTTAATCTCATTTGTCAACTTGTCAGGAGTTAAAATTGCTGTGGACACAAATCTCTGGGCATGTCAATAAAGAATTTTCTAGATTAGATTAACTGAGGTAGGAAGATACAACCTAAATGTGGTACCATTCCATGTTCTGGGCATACTGGATTGCATAAACAGGAGAGAGCTCGGTAAACACCAGAATTCATCTATCTCTCTCTGCTTCCTAATGGTGGACTCAGTGTGACGAACTCCTTTAGGGTCCTTGCCTTTCCCACAATGATGGGCTATATCTGCTCAAACTGTAAGCCAAAATAAACCCTTCCTCCTTAAGTGGCTTTGGTCAGATTTTTATCACAGTGAAGAGAAAGTAATTTTACAGAAACTTCTCCTAGAAATTAAAAATACATGTTATTGCCAAAATGAATTTTGGGAATAAGATCTAAATGTTACATAGTATGTATATATACTATTTTCAGCAAATACCATAAATATGCATATACATGATAGATATTTGAAAATGCAACTATAAGCATATTATTTCAGAATACATAAGCAATATTTCATAAAAAACTATCTGTAAAATATCATATAATTGTAACATATGTTGCTAAGAAACCCAGTAAGAAGAAGATAAAAAAGGAAGTTTCAACCACATAAAGACCTAATGTAAATCTCTAAGCAGAACAAATTTCGTTCTGGTCTTTAAGCTCTGACCTTTGTAAGACTTTCACTGTTCTATAAAGTAATCTTACATGAGCAACTTACAGATACCTACCTGTAAGTACAAAATTATCAGATACAGTTTGATTTCTTTTTGATATATATTTTATTCATTTATTTCAGGGAGAAAGAGGCAGATGGAGAGAGAAAATGGGTATACCAGGGCCTCTAGTCAGATGACACATGTGCCTCCTTGTACATCTGGCTTTACATTTGTACTGGGAAATCGAACCTGGGTCCTTTGACTTTTTCGGAAAGTACCTTAACTGCTGAGCCATCTCTCCAGCCCTTGATTTCTTTGTAAGCTCATCTCCCTGCATGCTTGCAGATATGCTGGGTATTCAGTTCCCCAGTTGGTAAAAATCTTTTATTCATTTGTCACTCACTGGTTCATTCATTTAACAACTACAAATTAACACTGATCATTTGACAAGCACAGTAATACAGACACTAGGGAGACAATACTGAGGAAAGCGGTCTTTGCCTACTGAGAAAATAAAATCTAACAGCAGACACAAATGTTTAGCCAATATTCACATAAAGAAACATGAAAATTTTAGTTACTATCAAATCTACAAAAAAGAAATATAAACTGCATTGAATGTTTTAAATGAATGTGGCTACCTGATCTGGGGATCAGGTAAAGCATTCCTGAGGAAATGACACTTAGTCCACTTGGTTAGCAAACAATGCAAATCTAAGCTTGGTGGCAAAAAGCACAAAGGAGAGTTGAGGTAAAGAGAGCATGGAGCACACTAAAAGGCACTGAGGCTAGAACAGGTAGAAAACAGTAGGCATGGGAGTGGGGAAGCATGAGCCTGGTTATGCATGTTATACAGGTACATTGTGTTGTTTTTCCTTTATGTCAAGAGCAATATGATAGCTTTAATGTGTTAACAGCTGGGGAAAAATGTGACTTGATCTTCACTGTAATGCTCATTTTTTGCTATGTAAGGAAGACAAGAAGGGAGCAAGAAAGAAAAGTTAAGCTAGTATCCAGGCTAGGAGGGTGGCAGCATTCCTAGAACAGGAGACAGATGAAACCAGGTCAGTTTTTGTTTAGAAAACAGAATGAGCAAAACCAGGAAATGAGTGTGTGGGGGGTGAGGAAAGAACCGGGGATGATTCCTGGACTCCTAGTTCCCATTCTCCTAAACATTTGTTATTTTTCAATTTAAAATATTTATATTTATTTATTTGCAAGCAGAGAGAGAGAGACAGAGAGAGAGAGACACACACAGAGAGAGAGAATCAGCATACAAGGGCCTCCAGCCACTGAAAACAAACTCTAGATGCATGCACCGCACTGGACATATGGCTTTATGTGGGTCCTGGGGAACCCAGGTTTTCAGGCTTCCTAAGCAAGTACCTTAAGCACTGAGCCATCTCTCTGTAGCTTGTTTCTAAATTTTAAATTAATTAATTAATTAATTAATTTTGACAGTGTTACACATGTATATGGCACATGTTAAGCATAATCGCCCATTACCTTTTTGTCCCATATCACTCCTGATGAATTTCTGATATGTCCCTTCTACTTGGATTTTTTTTTTTTGTGACCTGCTGACTTTAATTAGGATTCATTACATGAACTTAGGGGCGATTATCAGAAATGGGGTAACTTACCAAGAACTATACCACTGAAGAAAAGGTATCTCCCACCCCAGTAACTGCCAAATAGGGAGCCATGGGGCCTCATGGTTCCCTCCCTCATGCATAGTGGAATGTTAGCAGGCTCAGTCTTGTGCAGGGTCCAGCTACATGGCATCCAGAACACAGGTTCCCCAGCACTCTCCATCCTCCGACTCACATTCTTTCAAACTTCTCTTCAATGACGTTCCCTGAACCTTGGAGGAAGCAACATAGGCATCTCATTTATGCCTCAGCACTTAACAGTCACTTATTCTCAGCACTTTGACAGATATGAGTGTCTGTATTAACTGCCATCCCCAGCAACAAGAAGCTCCCCTGACCAAAGCTGAGGGCATAAACATAAACATTTAGAATGTTTGATGAACAAATCATATCAATTTAACACAATAATAACTTCCTCCCTAGGGCCTATGTCCCAAAGCCACAGACTTTTCATCAGTTGTATAGTACCAGGCTTCGTGAATTCCCTCCTATAGAGCCAGCCTCAACTGCAATCAAGAAGCAGTTCATTACCAACACAGTCATGTCACTATTGCATCAGTGGGAACATTTTGCTTCACATGTCAGTTTTGTGTCATGCGTAGTCTAGCTGAGTAATACTGTTCATGCTTTTTGATCCATCACAAGCTTACACAGCATCTTCAGGAGCTATGACAGCTCGCCAACAGGGAAGAAGCACCTAGTTCAGTTCCAGCTTGATTTCTCAGTGGTCTTGCAACTAAAGCATGTGCTTTCTTCAGCAGTAATATTTTAGTGCCTAGTTCTGGGCAGCAGCCAAGAGCAACTGCAATAGTCTATATTATCTCGGCATCTTCAGATGCCTCCCTGACCCACAACTCCTAGAGAGGTATTCCACCCTTGGCACTGTGAATTTTGCTTAATAATTTATGGCTTCTGGGAGCAGCGTTATCCATCTTTAAAGTTCTTCATTTTTCAAGACTTTGGTCAGTAATTAAAACTTCAGACAAATTGTAGCTTTCTTGAATTAAAAAAAAAATCCAATGGGGAGGATGCCACCAAAAAATAACAATTTCTCCAACTTATTAAAATGTGACATTATCTGAAATTAGGAAAACTGAACGAGGTCCACAACTTATGTTTGCTTAGCTAAGTGGTGAGTATCTCAGGTTATTTTGAGCAACCACTAGGTAGCTCATTAGGTATTAACATGCCTGGAGGTCCTTGAGGATGGAAGCCTCCCTTATGATGAGCCCCTTGTGAAACTAGGCACTGAAACTGCTTAACTCAGATGACTAATCAAAAATGGGAACCACATCCTACTTCTGGCTCTGGTAGAGACATGGAATTCTTAACTGCCCAAAAGATCACAAGATTACTATCTAGCCTGAGGTTTTCTGGTAAAGAACAAAGACGCACAAGTATCCCATGCCTGAGGAGTTCATTCAAATGGAACTGTCAATACTTGCTTATGAAAACAAACCTCATATCCCAATTAAACTTTCTGTTCCAGAAAACATACAGACAACCTTCAACTTCAAGTTGACAAATGGTTCTTAGGCCCATAGCCTACCCTCACAGCTCAAGAGCATTTTCTCCACTAGGGGGTTACTGGCTACTGTTCACTCTCACCCCAGGAAGAGTGTTTTCCTAAACAATGATCCTTTTGGCCATTGCCCACTCACCGTTGAAAGTGCCTCATATTAGTCTGTTGTAAACTCTACCTACCTCAACATTTTGTGTGTGCTTTCTGAATTCATTGAACAGTGATGACTAGGACTAGGGAGTTGAGGGAAGACAAAAATGAGTTTCAAACAGCATGACTACCTTGCAGTTCCCCTGTGTTGATGTGCTTGGCCTCCCATGCTGAAGAGTTATCATGACAATTAGCTGTAGTATTAAGGACTACAGATGGCCTTAAACATGCAATGATTCCACGGATGGTTTTTCCACTTTAATCTGGTATAAAGTCATTCATAATCAATAGAAATTGCAGTTTGAATTTTAATCATTACTTGTGCTAGCAGAACATGCTATGTATGACACTCTTCTTATGATGCTGGGCTGCAGGAATGGCTACAGATCCCAGTGAGCTACAGTTTCATGAGGGCAACAACGGATACTTTATAGTGTACTGTGTTGTTAAGCCAGGGTGTTCACTGAGCATCTATAAGGTGACACAACCAATGCTTTTGTTCTGGGGAAAAACAGTGATTTGCAACATTACAACTATATTTCAGATTTCTAATACAAATGGGATTTTAGGGGGTTGTGGTGGTTTGATTCTGGTGTCCCTCATAAACTTAGGTGTTCTGAATGCTAGGTTCCCAGCTGATGGAGATTTGGGAGTTAACACCTCCAGGAGGCAGTGTATTATTGGGGGCAGGCTTATGGGAGTTATAGCCAGTGTCCCCTTGCCAGTGTTGGGCACACTCTCCTGTTCCACTTGTCCACTTTATGTTGGCCAGGGGGTGATGTCTACCATCTGTTCATGCCATTGTTTTCCCCTGCCATGATGGAGCTTCCCCGCAAATCTGTAAGCCAAAATGAACTCTTTTTTTTTCCCAAAATCTGCTCTTGGTCAGGTGATTTCTGCCAGCAACGCAAACCTGACTGCAACAGAGGTACTTACAATCAAATGAACATATTTTCTCTCATAGTTTTGGACATTATTTTAAAGGGAAACCTGGCAGATTACCAAACACTATTTTATGAGCTATAGTTAGTTCAAATTCTTTATATGAGCATTATTTCATTCATAGAGTACTAACATAAATACATTTCGGTTAGACAGTTATTATTAATTAATTTAACAGAGGTAATTAAAGCAGGCAATAAAGAAGTAACTAAGACTTGGTGTCTTCCCACAAGAAGCTTATAGTCTAGAAATAAAAAGAGAAAACTGACAAGCCAATATCATAAACTCTAATCATTGTGAAGAACAGAGAGGGTTTGGAGGGCCCAGAGGAGATGACATTTGAAAAGGACCACACAGGTTCAATAAGAGTTTAACAGTCTGCTGTAGAAAATGATATTCTGAAAAAAAGGAAAAGTAAGGACAGCATCCTATAAACACACACACACCAAACACAGTGGTAAATGCTGGATTGGAAAACTGGTTCTAGAAAGGTATTTTATGTCAGACAATGTAGTGTGACTTCTTTTCTGAATTGACGCAAACAACATATCTCTTATCTTGTTCTGCTTTTCCTTAGGTAATACTTACCAATTGAAACATGTACATACAATACATCCATGTATATATACCATACACACTTAGTGTGTTTATTACTTACTTTCTGTGTTCTTTTCCAAACATGAACACTCCAGCACAGCAGTCAGCAATATTTGTTCAGTTCACTGAAATAAGCAAATACTCATCCCACATAGCAGATTTTCAACAAATGAATTTAATCAATATATTTCATTTTAATATCAAAATGTTTTGTTTTTTTTTTAGTGGAGCCTGCCTGCCTGTCAGTTAAAAATGCTTGAGTAGAGCCTTCTCCACTTCCTCACTGTGGGCTGTATGTGACCAGCTGCCTTACAGCCCTGCTGTCATGACTTCCTCGCCATGACTGACTACAACCCAGACCTGTAAGCTAAAAGAAACGTCCTCCCTTAAAAAAAGGCCTCAGTTTATATCCCATAAATATCACTTCATTTATTTACAATATGTACTATGTTCACATATGTTTACATGACAAAATATCTCACAAAGCACAAATTTCCATTAAAAATATTTTTTTTCCTCAACTTCAAAACATGTGTTACCCCCATCTCAAAACCTGGTGTTTTTGCCATGGTTTCCCATCATGCATTGGTTACACCAGATATATGTCCTCAACTAGCCATAAAAAAAAAAAAAACTAAAAAGGTCCCTGGAAGAAACTTTGATCCCTCCAGGCTATCACGCAAACCTACTGTTTGCTCAGCATAGATGTGGCCCACACAGCCCACTCCATCACTGCCATGGCGTGAACATGAAGTTCCCCCTAGGTTCACAGCTTGGGAGCTTAGGTTCCAGATTCAGAGAGTGACTGGATCCTGAGGACTCTGGCTTAATTAATGCATTAATCCCTTGATTGAGGCTGGGCCTAGTTACAGGAATTATATCACTGGTAACTACCCCTAGAAAATCAATCTCTCCTCTCTTCTCTCTCACTCTCTCTCCCTCTTTCTCTCTCTCTCTGTCTCCCCTTCTCTCTCCTCAATCTCTATCATTTGTCATGAGGTTAGCAAATTCTGCCACAATTTTCCTCCCATCAACTGCTTTTCATCAGGTACTTTCTGCCAGCAAGGTGAAGGTGACTACAACACTGTAACAGTAAATTCTCCATGTCAGCACCCAGCCTCTTTGATGCAGCTTCAGAAAAACATGGCAATGTTTGTAAAAGAGAATATGCTTTTTAAATTTTCTGTTGAGTTAAAACTAAATATATTAAGCAAGTACTATTACACAAAAGCTAACATTTACAATCTTTTCACTCTATGGCAAAGAAAAATAGTGGAAATCTCATTTCCTCCATAAAAGTGAAACAGGCTGCTAAGAAAGAATAAAGCTGTAAGTGGAGAGAACTAATGAGTTGATTTCTTTCTCTGGAACATTGGTGGGAGCAGGAATGAGAACTGACGCAAGTCAGGCTGGAGAGGTGGTTTAGTGGTTAAGGTACCTGTCTGCAAAGTCAAGGAACCTGGGTTCAACTCCTCAGGACCCACATAAGCCAAATGCACAAGGTGGCGTATGCAACTGGAGTTCATTTTTAGCTGCTAAAGGTGCTGGTGCACCCATTCTCTCTCTCCCTCTCTATCTGCCTCTTTCTATCTCTAATAAATAAATAAAATAAAATTTTAAAAAGAAATGAAGAATGTAAATATAGGATAGAAAACATCAAGAAAAAGTCCTGCAAATAAGGAGAAATTGAAGGATTCACCCAAGTAGCTCAAGGATATTTGTACAAGTGTTAAATGTAGCATGAGCTAGGTGGCAGTACACTTTAATTAGCAGAGCTGCAGGAAGAGCAGGGCTCACCTCCCTCTGGCTCACTACGCCATGGCAAAATTCAGAAGGCGCAGAAATGAAAAACAAAGGATGTTTTGTTTGCCACATTTAAATCTCTTAAGTTCAATTGTTTCCAAATCCTTGAAGGGTTTCTGACTATTTCTCCAAACTCCCAAAACAGTGAAAACAGGACATTCTGGGTCATTAGTGGCCTTGCTGGTTTAGAGTTCCCTCAATCTGCCAAGTGCAAAAGAAACCCTCCAATGTGTACTTAAGATAGTAGGGTTGCAGTGGTCTGGGGTTTACTCAAGCAGCATTGTTTTATTTTTGTTTGTTTGTTTTTTAAAGAATCAGAGCAGGATAGTGTAAGTGATGAATAAGGAAAAGAGTAGATGCAAGAATGTTGTTTCATGTGATTACAAATCGTCATCCTGCCTCAAGTACCTCTTCATCCTTTGACACCTCACCTAGCCTTTCAGCCCTGGGTCAGTTAACTTTGTACAAGACATTAAAAAGCCTTTACTTTTAGGTGATAAGAGGTACAGCAGATTCCACTGCATCAAGTGTGGAGCTGCTTCATATAACGTACAAGGTACTGACACAAAAGTGATTACTCCTATACAACCACTTAGTGGGACACATGAGAACATTTTAGTCTCATAGTTTCAACAGTCATATTTTCATACATTTTAGGGAACATATACTTAATGACACCTCAAATATAAAACAGAGCACACATACACGATATGTTGTCATGAGCCATTTCTACTGTGACACTATTAACGGCTCTGAATGAAATTAATTTTACCTGAAAATCTTATTTCAAATGAGGTAATTAACACAAGTTTTATACAGTAGTTATGAGTTTAAAATTTCTTAAAACTTTAACTTACCCAAATAAACATTAGTATAATGACACTTCAGAGGGTTTCTGCAAAAATGTTAAAGGAAACCATCTCAGGAGTAATAAATTCATGAATATTTATAGTTTTCAATGAAGATTGATTCTTCATTTTGAATTGTTTTTAAATTTAAACCTTTGTCCTGTGGTAAAAGAAAAAGACAGAAGCTAACAAACACAACATGAAGAAGGCATTTCCCTCATCCTGTCTACTTCCTTACTAAAGAGCATCAAGACCCTATTCAGTAGGTGTCTCGTGGTGAGTACAGCAAAATGCCTGTAGATTGCTATAGGAAAATATTTCTTTTCAGATTTTGTTTTTACTATTTTTAAAAATCTTTCATGAAGCCGGGCGTGGTGGCACATGCCTTTAATCCCAGCACTCGGGAGGCAGAGGTAGGAGGATTGCCGTGAGTTCGAGGCCACCCTGAGACTCCATAGTGAATTCCAGGTCAGCCTGGGCTAGAGTGAAACCCTAACTCGAAAAACAAAAAAAAAAAAAAAAAAAAAAAAAAAAATCTTTCATGACATTAACCTATTATCCTTTTAAAATTCAATTCCAGTAAGGTATATTTAGGATTTTACCTTCAGTAGTTTCAATGTTCCAGGCTTTATATTAAAGTTTTTGAACCACTTTCGGTTGTGTTTGTAGTATTTGCACATGTGTTAGGTGCCACAGTATGCAAGTGAAAATAAGAGGACAACCTGAGGTGTTCAAACTTCACTTCCCACCTGGTTTGTGGCAGGGATCATTTGCTGCTGCATACGCCACACTAGCTGGCCTTTGAGCTTCAAGGGATCTTCCTTTCTCACTATTTGTCTCTGGGTTTTACTATGTTAATTATCAGAGTGCTTAATTTCAAATATGCTCAATTTTAGATGATTCAGTCACAAAAATATACACAGTTTACATTTTCACATATCCTATATTTGTTTCTAAATCACATGCACACAAGAGACCTGCCAATCAAGAAAAGAGCATATACCTCATCCGCTGGTTAAATTGACACTTCTGCTGGTTGGTGCTAATAAATGAAATCTGTAAGTTATTTGTATTTTATTTATTAATTTAATATTTTTGGTTCTTAAAATATTTTTATATATTTTTATTTATTTATTTGAAAGAGAAAGAGGCAGAGAAAGAGAGAGAGAGAGAATGGGTGCACCAGGGACTCCAGCCACTGCAAACAAACTCCAGATGCATGTGCCCCCTTGGTCATCTGGCTTACATGGGTCCTGGAGAATGGAACAGAGATCTTTTGACTTTGTAGGTAAACACCTTAACTGCTAAGCCATCTCTCCAGACCCTAACTTAATATTTTTGTTTACTTGCTAGCAGACAGAAAGATTGAAAAGGGGTGAACCATTGCCTCTTGCCACTGCAAATAAACTCCAGATTCATGCATCACTTTGTGCATCTAGCTTTATGTGGGTACTGGGGAACTGAACCTGAGCGATCAGACTTTGCAAACAAGCACATTTAACCACTGCACTATCTCCTGAGACCCTCTCTTGAGTTTTTTTAATCTGATGCATGCATAAGGAAGTAAAGTTCCAAAAACAATCAAAATAAATAAATACTAATTAATGTTACACTGTTATCTCAAAGTTAACCTGGGGACAAAATAGAAAGACCTCTCTATATACATAAATTGGGGCAGGAAAACTATTGTTCAATTTGCCAAGAATATTAATGGTCCTTAATATCACACATCTATCCACTTCTGTTTAAAACAATATTTGGCCCACAAAGAAAATAACTAAAACAGAAAAAGGACTTAAAAATTCATTTTTATCAAAATAAATACAGGAGTGAGTGACATTCACATTAAAAGACAGATGCTCAGGTTCACTCATCAATAGGGAAATGCAAGTCCACCCCATCATACCTCAAAAGGGCCCCGGCTGAACCTAAGAAAAAATGGAGAAACAAGCAAGGGCGCTGTTTTCCTGATGAACCAGATACCAGCACAAGGGGGAAGGAGATCAGCACAGAGAGAAATCAACTCCTACCAAATCAGAGAGCCAGAGCCTCAGAGGCCCCCAACACCTCATCACTGAAGCAGACCAAAAATGAACCCAACATGGCTCAGGGAAATTTTGCGGAAGAGGGGGCGGAAAGAATGTCAGAGCCACATGTTGGGTCATGATATGCAGAGACATTTATCTTACACATAACTGTGGGCTAACTCCACAATGCATGACCCGTATACCTCAGCAAGGAGGGGCCAAGGGGAGGGGGTAGGTCACGGATGAGCCTAATAATGGTACCAAACTGATTGTATTTGCTGAATACAAAACTAACTAATAAAGAAAAAAAAAAAGAGCAATGCAGAGGCACCACTTCCCTCACTTCTCGCCCATTACCATTATTACAAAGATGAGGAGGAGGAAAGGAAGGAGGGGAGGAAGGGAGGGAGGGAGGAAGAGAGGAAAGAAGAGAGGGAGGCAGGGAAGGAAATAAGTAAGTGTGGGTCAGGATATACATAATTGTATTCTTGTGTGCTGTGACTAGTAAAATGGTACAGCCTCTATGGTAAATAGTACAATAGTTCTTCTTCAAAATAAATAAAAAATAGAACTACCATGTGAACTAGCAATTCCACACACATATATACATATACATACCAAAATCTAAATAACAGGACTGACAGATAATGACACACCCATGTTACTAAGCACATTGTTTACAATAGCAAAAACTGAAAGTAACCCAAATGGTGATTGACTGATGCATATATGAACAAAATTATATATACAATTTGGAACAAAGTTTTGTATATACAAAAATGAAACTTGGATTAAAAGAGTGGCTTGGGATAGGTGAATATTTCTACTTTAACCCATGTTTCATATTTTAATGATCACTTTAGCAATTACCCACTGAAAGTAAAGAGAATGGTATACAACAAAATATGATTTATTCTTTACAATGAAACAAATTCTACCACAGGATGAAACATGTATGGACTATGAAGATATTATGCTAAATAAACTAAGCAAGCCACAAAAGGAAAGATATTATATGATTTCATTCAAGGGCACATTTAGAGAAATCAAAGTCATAGAGGCAGTAAATGGGAAGCTTGGCCCCAAAGGTTAGGGGCAGGGGCAGAAAATAAGGAGTGATTTAAAGCATATATAGTTTCTGCTTTTGCCAAGGATAAAAAAGCATTGCAGAGTGTGGTGACAACTGGACACCAGTGGGAATGTACTGAGTGCTACTGAACTGAACACTGGAAATGGTTAAACTAGTAAACTTTGTTATTATATTTTTGATAATGATTTAAAGAGAATAATGAATCACCAGGCCTTGCTCTATTAAAAAAAAAATGACTTTGGGGGGATTTTCAACTATTTTTGTTCTTCACATTTTCTCCTGGGCAAGAAATCTCTCCTTTCCATGCAGTCTGGGTCCTGCATCTGTTAATGATGCAAAGCGCATGCCTTGCAGAAGCATCTATCAGCAGCCTTCTCATTCTTTTCAGGTCAAAGAATACCGCATAATGGAATCACCCCACTAAATCCATGCCTTTCTGTGGACAGTTAAATGTGCTCCTAGCGCACTAAAAGCAGTCATGTATTTTTAAATGAAGAAATTAATGTGATCAAAATAGTAACTATTGGCAAACCACAGCATTTCTTAATCATTTTTAATCTAAGTCTTCCAGAAAAGTGCTCTGACTGATGAGTTACCATTTTAATGATACTTATGACACCTCTCTAAGTAAGATGGGCTACTGTTTGCAAACACATATCATCCTTGAAGCTGCGTGAGAGCTTTTATCATTGTTTTTAAAGCAAAGGGACGCTATAAACACACAGTAAGTCTATGAGTCATTGGCAAGATAGGTGCTTTGACATGCTCGTAGTTGCTGAATCATGCAGCTGAGTCAGTTTCACTGCTTTTAAACATGACACTTGGATTGAAATTGGGCTTGGGATAGGTGAATATTTCTACTTTAACCCATGCTCTACAATATAATGATCCCTTTTGCAGTACCTCAGACAAACAAAATTACCCACTGAACATAAGGAGAATGGTACACAATCACTGACAGATGTCAGTCATGAAGAGAGCATTTGTTTGGAATAAGGATATTTCAATATATTCAAAATAGGTGTTAACTTATACAAATCTGTTATCTACTATTAATAATATATTCTAAGCTACAATACAATCACTACCTTTTTGACGGATTATTCCTTTCAAAATCAAATGTTTTATGGACTTAAAATCATTCTACCCTTCCCACCATTAAAAATTATATGTACAAATTTAACTTCAAGGTGACCATATTAGGAGTTAGAGTCTTTGGAAAATGATTAGATCACAAGGGCAGAATTCTCATGTATGGTATAATTACCTAATAGTTACCCTAGTTACCCTCCATCATGGATAGACATAGCTATAAACTGCCATCTATGATGTAAAAACAAAAGGTTCTCACCAGGCACCTAATCTTCTAACAACTTGATCTTCCATTTCCTTCCCTTCCAAACTTTAAGAAATATATTTCTGGAGTTTATAAGCCACCCAGTATGCTATAGTAGTCAAAATATACACCCTTGACTTTTGAAACAGGACACAGTGAACACAACCTTGCCCTCAGGGAGAAAAGTATCTAGTCTCTGAGCCCCAGATCATGAGCTCTCATCCTGAACCTCACCCCCTTTCCATGATGAGTAGGTTAGGAGACAGATACTTGTAAATTATAAACTAATTTTAGCTTCAGCAAAAGTATCCTCATGAGCATAAAGCAGAGGCACATGAGCCAATAAAACCCTAATCTCTGCTAAAGTACCCCAAGAGTGTTCCCTAAGTGCTCCTTTGCTTAACCTCTTTTGTCTTTTCATTTCTACTCAGTCATGGAATTTTTCTTGCCATCATTATAGCTGGCAGAAAGATCTTTCTTTACCTTGCCTCTTCAAATGGCTTACACAGCTTTACAATAAACATATGTATATTAGTTTCAATATAAGAATAAGGCAGTTTCAGGTATGGCCTGTGGTTCACACTTACTTTCATGAGATCTGTTTTTCTGGATGCCCAAGGGCCTCTTTCATTTTCTTCCAGGATCCTGACAGTGTATAGTATTTCTATATATATTAAATGGCTAAAAAGGTCAAAAGTGGTTCCTAAATAAAAAATAAGGACTTTCAGTTATGTGCTGACAAATTCTATTAGCTACACTCATGTCGCCAAAGGTCATGCAGTTAACAACAAATCTAAAGCAAAACCCCAAGGATTCTAACCTCCCTGTTCTCTCCCTCCCCCCCCTCTCTCTCTCTCTACATATATATATATATATTTACATTCTTAAAGAATAGTCTATGTATTCTGCCATCCCTCCAAACTACTCCCTGAATCCACATGATTTTTTTTTCCATTCTACTTAAACTGTTTCACCAAAACTTCCTAAGTCTCAAATGCAAAGCACTTTTTGCTTTCCTTCTCTTGAGGGTCTCTTCAGCATGTCACCTTTCTTTCTCTATTTTTTTTTTTTATTTATGAGAGAGAGAGAGAATTGGCTAGGGCCTTAGTTACTACAAGAAAACTCCAGACACTTGTGCTACCTTGTGCACATGTGCTACTTGTGCACAAGCATCACCTAGTGTATCTGGCTTATGTGAGTTTGGGGAGTTAAACCTGGGTCATTAGACTTCACAGACAAGTGCCATAACTGCTAAGCCATCTCTCCATCCCAGCATGTCACCGTTCTAGCTGATCCTACTAGTGTCTCATTCATTTATGACACACTTCCTCGTCCCGTTTCAGACACTGTAAACACATTTTCTCTTTAATTATTCCTCCTTCTCTTCCAATCCTGAGTGGCACATTGGAAAATTTAGACCCAAAGCCTCTTCTCATTCCCTGCCATTCCAATCATACCAAGTTTGAGTTGCTAAACTTGTCTTTCAAACAAATTCTGCAACTGCCTGGTGACATATCTATCATTCTTAAAACTACCACTTTCCATTTCACTTGGCATTGCCACTCAAAGTGCAAAAATATTCAACAGAAGCTCACAGCCACTCATACTTAATAGCGCTTGCTCTACCCATGCAATCGCTTCCAACTATAATGTCACTCTTTTTCTCTCTCCTGGAGAACTGGGCCCTACATTTTTTTCAAGTTCTTTATCAAACTATCTAACCTGTCATCATGTCTAGCAATTTCTCCTCTGTTTTCACTCTTGGCAGATGATAAAATCTAGTACCTTGTAATCCCTTTCTTCATACCCAAATTGGAGTATCCATGAAGATACTGTTATGTCAAAAGTATTGTGTAAAGTAATATAGGTTTTTGTTTTTAATTAATCATCATTTTTGTTGTACCTATTTTCCTAGGCTCCATTTTCTTAAAACCAGGTTTTTCCTACAATAACTTCATGATTAGTCTCCCTGACTTAAGCCCTCCTCTATCTGAATTGGTCTTTCTGTTCCTTAAATGATACTTTGAACATGTCACTACATAAGAAAGAAAATTTCCCAGCTGTTTGTCACTTACTGGAAAGCTCAAATATTTTGCATATTTCAAAACTCTTCATATGACAACAAAGTATTCATAGAGTGATGAACAGCAACTGTTCTAAGAAAATGAGATTTATTAACTATTTGTTGGAACAGGTCACATATACAGTCAAATCAAGATTGAGAATATTACAGAAGCAAAGCTTTAAATAACTACACTACTTTCTCAAATTCAAAACCTCACTCAATGTCCAACTGCCCAGTCATAACCTCCACCAATACTTTAGTCTGGACCAGGAGGTCATGTGTTAGATGAATACAAGTCATTTTATTTACAACCATATTCAAGGAGGAGAAGACCGAGCTCCACCTTCTTATGGTCCTACCTTCTTATGGTCTCTTAAATCCACACATCCACAATAGATTCCAATGATGGACCTCTCTTACAGTATGAAGAAAAATAGCTATCTTTTGTTACACAACAGAATACTTCCATTTACAAAAGCAGCTAATAGTGTCGGGTTTGTGGGGTAATGACACAGGTTGGCTACAGGGCCTGCCGTGCACAGCTACAGAGCTTCATGATGTCCAACTCTCTGAGGATAATACAAAGTCAAAGGCCAGATCAAAAAATAAATTTTAGAGTCAGCATGATCAATTCAGAGGACAATAATTCCCTCTGTACTATTCTTTGAGTGGCACCTTACGTGGGCATCGGTCCTGTGGACCTACATAACTGCCCTCATCCTAGAAACTAAAAATAAGATGTCTGATCTAAAATGGTGAGGGCCAACATGAATGAGCCACATTTCATCAAGAAGTTATTTCTCAATGGCAAGAAAAAAATTGATGACACATCTATTTTAAAAAGAAAAAAAATTCTTTACTTCTACCAAATTCTTTCACAACCATATTTATTACACTCCTTTAACTGTCAATTTATCAATGGCCTAGTGGAGTATTATTGGCTGGCATGTACTATTAAAACACAGTAGCTATGTACCAAGTAAATTTGAAGCAACGGTGCTAGTGGAATCCAGCTGCTTTGATTCTGAGGCCAAATCATCAGGCAATAGAATTCTTTCTCCCCTAGAATTTGTGATATGTTTGTGATTGTTCTAACTGCATCCGGAGTAAGGCCTAAATCTGGAACTACATCTTAACAGGCATTGTTTCAACTCAATTGATGAAGAACTGGGATAAACTATTAAGGATTTGCACATGACAACTCTGTTCCAGAATAATTTTTTTTTTTTTAGACAGAGAGAGAAAGAGAAAGAGAGACAGGGATAGTGAGAGAGGAGAGACAAAATTGGCATGCCAGGGCCTCAGCCACTGCAATCAAACTCCAGACACTTGCTCCACCTAGTGGGCATGTTTGACCTTGCATTTGTCTCACCTTTGGTGCATCTAGCTAATGTGGGATGTGGAGAGATGAACATGGGTCCTTAGTCTTCACACGCAGGTGCCTTAATTGCTAAGCCATCTCTCCCTGTTCCAGGATTTTATCTTGAAGAAATACATAGAATATTTTACCTACTTTTAATTTTTCCTAAGAAAATAATTTTTAAATGTTAGCAATAATATGAAATCTTATCTTTTTTCTACTATTTTGGAGAAGTCATATTTGAGCTAAAAAATAAGTATAACATCTGAAGCAATGAGCAAACTACTTATTTTGAAATGCTATGGCTGGTCATGCCTCCCAGCTTTCCATTCTAATCTAAGAGGTAATTTGAGGACTGGCACAGAATTCTACTTTTAAAAGCTAACTCACTGGTGTCCCTTTAATGTCTCTTTACTGGAAGTGCATCCTAAATAATTACCCAGCTGGTATGGGGTATCTCTGAAGGCTTGTCTACAACCTAGCTTTCCATTCCCTCACTTTAATTGGATGCTGTTTTTCTTCTTTCGCTTTCTTTAAATTAGTAAGAAAGGCTGGAAATCCTCCAGACTCAGTTCAGACTATATTTCTTAATTAGATGATTGGAAAACTTTAATTAATAAGATGACCCCAGCATAAAAATCAGGTCATATTGTTAAGCACTTATAACTTACAAATTTTAGCAAGCACTGACTTTTGCAAGTCAGCCAACTTTGTTAGTCCTCAACAATTCTTAATTAGGCTAGTCAGAAAGGACCATGCACTGATGTGTGTCCTGGCTAAGTTCCAGCAGGAGATAATTGCAATCTGGCCTACCTAAACTTCCACGTGTTTAAAGTGAATACAGTAAGCTTCTTATTGACCATCTCTATTTCATTCTGCACTGATGTTTCATGGAAGGTAACAGATATAAAAATCCTGTATTTTACCTTAAGCAGTACAGATTATCTGTTAAGAACTATTGAAAACCTACTGAATCCTGAAGAATAATGAACTAAGAAATGAAGTTAGTACTCTGAGTGAACCAAATTCCCTCTGTTCACAGATATTCAGAAACCCTATATTATCTCATATAAAGGGTTTATCTTATATTCCACCTTTCACTTTCTATCCCACTATCCCGTGAAAGTATGCACCAACCCCTGCCCTACACTGCCCCGTATGTATATCCTGGGTACCCAAGGGGCTGAGTATATAACTGTAAAGCAGACAACATCAGAAGCGGGCGTGGTGGCGCATGCCTTTAATCCCAGCACTCGGGAGGCAGAAGTCGGAGGATCGCCATAAGTTCAAGGCCATCCTGAGCCTACAGAGTGAATTCTACATAAGCCTGGGCTAGAGTGAGACCCTTCCTCAAAAAAACAAGAAAACAAAATACAAGAAGAAGAAGACAACAACTGCATCTAGCTCTGTGTGGAAGGATGTTTAGTTTTTAATTTGTTTGTAAGGAAAAATGCATACAATGATATATGAATTGCTCTTTATATCAATATGAGCTTAAAAAGAACTTTCTAGCCAAATTCTTCCAGAGAAGGTCAATTTTAAAATGCAAGATTTAATCTCATAACCATCAAGCTAAAAAGATATTTCAGAAATCATGTAATTTACTCCCCTTCCTCCAGGCATGCAAATTAGAGTCCACAAAAGACTGTTACCCAAAGAAATCAGGTTGGGTCATGAGAAATTATGCAACAGATAGGATAATTTAGAAGATGAATCTCTGCTGTTTTACTATCACTTCTCTGGCAATAACTGGCCCTTCTGGTGAGTCAGGATATCAAATATTAAAATGGTTTTGAATATACTTGGGTTTGGAAATCAGCTAAGGAATATTAATAGCTGAAGTATTTTTCAATCATAACTTTCTGAAGGGCAGTTGTGTGTGTGTATTTAAAAGTGCAAGAAAAGTTTCTAAATTTTTTTAAGTCCTGAAAAATGAATACTATTTCATTGACAATCTTATTGTTCTAAACTCCTGTCCAAGTATATTATGAATTTAAAAACTCATAATTTGACATAAAGCTTCTCACAGTCAGGAAATGAGAAATATATAGATAGAAGTATAGATATGTATAGGTATATATATCAAAATTAATATGTATTCATTACCTAAAATCTTTCTTAAGACCTTTCATAAGGAAACATACGCTATACTCACATTTTATATACTGTTGCATTTAGAAGAAGATAAATTAAAACTGTCTAACTTACTCTCCGTTGGAGAATCTGCTTCTCTTTTTCAGATAGATGTAGATCCTAAGGAGAGAGCCACCCCATCATACCTCAAAACGGCCCCGGCTGAAACTAAGAAAAATTGGAGAAACAAGCAAGGGCGCTGTTTTCCTGATGAACCTGATACCAGCACAAGGGGGAAGGAGATCAACACAGAGAAAAATCAACACCTACCAAATCAGAGAGCCAGAGCCTCAGAGGCCCCCAGCACCTCATCACTGAAGCAGACCAAAAATAAACCCAACATAGCTCAGGGAAATTTTGCGGAAGAGGGGGTGGAAAGAATGTCAGAGCCACTTGTTGGGTCATGATATGCAGAGACATTTAGCTTACCCATAACTGTGGGCTAACTCCACAATGCATGACCCATATACCTCAACAAGGAGGGGCCAAGGGGAGGGGGCAGGTCACAGATGAGCCTAATAATGGTACCAAACTAACTGTATTTGCTGAATACAAAACTAACTAATAAAGAAAAAAAAAAGAAAAAAAATCTATCTGTAGTCTTTACTGGCACTAAAGTAAAGGTGACATTGACTGGGTCTTGTTTAAAATCCACCTGGCTCAAACTAAACTGGGAAAAACAGCCAAGTATGCTAAAGGCTTGGTTGAGCACATAAGTGACCATAAAAAGTAGCTTTCAAATAAATCTAGATTCAACTTTGCCTTCCAGTCAATATTCCCGTAAATGCTTACTCAGCAACCCCCTTCCCTAATTTACCTCAACCAACCTCCCAATCGACTCCTTGTGACCTATCCCATTTTCCCCACCAGGCCTGATGGATGCTAATTTCCTTGTCTGCTTTCCTCATTTACTAGTGGCTTGGAAACTTACTAGAATCATCTGGAGAATTTTCCAAATACCCTAATGGAGGGCCAGGTTGCTTCCTTTGAGAATCTATTTCCATGAAATTCTATTCCACATGGTTTGTGATGGCTTGGAATTGACCAGCAACGAGCTCTCAGTGTAGAGGACAGGGTGGCCTTGTATGACTGGTAATTTCTGTAGAAGTTAAAACAAAGAATACAAGATTCAGAGTACCAGATGTTCCTGCAGAATCACCTCGGGCTTTCTCAACAGATGTCTGTTCTAGCAATGTGCCCCAGAGCTGGGCTGGTCTATATTCTTATGCTGAAAGAATTAGAAGAGAGAAATAGCACTTGCATGTTTGGATAGGCAAATTCTGAACTGGTTCCAGAATATACTTTCTGAGGTAACCCTTACACTATTTTCTTCATGCTGTAGACTTTGTAAAAACTTCATAAACTCTTGTGCTTTTATTTTTCTTATTTCTTATACTGGGGTTAGTCAAATTAAAAAGCTTACTTCATGCCGGGCATGGTGGCGCACGCCTTTAATCCCAGCACTCGGGAGGCAGAGATAGGAGGATTGCTGTGAGTTTGAGGCCACCCTGAGACTCCATAGTGAATTCCAGGTCAGCCTGGGCTAGAGTGAGACCCTACCTCAAAATCAAAAAAAAAAAAAAAAAAAAAAAAAGCTTACTTCTTCCTAGAGAGTGGTAACAACTAAAATGTACTCTTTTACCAAACAATAAAAACAATGGTACCTGTGCTGACTTTATACCAAGCCCCAGGTAGTTGTGCAACAGGGCCATGGTGCAGAGGCCATGACCTCTGCAGGTCATCAATCCCCTTTGAACTGGCCTCCACTGATCTCCTCTAACTCAAAACCAATTAGGCAAAAATGTCCCTACTATTTTCTAAGTGATCTGGTTTTCTGTTTGTTTGTTTATTTCTTTGTTTTTGAGCTTAGCAAATTTCAACGTAGGGGGCATTTTGCAATTTGATAATGTCTAGATGTTTCAGGTTGTTGTCCCTGCTATGTACAGGCTAGAGGTACTGAAGAACACCTCAACACAATGAGGAGCTAATACTAGCGAAGTATCATCTAGTCCAAAGTCCAACCTTGCCATATTGTGCCAAGTGGAGAAAAATGGTCTGTAGCCTACCTTTCCCTTTCTATAATTGCCACATTCACATAAAACATGCCCCCTCTTCCCAAAACATGCCCCTGAGCCAAGCACCTTTCCACCTTTTTCTAATCATTCCTTCCCAGGTGAGTAAACCTGCTTAAAGCAACCCACACAGCAGCCCTGTTCTTCAATCCCTTCACTTCAGGCGTCGTCAGAATAGTCAATATACGCAAGGATGCCTCCTGTTCCTGCTGTATCTCACTGCCCCAAACCCTGCACCCCACCAGTGGAGAAGCAAAGGCCTCCACAGGGCACGCTGACCAGCACTGAGGAGGCAGTTCTCTCCAAGACCTGGACTTCGGCACTTGTCACTCTCACCACAGCCACGTCAGTCTCCTCCTTCCTCTTGCCTCACATCTGCACCTGCCTCTTTTTCCATTCTAATCACCTTGCTACTTTTCCCGCTCCTGTATTATCTCTAACTGTCTCCCACCATTGAGTCTCCCATTGTAGAAAACTCGTAAAAGTTTGTTGTTGTTGTTGTTGTTTGTTTAATCTCTAAACAGAAACTTTTCATTTTTTTTTCATTCCAAGTATTAAAATGCCTGGTACTACTGATGGAAAAGAAATTGGTATAGATAGTACCTCACTTCATTAAATCCTCAAGTTCCCCACAGGGCTTTCTCCATGCCCCAGGGCCTTATTCTGATGTCACTGTTTCTTTTCCTAATGTGAAGCATTGAGTCATGAACCCAATAGTCAAAATCTATAGAAATGTGTATTGTGGCCCACAGTGTCCAAAGTAATTCCAAAGGGGCTCAACTCCATCCTGAACAAATTCCTGCCTTCCACTTCACTGTTGATCCTCCAACTTCTCCCCTACTTGTCAGTCTGACTTTTTGTTAAGTCCCACAAAGAGGTAATTTTGTCCTAACCCTTTGAAGATTAGTATTTCCTCCACCCGTTCCTCTCTTTACTCCCTTCTTTTACTGGAGAAATCCTACTTGCCTTTTACCAATCTTTCATATGCTGGGTGATCAACTCATGAGGCTACCACTACTCTATTCTGCATTCTAAATAATACTACATTGTAGCTACCTACAGGTATTAAGTCTCCTTGTTAGAGGTCTAGTTTGTTTTCACTATGGAAACCCAATGGCTTCTCACAGCATGCCATTATACATAAATACACATACCAATATGTATGTACATGTATCTTAAAATATGTAGTGAAGGGGGCTGGAGAGGTGGTTCATCAGTTAAACCACCTGCCTGCAAAGCTTAACAACTGTGGTTCGATCCTCACTGCACACATAAAGCCAGATACACACAGTATCTGTGTGCATGCATCTGGAGGTTTTTTTTTTTTTTTTTTCTTGCAGTGGCTGGAGGCCCTGGTGTGCCCATTCTCTCTGTCTGTCTCTATTATCTCTATCTCTCCCTGCTTGCAAATAAATAAATGAATATTTTTAAATGTCATAATGTGTTTGAAATATGCACACAATCTCAAACTTTTACTGAATTGAAAAAAAATTAATTAGCAGCTGAAGAGGTGGCTTAGCAGTTAAGGCACTTGCCGGCAAAGATGAAGGACCCAGGTTAAATTCCTCAGTATCCACATAAAGCCAAATGCACAAAGTGGTGCATGAATCTGGATTTCATTTGCAGTGGCTAGAGGCCTTGGCATGTCCATTCTCTATCTGCCTGCCACCTCAAATAAGTAAAATTAAAACAATAATAATAATAATAATAATAATGAAAACTGCTGATAATCAAAATCTCATGAAATTGTAGAACAAAAAGAAAATAAATTATCTTATGGCTTTCACCTAAGTTTAATGATTTACTGAAGAAAGATAAGATGTTCATGGAAGCCCTCAAGTTTTAACGAAGTATGTATATTTCTGGAGAAAGAACAAATAGCTATTATACTTTCTAAGAAGAGTCCATGACACACACAAAAGCTAAATCCAATTTCTAAAGAGATTTGAATTTAAAAAATCATTTTATTGTTTCTATTCTAATGTAGACTTTGGAATATCAAAATAATGTTGCATCAATTAATTAACTAAACTAGATATTATGAAAATAAACTCATATAAATTTTTTTAAAAATTATGAGAAAATAAGAATGATGACCAGGATGGCTAAATTTATATCAATATTTATACATCACCAACACTGATATTATTTACAATAAGATTAATGTAACTTTATACTACGAACAAATGACAGTAAAACATTTTAATCTCCTATCATATTAAGTAGCTAGTAGGGCTTAGTAAATGAATATTAAAGTGTTAGGCTAAAATTTAAACTAATCTTAACTTATTATGAGGAATAGATACATTTAAGATAGAAACATGTCTTGATATTCCCTTAACACTATAAAAGGAATAGTCACATACATGAAATGTATTCAGTATATGTTAATTGAGCTACTCACATCAGGACATTTCACAAATCCTATTTTAAGTCCTTTTATTTTTCCGGTTAGGGTCTCACTCTGACCCAGGCTGACTTGGAATTCACTATGTACTCAGGGTTGCCTCAAACTCATGTCCTCCTATCTCTGCCTCTCGAATGCTGGGATTAAAGGCATGTGCCCCCACACCCAGTCACAAAACCTATTTAATAAAGACAATTTAATAATTAAGTTCCTCCCACTAGTCATTCATCCACTTTAAAATGATGGTGTTTTTAAGACAGCAATGCAATTCCAGGTGAAAGCTTTGCAGGGTTTTCTTCAAGTCCAACACAGAGCAGGGCCCTGTATACATGTATATTCCTCTCTGTTCTTTCAAGGAACATTTGCAGTCACATTGTGAAAGGTGAAAAGCTTGGCCTTCCAGTGGCATGTGCAGCAAGACTAGTTTGCAGCTAGAGCCTGTAACATCAAGTCACCACAGCAATATAAAATGAAAATTACTGGAGTTCATTTCCTTCAATTTGAAGGGAAAACTAAGATACAAAATTGTGGTATTTTCTAAATATTTTATTTTTATTTATTCATTTGAGAGAAAGAATGAATGGTCATGCCAGGGCCTCTAGCCACTGCAAATGAACTGCAGATGCATGCATTGCCCTGTCCATCTGTCTTATGTGGGTTACGGAGAATTGAACCTGGGTCCTTTGGCTTTGCAGCAAGTGCCTTAACTGCTAAGCCATCTCTCCAGCCCCACTGTCATATTTAAACAACCTGAGTCATAGCAGTGTGATAATAGCCACCTTCTTCTTACAAAAGGAAAGTGAAAATCAACAGGTCTCCAGTGAGGATTAAAGTATAAAAGACATATAATTACATGTCACCAAACCCTGTTGTTTCAAGATTTATGCTGAATAAATGCAAACTGAACTTGGGTCATTTGCCTGATTGTAGGCACTCTTCCAAAGGAAAATAAATCTCTGCTTCAAGCCAGTCGAAAATGGTAAACAGAAAGCATTTCAGAGCCTGAGGAACTTCTCAGGAAGTTTTCAGACATACATTTTTTTTAACTTATTTACTTATTGGAGAGAGAGAGAAAAAGAGGGAGGAGGAAGAAAAAGAGAGAGAGAGGGAGAAAGAGAGAGAGAGAGAATAAGGGCACACCAGGGCCTCTAGCCCCTGCAAGTGAACTCTAGATGCATGTGGAACCTTGCGCATCTGGGTTTACCTGAGCACTGGGGAATTGGACCCAGGTCCGTAGGTTTATCAAGCAAGTACTTCACCCATGAGTCATCTCTCCAGCCCTCAGAAATATAATCTTGAGAAGCTTCATAAAGGAATCCACAGGTAAGGTCACAATTAATAATAATAATAACTTACTGCTTTGAGTGAAGTAGTAGTTATTTCCTTTTGAACTGTGAGACATTTAGGCACACTTCCACCACCACACTCATGCGGCATCTTGTAGACGAGATAAGGAAGCCTTCAGTAGCCCTCCAATAGAAAAGCAAACTAAGCAGATAAAGGCCACTGAATGGCCGTACTTGAAATAGTCTTTGGGCGGAATAAAATGAAACCAAATTTTATAAGATATCTGCAAAAATGAAATTCCACTCATCCCTGTGTATAAGAGTAAGAAATAGCTAATTCTATTCTAGGCATAATATTTCAGAAAATCACAAATTACTGTTATATCATTATCAAGTTTATACTAGTTTTATTTCTAAAAGTGGAGAACACGCCATATGTACCTTGTGTATTATCAGCTCAATAATAGCTTCTAACAACCTTTAAATATGCAACTCTCTTAGTGTGTCCAACAACAAGAACTAGACACATCCACAGAACTTAATCTCACCCTACACCTCAGAGCAGTAGAATGGACAAACATCATGCTCTGGATACAATCACTCATGACTGGGAATTATCCTTACCAATGTTTAATGGGAGAGAGAGATCATGCCCACAGGGATGGATAATGATCCCAAGAACAAGCTGCATCCCATTCCTACAACTGCTATAACTAAAGAGCTGCTCAGCACAGCCTTTCTGTGAGGCCAAGAACACAGAAGGCAGCACAGTACCAGAAAATAAATTTCTCGTCTCATAAGGACCTGCAGAAATCCTTCCCACTTTTGGTTCACAGTGGTTTCTAAAAATAATACCCTGAGACAAACCTTCCAATGATGGAAGCCCTCTAGATTAGGATTATATAAATTCTATATCAGTAGAAGATAGGTGTGCTGGTTCAGGTCTTTAATTCCAGCACTTGAGCTACTGAAGCAACAGAATCAATGTGAGTTTGAGGCCAGCTTGAGTTGCACAGGAGTTTTAAGTCAGCCTTGGCTACAGTGCGACTGCTTTTAAAACAAAAACAATATATCTTGAAACAGGGTGAACCTCCAGATGTATTTTTCTGTTGAAGACATTTTGTTCTTCCATATGAATTTTGGAACTGTTTTTTTGAATAATTTTTATTTTCTATTTTAGAGATACAAAGACACAGAAAGAGATAGAGAAAGAAAGAGAGAGAGAGAGACAATTGGCATGCCAGGGCCTCAGCCACTGCAATGGAACACCAGATGCTTGTGCCACCTAGTGGGCATGTGTGACCTTGTGCTTGCCTCACCTTTGTGTGTCTGGCTTATGTAGGATCTGGAGAGTAGAACATGATTCCTTAGGCTTCGCAGGCAAGCGCTTTAACCACTAAGCCATCGTTCCAGCCTGACATTATTTTTTCTATCTCTGTAAAGAATATCGCTGAAATATTTATTGGAATTGCACTGAATCTATATAATAGTTTTGGTAGGATGGTCATTTTCACCATATCCATTCTTCCAATCCATGAGCATAGGAGATCTTTTCTTCTCATATCCTCCTCAGTTTCTTTTCTCCATGCTTTTATGTTTTAATTGTACAGGTCTTTCACTTTCTTGGTTAGTGATGCTCCCGGTTTTTTTTGTTTGTTTGTTTGTTTTTGTTTTGGTGTGGTTATTGAAAATGGGATAGCATCTCTTATCTATTTTCCTATTTTTATCTTTTGCATATAGGAAGGATACTCATTTTTGTGTACTGAGTTTTGCATCCTGCCAATTTATTGAAAGAATTTATTACTTTTAGAAGGATTTTGGTGGAGCCTTTTTGATCACACACACACACACACACACACACGCACACACACACACACATACATATATATATGTATGTATGTATATATATATATATATGTGTGTGTGTTTGTATATATGTGTGTGTGTGTGTGTGATCAAATATAATATCATGTCATCTGCTAATAAAGCTAGTTTGAGTTGCTCCTAACCAATTTGTATCCCTTTTGTTTGTTTCTCTTCTCTTACTGCTTCAGCTAAAATATCAAGTGCTACGTTGAAAAGCAATGATGAGTGGGCACCCTTGACTTGTTCTGGACCTTAATGGAAATCCTTCAAGTTTTCCCCCATTTAGTGTAATCTGAGTCCTAGGTATTTTATAGATGACTTAGTGGTTAAAGTGCTTGCCTGAAAAGTCAAAGGACACAGGTTCAATTCCCCAGTACCCACTTAAAGCCTGATGCACAAGATGGCACATTCGTCTGGAGTTCATTTACAGAGGCTGGAGGTCCTGATGCACCTTTCTCTCTCCCTCTCCCTCCCTCCCTCTTCATATCTCTCTCAAATAAATAAATAAAATTTAAAATATAGTCTTTATTATATTGAGATATGATCCCTCCATACTAAGTCTTTCCAGTGTTGTGATCATGCAGGGGTGTTGAATTTTGTCATAAGTATTTTCTGCATATATTGAAATAATCACGTGATTCTTCTATACTTTCTTTACTTTATTTTATTTATTTATTTAGTTTTTTGAGGTAGGGTCTTGCTCTATCCCAGGCTGAGTTGTCCCTGATAGTGAGCTGTTCGCCAGAGGGACCCATGAGGTCCCCAGAACATTGTAGGCCATTGTCAAAACACTTGATTACCTGCCATAGATAAAAGATAGACATTATTGGGCTGGAGATTGCTTAGTGGCTAAAGCACTTACCTACAAAGCCAAAAGACCCACGTTCAATTCCCCAGGATCCACCTAAGATGCACAAGGGTGCATGCATCTGGAGTTTATTTGCAGTGGCTAGAGGCCCTGGCATGCCCATTCTCTGTGTCTGTCTCTCTTCTCTCTTCTCTCTCTCTCTCTCTCTCTCTCTCTCTCTCTTTGTGTTTGCAAATAAATAAATTTAATTTAATTTAAATTTTAAAAAAAGTTTAAAAGTTAAGACACTATTGCTGAAGAAAGCACAGGCTGTGGTCACAGGACATTGAAATATCATGCTGGAACCATAAAGGGAGCTAGCTCCCTCCTGGCTAGTCCTCAGAGTGCTATAAAGCCCTCTAGGAGCTGCTGGGAATATAAACAGTCATCAATAGCATGAATATGCAGGGGGCCCTGCAGACTATGAAATAAAAAAGCACAAGAAGCACATGCTTGTGCAGTAGTGGCACACAGCCTCTTCAGGTAACCAACTTCTCTGATCAGACATGAAGCCTGCTTAATGAGAGAGAAGTAATACCTGGTACTTGAATCCAAGTCAGATTCCCATAGCCAGGAAACACATATTTCAGGAAGCAGTCCCACTGCTCTATGGAAAAGAAGAATGGGCTTTCACACTAAAACTCTCTCAAATAATTTTGCATACCCCCTTTAACCCAAGCTTCTCCCACTCTTGGTTGGAAGAGTGGGAGAAAATGGAGGAAAGTTGAGATTCATTAATAAGATAAGAAGATAACTGACCACTCACCATGAAATTTGCCACATCTTCCACACCTGCCAAGGCCCAGGAAAACTTGCAATGGAAGTGGCACCATGGCCATTGCTGTTACTGCTAACTGATAACTAGCTCCATGGTGCTGATGGCAGAGACAGTGATCAAGAAAACCCTATCAAAGCAGAAATCCAGAGGCCACTAAAAACTCACCACTAAGTCAGACTGCCAACAGCCCTACCATGGCTCAGGGAACATTGCAAAAGAGGGAGTATAAAGATTGTAAGAGCCACAACATGGGTGGGAATACCATGAGAAATGGTTCCCCACCCTCACTATCCCATTGGAACTAACTTAGGCCTTTATGACCCCACAGTGAATCCTATAACCCCACTGAAGAGGTCCCCAGGGAAACAGGAACATGGAAGAGTGAATGAAAGATTAATCTGTTAAATAAATAAATAAAATAGAGGCTGAAGAAATGGCTTAGTGGTTAAGGTGTTTTCCTATAATGCCAAAGGACTCTGGTTTGATTCCCCAGGACCCACATAAGCCAGATACATAAGGTGGCACTTGCATCTGGAGTTGGTTTGGAGTGGCTGGATTCCCTGGCATGCCCATTCACCCTCTCTCTCTCTCTCTCTCTCTCATAAATAAAATAAAATACAGGCAATGACTGGCCTGAAATATCTTGGGGTGGGGTGAGGGGATAGTTAGACCAATGAACAATTCAGACATAATATGAGCCCCTCCATATTTTGACACAGCTGTCAGTTAGAAGATTCAGAATGTCTCCTTATTCAATTGTGTAACTAGCATAATACAGATGTACACAAAGGTCTCTGTGAACAAGAGCAGGGTGTACAGAATTGATTCATCTATGTCAAACTGAGACCCATTTGTTTTCAAAGAATGAAGCATTGTCAGAGACTTTAAATGCTCTGCTGTTATGGAGTGCATGCATTGATTAGAAAACAAAGGTCAGTGTGAGGACTCTTCATCACCTGCCTTGCACAGGCACATGTAGGGAGTGATGCTGGGAGAGCCAGCTCCACTCCAGGTGTACATGTTGCTCCTCAGCCACCACTTTCCAAGGAAAGTACTTCAGCAGACAACCTCTCCAAAAGTGCTCTAAAGTTCCAAACATCCTTCTACAACTCCTGTGACATGCCACCTTCTTTGCAACACCAGCAGTTGGACTTGACTAAATTTCCAGTTACATGTCAAGCTAGTGGTATAACCATAATGTCAAGAAATTCAAGTAAATATAGAAATAATATCCTGGTGTCTGAAAACAGTGTTTTTTCAATTATGTGATATCTGATACTCTTAAAAAACACCTCTGTGTATTAGTATTTGTTAGAAACCTGCTTAATATATTGTTTCCACAGGGTGTTTAATCATAAATATTATTTAGATAACTCATTTAAAATCAACTTAGCACAGAATAATACTTTGCTGAAGGCTTGTTCTATGAGAAGCAAGTGTCGGAAAAGCATGTGTCTTAAATCACTGCAAGCATTTCATAAGCATTGGTTGAACTGAGTGGAATTGGGCAAGGGTTTCTTTAACACAGGGTGTTTAGAAGCTCATAATATAATAATATGAATGACAATCCTGGGGGAATAAGGCAGGAATAACTGTGAGTAAGTAGAATATTTGGGGGGATCAAAGCCCATAAGAGAGTTTTAGAAATGGTGGCCTGAAGAACCATCCTGAAAGGTTTGTGAAATCCAAGTTTCTTTCTCAATGAATACTTTAAAAATGTGAATATTGAATATATAGCATATTGTTTGATCTATCCCAAACTATTTGCAGCTGTTATAATTCTTCTTTCTAATGCCTCCCCCCCCCCACACACACACATTATGCTAGTTGCATAGAAACCTATTTCATGAAAAACAAAATACATTTCAGGATGGTGGAGACAGCTCAGTGGGAAAGAGCACTTATTGCACAAGCATGAGGGCTGCAATTTGGTCCCAAGAGCATGTATATGAAAAGCCAGGCATGGTGTGCTAGTTTATTTTTTTTTTAATGGATGCCCCCCAATACATTCAGAAGTTTATTAAAGCTTGTAACTTAGATCTCCAGCCACCTGGCTGGAGGAAGTGCAACTGTGTGCATACCCTAGGGTGCAGCCCTAAGGTGTGTTTGAGTAAGTCCAGTCCAAAGATATGCAAAGTGCTTGACCTCTGCCTGGGATTACTGAAGTGTGCTTGCTTGTGTTGCTGGTGTTTTCTGTTTGTTTGTTTGTTTGTTTGTTTGTTGTTTTCTCTCTGCATGGACCTGTGAAAGCCAGCCAGCTTCTTCTGCCATTATGGAAATCTCTAAGCTTCAATAAATCCCTTCCTCCCATAAGCTGTGTCTCGTCTGGAGGTTCATACCAGAAACATGTGGCTGATTACTACAGTGTGTATGCCTGTAACCCCAGTGCTGAGATGCTGGGAGCAGAGACAGAAAATCACTGGGGCTTACTGGGCCACCAGTCTGCATGGAAAACAGCAGCTTCAGGTTCAATGAGACACTGTCTCAAGGAATTAATGCAAAAGAGAGATAGAGAAGAACACTATGTTCTCCTCTGGCCTCTTCATGGATGCATATGGGCACCTGCACACACACACACATCAATGTACATACACACACATAAATGTACATACACACATGCAGCATATTTCATTAAAAAAGTAGTTGCTGCAATGACTGCCATGCCACAAGTCAAATGACATAAATGGTATATGAACACACTGTAACTCCTCTAAGTACATTTCTTCCCCAGGATTCTCAAAAATATACTTTAAGATACATGGGTCAGGAATGTTTTGCCCTATTTTTAAAATGTGGTAAGAGAAACCCATACCATTAAGGTCTGGAGTAAAAGAAGTAATAAAGTTGGTGGAGGAAAATCTGACTTCTTAGTCTAGAGCTTTTCCAGCAGATTCTCTCATCTCTCTCCCTAGTTCATACTTAACACAAGAAGAGGCTATTTAGCCTGAAGGTTAAGCCAATAATGAAAGACATTTGATGGGTCCAGTTCCCTTCCAACATTACCAGGCAGGCTGCTTTCAGATTCTTGTACATCTCTATTCATTTCAAACACACCAATGCTGATTTAAAGGAAAAAAAAAAAAAAAAAAGAACTTCCATTTCTCTATTTAGAGTTCTGAAGAGCACACTTAGTCCAGAAGAAAGGTATTCTTTCACATCAGGAATAGGCCAAAGGAACAAATTAACTCATTTTATAGTAGGATTGGAAAATTTCAAAATTTCAAAATCAGGTTCATTTGCTCAAGTCACACTAGTAAAGAGAGACCTAAATTCTAAGCCACTGGTTCAAGAGCTCTATTTAAAGACCAACAATATGAATGTCACCTTGGAAGTCCTTAGAAATTCAAATTCTCTGGTGTGTCTCCAGACTTAAGAAGTCAGAAATTCTGGGTGGGGTCCAGAGAACTGTGTTATGAGGCCCTACAAATGATTTCCATGCAAATTAAAATTTAGTAAAATTTAGTAAGTGTACTCTACCATGCTAATAAATATTTTAAATAATCTATTTATTCCAAGTCCATTTCAACAACAGTAACTCTGGTAAAAATTCTCAGCCAATAGTTGCCTGGGTGGGTTTAGTATTTGAGGAAAAAAAAATCTTCTCTACCCTCCAAGAGATCAATAAATATCCATTCTTCTTTACCTACTGTCAAGGATCAGTTTCAAAAATAAAAGTCATTTAGGAAAAATGGGTACATACCTTTCTTCTGATAGAAATAAGTTAGGCCCTGTTGAGGTGGATTGTTTAATAATGTGGCCATAAATGAAAATACCCCATCCAGAAATGAAACAGAAAAACAGCCTGAGATTATTTTTCTAGATCATGACTACAGATATATTTCACAGTGTTTGGGAATACTTGAATTCTAGCTGGGACATCATGGGACACCTGCTCAACATGGGTCAGTCTTTCCTTTGACTCATTCTGTACTGTGTTAACCAGATGATCCTATTCAGGAAAGCCTCAGATTACCTGGACAGGCATGTTGAGGTGGTAGCCTGGAACCATCATTGCTCTCTAAGGCTGACTGGACCATTGTGCTACCAAAGATGTGGTGGTTTGAATGCATGTCCCCCAATAGCTTCAGGAGTTCTATTAGAGCTTCTTGGACTTCTAGCTACCTGGCTAGAGAAGGTATCACTGGGGCATATCTAAATTTCAGCCTAAGATATGCAAAGAGTTCTACCTGTGTTCCCTGCAGCTTGGCTGCCAGTTTTTGCTCTTGCTTTTGGTGGTGGGTTTTCTCTTTTTTAACACTATGTAACTTCCCCTGGATTTATAAGCTTCAAATAAATGTCATTCCTTTCATAAACTGTGCCTGGTTTGGAGGTTCATCCAAGTGACCAAATGGCTATCTGCTATAGAATTGGTACCAGAGTGTGAGGAGGGCTAAGATTAATGTGACCTTATGGATCTTGGTCTTTTGGAACTTGTGTGCTGGAGAAATGGGAAACTTGGTGCTTGCAACTGAAGATGCTTTCTGCTGCAGTAAGCCAAATTTTATGTCCTACTCTGATGAGAATTTGAAAATGCTAAGTGCAGAGAGAATTGTATTTGGAGCCTTGGCTTATGAATTTTCTAAGTGGAAGGAAAGACTATAAAAATCTTTATTGGAACTGGGCTACTAGCAAAAGGGTCGCTGTGTGTTGCAGCCCATACCCACAGAGTTTTATCAAGGTTAAATTTGTAATGTACTGATGTGTTAGGCTAAAGATATGGCACTGAGAGACTTAAGATTTAATGTTGGAGAAATTAAAACAAGTTTAAAATTTACTGGCACAGTTTTAGGTTACTAAAGCTGCTACTGTCAAACACATTAGCAATCTTAAGGAAAATGACCCAACTGTTTTACATTATAACAAAGGAGAGAATGTCTGAAGTGACCCCACCCCAGAAAAACTGAATGGTAGGAGATATGAAAAGAAGGAAATTGCTCTTTAAGGTCAGGATTTATTTCATCCCTGAATTAAGAACATTTCTATGTCTTGCATACCTGGTATTGGTTTTAGAAACATGAAAAATGCATGGAGAGTATATGAAGTTCACAGGGCTCCAAGAGCCACTACTGAGATGTGGCATACAGGTAGGACATGCTGACCCTGACGAACAGGCTGGTGGAACCAATGGAAGATGGACTGTGGTTTGCATGGAGACCTGAAGATGTTCTGGATATACCAGGACTGTGCAAGGACTACCATGGAGCACTGCTCACTGGGGATGGAAGCTTTCCCTGGCTACTCAGCCCAGCTGGAGTGGTGAAGATGGAAATTCCAGAGACTATCAATCACTGGTTATGATATCAGACTTGAACTGCGGATGCTTAATGTTTGTTGATGGTTATTGAGTTTGCATTGTTCCAGTCCTTCCTTTCTATGCCTGTGATAGTTAAGGTGTTGTCAACTTGATCTGTTTAGTAATCCACAGAACTCCCTTTTGGGTGGGTCTCAGAGGTTGCTTCCAGGAAGGAGTAACTGAAGGAGGAAGTCCTTCCCCCAGAGTGAGCCCTTCCCCCAGAGCGGGTGGCCCCACTCAGAGGGGGACTTCATATAAGGAAGCTCTGGGTGAAGAGAGCCCCTTCCTTCTTCCCACTTGGCTGCCGGAGCTGCTCACTACCTTCCAGCGTGGATTGAAGACCAGTGCGGACTGAAGACCAGCATCAACTGAAGACCCACATGGATCAAAACCCATGGATCAATGAGGCTCCTCAGGAAGCCTTCAGACCTTCAGTGCTGGATTGGGACTGCTGAGGCATCTGGCCACATGGACTGAGCAGCTACCAGATTCCTTGATTCTTGGGCCTGCAACTACTATTGGACTATTGTAAGCTAATCAAATAAATCCCCTTTTTAAAATAATTCATTCCAGCAATTCTTTTCCTCTAGAGAACTCTAACTAATACAATGCCTTATAGCAGTTTAAAATGTTTATACTGTGCCTTTATATGTAGAAAATATATAGCTTGTTTTGATTTTACAGGTGTTGCAGTCAGGTTTGCATTGCCAGCATAAATCACCTGACCAAGAGTAGGTTTTGGGAAAAAGGGGGGTTTATTTTGGCTTACAGACTGGAGGGGAAGCTCCATGATGGGAGGGGGAAATGATTGCATGAGAAGAGAGTGGACATTTCCCCCTGGCCAACATAAGGTGGACTATAGCAACAAGCAAGTATGCCAAACACTGGCAAGAGGAAACTGGCTATAATACCCATAAATCCCGCCCCCAACAATGCACGGCCTCCAAGAGGCATTAATTCCCAAGTCTCCATCAGCTGGGACCTTAGCATTCAGAACACTTAAGTTAATGGGGATATCTGAATTAAACCACCACAGTAGGAATCATGGCTAATACCTATCCTAAATCTCAGATGAGACTTGGGACTTTAGAACTATCTTTAGTTGGTAAAGACCATGGGGACCTTTGAATTTAGACTGAAACAATATGTAATGTGAGATGGCTAAGAATCTATTGGGGGTCAGAGGCAGAATGTGGTAGTTTGAATGCATGCCCTCCAATATATTCAGGAGTTTAATTAAGGCTTGTTGGATTTCCAGATACCTGGCTGGAGGAGGTGTCACAGGGGACAGATCTGAATTACAGCCTAAGATAGGCAAAGTGCCTGAGTTCTGCCTGGGTTTCCTATAGCTTGGCTGCCAGTTTTTTTTTTTGCCCTTGCTTTTGGTGGTGGGTTTTCTCTTTTTTGCTTTTATGGAACTTCCCCTGGATCTGTAAGCTTCAAATAAATGTCATTCCTCCCATAAACTGTCCCTGGTTTGGAGGTTCATTTCAGTGACCTGAGGGTGTCTGCTACAAAGGACTTAGTAAGCAAACATTTTCTTTGTTAGTAAAACCCATAAAATCTGTTGATATTTGGTGTTACATTGGAAAGATGCAATGACACCCTGAGGCACTGGCTCAGGATCTCACAGATCTGAGTTTAAATCCAAGCTTTTCCTCTTACTAATGGGATGACTTCAAAAACCTACTTCATCTTTTTAGGGCCTCCATTTACTTCTCTGTAAAATGGAGATATGAATGGAATAACATTATCTGTCTCCTATGTTGTATGATTATTGGGAAAACTTCAGTGGGGTAAAATACACATTTAGAATTAAATAACTTTCTAATAAATTTGAAAGTTTTGATCATTTTTAAATATTTAACAAAGCTAGATTTTAATGTATACAAAATTACAAAATAACAAAAATATTAAAAAGTAATTCACTTCAACATATACATAAAATGAGCAGACTTGGAATTTTCACATTTTATGAAGATCAAAGTTAGCATATTGCCATGACTAGCTTAAAAAGTAAAATCATTACAATTAGGAGCTTTCTGATTCCAATTTCAAGATTAAAACTACCACCAAGTCTATAGCTTACATAATACTAAGTATTAGAATGTTCCCATCAATTAGAATGATGCCTATTTAGAGCTATAATACAAAGAATAAGGAAAATGCAGCTTTCAGGAAGATGAAGCAAGTGATTCTTTTAAATATTAAGAATTTTTATATCTGACCATCTTTGAAATACTAGAGAAGAAGCAATCAGTGTATTAATTTCATTTTTCTCTCTAACCTGATGATATAAATTGATATAATTTTATCTTGTTCACCATACTTTTATAATGTCCTTCAAATTCGTGTGGATTTTAAGAACAAACACTTGCTATAATTTTATCTCCATATTAGAAACAAAGATATAAATAATACTTCCTTCAACCACTGTTATGATGAAAAGTAAAACAGGGGACCCTATATGCAATAACATGTTTGTATTATGTTAGTCTGTGGACAGTCATGTCCTCTGTAATGTTTTGGTCATCAGTAAACCCATGTAAGACTCTACACTACAACCTTGTGTATGTAAGCTATAGTATCTAGGTATATGTAAGTATGTGCTATGATGCTAAAACAATGAAATAGCTAAATGATAACATATTCAGAGTGTGTTTCTATTGTTAAGTGGCACATGACTGCAGTTTATTATATCACAAACAACTCTCAAGTTTCTATCTGAGGAAGGTTGAAGGAATTCATTATGTAGGATAAAAATGAAAGAAATAGCTGGGTGTGGTGGTATATGCCTTTAATCCTAGCACTCAGGAGATAGAGGTAGGAGGATCACCGTGAGTTTGAGGCCACCCTGAGACTACATAGTGAATTCCAGGTCAGTCTGAGCTAGAGAGAGATGCTATCTCGAAAAGAAGAAGAAGAAGAAGAGGAGGAGGAGGAGGAAGAAGAAGAAGAAGGGAAGAAGAAAAGAAAAGAAAAGGAAAGGAAAGGAAAGGAAAGGAAAGGAAAGGAAAGGAAAGGAAAGGAAAGGAAAGGAAAGGAAAGGAAAGAAAAGAAAGAAACATTTTCCCCTTGTGTCTCTGATTTCTGACTCTTGTGTTATAAGGCACAGCAACAGAGCCATTGCCATTATTAGCAACAATGGTTTAAAAGTGGCTGAAGGAAAGATGACACTGATGCTGGAAATTCACCAGATACCACAACTAAAATACACTCTCTGAACTTTTAGGTACTAGTAGTACATTCAAATATAGGACAATTGAGTCAATAATATTAACATTTTCATTTCTTCCATAAACATAGTATGCAAATATATTTCAATCTATGAAAATGCAATATTCTAAAACAAATACATATGTAATAAATTAAGGTTTACTATTTTAAGACAGTTATGATTTACGTTTATGACTATTGTAATGGGTGAGAGAGAACAAGGTGTGTGGAGGGAGAGAGAGGGGGAAGAAAGCGAGTAGTAAAGGAAAGGGAGACACAAGGAAGTATTAGGGGGAAAGACAGGCAATGGCCATTTACATTTCTGAGCTCCACGCCAGAGAGCCTTCTATGCAGAGGATGCTGACCACCTGAGCCTCATTTGAGAAGAATGGAAAGCAACTACCTAGGCTAACATGATGAGGGAGGGATTGGTAAAGAGAAACAGGGCCAGACACCAGAACTTGTGTCTTTCTTGATAAACAACAAAGCATACATATGCTGCAATATAATGTAAGAGTATTTTAAAACCAAAAATATGCCCCATTATTCAGTTTAGAAACCTGTTAGCATGACTTAGTTTGTAACTTTCTAAAGTATTATGTAGGGATTTTTAGTTTTCTCCATGAATTAATTCTGTGAACAACACAAGAATTTACCAAAAGCACTGGATTTGAAATTAAAAAGTATTTGAGCAGAAGGGTCTGTGGCAGAAAGCTCACTCTTGAAGAACTGCCAGACATTTGAAAAGCAGCATCCCAGGTATATCATATTATTCTACATACACTTTTTAAACCAGCTCATGTTAATGCCTTAATATCTTAAGAGTAATCAACTAGCACTCATGACATTTTTGAAATAAATGCCTACCCCTGAAAATGTTCATCAATTTTGCAGTAGAAAGCAACTGATCCTTCTAAACAAAGATGTTGCTCCACACAGCTGTAACATGCAACCAAACCAATTGTTAGGCATGCCCACTCTCATCTAGCAACACTTCTAGAAGCACATGGCAAGATGGGCATTTTCAAGAGTTCATCTTGTGAATGTAAATCTAGACTTTCTTTTCATTCAATAGTTTATGAGACATAAACGCTTTGCCAATGGGAGTCTGATGTACAACAATGTGGGTAAATTTGAGCTTCCTTATTTTCAAACAAAGCTGTATTTTAATCCAAAATAAGTTATGTTCTTTCATATTATAAATGAGTGATTTTTTTTCACTGAGAAATACCAGAGTATTTTTTCAACATTTACATAATGTACTCTTTTTTGTTGTTGTTTGTTTTTTTTTGTTTTTTGGAGGTAGGATTTCACTCTAGCTCATGCTGACCTGAAATTCACTATGGAGTCTCAGCGTGGCCTGGAACTCACCGCAATCCTCCTTCCTCTGCCTCCGGAGTGCTGGGATTAAAGGCATGTGTCACCATACCTGGCTCTATATAATGTACTCTTATTAAAAAAAAAAAACTTGAAAAAAGGCAAATTCACAAGCTGCTGAAAGTTGTAAATACAAAGTTAAGTTGTTCTTGCACTATTCCACTACATCCATCACTCCAACTAGACTGATGATTTCTGTTACTATCTGAAATCTTCAGTTTCTGAGCATTAAGGATAGCTGTGATAAAAAGAAAATTACTTTCTTGAGATTATGAGCTTAAATTCTGGATTCTTCCCATGAACAAATCTTTGTTGAGAAATCATACAATTTTATGGGAATCTCCCTAATATCTGAAGCCAGTCTAACCATACAGCCCAGAGATTTCAATTTATGATACACAGAGACAGACTTTTTTTTCATAAAATTAAGCTGTGGTATTAAATTTCCATGTTATAGAACTGTAATTTTTTTAAAAATCTGATTACTTGATTTTTTTGAAAAGTAATATATGTTTATTTACAGTTTCAGATCATCAAATACTTAATTAAAGACATATTTAACATAATTTAGAGCTAAGTAAAAGATGTCTGATGAGTAAATGCCTCTGGAACATATGTGCCTATTATTCACACACTAAATGGTCAAACTATCACATCTGTTTTGAAAGTAATCTGAGGGGTGAGGTCTCTATGTCGACATAAAGACTGGGTGCAAATTGATTTAGATATAATATTCCTCTAATTAAAAAACAGAAACTCTTTAAAGATTACAGGTTAATGTTTACAGAAACTTTTAAAAGTTATTCAGTAAAGATTAAACTTAGGGTGGAGAATCACACCTTTACTTCCAAGACTTGAGAAACTGAGAGCAGAGACCCACAGTTATTTCCAGGCCAGCCTAAACTACAGAGTGAGTTCCAGAGTGGTCTGCCTCTTGAAAAGAAAGAAAGAAGAAAAACCACGCCAAAGCCACTTCAGAAGTTTACAAAACAGTGAACTTGTGTATCAATTCATAGTACAAAGTCAAAAGTTAATCTGAAACTAGTTTACTTGTAAACTTGTAAACATGAACTTCACTTTTAGTATGTCAAAAACACATAATATTTTAAATCTATGAATGCATAATGAAGCTACACACTTCCTCTTACATTTTAGTGTTATGTTCTGCAACTAATAATTTGCAATGAATTACTTTATTAAGTATTAACTAAATATTTCTCAGCTGCAACAATTACCAAGAATCTCTGAACCCTTTAGGATGTGATTACTTCACCCTTCTCCAAACAAAAGGATTTTCTTTGTCCTTTGTTTTTGGCTCAGCATCTATATTAACATGGCTGCTAATTACATTTGCCTGGTGACACAGAAAGTGTGAATGGGAAAGACAACTTAATTCTTATAAAACATCAAATATTCCTCAGGATTCAAATGTACACTTGCTTAGATTGAGCACTTGTGCTTACAGATACCTCTACTTTATTAGAAAACTTATCATTTGACTTTCTTTCCTGTACGTTATACAGTGTTTCTCAAATGCTCCACCTCATGTATACATGTGCAAACACACACCTATAGCTTTATCATGTCACCTTGCATACTTAGTTTCCCATTAGTATGTTTATGATTTTCAATGTGTTAAGTTCTGGAAGAATTTACATTCATCCCACAATATGCACTTTGGTATAACACACTCACACCCCTGCTACAGGTTTAAAGCCTAATTACATTAAATGATTTAAATCACATTGTAAAACTAGAAAGGTCTTAAGAACACTCTGCTCACCCACTTGTTCCCAGTTTTATGCTTTTACACTGGAGATATCTTCTTAGTGATACACAAAAATGAGAATGTTCTAAAAGTAGGCATGTTAGCAACTTAGAACAATTGTGCTCTATCAATGGTTTAACTTAGTAAACTTCATTGTTCTGGTTGCCTTATATTTAAGAGGAAAGATACTTATTACAAAAGTTATATGAATCAGCATTACAGAAATATAAGCTGGCTTACATACCATGGAGAAAACACATCTTTAAAAGCATATTTATAGTTCCCACTCCATTTTTGTACAACCAAGTGCATAATTCACAGATAAAAATACACAACATCAGATAACTTTGGGTGTGATAGGGGTGTCCTGAGACCATATACAACTAAAACACCACATCAGCTAAATACTAAACTAAAACAACAAACTCTCAGGCTTCACACAGCTGATAGACAGTGAGGAAAACTCAAAACACTCTTCTGTCAGTTTCAACAGCAAATTCTTTCCTACTTAAACACTTCTCACCTATTGGACTTTCAAAACTCTCTAGGTTTAAAGTCCTTTCGGCCTTTCTGACACAACTGCTGGGGCTAGAGTGAACTATTTAGGGTGATTTACACTTTCTAAAGGAAGCTATTTGATGACAAGTGAGCAAGAACCTCCTAATCAAATTAGCCATTCAACAGCGGTACAATTTTTCACCTCTCCACCCTTCCTGGCCCCTCCTTCCATTGCCCTTAGGGAACTAAAATTGAGAGATGTTTCCATTCCTGGTTCCTTGTCTTCTTGTAACTGTATGACATTCCTCAAAAAGTGCATGTAATTTTCCTTCCTCTGGGATCAGTATCCATTTCAGGAGAAATACAGTTCATAATGGAAAATGGAATTTTTTTTCTTTTAATTGTTTGTAGTAATTGTGATGTATAAAGGTTGTGGTGCCGTCTATGGCAATGGTTGTTGTTGACTTCATGTAAGTATTTCTGTTTAATCTACATACTTTTAAAAGTCACTGCAGCTTCTAGACCAGACTGACATAAGAATACCATCTGCTCTAAACAGGGACTTTTTTAGAGCACTAGAAGACAATATATTCCTAGAAAAAATATCAAATGTCAATGAAGAAACAAAGACAGTGCAACACTAGTCTACAGAAGAAGTCTGAAATGCTCTATTTCTCTGTCTTAACACCCCTGCACTACAATGCATATGACAATCACGTCGTTACATTAATAGGAACGCAAAGGGTAAAGGAAGGCGAGCTACATCTCTGCTTACTCATAAAAAAAAATTAAAGATAACAAGTTTAACCCGCACCTGCCAAACTGTCTTCAGAGGGACAAAAATAGGTGAGGACAGAGCGACTCGTTTCTGCACCCCACGGTGCTTCTCGCTAGAATCATTTTAAATGTGGTTAATATATCTGTCACCTTTACTCTTTCTTTTCCCTCACATCCAAATCAATGGCAGTCCCCTTACTGTACTCGCCTGCCCCACTCTGTCAGAAGCACATTACAGAAGAAGACCCAAGTGTCACTTACCAGTTGCATGCCACAGATAAAGATAAGCGTGCACCTGCCACTGCAATAACCCATGGTTTCCGAGACCCCTGCCACAGCCAGGCTGTCCCACGTCGGCCACCGTCGAGCCCCCACTTTATCCAATCAGATCTCGGGGAAGGACCGGCGAACCTGCCCAGGGCTCGGGGTCTCCGGGCTACCGCTGCCAGCAGCGTCCTGGGAAGTGACAGGCATTAGGACCTGCTGGCGCGGCGGTGGCGGCGGCGGCGGCGGCGGCAGCTCCGGCCGCGCCCGCCACACATACCTTCAGAGGCTCGGTGCACACGCCGCCCGCCCGCGGAGACGCGCCCGGGCCCGCTGGGGCAGCCGCGGCAGGCGGGGGCGCCGCCGCACCCTCGGGCTCCCGGCCACCAAGTTTCGCCCCCGGCGCGGCCGCCGCCCGCCCCGCGCAGTCTGTTCGCGGCTCCGGGGGCGGCGGCGGCGGCGGCAGCACGGGGCGCCGCCCGCCTCCCTACGCCGTCCGCCCGCCCGCGGCTGCCGAGCGCCCGGCGAGGGCCCGGGCGGCGGTGCGGAGTCCCCGCCGCGTCCCTGCGCGCCGCCGCCCCTGCCCGGCCGCCGCCTCCGCCCGAGACGCCGCCGCCCGGGCCCCGAGCGTCCGCTTGGCCCGCGGGCTGCTGCTCGGGCCGCCGAGGGGTGGCGGCGGGCTCCGCGGGGCGGCGGGCGCCGAGTACCCGGGGCTCGCTGGGCCGGTGTCGCTCTTGCTCCCGCAGCCGAGCCCGAAGCCCTGTGCGCGGGTGTGTGTGTGTGTGCGCGCGCGCCTGGGGAGAAGGGTCGCGAAGAGGGTGAGCGAGGTGGTGAAATGAGGGCGCAGCCGGGGCACCCCGACCGGTAAAGCCGAGTGCAGGAGAGACCCGAGGGAGCCCGGAGGCCACCAGCCTGAGACCCGGTTCTGGGCACCTGGCTCCGATGATGTGAAGGATCCCAGCGTGCCGAGGTTCGGAGCCGACCCTGCTTGGGAAAAGGAACCTAGTTGCTCTTTGGAGTTGGAAATTGGGGGCCTGGTGATAATAGGGACGCAACGAGTGTGCTATGGCTGCTTTTGACTTCTATTTAAAATAAAACGATCGGGATAGTTTCCAGCACTCAGCTGAGCCTCAGGGACCGTTTTGACTGGCGGTGCCATTCCTGTAGGTGACACCCTCGCTCTGAGCCCCGCGCGGACCAGCCCTGCGGAGGCTGAATTTACCTGCAGTTATGCGCTTCGGAGCCCGCTGCTGCCACCTGCGGGCCGAAAGCTAAAGGATAAAATATGGCATAGGTGACCATTCCTGGGGCCTGGATATTCAGGATTCAAGGACGGGGTTTCATTCATAGCCCTGGACAGCTAGTGAAAGCTTTGTTAATTTTTCTAGGAACTGAAAGTATGTTGAGTTCTTTGGAACGAAGTACTACGAGTGGTGAGAACACATTTGTCAGGAAGCTAAATAGCACGATGTTACTGGCGCCCCTCTTAACGGTTAAGGTGCTATCCTGCAAAGCTAAAGGATCCAGGTTCAATTCCCTAGGACCCGCGTAAGCCAGATGCACAAGGTGGGCCATGCTTCTGGAGTTCGTTTGTAGCGGCTGAAGACCCTGACGTGCCCATTCTCTATCTGCCCCTCTCTCCCTCTTTCTCAAATATAAGTTAAAAAAGTAAATTATATGTATATATATATATATATGTATATATATATATATATATATATATAGAGAGAGAGAGAGAGAGAGAGATGATAGATAGATATAGATATATGATTAAAATAGATGCAATGAAACCACTTCAAGCAAAGAGCTTTCTAGCCCCAGTTAAGGAATGGCATTATAGTATGGTACAATTTTAACCACACTAAGGGCCTCGAATGATGGCTTGCTTTGAATAAATATTATGACATTTCAAAATGACTAAATAGAGATTGAATAGGGCACAGGGACAGTTAGACTGAATTTTCAAAAATGATATGCCAATCCTAGAAAGCCAAAAGGGATTTGATCTCTTAAATTTATGAATGCTCATATTTCACTATTGTAATAAGAATGTCTCTTTAAATTGCCCCCATTTGTAAATGGGCTTTTCTTCTGAAAGGGCTTTCAATGTTTAATGAAATTCCAAGAGCAAGAGTAAGTGAACTACCAACCATATGGGGTACAAGGCCACCTCACTGTTGAAACTGAAGCCAGTAGCAAATGTGACCTTTAGTGTTTGTTTTTCTGTATGAACACATGCAAGCTTCCCAAGAGCTGCTGGCTTGCAGGAATTGTGCGTGGACAAAGACAGAAACTAAGCTAATGCTCTATGGGAAGAAGCTGTGCTGTGTGCTCAGAAGCGTTTGATTATCTCTGTACTTACCAGAGTAACATAACATTTGTGTGGATTCATCCAGTATTAAGATAATGATTAGACCATAACAGGTAAAAAAAAAACACAATGCTGTCTGAAGCTGACTCTTCCAGTACCCCATCCACAGTCACCGGGGTGTGTCTTTTTTCCGTACCTGGCATCCATCTTTTTGTGAGCACATGGGGAATTTCTATTTTAAGCAGGTAGATTCTGGGCTGGAAAGTGAAGTTACTGCCCTGAGACCAGCCCTCACCCAATAATGGATGAGAGTCGGGGAATAAAGACAACAGCCATTGCAGCAGTACATGGCAAACCCATGTACTAGTCTCTTCCACATCAGTAACACCTCCACACACCAGAAATTCTGCTGCTGCACAGTGGTACCCAGGTCATTCACTCACTGAGTTGGCTTCCTTTAATACCTGCCTCACTCCCCTCTTAGTCAAGCAAAGCTCCCTGCACCACTTCCCCATGAACTGCTGTGCCTACAAGTTCATGTGTCGGAGGCCCTCCTGGAGAAACCCAATGTAAAGCAATCTCCAAGAGCTTTAGTTCCTGATCTTCTTCTTTTTTTTTTTTTATGAGGTAGGGTCTCACTCTAGTCCAGGATGACCTGGAATTCACTATGGAGTCTCAGGGTGGCCTCGAACTCACGGCGATCCTCCTACCTCTGCCTCCCGAGTGCTGGGATTAAAGGCATGCGCCACCACTCCCGGCTTTAGTTCCTGATCTTATAATGAAACAGCATTGTCAGGAGTGAGCAGCCAAGTCATGCTGAATGATTGAGTATGCAGTGTGTGCAGCTAGTGTCCTACCTACCAAATCTGTATCTTCACACTCAAGCCTCACAGGAATTAATGAGTTGGCGCAATTTCTGTTGTCAAGTGACAGACACCAAAAAGACTAATCAGTTATCTTGATCCAAGGTGTACGTGCCTTCACTGGTAGTATTGTCAAGTTTAAAAGTTCATCTATGGGAAATAAAACTCTGCTTTTCCAATCCACTGTACTACTTCAATATTTAGAAATACTTCTTCGTTTTTCTAGAACTCAATCTTGATATGATAAAAATACTTAAAGGAATGTTCATTTATTTTGTTATAAATGAATCACATCCTTTAGTTACTGCCTAACTTAAGGAAAGGGGCCCTAGTTGGTGTTCTAATTCCATTCCTTAAGTTGGCTGTGCCCTTCTTGTTCCAGTTCCTATTGTTCCTGGAACTAAGTATTATTGGATGAAGCATTAATCATAACAGAGACTCATGACCTCCACAGAAGTGCATAGAAAGGAGAGGTATCTCAAATTGGAATGTCGATTGCATTTTCATTTAGAAAGAAGGTCATATACTATTTACCTATATGGTGCTAATGTCTTTCCTTGACTAGTAGCATAACTATTGTTAATAACCTTGTTTCTGATGATAAAATGTGCTACAGATTCTACCTTCCATCTGTGCTTACCTTGGCATCCTGCTTTAAAGTACTGCTCAATGTTGTTTCACACCTATTTCCTTTATCTTTCAGGACACCTCATGGGCTGCAGTAAGAGTACAGCCTCTAAGTAAGGCAGAGCTTGCTCCCCACAGTTCAGCTAGAGCAAGATGAGCTGTGTGGCTCCGCAGAGCACTGTCACTCTAAGTGTTGCAGTATCCATCCATTGTCATTTACAAACATGACAACAACAATTATCCTTACAACTACAAAAACATCATATTTAATGTTTTGAATGTTTTAAACAAACTAGGAATTTTTTTCTTGTTGGGATAATAACAGCTATTAGGAAAATAATAGCATTTAAAAAATATTGATAGTAAATAAAAAGCAATCACTCAACCCCTTTGCTGAGAGATAATTTTCATCATTCATATACAAATTGTTGTACAAAATATGAAATATTCTGAATACACTTATCCTATTTTTATTTAATAATGGATCAAGAACATATATCTAAGTCATTAATTATTATTGTGCTTATGAGATATGCAGCAGACAGTTGGATTTTATAAACACAGTTCTACCATTTACTACGTAGATTTAGGCAACTGTGCCTCAGTTTTCTTACCTATTCAGTGGGAAAATTGATAAAGTATGTATAACATAAAGCAGTTATAAATGTCAGCATGTGTGAAGCTTTTAGAACAATGCCTGCCTAGCACAGAACATGTACTTTAAGGTGGTTAATCATAGTTCTGACCATCATATTTTAACATTATAAAAATGCCAACTATCACAATTTTTCGGTTCATAATTTTTCTCAACTTACACTTTTTGTAACAAACAGAATAATCATTCCCTAAATATACTCTACAATTCTTAAAACCCGTAAGTTAATTCCTGTGACAACAGATTTTGCTGAACTGATAAAATTAAGAATATTGAGATGAGTGAATATTATGTATTGTGCAGATGGATCAACCATATGTGTGTTTGTATGTATGTTTACTTTTAAACTATTAAATTTGTGATAATTTATTATATCTACAAAAAAACACTATAGTTTGTTTCTGATATTTAATATTACACATTTTATAATGTTGTAGTATCTTTTACCTGTTTTATTTTTCTCCTTGTTATACATTTATAAAAGAGGACTTGTGGATCAAAGAAAAGAGTATCGTTATAAAGTTTTTGAAGAATAATATCAAATTTCATCTGAAGAGGTTCTGTCATTTCATTAATGTAGAGAATGTGATTGCTATTTTCCTTATGTCTCTTCCAGCAGTAGACATTATTCTCCTAAAAAATAAAAATTTAGTTTAATTTGTACTCATGCATTTAATTATTTTATAGTAAATGACTAGTTAATATGTTAACATGGACTGTGTCCTGATAATTTATGTATGAAGTTCAACTCCATTCCTTAATAAAATTATCTATCGACAGTTCAATAGTATAGAACCATAGCATTAGACCCATCCGTCCCTTTGACCAAACTACTGACCTTCAGAGAAAACTTGGAAAGGATGTTGAGCCAAGATGAGAAAGGGTATCAGTTACCCTCTCAATTCTGGCCCAATATACCTGAAGAAGCACCTTAAGGAAAGAATGGGTTCATTTTTGTTTTCCTATTTTTTTCCATTTTTGATATTTTAAATCATGTGTATAATAGATTTTGATCTTATCCGTCTCCCATAATACCCTTCTTCCTCATTAATCCCCATATTTCTTATGCTTTGTAAACCCACTGATTTAAACTATAGTTGCTTATATGATCATCAGTGGGAGGTTATTGTCTGACTGCGTAATGGACAACTCACCAGTGACTTCACCACTAATAAACATGGTTCCCTCTCTCTCAGCACTTGTTGCAATTAGCTAATCTGAAAGGTTTGAGTTTCCTGTATTCTTCCTCTATTGATGGTGAAGTATTTATAGGTTAAATCTTGTGCAGGAAACCACAGTTGCTGTGAGTTCATGAGTGTAAAGGCCTAGGATTTGAAGGAGAAAGCCATCACAGAAGAGAAAGCATGACAGTAGAAGGAAACCAGCATCATTTTATCATATCAGCACGGAAGAAGAACAGAGAAAAGAATGAATGTTCAGCTAAATTTCCCCCTTTTATATTATAGAGGTACCCAAGCTATGAGATGTTGCCACCCACAGTTAGGGTGGCACCTCCCACTTATTCTAGAAAATCCTTCATAGACATGATGAGAGATTTGTTTCCATGGTGATTTTTAAGTAAAATACCATTTAGGTAATGTCCTTCTAAATTAAACAATTTTAATATGTAATATAGGCCAAAATCTACTTACTAAGTACCATGAATAGTATGGTACTTTAAATGAGAAATGCCCTCTATGGAGGTTGATAGAAATGTCCACCATGTATTTATGTGTTTTGAATATTTACTCCCCACCTAATGGCAATTTGGGAGGTGGAGCATTACTGAAGGGGGTGTGTCACTAGGGACAGACCTTGAGGTGTATTAGCCCCCAGCTTACTGGTGGAAGTTCAACTTCCTTCCAGCTATTATGGCAAGATGTGAGGTCCAGCCCCTGCTCTACCATCCTTTCCTTGCCATGCTGAAACTTCCTGAGCCCAAACAAGCCTTTCCCCCCATCAGTTGCTTTAGTCAGGTATTTTGCGCTAGCAGTGAGAAGGTAACTGCAACATCACCTATAGTCTCAGTTGTTTATGATTAAGACTCATATTCAACCCCCTGCTGGTATAGCCATTAGGATGTAGAGTCTTGCTCAAAGAGTTGTGTCTCTGGGTTGAACCTTAAGGTTTATCAACCTAGCTCCAAACCTAGTATTTTGACTACTTCCCTCTACTTAGACTGCTTCAAACCAGATATGTAACATGTGAACCCACCTCATGTTCGTCAATGCTTTTCCCTGTAGTGATGAACCAACTCCTCAGAACAGTAAGCCTGAAATAAGCCCTTTCCTTACATATGCCTCTTTTTGTCAGGAGTATTGTCTCACAATGAGAAAGTAACTGCTTAATATATGGAATTATCTATCCCTCATCTGGAATCTGAAATACTTACAAATCCAACTTTGAGTGCAGGCATAATGCCACAAATGAAAATTGTATATATATGACACTGTTTCATGTACAAAATTCTTGTAGTATGGTATAAAAATATTTGAATTATGTCTATAAGGTGTATACAGAACATAAGCTGTGTTTCAGTTAATTACATGCTCAAAAAATCTCATTATTGGGCTGGAGGGATGGCTTAGCCCTTAAGGTGTTTGCCTGCAAAGCCAAAGCACCTCAGTTTTGATTCCCCAGGACCCACGTTAGCCAGATGCACAAGGGGGCATATGCATCTGGAGTTCGTTTGCAGTGGTTGGAGGCCCTGGTGTGCCCATTCTCTCCCTCCCTCTCCCTCCCTCTCTCTCAAATAAATAAATAAAAATGTAAAAATTAATAAATCTCATTATGTATTTACAGATATTAAAAAATAACTTAAAATCAAAATGTAAAATACTTCATGTCTCAACATTTTAGATAAAGGATGTTCAGCCCTGTACTAAGACATTAATTCCTACTTATGTGTAATAATTTTCATACATTGTTGAATATTCTTAAATATGTCAATCATATATCATATGGGTTATTCTAAGTATGTCAATGCAATTATTTTACAAATTTATCAACCTTAGTCATAAAAAATAGTAAATCACCTCAGAGTAATGTACCATTTTAGGAAGGAAAAATTATCAGAAATTAGAAAAGCCATTATTTAGTATTTTTCTCCATGCTGCTCACTTTTCACATGAATAAGTGAGAAATATATATAAGATAAACTGAGTGTTCTGGTGCTGCTGCTGTATGATTCCACTGCAAACAACGGTGCTCATTCTTTTCTTCTGCTCCTGGAGTCTTTAGACAAGGATTTCAGAGAGGGAAAAGCTGGAAAAGGTTGTGCCTGCTGTCTAATGTGTGGAGTTTTGTTGGGAAGACCTGAAGCCCAGAGGTGGCTCTGTAAGAAATCAAAAAGATTACTCACCTATCGACTAGAGGCTGGAAAGACTTGAAGGTCAGGATTGTAGGTAAGCAGAGCTTGTAGGTATGGTCTTCCCTTGAAGCTCACCTTTCTCATAGTATGATCATCAGACTTCTTCAGGCATATTATATCACCCAGTGCACCAACCATGATATTTTTAGTGATGATGGAGTTACAAATCCACTTCACTGGGAGTGGAAAGACCCTGAGCACTGAATATTAAAGATGTTAAGCATCAGTTTCAGCCTATGAACTTTTTATAGGGAATTCACTGTCTTGAAATAAGTTAAAATTAAAGGAATATAATTAAAAATGTGATGTACAGGTATAAAAATGGAATAATGAAACCCATTATTATGTATAGTTAATATATACTAATTAAAACAAAAATAGGCATCAACATATCTTCATTAAAATAAAAATTATACTCTTTATACTCATATTTCAGAGAGCCTAGTTAATGGAATAAGAAAGAGAGTTTTCTGAATTAAACATAATTGATATTAAAAATAAAAATGACACTTTGGCTCTGGATTTTATATATTGTGGACAAAGCAAGTGGGGGGGGGCATATTCTATTCATTCCAATGCTTTCACATACTTCAGGAGAAAGCTTAAAATAGGTAGTCATTTCCTACAATTGGGATGTGAAACTGAGTGTTAAACTATTCAATAGAACAACACTAAACTAATGAGTAGTTTTTAGTAAGGCAATAGGAATATGTTCACAGTGTTTTTTGGGTAATTAAGATTTATTATATAGCTTGGGAGTTTCTTTCTAGATAATATAGTTACTGTACAATTCCTTTATTTGCTATGCTTTATACAGTCTATCCTTTTAAAAATCCTAATGAACATGAATTTAATAGAATATTAGAAAATGACAAGAAGTGGTGAGAAGGTAGATGTATATACTTCCTTATAACAGATTAACTTAAAGTCCTTACAGAGTGGTATGTTTTGTATTTTTGGAGGATAAAAGAATAAGTCACAAGTATAGTTTTATCTTCTTTATAATTGCCATGTTCTTTAATATAAACATAATATTCTAATCAGATATTTGCTTTTCCTTTCTAAGGTTCAGGGTCACATTACTTAGTGGGATAATGAATTAAAATTGCCCCTTTAAAACATGGAGGTAGAAAAGGGGAGACAAGCATTTCAGGTTAAACTTCCATTGTTTTGTGCTGACTAGTTTACCACTGTGACTGCTAGTATGGATTTGTTCAGGCTCCATTGTCCATCCTCTGACACACCAGTACAGATACAGTGATTGTTAGATATTTCTAGTAGCTTTGCTCATCTATGTTGTTGTGAATATAAATGCTTTGGTGATATGTCCTCGGAATAAAATTCAAAAGGGAGGCATGACCACTGATACTAATATATAGGTACTTTTGGCTTCAATATGCCTTTTTTGCCAAAACCACATGAACACTTATGTTTAACTGACAAGAAAACTCTCAGTTTTGTACTACTGTTTAGCCCATTAGTGATTGCTCTGAGCATTATAACATGGTTTTGAAAGTCCAGTTAGTACTTCTGGATTGAGTAAAGGTCCCTCACGGGGCTGCAGGGTGTTCTCTCCATGCAGGTGACTTAGGAGTCCTTGGCACACTGGAAACTTCCACCTGGAACTTTACTCCCTTCAACTGCACATTACTTTGCCCATTTTACTGTGGTTCCACTGTCTTATATTGGTGCAAGAAATGTGGCAAATCTCCTTCATCTTAAGACTTTGCCCTTGATGTATATCCACCATTCAAAGATTATATCCTCAACCAGACCCAGGAAGGAAGAGACCATGAGATATTGCCTTCAACAGCTAATCTTATTTCCACCATTCAGAAACCTTCCACCATCTTGGCAAGCAGTGAGTTTCTATCTTTGGTTCTTGCCCCTGGGGCCCTTGTCTGAAGGATATCCACATTGTAAGAGGAGGCAATAAGAGAGGTAGTGGGAAAGGAGGCCATGAGCAAAAAGGTAACAAGAATGTTACACCCAATGACAGATACAAGTTGAATGAAATGCAGGAGCCATTTTCAGAAGCTAATATTCAGATGGTGGGGATAATTTCAAAGTCACTACCACACTGAAAGACCATTAGAAGCTATAAATTGGTAGCTATAAGTTATGAAAGAATAGCATCTCTTAATAAGTGAAGTTACTGCCATTGGGGCAAATCCAAAACAATAAATTTAAGTTGACTCAGTTCCAAAAAATTAGAAACACTGCATATCCCAACTCAGAGAGGAGTTTAGTGTAGCTGCAGCACAGAGGTGTGAGGGCAAACAGAGAGAAATGCTTTGAAATGGCAAGACTACATGCCAATCTGAGCAGCTGGGATTCATTGTCCAGTCAATAAGGAGTGATTTACAGTTCTTGAACAGAATAGTGACAAGAGCTATGTCCTCAAAAGATTCCCCTTACTGCTTACCATAAAACCAAAGGCAGAAATTACTTATCCACATTTTTGTACTAAGGCCAAGACTCAAGATCCATTTTCTAGGTAAATGGATAAAATAGATTGATACTCTACAGAACAATGGACAAATAATGTATTCAGACTATAATAATATGCTTTTCTATGAAGAAAGTATACACTGCTCTTCTCTACTATTATGATGACATGTGTGTGATCATACACAGATTCACATATACCTTGAGCTTCTCTGGAAATAATATATGGCCCACATTTCTTAGTCTCTTACTATCTTTTGTTATGGTCTGGTTCAGATCTGTTAAAATATGTGAATATACTTATATGTGCAGCTTATTTGATTACACTTACATTCTTATTAAAATATCTGTTTGGATGGAAACATAGGGATTAAAATATGACTGCTCAAATGACAATATATTATTGAAGAAATCTATTTTTAAAAAATATTTTATTTAGGACTGAAGAGATGACTCAGAGGTTAAGAGGCTTGCCTGCGAAGCCTAAGGACCCAGGTTCAATTACTCAGTACCCACGTGAAACCAGATTCATAAGATGGTACATGCGACTGGAGTTCATTTGTAGTGGCTAGAGGCCCTTTGTCACCCATTCTCTCTATATATCTGCCTCTTCCTTCTCTTCCTACTTCTCTCCCTCTCAAATAAATAAATAAATAAATAAAATGTTTTTTTTTAAAAAAAAACATTTTAAACATTTGAGAGATAATGGGTGTGCCAGGGCCTCTAGCCACTACAAACAATCTCCAGACACATGTGTCACCTCATGCATCTGGAAGAAAGCCATTTTAAATGACGTACTTCTGAATGAACTTATGGAGAAAAGAGAAAAATTATGAGAAATATTTGCATACACAAAATAACATCAGAATATTAAGAATTGTAGTCCTTATTGTAATTTCTACTTTCTTCTAGGAAGGCTACAGCAGTATGAAGTTTTTATGGACATTTCCTGTTTCCTGTTCATATGGAATGCCAAGAGCTTTTTCCTTCCTTCTACAGGAATCATGATTTGATTGCCCAAGTGATATTTAAACTGTCACATATTTTTGCAAAATGCTTTATGTTAATTACAGTTTTTATATTTTACAGTGACAAAATTGTCACACTGTGTGATATTTTAAGTCTTTTTAATGAAAGGAGTAAAATATATTGAAAATAATTATAGTACTCCAAAGAAGACATGGAATTTCAGATTTTTGGGTTAAAATTTTGAAGTAAAATTTATTTTATTAACAGTATTCCTAAAACTTTCACACGAATGATGAGCTCTCTGTTGTACTCCATGCACAATACAGAGAGTCACAGCAGAGCCCCTCTGCAATTCCATGATCTCATCACAGGGCTAGGAGAAACAGCGCAAGCCAAGCTTAGCCACTGCATGAAACAGGCTCTGGAGTCAGCCAGCTCTCTACTCACCCTGCGTTTTCACAATCTGAAGTTTTAGACATCGCTCTTCAATTTTTCTCATCCTGCATCACTTCACCTTTAAGTTGAGGACAATTATAAAATGTATACAATACATGACTACTGGGGAAATTCCAATGAAGGAATGTAAGAAGTTCTAACAGGGCTCTACTATTTGTGCACTCTTAAATTATAGGACAATAAGTATTTTTCTTGAAATCTGGTTACCTTCTTATTCCATATGTTCCTATATCAAGCCTAATAAAATCTGTTACCACCACTTAAAAGTGGGTTAGATTAAACTCACTTAACCTTATATTTAGGCTTGTGTCAAATATGTCAGAGGCTAGAGAATTCTTTCTTTTTATCATATGAAGCCTTATGAAATTTACACTTACCTCTAACTTGCAAGCACAGTAACCATGCCATGTCACAGTATTTGCTATTGTATAATAATTATAGCCACATATCCTACATCGATCATTCCAATAGCACTCACTGTACATGGAGGTCAAGTTCAAACCAGTGTCCATCAAAGACTATGAAATAGAAACACCAGTGACAATCTTCTGAGCCTACCTGAGCATCCCTTTCTATTGGCAAGAGATGTTTGCCTAATGTCCATGGTCCTTTAACCTCCGTAGCATCATGACACAGTGTATGCTTCACATATTCCAGCACTAAACCCAGATACAAGAAAATCTAAAGTCTGTATTAGGGACAACACGACACATATTGCCTAGTGTTTTTATTCCAATTCCCAGGATTTGCTTTTCCTAAGAGAATTGATAGTCACACTTTTATTAATGTATTATCCATATCAATCAAATTTACTTAGAGTTGAGTTTTCACCTTTACACATGTACACAGTAAGAAATAGTGTCTTCTATCTCAAGCCATTCCTATCAAGAATTTCTTTCATGATGTGATGACAATCTCCTATTTCAGTAGATTGACCAGTGCCTCCATGGAGTTGAGCAAAAGCCTGTGGAGTCCCTAATCTTCTATTTAATTGGTCATGGTTAAGATGCAGACATGTTGTCTCACACTCTTTTCTTGTTAGATATCTGGTTTGGTTAAGCATTAGTGCCATGCATGCACAGAATTCATGGTCCTATAATAATCTGTATCAGCAGCAGAAGTCATCTCAAAAACAATTATTTGAAATCTGTTTGTCACTTGTAACCTGAATGGGAATACAAAAGTCATTGTTGAGACTCACATTTTGACATGAGCATAAGACTAGAAAGAAAAACATATGGTGGTGTAGAAAGATTTAATTCATAAAATCCTTTTGACAGAGAAACTAAGTCAAGGAGGTTTTGATGATAGACTGTAGTAGTCAGCAAGAACAATTTAGCTTGTTGGTACCAAGTCTTTTCTAAAAATTGGCTTAATGAAAGGGGTCATAGTCACTTCTCAAGAATCGCTCATCTACTTCCTAGAACTTACACTGCACTCATTTTTTTTTTCACCAGAATCCTTTATTATCAAATTTTGCATAAGTGGCAATTTCAATTACAAATTCTGAAATATTTGAAAAATAATCTAAAATTCAAATACATTATAGAACCACTTTTTTCCTACTTTATTTTTAAGAATATTTTACTTTTATTTACTTGACAAAGAAAGAGAGAGAGAGAATGGGCATGCTAGGGCCTCCAGCCATTGCAGAACTCCAGACGCATGTGCCCCCTTGTGCATCTGGCTAACGTGGGTCCTGGGGAATTGAACCTGGGTCCTTTGGCTTTGTAGGCAAATACCTTAAGCGCTAAGGAGCCCTCCAGCTCTGTTTCCTACTTTAAAAAATACTACTCTCAACATAATTTCAACCCAACATTTTAATGCTTCTACATGTTTAATACATTCTGCTGTGCTAAGAAGACTAAAAAATATGAAGGAAGTAGTCATGAGCTTATCAGGAAAGATAGCAAGGAGAAAGAAATTTCAAATGCTCTGAGAAGAAACACAATTATCAATGAAAAGACATAGTTATCAATTTCAAAGTGCATAGTTAAAAAATATTCTTCAAAATGAATCAACAATACATGAATGCATTGCAGTGTTTCAGTTGGGCATCGATGAGTACAAACTGAGGTTTTAAGATATGACCTTGTCCTATCAAACAGATTGCAAGGAGCAGAGAAGACACAACTTTAGTGGTTTAGCATCAAACCATAAAATTTTCCTCATGATCAATATATGTGGTCAGATTTGAGAAACTCAGTGAGTTAGGGTCACCACTGACATATGGGTGACATATGGAGTGGGAGAATGTAACTAGAAGTTAAGAATAACCCTTTCTATATCTTACCCTAAGCACCTGAGTAAATATAAGTGTAATTTCCAGAAATGGGCTAATGTTTGGAACCCCAAACTATTCTTCATCCTGTACAAATAGTTCTGTTTATGTTTCTAGTGTCTTTTAGTCAACCAGCTGGGTATATAAAATCAGTGGCTTGGGAAAAAGTCAGAGCTATAGCTGTTTTATTTTTGCTGCCATGAGATAGGGAATGGCTGGGAAACTAATGAAATTATTGATAGAAAGCACAAGAACATATATTATTTGAGCTACATTATGTTAAGCATTATATATCTCTCATCTAAATCAGTCCCTACAACACTGCCATATTATGTATGGAGACATTCATGTTTATGGAAGGTTCTAGTATGCCCAAAGGCCCACTAGACCCTAAATTAATGTCTGTTTGACTCCAATCACCTTATCACATGGGCTGAAATCAGGAGTGCAGGAGGCATCTTGAATATTTAGCCTTTTAGTCTGGTCTTTTGCATTACCTCAATCTCTTGGTTAATTTTTCATTTAATTTAAATAATCAACAAGAAAACTCTTGAAACTCAAGGTGTTGTAGGCAAGTAGACACTGAAGTCATCCATCACAACGCCTGCATGCTATTTCCCTGGTAAGATTATAAAGGAAAACATCACAATTGAACTTCCATGCAATCAAGTTTCTCTAGCCCTAGTTAGAGAATAAGTTACTACTCTTAATAGTTAATCCAACTGAGCCTGCCAATCATTCACTTAGTCATGAAACCAGTGCTCACTTAAAAACATGCTAAGAGGGTTAGAAGACCATTTATCCTTTCTATGAGACAACGTACCATGCCCCCAGAAGTCCCTCACTGGGTGCAGTTGCTCCTGTTAAGCCCACCCCTTTATTTGAACTTTAATTTAAAAACACCACTTTCTATTATTTATTTACTTACTCTTCTTTAGATGCCAGGTGAAATACTAAGCATGCTTACCCTGGCATTTTTTTGGCTTCTCCACCTTTTTCTAATAAATCTCCTTTGCCTTACTCACACCTTGCCCTTGTGTCTAATTTTTCATGGTCATGAGACAAGCATGGGGGTGGTGGTTTGACTGTGAGTGTATGCCCCTCATAGACTGAGGTGTTTAATTAAGCTTGTAACTTCAGTCTCTAGCCACCTGGCTGAAGGAAGTGTCACTGAGGGAACCCAGCATCCAACCTAAAGGTGTGTTTGAGGGCAGATCTGATTTGAGCCCAACGATGTAGAGAGCATTCTGAGCTCTGGGGGTCCTGTTTGCTGCTTTTTTGGGTGGGTTGCTGTCAACTGATAATTTCTCTCTCTGTTTGTATCTGTGTAAAGAAGCTAGTTTCTTCTACCATTGATTGAATTTCCCCTGGATCTGTAAGCTTGAAATAAATCCCTTCCTCCCACAACTGTGTCTGCTTGGATACATATCTCAGAAACATGAAACTGAAAACGACAACTTGAAAGCAAGAAAATCTGCAACAAGAGGGCTGTAATTTTTAATCTGAAAATTCTAATGTGGGGAGAAAAAGGTTTTTCACATAATGAGGGATGACAGTAAAATAGAGCCCCTACCCTAGTGCCCAAAGTTTTTATTAGGATATGTTTGGAATTATCCAAAGCAAATATGATATACCTGTTTCCCCAAGATAATTTTAATAGTGTCCACTTCTAATTCCAAAAATTCATACTTCAAAAAATTATACATCCATTCCCTATTTAAAGCTCTTTGGCCCAAAATATTATAAATAACTGATGGAGTACATATTTTACTTTTATCTATAAATCCCACATTCCTTCAAATAGTAGAAACCAAGGCCAGTAGTAGCCCAGGACCACTATCACAAAGTTACTTACTACTTACTGAGCATTTCTGGCTATCACTGGCCAACCCAAACTTCAAAGCTAAGAGTTGAGTTCAATTATTCATTTATTTACTCTGTGTTCTCACACTAGTGTATTTATACCACTTTTATGATACTGCTATTCTATTCAAGCATAAAATGATTATTTATCTTAATTAAATGCAATGTTTCACTAAGTATTATTATCTTAGGTGTTTGATAAATGCTTGTTGAATCAATATTTACAATACTGAGGTACTAGGAAGGAATGGTGGGAGATGTACTTTGTGGTTATTGTTTTGTAAAAAGCATAGACTGGAGTGTAGATGCAATCTCCACCTGTCTGTCTTCTTTTCACATAAAGGAAGAGGAAATTTTATAATAATCCCAAGGTGCATAAACCTGGCATTATGTTAATGAAATTGCTAAAATAATATAGAAACATTCTTCCCTAAATACCAGAAGTCAAATTCTAATTTTAAATCAAAATTACATAAAGTTATAATCTACCTTTATGCTATGTTGTAGAATATAATGTTGTGTTTTGCTAACTGCTATTTTGAGAAATAAATGTGCTGTCTTAAATTGTACATGCTTTAAAAGTTATTTTTGATAAATATAAGTTCAGTACATTGATAAAATATGCAATATTAGTTGTAGTTCATAACACTATAAAACATATAATGAGGCTGTAAGATGGTTATAAATTAGATTCAAAACCACCCCTAAAGAATATTATGTTTTCTAGGTAGGTGTGGTGGTGCACGCTTTTAAATCCAGCCCTTGGGAGGTATAGGTAGGAGGATCGCCATGGTTTTGATGTGAGCCTGAGACTACATAGTGAATTCCAGGTCAGCCTGGGCTAGAGCCAGATCCTACCTTGAAAAACTAAAAAAATTTTAAAAAGGAATATTATATTTTCCATATATTCCCCTTGCATAGCTCTTACAAGCATTTTCTTTATAAACAACTATGCAATTATTATGACAAGTCACAAGTACAATCTGCTTTCAGTGAGCATGGAACAATAACTTCATATATAAAAAAGTAACAAACAGCTAGGAATAATAACAGAATTTACCAGAGAGCATACGATGCATCTCACAGCAACCAGATCATATGCATAAAAATAGAAATGAGGCCACTCTGATCTAGAAATCCTATGTAGAGAAAATAGCTCTATGGGCATAGCATCTGCCTATTTCTTTGACTTGCGTTAACAGATATGCAGATGTCTTAAAAACACATGTTAAATCCAGACCGCACATCCCCAATCCCCCTCCTACAAAGTTGTTAATAATCCACCATCTCCAGGTACTCTAAATTTTACTGTCCATCTACAGTCTTTAGCTACATCAATAGCTTAGCAATAATCTGTTTAACAAAACGAAGAAAAGACACTATGAAGGAAAACTGTTTTCTGTGGTGGCAGGTTATGTGTTCTGTTTCTAATTTTATTCGCCAGTATGAAAACAACGTACTTCATTGTCAGGAGTACATTTATTATCAAACAGGGGAAGAATAAACTGCTTTTAAGTGTAAAAAATAATTTTTTTTTGGTTCAATGAGTGATTTTTATTCTTTTGCTCTTAAAACTTGGGAAAAGCTAAACCAAGGAAAGTGACACAGGATTTGTGAACCTCTGGGTTTTAAGATGAATTAACAACAAAATCAGGTACCTACTAGTTTGCTTACACACAGCAGACTTAATGGTCCTGCATCAAGGTTAAAAGTGGGAATGGAAAACATCCACTACCCCTTCCCAGAATTTAAAGAGGGCAGCCCATGCTTTACATCCAAAAACCATGGCGGCACTTTAAATGCGACCAATGTGATTGTAGAATGGAGATGTTATAACAGCTAGGACTCAGTAAGTCTACACACTAAAATCATGATTACATTTTGAAAGAAAATGCACAAAAACCAAATAGAAATTTTGAGATTTTTCGTTTGAAAGTAATCTTAATGCTATTAAGTTCACAAATATGCTAATTTATTAAATACCCAATCCTAAATATTCTAAAACACACATTGCAGACATACAGATATCTATTCTCTCCACATGTCAGCGTCCATTCATAGCATGGTTTGGAAGTAGGGAGAATAAATTCCCCTTAAACAGCAAGTCAGTAGGTGTTTCTTTACAGTTAATTTTAGCAAAATTCATACAAAATAGTAATTAACAATGATCTTCTTTACTCGTTAACTCACAAGGAAACACCTTCAAAACTGCATTTTGTTAAGTTTCTGTACTAAAATGTAGAAAAACTGAACTACACAAACATTGAAAAGTTAAAAATTCCTTAATTTTTTATTCCTGGTACGACTACCACAATTTACAGGGCAATATACCTGATTTAATGAAAGAAAAAGAAAGACAAAGCTACAACAGATGAAAGACCTCAGGAATGTACATCTAATTGACACTACATTGCATTTTATCAATAGCTGCACTTTTTGCAAACTGTAGCTATGACAGTCCTGAACAAGAAGGGTTTCCTGTTTAAGCTGCAGTAACTTTTCTGACTATAGATCATCGCTCCTTCTGTGGCAGATCTTTACAGTTCCTCTAATGCATTTGGGACGACTGTCTCAAAGTAACCTGCAGCTTTCCTGACAACTCCTCGCTCTCTCTCCTGCGAAGAAGTGTAGCCCTTTTCTGCTGTTTTTAAAACCTTCTGCTACCATATCCACCACTTCCACAACCAGATCCATAACCACCACCATAGGGACAGCCAGTGATTCTTCCACCAAAACTGCCCCCCTTCATGGGTCCATAATTTGACTGCTGTTGTCCACTATCTATCTGTCTGTTTCTCTCTCTGTGTGTCTGTCACTCTCAAATAAATATATTGAAAAAATTTTTAAAGGATGCAAAATAGTAGTCAGTCATGATGTGATCATAACTTTTAACTGTAAGCCCTGCCAAACAATCTCACAAATATTTATGTTAAAAGTTAGTTGTTCTGATACATGATTTCAACATGTATTATGTTAGATGAAAGTTTTACTTATAAACAGACTTGAATTGATTTTTATGGAGAGGAGCAAATGTTATACAATGTACCATTACACAATTCATAATAAAGTAAAGTTCAAAAAATTTATGATTGAAGTAACCTTGGAATCAATCAGGCTGAATGAATTCATTAGAGTAAAAAACTTAGATGTGGAGAATATTTCTCTCATTAGCTATCTGTTTCCATAAAAGAGACAATCAAGAAGATATAATCCTACTTTAATAAGGGCTTTCCAAGTATAGCTTTTCTAAATTAGTTAGTCTGTTAATCATAAAAATAGAAACAAATAGTTGGGTATATTCTCTAACATTAAAAATATCTGAAAAAGGACTAGATCATTTTCATTCTAGTTAAAATAACTGTGAATTTTATCTCACATGTTAGTGCTGTTAAAATGCTGGATGGTATTCTTTTTAAAATGACTTTCCTTATTTAAAAAAATAAACAGTCTGACACACATGAGGATCCCACAAGTCAAGACAGTAAGCTAGTCTTTGAAAAGTTCCTCTAAAAATAATCAGAAGGCAAATATTCAACAAAAAATACTAATGACAGGAATTCAACATTTTCGTGAGATCATCATATTTACCCGCTTCTTATTAATAGCTGTAAGAGAGTAAATTGAACAAAAGGCCGGTTGCTTAATGATTCCTCAGTGGTAGCTGAAAGAAAGAGTTGGAAATGGATGCTAGAAAATTTGGCCCAGAATGTGAAATAGTGACCAAGTATGGGAACAAAGTCAATAACCATTTCCCATGTGTTATAATATTTTATGAGATGAGATAGCATATTTTATGTGATTTACCAAAGATCTTCAAAAATATTGACATGGCGACCAGGGAAGATTCTTCTTCCTCCATATATGCTGGAGCTTATTTCATGCCTCCTATTCTACTCTGAATGCATATATGAACTAATGTAACTAACTTGAATAACTCATTGATGAGCTGCTGCTGTACATGTGATGCCTAAGCATGCCCACACACTTACTTATTCTGGAACTATTTACTGACAATACAACAACTAGGTGCTGTGGTCACATGTCCATCCAGCAGCCACATGAAAGTTTGGAGCTAAAGAGAAACAATTATAACACACACACATGGCATACAAGTAGCATTGTATAATATATATATATATATATATATATATATATATATAATTTATTTATTTGTTTATATATAATTAAACCACTCAGAGAGATGGAAAAATCAAAAGAAGATTTGTTGGAAACATAAAAAACATTAGTTTTAAGGAATGTGGATCCCAGATAGAGGAGCAGCTATGAACATAGTAGGTAATTAGAAAAGTGAGTAAGTATAGAGAGCAGTACAGTAGAAACAAAATGCCAAGGTAGTTGTCAATTCTATCAAGTATTTCTGAGAAATCTTAAATGAGTAAGAACAAGCAAGTTCCATTGATCTTGGTATCATGAAGGCTGTGGGGGTTCTTGATAAAACCAGTTTGGATGGCATAGTAGCGCTGGACAAGAAGACTCAGATACGCATAATTCTGATGTCCTCTGATTTATATACACTATAAGCAAGATGTTGCATTGTTCTGCAAACCTGTGACTATAATTACTAACTCTAAAATGTCTGGATTCAAAATATATGTCTGAAAGCAGTAATAACATGTCAGCAACTGTTATTTTTCCACAATAAATTTTGATCCTATAGATTTAAAATAAGTTATCTAAATCATACATAATTATTATTTTGATAAAGATATTCTATAACAATTAATTAGATATAGCACTAGGGAACAGTGTACTCTTTAAAGCACTGGTGCAAGCTGTGGGCATCATAATCAGAAAACTTCGTGACTCCGTTAAAGGCCGTTAGCTTTTGTTTGTGTTTGTTTTTTTTTAATTTTTGTTTATTTTATTTGTTAAAGCTAGGGAAAGGGAGAGATAGAAAATGGATGTGCCAGGGCCCCTAGCCACTGCAAACAAACTCCACATGCATGTGCCACCCTGTGCATCTGGTTTATGTGTGTTCTGGAGAATTGAACCTGGGTCCTTTGGCTTTGCAGGCAAGTGTGTTAACCACTAAGCCATCTCTCCAGCCCAAGTTAGCTTTTTTATACATTGTTTTAAAACTAATTTTCCTATTCAAACTACCCTCATAATTGAAATACTGGGTTTATTAAGAAGAATTCTTGATAGAAATCTAAAATAAATCCTAAAAATTATAAAAATATGTTTAAGTGAACTGAGTATTTTTTATGGAATATCCTGCCCTTCCCTTTAAACACACATCATTTATTCAAGACACACATGCACATTATTCAACCAGGAAAATCAAGACTTATATAGTAGTTATAATTCATGTATGTACAACAGTGACCTCATGTGGCTAATGCTTTGTGCCAAAAACTATTACACTAAGAACAACAACAAAAAAGTCAGTGTTGCTATATATCAGACTTATGTCATAGTAAATGATTACAGCTGCCATGTTGCACAATATAATTCCTTTTCTAAGGCCTCTGATCATATGGCAAAGCAATCTCTCCCAAGCGCCACTGTGGATTCGCTCTGTGAATCTGTATAAGGTTCAGTTGTTCAAAGAGTAACAGGTTGGAGTCAGGCATTTTGAGTGTCAGGGATCAGATCAGATATTTGTGTTTCCTAAAGCACTCAGTACTGTTCTTTGCACATTTAAGAAACTCACCAATACTTTTTGAATTCCATCTTATCTTCCTTGTCTTGACTACTTCAATGTTTTTTTTAAAAAAAAGGTACCTATGGAGATTTATAAAGCAGATCCCTTGGAATTTCATTATCCAGTTACTGCTTTTTTTTCTCCTTTATTATTATTTATTTTTGAGAGAAAGGGGCAGAGAGGGAGAGAGAAAGAGAATGGGCATGCCAAGGCCTTCAGCCACTTCAAAAGAATTCCAGATGTGTGTGTTCTCCCCTTGTGCACATGTGTGACATTGTGTGCTTTGCATTGCTGTGTGTCTGACTATGTGGGACCTGGAGATTGGAACATGGGTTCTTAGGCTTCTCAGGCAAACACTTAACAGCTAAACTACCTCTCCAGCCCTACCCAACTATTTCTAACAGAGAGGGAGTGGTTTTATTATATTTTAAAATCTGACTAGTTGTCTTGACAAACCTAAACTATAACATTCAGGACATTTAAGCAAGCATTTCTTCAAAAAGTCTTTACTAACTCATTGACTAAGCTTGCAATCATTTCAAATGTACAATATAGTGTTGAGAATAAAATGAAACCTACTTGTATTTCCTTTACAATCAAACCAGTTTTCTTTATCAATGATTTCAAAGCAATGCTATAGGTAGAATATAAGTAAGCAACCAACCTCACTAGTAGGATTTTCATTAAATAATGACCCATTAGGGATAAGTATAATACCTTGAATTCAGGCCTGGTGCTGAGAATCTAATCAAAGGTTGGAAGGTATAGTTTCTAGCGGAGGAAACTACTGCTGATATTTTTCTAAAGGGATATGTCATGCCCATTTAAATATTTGTGTTTGGGGGCTGTAGAGATTGCACAGTGGTTAAGGCACTTACTTGCCTGTTCAATTCCCCAGTGCCTACATAATGCCAAATGCACAAAGTGGTGCATGGATCTGGAGTTCAGTTGCAGTGCCTACAGGCTCTTGTGTGCACATTCTCTCTCTCTCTCCCTCACCTTGAAAATAAGTAAATAAAAATGTAAAAAAAAAAAAAAGTAAATAAATATCTGTGTTTAGGCCCACACATTGATGCTATTCGCACTTTTGGTTAATGAAGCTCCTCTTATCAGATGGCAGTGACCATTAAGGAAGCACAAAGCTCTTCCAAGTGCTGAGAAGAAATGACAGTAATGCATTCAGCACTAAAGAACACATCTATGCCATCTATGCCACACTCTCATAGGTTCAGGGAGCATTACAGAGAAGGTGGTGGAAAGAATTGAAGAATCAAAGACTGAGGAAAAGTACTTTCGAACACTGTCTTCTAAGTATAAAGTGACCATTGCTTTGATGCCCTCACAGCAGCTATTATTGCCTGGTTAAGACCTACAGAACAATGGGCCCACCATGTCATTATTGGTGATGGAGAAGGGCAAGAAAAAAGTCACAATAGAAGAGGGAGTAGTTTGGCAGAAGTGATGCATTGGAAGGGATTGGGGGTAAGGGTACAAAAAAAGTAATGAGATGAAATTATGAAAAAAAGTTACATATATATATATGAAAAATGTCAATTATGTTTAGCCCAAAGCACAAAGAAAAGAAAGCACCTCTCATGATTTCAGAAATTGTCTATACCAAAGGGGAGCTATGCTAATACATACCAGTCAAAAGGAGTCCTGGCTTGCTACTGTGTCCTGAGATGAAGCCTCAAGTGACTGGCCTGTGGGACTGCTTACTATGGGCTGGTTACTGTCAGATCCATCAAGTTATCAGGCTAGGCTTGGGAAGTAGATGTTGGGCTCTGAAAGGCCCAGGTGTGAGGCCTAGTGGAACTTCCTGAGCCTAGCTAAAGTTTGGTGATCTGCCTCTGGCCAGACGTGACTCAGCAAGACGCCTAATGGCTTCTTGCCTGCTACTTCTGCATGGGATTTAGAATTATCATTTCAATAGTCACAGTTTACTATTGGCCCTTACCTTTCCCCACCGTCCTAAAATCCCTGCCTTCGTCCCCAACATTATATAGGCAACTGCTCATAGCAATAAATCGAGTTCCTGCTTCGACAAGACTCCCAACTCAGTGTGGTTTTTCTTCGGTGGCCAGGAGAGGTCTGAGTCGTCGGATGCTCATCTCCTCCTCAACCCCTTGGGAGGAACCAGCAGGCCTAGTCCTTCCCTGGGCACTACCTGCCCCCACCGGTGGAGCCCAACAAGTAGCAATTCATTAATAAACAGAAATGGTGCATTTCATATCAGAACGAATAGGACAAGTAAGTGCACAAACAGGTTCCTTCAACTTGTATGTCACCACTATGGTTACCAGAGCCTTTCCTCAACCAACATCTGTGCCCATAGCTGAGGGAAAGCCCTCTTAAAATCAAATGCTTGGAAGGAAGAGAATGCCCGAGACTTACAAAAGGTGAGAAGTTAGTTTTCTCATCACTGTGACAAAATGCAAGACATAAGGAACATAAAGAATAAAAGGTTTATTTTGGCTCAGAATTTGAGGATACAATTTATTATGGTGGAGAAGGCATGGTGCCAGGAGCAGCTGCTCACATTGCATCTGCAGTCAGGAAGCAGGGAGAAATGAATGCTGGTTTTCTATGTATCTTCTCATTTTTTAGCCCAGGCCCTCACCTGATTAAATGATGCCACTCACATTCAAGGTAGATCTTCCCTCATCAGATAAACTTCTTTGGAAAAGACCTCCCAAGCATACCAATCATTTTGTTTCTTATCTGATTCTAAATCTGTCAGATTGGTATCAATATTAATCATCACTGGTGGCTTCCTGTGATCTGTATCTATGAAAGCTGAAAATGAGCCACAGCTCTGCTTAGAAAATCTTCTGAAATAGACAAGTCTTTATGTATGTGCTTAATCCCACCCTACAAGAAAAAAGAGGGAACTGAGGTTAGAATATATATATATATATATATATATATATATATATATATATATATATATACATATCATCAAGAATGAGGATGGTTTTGAGAGGAGGGATAAAGTATTCTAGAAAAAAGACACACTAATTGCCTACTGAATATGAATCTGGACTATTTTGTGGCATGTATTAAAATCTAAAAGAATAGGAATTAAACAACACACAAATAAATCTCAGCAAACTGACATAAACTAGCCTGTTGTTAACCATCCTAGGACTAGTACTAGTACAATGAACTCATGAAACATGTAGCAGGAATGCCAGGTGGCTGAAATGAAAAGTATGAAGGGGCTTTCCATTGTGTCATTCTGTAACCAAGGTTCATTTAGCTACAAATACTACCAGGTGCCTAATTTGTTAATGGTGGAACCCAATGTTGAGCCCTTAATATGACATATTCCTTCCAGATGTTTATTTATATTCTTAGGGTTAGGTAGGTTGCTTTTTGCCATTTGCTTTACAAAAAGCCTCAGCCTCTAGACTTCAAAACCACTATTCTAGTGGTAGAGAGCATTTTGTCTTTTCTATATCTATGAAGAATGATACTTCATTGATATTTCATTGATACTTCTTTGGGTAGAATTGCTATTTTCACAATATTAATTTTACCTATTCAAATAAACTCAAGATTCTTTTTTATTTTTTATTGAGAGAGAGAGAATTTCTATACTTACAAACAACAAACCATGGTATTTCCCTCCCTTCCCCCACTTTCTCCTTCCTAACTCTGCTTTCTGTCATATCCCCTCCCTCTCTCCATTAGTCTCTCTTTTAATTTGATGTCATCATCTTTTCTTCTATTATGAGGGTCTTGTGTGGGTATTGCTAGTCACTGTGTGGTCTTGGATATCGAGACCAAATTCTCTCTGGACAGTTGTAGATAAAGAGTGGTACCCTTCCTTTGGCTCTTACATTCTTTCTTCCACCTCTTCCACAATGGACCCTGCCTTGGAGGGTATGAGGTTTTTCAGTGCTGGGCACTCCTCTGTCCCTTCTTCTCAGCACTATGTTACCTTTTAGGTCATCCCAGTGGTCATTGACATCTGAAAAGAGAAGCTTCTCTAACCAGAATTAAGATTAGCATTAATATATGAATATGAACATTAAAGGTAGTGCTTTCAGGGCAATTTGGTGAGAGTGATACATGAATTTACCCAGACAAGAGCAGGCTTTGTACCCCTAAGGCTCATGACCCCCCTGCCATAGGATTTTGATTAGGTTTTTAGTACCAGGGACATATTCCCTCCCATAGAGTGGGCCTTCGGTCCAATTAGAAAGCATTTGGTTTGCCCCAGAGCAGACATGCCACTATTGCACTCCTTCAGTCATTTGGCTTGTCTGGCCAAATTTGAGGTTTCCAGTGTCTCCTGTTTTCACCACTGATGACTTCTGTCTCCCATAAGACTGCATGTAGTGGAGCTTTTTCCAGCTTTCAGTTGGCGGGACTACAGGGAGAAGGTTTTCTGCTCAGCACCAACTTGATTTCTCAGTGACTTTGCTGCTCAGGCATGTGAAGTCTTCAGCAAAAGGGTCTGACCATCTCTTTCTCACAGGGAACCAAGGGCCTTGGCAACAGCCTATAATATTATACAGGCAACAGGGACCTCCCTGGCCAATGACTCACTGGAAGGTATCCCATCCCAGGCACTCAAAATTTTCTAGTAACCATCTATGCCTTCTGGATGTGCCATTATTTAAGAAAATAGATTTTCATATGTCTTATTCAGAATATCTTGAATTTTGATTGACCCTCATCCTCTGTCCTTCTTTTATACAATCTCTTCCCCTGACCTTGCTTAGGCCTTTCCGCTCCCTGAAATCTGTTCTTCTTCTTACATATATACAATGCTATCCTTTTAAGACCTTCCCTCTCCTCCCTCCTTTATAGCCTTTTTCTATAGAGCTAAGAGCAACCTACAGAATGGGAGAAAATCTTTGCTAGTTACATATCTGACAGAGGATTAATGTCTAGAATATACAAAGAACTCAAAAATCCTCTGCTACTGATTTTTGGTTCCAAATCACACACAAGTCTATACATTTGTAGCTAGGATCCACATGTAAGAGAGAATATGCGACATTTGGCTTTCTGGGACTGGGTTACTTCACTTAGTATAATCCTTTCCAGATCCATCCAGTTCCCTGCAAATTTCATAATTTTATTTTATTTGCCACTGAATAGAACTCCATTGTGTAGATATACCACATCTTTATTATCCATTCATCTGTGGATGGACATCTAGGCTGGTTTCATTTCCTAGCTATTGTGAATAGAGTAGCAATAAACATGGTTGTGCAAGTATCTCTAAGGTAGTGAGAAGAGTCATTAGGATATATGCCTAGGAATGCTATAGCAGGATCATATGACAAATCTATTTTTAGCTGTCTCAAGAACCTCCACACTGATTTCCACAATGGCTGTACCAGATTATATTCCCACCAACAGTGCAGAAAAATTCCTCTTTTACCACATCCTCACCAACATTTACTGTCATTTGCTTTCTTGATGATAGCCATTCTGATGGAAGAGAGATGTAATCTCAAGGTAGTTTTAATTTCCATTTCCCTGATGGATAAAGATGTAGAACACTTTTTTAGATGTTTATATGCCATCTGTATTTCTTTGAGTGAGAACTCTCTATTTAGTTCCATAGCCCATTTTTGATTGGGTTGTTTGATTTCTTATTGTTCTGTTTTTTGAGTTCTTTGTACATTCTAGATCTAATCCTCTGTCAGGATCTATTTTCATTTTTTACATATAGATAACCAGTTTTCCCAGCACCACTTGTTGAAGAGGCTGTCTTTTCTCCAATGAATATTTTTGGCATTTTTGTGAAATTGGATGGCTGTAGCTGCCTGGATTAACATCTGGGTCCTCTATTCTTTTCCATTGATCTACATGTCTGTTTCTGTTCCAATACCATACTGTTTTTGATAATATGGCTTTGTAATATAGCTTAAAATCTGGTACGGTGATACCACCAGCCTTATTTTTGTTGCTCAAAATCTTTTTGGCTATTCAAGGTTTTTGTGCTTCCAAATGAAATTTAGGAATTTTTTTCTATTCCTGTGAAGAATTCCATTGAAATTTTAATTGGGATTGCATTGAATGTGTAGATTGCTTTCAGTAAGATTGACATTTTCATATTGATTCTTCTAATCCAAGGATGTGGGATATCTTTCCATTTCCTTGTGTCTTCTGCAATTTCTTGCTTGAGTGTTTTAAAGTCCTCATTGTAGAGCTCCTTCACTTCTTTAGTTAAATTTATTCCAAGGTACTTTTTTTTTTTTTTTTTTTTTTTTTTTGAGGCAGTTGTGAATAGGAGAGATTCCCTGATCCCATTCTCCACATGTTTGTTGTTAGTATATAGGAAAGCTACTGATTTCTTTGTATTTATTTTGTGTCCTGCTATGTTGCTAAAAGTGTTTATCAGCTCTAGCAGTTTGCTGGTAGAGTTTTTAGGTTCTTTTATGTATAGAATCATATCATCTGGATACTTTCGGTTAAGATGGCAGCGTAGGAACCATATCAAAGCAGCATAGGGGTGAAAAGGCCAAAAAACCCTGCAAAATACACTTTTCTACTAAAAAAGTGAGGTGTATAAATTACCAACAGCAGCAGAGAAGTAGGAGAAATCCCAAGCATTTACAGCCCACGCACGCAGGCATAAGCGGCTCCAGCAGCAGTGGCACCAGGTCCACGGGGCCACAGCTGCAAGGCTAGGCTTGACCAGCAGGAAAAGCCAGGTGAGAGGATTTTCCACTTACTCCAGAGCTCTTTGCAAACTCAAAAAATATGAAGGGAGATTGGCAGCGAACAACAGAAGAGCAGATTATGAGGTAGAGGATCACGTGGACCAGTGGGAGAACTAGAACCACCATCCACAGCCTCCCCTCCCCCACTGCCAGCACAAGTGCCAGCAAGCACCAGAGACCAGGGGAAGGGAGATCACAGCACCCAGGACCAGTGAAGAGAGCAGCAATGCAATGACACAGCCAGCCTACTTGAACACACAGTGCACCAAAGAGGGACCCAAGCAGGAGCACAGCATAACAGAGACCAAAATCATTCCAAAAGGTAAATGGGATTACACCAGGCCAGTACCCGCCAAATAAACCTGGTATATAGGCCTGAACAGGAAGTGCTAATTGCACCTTCCATATCCGGATAAATTCTCTGTTAAATCTGATGGGTCGTCGGATTTGCCATTCTTTTTTTGTTTGTTTGTTTGTTTTCATTTATTTATTTGAAAGTGACAGAGACAGAAAGAGGGAGATAGATAGATAGATAGATAGATAGATAGATAGAGAGAGAGAGAGAGAGAATGGGCGCGCAAGGGTCTCCAGCCACTGCAAACTAACTCCAGATTTGTGCTCCCCCTTGTGCATCTGGCTAATGTGGGTCCTGGGGAACTGAGCCTCAAACCGGGGTCCTTAGGCTTCATAGGCAAGCGCTTAACTGCTAAGCCATCTCTCCAGCCCGGATTTGCCATTTTTAAATAAGCTATATTTTGGGCTTGCTATTAGTTGCTTCTTCATTTATAGTGGCTTTTTTTTCTCTTCTGTTGTACATTAGGGAAGGGTCTCACTTGGTCACAAGCTGACTTGGAACCTTAAATAGACCAGAAATCTTAACCTTATTGTTGACAGGATTAAGGGTATGGGGCACCACACACCTTAAGGGACAGTGACCTTGTTAGAGGATCTGGTTGTCATAATACCTACTCTTGCATGAATACTCTGAGCTGTTTTTCATTGAATGTGCATATTGTTTAGTTAAATTTTAGAATCTGCCTGTATTTTGTTCCACTCAGCCTAGAATCATATCATCTGCAAATAGTGATAATTTGATCTCTTCCTTTCCAATTTGTATCCCCTTTATGAGTGTCTCTTGCCTTATTACTATAGCTAAGATTTCCAGTACTATATTAAATAAAAGTGGGGACAGTGGACACCCTTGTTTTGTTCCTGAATTTAGTGGAAAAGATTTGAGTTTTTCACAATTTAGTATTATGTTGGCTGTGGGTTTGTCATAAATGGCTTTTATTATGTTGAGTTATGTTCCTTCTATTCCCAGTTTCTGTAACACTTTTACCATGAAAGAATGTTGGATTTTGTCAAATGCCTTTTATGCATCTATTGAGATGATCATGTGATTTTGTCCTCCAGACCATTTATATGATGTAGTACATTTATTGGTTTGTGTATGTTAAGCCATCCCTACATCACTGGGATAATGCCAGCTTGGTTGGGATGAATAATCTTTTTGATATATTCTTGTATTATGTTTGCCAATATTTTGTTCAGCATTTTTGCATCTATGTTCATGAGGGAGATTGGTCTGTAATTTTCTTTTTTTGTTCTTTCTTTGCCTGGTTTTGGTGTGAGGGTGAAGCTGGCTTTATAGAAGGAGTTTGGTAGAATTCCTTCCTTTTCTATTTTATGAAAAAGTTTGAGAAGCAAGCATTGGTGTTAGATCTTCCATGAAGGTCTGATAAAATTCAAAGTGAATCCATCTGGGCCTCAGCATTTTTTAGTTGGGAGACTTTTTATAAGTCCTTAGATCTCTGTACTTGTTATAGGTCTAATTAGATGGTTTATCTCATCTTGATTTAATTTTGGTAGGTCATATGAATCAATGAAATCATCCATTTCTTTCAGGTTTTCAAACTTAGATGCACATATATTCTTAAAGTATGTCCTTATATTTGTCTGAATTTCTTTGGTATCTATTGTAATGGTACCTTTTTCATCTCTAATTTTATTAATTTTTGTCTCTTATCTCTTTCTTCTGGTCAAATTTGATAAGGGTTTATCAATCTTGTTTATCCTTTCAAAGAATCAACTCTTTGTTTTGTTGATTGTTTGGATTGTTTTTTTTTTTTTTTTTTTTGGGGGGGGGGTTCTATTACATTGATTTCTGCCCTAATCTTTATGATTTCTTCTTGTCTACTGCTTTTTGGTTTGCCTTGTTCTTCTTTTACCAAGGCCTTAAGGTGAAGCAATACATTGTTTATTTGTGAACTCTCTAATTTCTTAATATAGACACTTAGAGCTATAAATTTGCCTCTTAGGACTGCCTTCACTATGTCCCAAATGTTTTGGTATGTTGTATTATCATCATCATTTGATTCTATGAATTTATTGATTTGCTTTTGGATTTCTTCAATGACCCATTGATCATTCAATGGTGTACTGTTTAGTCTCCATGAATTTCTGTATGGTCTGTAGCTTTTCCTGTTGCTGATTTGCAGTTTAATCCCATTGTGGTCAGATAGAGTACAAGGGATTATTTCAGTTTTCCTATATTTATGGAGATTTGCTTTGTGTCCTAATATATGGTCTATTTTAGAGGATGTTCCATGTTCTGCTGAGAAAAATGTATAATCTTCAGCATTTGGATGGAATGTTTTGTAGATATCTGTTAGGTCCATTTGTTCCATGATATCATTTAACTCAGATGTCTCTCTGTTTATCTTTTGCCAGGATGACCTGTCAATTGATGAAAGTGGGGTATTAAAGTCTCCCACTACAATTGCATTTGGTGTTATCTGTGACCTTAAGTCTAATAGTGTTTTTTTGATGAAACTGGGAGCCCCCATTCTATGTGCATACATGTTTAGGATTGTAATGTCCTCCTGCTGGAGTGTTCCTTTCATCAGTATAAAATTACCTTCGTTATCTTTCATCACTATTGTTGGTTTGAAATCTATCCTGTAAGATATTAGGATTGCAACAACTGCTTGTTTCCTAGGCCCATTTGCTTGAAATGCCTGTTCCCATCTTTTCACCTCAATGTAATGTCTATCTTTTATTGAGAGATGAGTTTCCTGGAGGCAACAAATGGCAGAATCCTGCCTTTTAATCCCATCTGCAAGCCTGTGTCTTTTGGATGGTGCATTGAGGCCATTGATATTAAGAGTTATTATTGAAAGATATGCATTTATTCTCACCATTCTTCTTGTTTTGTAGTGTTTCCTGTTTTCCCTTTACTCATTTGTTTTAACTGTTATTTGACTGTGTTTTTTTTTCCTATTTCTTTCAATGTGTGTTTTGCTTTCTCTTTAGCATTAAGAATTTCTTCAAGTATTTTCTGTAGAGCTGGTTTAGTTGTCATAAATTCCTTTAGACTGTTTTTGTTGTGGAATGTCCTTATTTATACATCAATTTGGATATATAGCTTTGCAGGATAAAGTAATCTTGGTTGACAGTTGTTATCTTTTAGAACTTGGAATACATCATTCCAAGCCCTCTGGCCTTTAAAGTTTGTGTTGAGTAATCTGCAGTTATTCTGATGGACTTGCCTTTGTATGTGACTTGCTTCTTCTCTCTAACTGCTTTCAATATATTTTCTTTGGATTGTGTGTTTAGTAGTTTAATTATAACATGGCAAAGAGAGGTTCTTTCCAGATCTTGTCTGTTTGGCATTCTAAAAGCTTCTTGTATCTGCATTGGCATTTCTTTCCCAACTTGGGGAAATTTTGCTTCTATGATTTTGTTTAAAATACCTACTAAGGCTCTGGCTTGAAATTCTTCTCCTTCTGTTATACCCTGAATTTTTGTGTTTGATCTTTTCATAGTGTCCTGGATATCTTGAGATTCCCATTCATACCTTGCTACTAGCTTGTCTTTCTCCTTCTTGGACTGCATTAGGTCTGCCACCTGGTCTTCTAGTTTAGATATTCTGTTCTCTCCTTCATTCATTCTACTGGAGAGACTTTCCACAGTTTTTTATATTATTGACTGTATTCTTCAGAGCCAGGATTTCAGCCTGATTTTTCTTCAGTATTTCTACTTCCTTACTCATGTCTTGTAATGACCTCTTTATTTCATTAAGCTGGTTTCCTGTGTTCTCTTTCAGAATTTTGTTTTCCTCTTTAATTCCTTTGTTTTCTTCTTTGATTCCCTTCATTTCTTCTCTGATTTCTTTGAGAATAGATACCATCCTTTTCTTGAAATCTTTGTCAGGCATTTCATCTAAAACAGTCTTGTTGTTGATCATTTCTGATGGATTTATAGTTTTTGGTGGGACTGTATTGTTTTGATTCTTTTAGTTTCTTGTATTATATTGTAGCAACTTTTGCATATTGAGTTGATTTGATGCTTGTGTTTTCTACTTATCTGCAATGTTCCCAGATGTGGTAATCCAACTCAATATATCCTCAGGATAGGAGTTCAAGGTGCCAAGTGTAGCTCTTTTCCCCCAACCAAGCCACAGAAGTAATCCTAGGTGTTGAGTTTGCTTGCTTAGGAAGTATTCTAGTGGACTGGGTGGAATGATTTATTTGCAAATTCAAAACTTCAACTGAGTAACATACATAGTCAATAAAAACCAGCACAAAGTACACAATTGTGGGGCATAAAACAAACAGTCATATAAAGCCCAAATCCCTTAGGGTGTATGTTGTTCTACACCCTTAATCTTGTCAGCTGGGAGGTAGAGGTTTCTGTTCTGAATTGGGTTCCAGGTCAACCTGGATCTGGATCAGACCCTGCCCACAATAATGACAAAAGCACCAAAGGCAACAATATTCAACCCCCAAACCCAGGTTATTTGAAAATGGTAAAGCCAACCAAGAATATATACCCCATAACCTTCCTTCCCTGACAGGGAAAGAGAGATTAGTTCTTTCAAGACTGTATACCTGTTTTGTTTTTTTTTTTTGTTTGTTTGTTTGTTTTCAGTCAGCCTTGTTAATTTTTGGGGTGGTTTCCAATCTCACCAATGCTGAGTGCCCGCCTCCATCCCTCCATGTTGTACTATGCAGCTGTCCCTCTGATCCACTCTGCTGGCTGCCTTGCCACTTGGGGATAAAAGCTAGAGGCTCATGGTTCTGATGGTGGGGGATGGGAGAGTTCTGGATTTGCTCACACTTTCAGTAGCTCTTTAGTTGATCTCAGCTGTCTTTCCCTCAGATTTCTTAACTTTGCAAGAAGGCTGATGGAGTTGAAAAAAATCTGTTGCTTGGTTTCTTCTGCTGCTGCTGCTTGACAAGCCTGGCAGGACTGAGCTGGGCAGGCACATGGTCATGGCTACAATTGCCTCATTGGGACTCTGGCCATTTTCCTCCTTTCTGGTGGATCTTGGTCTCGCCTGCTTCTCCACTGTGTCTAAGAATAACCAATACTCCTTCACTTTTCAGAAGAAGAGTGTATTTTGCTGGAATTTTGGTTAAATCCCTCCCTTGGCTGGTTTGTCATGGCCTCTAAGCTGCCATTTTACCTGGAAGCTCCTACCTCAAAATTCTTTTTTTAATTGATTAATTTTTTTATTAATTAGTTTTGTACTCAGTGAATATGGTCAAGTTGGTACCATTGTTAGGCTTGTCCATGTCCTACACCCTCCCCCTAGCCCCTCCTTGTTGAGGTATATGGGTCATTCATTGTGGAGTTAGCCCACAGTTATGGGTAGGAGAAATGTCTCTGTGTATCATGACCCAATGCGTGGCCCTGACATTCTTTCCGCCCCTCTTCTGCAAAATTTCCCTGAGCCATGTTGGGTTCATTTTGGGTCTGCTTCAGTGATGAGGTGTTGGGAGCCTCTGTGTCTCTGGATATCTGACTTGGTAGGAGTTGATTGTTCTCTGTGTCGATCTCCTTCACCCTTGTGCTGGTACCTGGTTCACCATGCAAAGAGCACCCTTGCTTGTTTTGCCAATTATTCTGTTTCAGCTGGGGCCCTTTTGAGGTATGATGGGGTGATTCTTTCCTTAGGATCTGCATCTTATGGAATGAAAGTAGGCCTTGGATATCCAAATATAACCTTAGCAAAAGAAACATCTCTGGAACCACAGTAACAAAAACAATATAGTAATGGCAGAAAAACAGACATATAGATCAATGGAACAGTTTAAGAAACCACAGGTACTTGATCTTTGACAAGAAAACAACAATGTACACTGAGAAAAAACAGCATCTTCAACAAATGGTACTGGTCAAATTGTATAACCAAATGTAACAAAATGAAAGTAGACATACTCCTCTCACCATGCACAAAAATTAACTCCAAGTGGGTTAAAGACCTCATTATAAGACCAGAAATTCTTAAACAACTGTGAGAAAAATTGGGGGAATTCACCATGATATAGGAGTGGGGAAAGACTTCCTGAACAATACCCCAGAAGCACAGGAAATTAAACAATCATTCAAACAGTGAGTCCTCATAAAGCTAAAAGTTTTTTTTTTTTTTTTCAGACAAACATACCCTAGACAGAGTCAACACACTATCCACAGAACAGGAGAAAATCTTTGCCAGTTATACCACCACTGTGCCCAATATGTAGAATCTACAAAGAACTCAAAAAAAAAAAAAAAAAAAAAAGCAAAGGAAAAGAAAAAAAAGAAGTCAAATAACCCACCTGGATAATGGGTCAGAGAACTGAATAGGGAATTCACAAAGGAAGAAGTACAAGTACTAAAGCTTGCCTAAGAAAATGTTCAACATTTTTAACCATTAGGGAAATGCAAATTCAAACAACTATGAAATTCCACTTTATTCCAGTCAGGACAGCAATCATTAAAAATCAAACTACAGAGGCTAGAGAGGTGACTTATCAGTTAAGGCACTTGCTTGTGAAGCATAAAAACTCATATTTGAATCTCCAGGTCCTGTGTAAGCCAGACATACAGTGATGCAAGTGTACAAGGTTGCACATGCACACAAAGAGGCACATGTTTCTGGAGTTCATTTGCAGCAGGTGAAGTCGTGGTCATGCAAATTCTCTCTCTGTCCTCTCTCTCTGCCTTTCTCTCTCTCTCTCAAATAAATAAAAGAAAAAAATTAAAAAATTAAACTGCAATAAATGTTGGTGAGGATTTTAGGAAACAGAAACCCACATTCATTTCTGGTGGGAGTGCAAACTTCTACAACCACTATGAAAATTAATATGGAGACTCCTGAAAAAGATGAAAAGAAACCTACCAACTGACCTAGCTAATCCTCTACTGGCATCTACCCTAAAGGCTCATTCTTCGTTGCAGAGATATTTGCTAACCATGTTTATAGCTGCTCAGTTCACAATAGCTGAAAACTAGTGTCAACCTAGATACCCATCGTTTGATGAATGGCTAATGAAGATGTGGTACATTAACACAATGGAATTCTACTTAGCAGTAAGGAAAAATGATATAATAAAATTTGTAGGAATATGGATGGACTTGGAACAGATCATAGTAAGTGAATTCACACAAGCACAGAAAGATAAATGCTGCATGGTCTCCCTCATCTGTGGTTCCTAACCTGGAATAGCTTGAGTTGCAGACATACCTGACAGGCAGCTCAACTGATAAATAATAGGGATGGAAGGGTTAGAGGAAATGGGAGGGTCAATGGAGAAACAAACAAAACTAAATCCCAAATGAATTGGTACTATGAAAACCTTCCTCCTGGATAGTAAACTAAAAGGCTTCACTCTCAATAGGTGTATGGGGAGGTATCTGGTAAGAAGGACCCTGGAAAAGGTGAGTGAAGCTTAACCCTAAAATATTTGGTGCTGGCTTATAACTCCTAGTACCATAAATTGCTTACAAGCCATGTTGAGCTATTGATCAGAGAGACCTATGAGTGTCCCAAACAAGACAGGCTTCTGTCAAAGTACTTGAGGTTAAAAGTAAGACCTTATTGCTGAAGATACCACATGCTGCCAACAAATAACAATGAGAGATCCAGCTGGAATCTGGAAAGAAGCTAGTTCCCAGATGGTTAGTTCATATAGTGCTGAAAAGTACTACATAAGCTGCTGGGGGGAAATGGCCAAAAACATTGTTAGCAAGTATGAGAAACTGCCATATGAAAGCAGCCAGCCTGGCAAAATGCGCGGACCTGGGCAATGGTGGCACCCCGCCTAATTGGGTATCCAATTGCCTTCTGATTGACTAAGAGATCCATTCAGTGGCAAGGAACCCACAGCTGGAACTAGAAACCAAGTCAAAATACTATTGTGACCAAGATTATAGTCTCCAGTGAGAAGCTACCCCTAGTTTTTGGCCCAAAGAGAGGGTATACCTATCAAAATCTAAATTAACAATGCTTATCCCATTTAACCTGTACTGATCTCCCTCTCCATTGGAGGATCTATTCTTCTTTTTCAGAAGACAGTGAGAACCAAGGAAAACCAAGATCTATCAACAAGAAAGATAGTTGACAACCTGGCAGGAGATTAACCACCCCTCACACATCAGCTAGGGCCCAGGTGAAATTACAAAGGAATTGGTGAGACAAGAAAGAGTGTTGCTTACATGGCAAGCATGACAATATGTGCCATGGTGATGAATACAGAAACTGAGGATTCTCAAAATGTACCAAGGTAGAAATCCAGAAGCTGCTGAAAGCTCAACAATAAAGTAGACTTAAAACACACCCACCATGGCTCAGGGAATTTTGCAAAAGAGGGGGCAGAAACATCATAAAAGCCACAGAGTATGAAGGAATAACCAGAGGCATCCCCACACACATAATGACTAACTGCTCCTCTCACAATTCATAACCCACAACTCCATGATGAATACCAGCAATCTCCTGGAGGAGGGCCCTCAGTTGGAATGGGGACAGGGAGGAGGGAAATGATGGCACCAACACATGATGTGTCCATACAAAGTTTCTACTTAATAAAAAATAAATCCAATTTTTAATACCACAATATCAGACTAAAGATATAATATTTTATAAATGGAATAAGACTGTGGTTACATGGTCATGTGACCCATTGACCCTATTATATAACAGAGTGACAGGAGGGCCTCTGGTCACATAGCTGAGAAGACATCTTGGAGATCATCATCTGCAAGAATGAGACATTTGTCCTGCAGAATGTATACACACACTAAAACAACAACCATTATATTGTTCTGGATCCTTTATTGATAGAAGGCCTCCTATGGGTCTCAGTGTTCAGGGATTGAAGTAAAACAGTCCAACTTGCATCAGCTCCAGCTGTGCAAATAGTGAAAGTATGTTGTTTTCCCCTGCAATTGTGAAGGTATGGATGCCCTGGTTCCACCAGGAAATATGTCACATGTGTCATTCAGCACTCAGCTGTGGTTACAACATGGTCAGTCATGCTGGTCAAGTTTATTGCCAGTAAGTACAGAGCAGAGCTGTCATTCTCACAGGTGTAATTAATCTGTCACTCAGACAGCAGTTATGCTGATGGTATACTGGAGAGACAGGGAAGATCATTGTGGAGATCAGGCTGTGTCCTGCTCCCAGTTAATCCACATATTGTATGAAATGGTGGCTTTTCAGACTGTGCCTTCTCCTGAGAGACTCCATTTTAAGGGTGGAGGTTATATTTGATTCTGGGTGGACCTGTGAATCTACTTGACATTCCCCCATGCTGCATGCTGCACAGAATGGTTAGAGAAGATGCTACCCTGCAAATTTACCAGGGTGGATTGGTACAAGTAGAAGGACACATCATATTAAAGCTGTATCATGAAAACCAGACCCAGGCATTTATTGCACACACTGGATTGAAATCTGAGTGTAACTCTTTCACCTAGACTCCATAAAATGTCTACACCTATCACTATAATGTGACTGCCTGCACAAACCTGTCAGCTGACTTCATGGTGTGTATGTTGTTCAAGTGGCTTCAGGTCGATTCAGTCCTCACTGTTGATGCTGCCTACTCAGTTGCCTTTTATCTTCCTTCCATTCACCCATCTATTTCTGTGGACCCTGTGTGCCAACTGGGTCTTTTAGTCAGCTTTGACCCTGCCGCCTGACTTCATAGACAAATCTCCTATAGTCTCTCCTTCAGCAGGTTATCCTATCAAAACAGAGACTTTTGCACTTTCTCATTTTCTCTGTTCCAGCCTCTCAGTCCTCCTTGGAACTCTCTTTAACTCCTTTGTAGCCATTTATAGTGCTATATTTACTGTGTGATGTGTGGTGTGTCCTGTGTGATTTGAGTTAATATTAATATTGGAATAAAAATTAAAAAAAAAAAACTAGTTTGCCTTGGCTACGGCCTCTGGAAAGCAGGGAGGATCTGGCAAGAGGCTGCCATTGGAACCACCACACCTTGGAAATTTATTGCAATTCAGTAAATTTTGACTATGAAATGGTGGCTTTTCAGACTGTGCCTTCTCCTGAGAGACTCCATTTTAAGGGTGGAGATTGTATATGATTCTGGGTGGACCTATGAATCTACCTGGCATTCCCCCATGCTGCACGCTGCACAGAATAGTTAGAGAAGATGCTACCCTGCAAATTTACCAGGGTGGATTGGTACAAGTAGAAGGACATGTCATATTAAAGTTGTGTCATGAAAACCAGACCCAGGCATTTATTGCACACACATATGAAAGACACAAGTGTGTTGGTCTATGTTTCTGACATAGCATGTTTAGGACAAAGGTGTTTAGCATTCAGAAGACTCACCAGCTTTCACTTAGAACCTTTCTGCCCATTTGGGATAGATAGCAAATGGACAAATGCAACAGTTGTAGCCTGATAAGGACACAGTTATGAGAAGCAATCATTCCTCAAGAAGATCTGGATTAACCATCTTGATCAGCCATCTAAAACAACACAGTTAAGGAGTGTAGGAAATGCAGTATGCTTCATATTAAAAAAAAAATGTCATCTTAAGACAAGCCATAGTGAGGATGATAATTTCTCCCATTAATCTTCTTGCAAATCTCTTTAGGAATAAGATACCAACCAGAAGCCTCAAAGAACTGTTGCTACATGAGATGAATTTATACAAGCAAGGAGATCCAGTCAGCTGGAGGATGTCACAAGGGCACTGCTTAGCTTGCTGCTTCAGAATAAAGATTTTGCCACCTGCAGGACTGGTACCCACTGACAGGTGCAGCATGCAGTTCTAGAGCTAGGGATGCAATTGATTGATTGTACCTGTATTTTGGTCAAATTCTCTATTCTCCATGTCCCCTTTAGAGGTGTTATTGTGATATACTTCCCTAATCAAAGGGATTTCAACATCAGAATCTGTTTCCTGAGGGTCCCAGCTTGAGACACTTCACAATCACTTGGCTTTTCAAAGAAAAACACATGAGTTGTATTTTTTTAAGTGGCTTCCATATACAAAAGTACAATGATACAACTCACTCAGTTGTTTCCCAAAGCAACATGATCAGATTCTCATAGCAAATAAAGGTTGTGCTATGTTACTTTTCTTTTGATTTTTATTCTGAAAGCATATATACAAAGAAGCACTGATTCCCACAAGCCAGTTTCATTTCTTCATTAGTAGAGCTCTGTGTGAGACTTAGCTTTTTTGTTTCTTTTTATTCTAATTTAGATCTCACCCACCAAATCCTACCTATATAAATAAGTATTAACACAATAGCAGCAAGAGATAACAACAAAAAAACCTTTCCTTAATTTATAGATACCCTACAGGAAGTTATTAAGGATTCATGAATAGTAATAGAGTCTAAATCTAGGTAATGGTTTGGTTCTTCTCCAATTGCAGCCTTAGCTTCTAAAACAGCAGATATCCTCAGAAATTCATTGTAGCTCAAACAAAATTCTTGCTACTCCATTGCTAATTGACATTGCAGGAGCATATGTATCGAATTCCCCAATAAAGAAATAAATACCTGGTATGTGCAGGGAGGGAAAAGAAAGCATGCTAAAGAAATGCAAACATCAACATGGAAAAATATTTTATGAAATGCTTTAAGATGGGGATTTGTATATTTTAAGTCTTCTGTTTATATTTACATTTATATCACTGATCCGTAAATTTCCAAATGAAAAAGTGGCAGCACTCTGTGACAGAGACATACTGGGGTAATTATGGGGAAAAAAATCCAAAACACCCTGAGGTCCTCAATGTTTAATTAGCATAAAAACATTAGCCTTGCAAATTTCCATAGTTCTTCATTTTCTTCTTCCATTTTTTTTTTTTTAACAAGGGACAAGAGAAAAGCAAGTATCATACAATGTAGCTATGAGATGGGTTTAAAACCACCACTTCCTTAGTCCATGACACACTCATTTTGCTTTTTTAAGGCATTACTTGAAAATCTGCTAGTGTCTAAAAAATAATTATGTTGGGTTGAAAATACTTAACTAAGAAAACTAAGTAGATATGAGTAAATACATCTGATTAGACAACAAAAATAAAAGGAATATTGTGAAAGTAAACTGAAGCTAGTTACTAGTGCACAAGAAATCACCCATACATTTTTGCCAGAAGATTACAGTTTTAGGTCTAAAGCTTCTAGCCACTAGTCAAAAGAATGAATTCATGATAGGAGTTTGAGTGATATTTTTCTACCACATACAAACAACACAGCACATTAAACAAATGTAATTACTGTGCCTGAAATTTGAAAGATACATTATATTAGATGAAATTGGTGCCAGTGGGCAGTGGTATGAGTCCCAAAGAACCACACACTGAAGTTTCCTGATTCTGGCATCTACTCACAATGAATTTTACCACAGACACTTAGTAAGGTAGTAGAAATAGAAACAGTGTATTTGGAAGGAGAAAGGCACTCCCAGGTATGAGAAGAGGCTAGTGAGTTGAAAATGATATACTCCTCCAAAACCCCAGGCCATGAGCTCCATGATCCTAGGCTCCTAGGTCAGTTACATAGCATCTCCTTCTCTCTCTTTCTTGCATTTTCATATCTAGGCAGAGCATTTGCTCTCTTGCTAAAGGTTTACATGTACTCAGTATTGAGATGGTTTCCATCCTTTTTGTTGATTACATCTAATTCTATGTGTCGATGATAATATAGCCCTCTCCAAGTCCCTATTATCCTGATACTACTCCTCTCTGATACCTACACTCCCAAAACTTTTTTTAGGGGAACAGAAATATGATGATCAGTTAATCTTCATATAACTGCTATGTTGATGAGGGGCATAGTCTCTGCCTAGCAGAGAGCATAAGCCTTTCTATTATTAATCTCTCTATTGTTTGTAGAGGAGGTTTTGGATTTTTTGAAGTAGGAATTAGCGGGAATGCATGGACCATAGCAGAATAGTTTTAAAATATCATATGTCCTAAAAGATAAATGTTTCATCACAAGATTAAACACACAAAGTCCAAGCAAGGGTAGCATCATTATGCCAACTGATGACCTAAGACAGGGTGTGAGCCAGGAATGCTATGTTGTGTTTGTCATGGAAGAGTACCCTAATATGCACTATTCCTGGGGGTATGATCCCTTGGACTTTAAAAATATAAGCCAGGCGTGGTGGCGCACGCCTTTAATCCCAGCACTCAGGAGGCAGAGGTAGGAGGATCGCCATAAGTTCAAGGCCACCCTGAGATGACAGAGTTAATTCCAGGTCAACCTGGACCAGAGTGAGACCCTATCTCGTAAAACCAAAAACAAACAAAAAAATAAAATAAAATAAAAATATTGCTTACCATTGACTGTTTTATGTTGAGAATGTGGTAAAATATGAATAATTTTTAGTAGGAATCCAAAGTTGCATTGAAAAGGATTAAAACAGTGACAGTACGAGACTGTAACCATGAATACCAACAGTGTCAGAAAAAAAAATGAAGGAAAATAAAGCATAGAGTAAGTCTATAAGTTCTGTGGCCTTATAGATAGCATTTATCTTTGTCTTATACGTGTGTAGCTATGACTGTACCACCTCATCAGTAGCCTATGATCAGGACTTAGTGGGAAAGTGTGTAAGACCTGAACCTTCATCTACTTCTTGATTTTATGTTGTTACCAATCATTTTGTTCTTTGAATACACTTCCCTTCTGGGTGTTTAAGATTATGTAAGTAGCCAAAAATTATCCATTTTTTAAGGTCAGTGTGACACCTTAGGAGTTAATTTTAGATGTCTGGAAAGAGCCCCATGACTCCTTTAGACTTTCTATACTATGTGTGACATCTTCTGGGCTGATCAGGTTCTTGACACCCATGTGAAATCCTTTGAAAGTATTGACTCTTTTCTCTGATTTAACCCTCCTCTTGAAGACTATACATTGTCTGGAGTTTAATGTCTGGGTTTCAATGGCCTCTCTAATCAACTAAGGCAGGCAATGTAAGTTTTTTAGAGGTGTCTTGTCATTTAATGGGCCTGTTATCCTGGGGACAAGGACCAAAATTGTGGTTGTCCTTTCAGTTCCTATAGCCCTATTGGCTTTGGACTCCATGTATGGTTACCAAACACCAGAAGGTCATTTATACAGTCTTGAAGAAAAATGTAGATATAAGCCCCATCTGATCATGTTTTGTCTTTAGCAAAACAGGTTTACTTAAAGGATGATAGAAATCTTAAATTGTCAATGATTCATCATTTTTCCTAACATTAAACATAAGCTGTCTGGTGATATTACTTACACCTCTTTTAAGGCTTGGGGATTAAATTTGTCCCAATTGTGAAGAGTATATCTTAGAGGCAATCTATGAGGATTTAAAGGATAGTTAGGATTGGAAAGCTAGGAATTGAAAGAAAACCAAGGCCTAAGATCTTAATAGGAGTTAGGGAAGTATGTCAGCCCAATTCCAGAATTACCAATAGTCTCCAGATACTAAGAAAATAACATTGTAGTTTAATGTAAATGCAGTAAACTGTATTGGAAATACAGAAAACATGTGTATCTTATCTTTAAATACTTAATAACTATAAATACATGTAAAACATGTTGCCATGGAGGCATTTTATTTTATTCTTAAATATTTTTCTATTAATTAGTTTTGTACTCCGTGAATACACTCAGTTTGGTGCCATTATTAAGCTCATCCATTACCTACCCCCTCCCCTTGGCCCCTCCTTGTTGAGGTATATGGGTCATGCATTCTGCACTTAGCCCAGAATTATGGGTATCATAAATATCTGCATATAATGACCCAACATGTGGCTCTGACATTCTTTCACCCCCCTTCCACAAAATTTCCCTGAGCCATGTTGGATTCATTTTTGGTCTGATTCAGTGATGAGGTGTTGGGGGCCTCTGGGTCTCTGGGTCTATGATTTGGTAGGAGTTGATTTTTCTCTGTGTTGATCTCCTTCACCCTCGTACTGCTACCCGGTTCAGCAATAAAACAGCACCCTTGCTTGTTTCTCCAATTGCTCTTAGTTTCAGCTGGGGCACACTTGAGGTATGATGGGGTGGCTCTCTCCTCAGGATCTATATCTATCTGAAAAACAGAAGAAGATTCTCCAATGGAGAGGAAGTTAGCACCAGACAAATGAGATAAACCTTACTTCTTTTATAGAGAATTTAATAGGTGTGGGCCCTCTTGTAGCCCAGGATTGATGGTGGCTTGATAATGGAGAGCAGGCTTATGTTTGGATATAGTTCTGACTTGTTTCCCAGCTCCAGCTATGGGTCCCATTCTTCTGAGGGGATCAGTTAGCCAAATCAAGAGTAGTTGGTTTCCCTCAATGGCTATGCATCATTATTGCAGTTGTGTGAGCATCACAATAGGTTATTTGCTCATAAGTAGGTGAGACCATGAGTTGCTTGGGCAGATATTGGTCATTTTCCCCCAGTCGCCCATGTAGCACCTTCTGGCACTAGACACACACTGACAGTCTGGGGACTGACTCTCTTCCAGCTTCCAGCCATGCCATTCCATTTTATCTGTCAACCACATAAGGTGTCTTCAGCAGTAGGGTCTTAGCACTAACCTTTGGTGAGTCATCAAGTAGTCTGACAGAAATCTGTCTTTCTTTTAGGAAACCTTGTAGGTCTTTCTGATCAAAAGCTCATTGTGGATGATAGCCACATGTTGGTACTGGGAGTTACAGGGCAGTGCCCACTAAGAAAATGAGGAAAAAGGTAACTAATATACAAGAGTTAGAGAAAAGAGAGAGAGAGAGAGAGACAGACAGAGAGAGAGAGAGAGAGAGACAGACAGAGAGAGAGAGAGAGAGAGACAGAGAGAGAGAGAGAGAGAGAGAGAGAGAGAGAAGCTGTAGATGATTAAGGTCAGTCTTCATCATACCCTCTCCAGTGTCTTGTGGCTCAGGTGTTCCCTCTAAAGGCCTGGTGAAGGTTCAGCCATTTGGTCTGCCTTTTAGGATGTAGAATTTTATGGTACCATTGCCATTTGGGCCTAGATTTTTGTTTCCCACCCCCTCCATTGCCCTCCCCACCCATCGTATTGTCTAGTCCATGAGTTGCTGGCTGGGTATGTAAGGCATCTTGGGTAGATTCAGGTTAGGTGCTGTAGAAGAGTGAGTCTATGTGGCAATTTTTTTTTTTTTTCCTGTGATTGGGTAAGTTCACTGAGAATGATCTGTTCCAGGTTCAACCATTTTTCCTCAAGTTTCATTGTGTCATTTATTCTTACTGCTGTATAGAATTCCATGGTGTAGATATACATCTTTCTTATCCATTCTTCTATTTATGGACATCTGGGTTGATTCCAGCTCTTAGCTATTACAAATTAAGCCACTACAAACATGGTTGACCAAATCTCTCTGGCCTGTGGTTTGAAGGTTTTAGGGTAGATGCCCAGTAAGGGAATAACTGGGTCTGTTGGTATCTCTATAGTCAGCTTTTTCAGGAGTCCCCATAATGCTTTCCAAAGTGGCTGTACCATCTTACATTCCCACCAACAGTGGATGAGTGCTACTACTTCTCCACATCCTCGCCAGCATTTATTTTCATTTGATTTTTTGATGTTTGCTATCCTTACTGGGCTAAGGTGCAATCTCATAGTTGTTTTAATTTGCATTTCTCTGATGATTAGGGATGAAGAACATTTTCTTAAGTGTGTGTTTGCCATTTGTATTTCTTCCTCTGTGAACTGCCTGTTGAGCCCTTTGCTCCATTTAGTGAGTGGGGTGTTTGACGTTTTACTGTTTAGACTTTTGAGTTCTTTGCAGATTCTAGAGATTAGGCCTCTATCAGTTGGATAACATAGCAAATATTTTCTCCCATTCTGTGGGTAATCTATTGGCTTTGCTTATTGTATGCTTGTCTGTAAAGAAACTCTTCAGATTCATGTGATCCCACTGATTGAGTGACAGTTTAAGATCATGAGCTACTGGGGTTTTGTTCAGGAAGCCTTTTTCCATTCCTATATCATGGAAAGTACTTCTTATATTTTCTTCCAGTAGTAGTCGAGTTTCTGGTCTTATCTTGAGGTCTTTGATCCATTTGGACTTGAGTGTAGTGCATGGTGAAATGTGTTGATCAAGTTTCAATTTCCTGCATATGGTTATCCAGTTTGTCCTGCACTATTTGTTAAAGATGCTGTCTTTTTTCCAGTCTATATTGTTAGGGCCTTTGTCAAATATCAAGTAGCTATAGTTGCTTGACCCAAAGTCCGGGTCCTCAAGTCTATTCCATTGGTCTATACTGCTGTTTTTAGTCCAGTACCATGCTGTTTTTATTACTATGGCTTTGTAATATAGCTTTAGATGAGGTATGGTGATGCCTCCAGAGGTATTTCTTTGGCTGAGGATATGTTTGGATATGTGAGGCCTTCTGCCTTTCCATATGAAATTTGAGATCATTTCTTCTATCTCTGTGAAGAACACTGTAGGTATTTTAATTAGAATTGCATTTAATCTGTATATTGCCTTTGGTGGGATTGCCATCTTCACAATGTTAATTCTGCCTATCCAGGAGCATGGGAGGTCTTTCCATTTTCTCAGGTCCTCCTCAATTTCTTTTTTGAGTGTTTTTATGTTTTCGTTGTATAGGTCTTTCACTTCCTTGGTTAATGTTATTCCAAGGTATTTTATTTTACTTTATTGTATTTTTGTTGCTATTGAAAATGGGACCATGTCCCTTATTTCTTTCTCTGTATCTTTGCATTTGCATGTAGAAAGGCTACTGATTTTTGTGCTTTGATTTATATCCTGCTACTTTGATGTCAGAGTTAATCACCTTCAAGAGTTTTGGGATGGAGTCTCTGAGGTCTCTTACATATACAATCATGTCATCAGTGAATAGGGCTAACTTAAATTCTTCCTTTCCAAATTGTATCCCTTTTATTTATTTCTCCTGTCTTATTCCTTGAGCTAGGACTTCCAATATATATTGAAGAGCAGAGGTGAGAGCGGACACCCCTGTCTTCTTCCTGATCTCAATGGGAATTCCTCCAGTCTCTCTCCATAAAGTATAATTTGGGCTCTAGGAGCTTTGTATATTGTCTTTATTATGTTAAGGTATGAAGCAATCATGCCATTTCTCTCCAATGTTTTAATCATGAAGTGATGTTTATCGTGTCAAAGTCCTTTTCTGCAACTATCTAAATGATCATGTGGTTTTTGTGTTTAACCTTATTTATGTGGTGTATTATATTGAGAGATTTCTCTATGTTTAACCACCCCTATGTTCCTGGGATGAATCCCACTTGGTCAAGGTGGATAATACTTTTCATGTGTTGTTGTATTCGGTTTGTGAGGATTTTGTACAGGATCTTTGCATCTAAATTCATCAGGGAAATAGGCTGGTAGTTTTCTTTTCTTGTGGCATCTCTGCCTGGTTTTGGAATTAGGGTGATACTAGCTTCATAAAAGGAGTTGGGTAGCTTTCCCTGTTTTCCAATTGTGTGGCACAGTTTGAGGAAGATTGGTTCGAGTTCTTCCATGAAGGTTTGATAGAATTCAGCTTAGAAACCATCTGGTCCTGGACTCTTCTTTTTGGGGAGGTTTTCTATTACTTTTTCAATCTCAATGAGTGTGATAGGTTCATTTAGGAGTTTTATCTGCTCTGAGTTTAGCTTTGATAGATGGTATGCATCCAGGAATTTATCCATCTCCCCCACATTATCCAGTTTTGTGGAGTAGAGGTTTTTGAAATAAGTCCTGATGATTCTCCCAATTTCACTTATGTCTGTTGTGATGTCTCCTTTTTCATTTTGAATTTTTTTAAAGTTTTTTTTTGTTTATTTTTTATTTATTTGAGAGCTACAGACAGGGAGAGAAAGAGGCAGAGAGAGAGATAGAGAGAATGGGGGCGCCAGGGCCTCCAGCCACTGCAAACGAACGCCAGATGTGTGTGCCCCCTTGTGCACCTGGCTAACGTGGGTCCTGGGGTATCGAGCCTCGAACCAGGGTCCATAGGCTTCACAGGCAAGCACTTAACTGCTAAGCCATCTCTCCAGCCCTTACTTTAAATTTTGTTAATTTGAAGCATCTCTTTTTTTTTGCTTGATCAAAGGCCAGGGGTTTGTCAATCTTGTTTTTTTTTTTTTTTCCCAAAGAACCAGCTCTTTGTTTTGTCTTAATTGTTTAATTGTTTTCTTAGTTTCCAATTCATTAATTTCTGCTCTGATTTTAATTATTTCTTTCCTTCTGGAGCTCTTTGGGTTGGATTTTTCTTTCTTTTCCAGTGCCTTTAGGGGGATGATTAGGTTATTGATTTGGGATCTCTCTGTCTTTTTTATGAAGACATTGAGTGCTATGAATTTTCCCCTGAGGACCACCTTCATTGTTTCCCATAGGTTTTGGTACGATATATTCTCATTGTCATTCAATTCTAGAAATTTTGAAATTTCATTTTTTATTTCATCCACTATCCATTTATTGTTTAAAAGTGTGCTCTTCAGTGTCCAGGTACCATTGGGATTCTTGGTGGGTCTTTTGTTGTTAATTTCTAGCAATATAGCATTGTGATCTGATATCATGCAGGGAATTATGTCAATCTTCCTAAATGTGTGGAGGCAGTCTTTGTGACCCAGTATATGGTCTATTTTAGAGAATGTTCCATGGGCTGCTGAGAAGAATGTGTAGTCTGTGGATTTGGGATGGAAAGTTCTATAGATGTCTGTTAGGTCTAGGTGATCTATGGTTTTGTTGAGCTCTCTTACTTCCCTGTTGAATTTCTGTTTGGATGATCTGTCTATTACTGATAATGGTGTATTGAAGTCCCCAACTATGATGGTGTTGGTGCTTATTTCTGTTTTATTGTCAAGTAGGTTTTGGTTTATGAACTGTGGTGCCCTGTGTTTGGTGCATACAGATTTATGATTGTAATATCCTCTTGATGGATCATTCCCTTGATAAGTAGGAAGTGGCCTTCTTTGTCTTTTTTGATTATTTTTGGTTTGAAGTCTATTTTATCTGAATTAATATAGCTATGCCTGCTTGCTTCTTATTCCCATTTGCTTGGAGTATTGTTTTCCATCCTCTCACCCTGAGGAGGTATCTGTCTTTAGTGGTGAGGTGGGTTTCTTGAAGACAACAGATTGAGGGGTCTAATTTTTTGATCCATCCTGTTAGCTTGTCTCTTGATGGGTGAATTAAGGCCATTAATATTTAGGGTAATGACTTTGAGATTTGATTTGATCCCTGCCATATTGTGATGGTAAATGTGGGTTGGTGTTTTCGTGGACTTTGAAGATTTTTGTGCCTACTCTGAGTTTGGTTATTGCGATCTGCTTCCTGTAGGCATTTGAGGTTGATTATTTGTTTCTTCTCTGTGGAGAATTTCCTGAAATACTCTCTGTAGGTTTAGTTGTGTGTTCATGTATTTTTAAAGCTGAGTTTTGTCATGGAATGTTTTTGTTTCACCATCTATTATGAGGGATACTTTTGCTGGGTAGAGTAGTTTGGTTTGGAAGACATAGGTTCTTAGACTTTGAAGTGTTTCATTCCAGACCCTTCTAGCTTTCAGGGTTTCCACTGAGAAGTCTGGGGTAATTCTGATGGGGTTACCTTTAAAAGTGGTGTGCTGTTTTTCCCTGGCTGCTTTTAGGATTTTCTTTTTGGTATCAATGTTTAGAGTCTTAATGACAATATGTCTTGGAGAGTTTCTCCTTTGGTTGGTCCAGTCTGTTTGGAGCTCTGTTGGCTTCTTTTATCTTGGTAGGCCTTTTTTTAAGAGACTGGGGAAGTTTTCTTAAATTATTTTATTAAATAAGTTCTCCATACCTTTGGTCTGAATTTCTTCTCCTTCTGGTATTCCAGCGATCCTGATATTAGGACGTGTAAGTGTATCTCACAATTCCCTCATGTTCTTTTCACAGAAACATTTGAACTTACTGAAAATTTTGAACTCTCAAACTGTTTCTTCCATCTTGTCTTCCAGATCAGAGTTTCTATCCTCCACATGGCTGCCTGTATTCTTGGGAGTTTCTAGAGAGTTTTGGACTTGTTCAATTAGGTTTGCATTTTCTACTACTTTTCTATGTAGAATTTCCATCCCTCTGTCAAGCTCCCTTTTCACATCATTTTCTGATTTTCTTGATGCTTCTTAGAATTCATCCTTGCATTTCTTTATGTCTTCATTTAGTGTCGCCAGCTGATTTTGAGGTCCTCTTTTTTTTCCACTCTCCCTCAAATGTCTTAACTGTCTTTGAACTCCTTCCATTTTCTTATCTATTATTTCTAGTCTAGTGATGGCAGCATCCACATGATTATCAGTCCTTTGTTCTTTTTCTGCAAGTTCTACCAGTAGGTTGGTCAGGGTTGCATTGCTCATAGCTTCATTTTGGTGTTCTGATCCTAGTGACTCTTCTATGTTTTGATTAGAGATGTTCCTTGTAGGACTGGGTGATCTAACTGGATTTTCTTGCATTTTACTTTTCATGTTATTTCTTTTGCCCTGTGGTCTGCCCATTGTAGTGTATCAGCACGTAGGTGGGTGGATCAGCCTGGGTTCAAGCACAATGGGAATCTGAAGCAGCCTGAGGCTGTTGCCGAGCAGCCTGGCCTTTGGCTGTGGCTTGTCAAAGCCTCCTGAACTCCTGCCTGGCTGGTGTGCCAAAGTTGCCTGAGCTTTCATGCAGTAATATGACAAAGCTTCCTGTGCTCATACTAGGAGGGACACTGAGGCACCAAGCACTGAAGCAGCCCAAAGTCTGGTGTGGAAGAACACTGGGACCCAGAAGCACTCTGTACTCCCTTGCTATAGGACAATGGTTCTTGGCCGGGGTGGCATACTGAGAGGGTTCTGGCACCTGAGCTAGCGTTAGCTACAGATACAGTCTGAGCTCATGTGGGGAGTTGGAATGGGCCTGGGCTCCCACATGAATGTGCCTGAGCAGTGAGTGAGCTAGTGGGCAGAGCAGGCTAAGCTTCCACAAACGGGGGATCTGAGAGGCGGGTTTGGTGGGCAAATTGATCAAAGGAGCCTGAGCTCCAATGGGCCAGCAGGCCTAACCTGGCCAAGGTCACTTGTGGGCATGGGTAGCAGGGCGATCACCCCTGTGCAGTGAGGCAAGTGGAAATATGTTGGCCTAGGACCCTTTTACTACAGTTAAGTGGGGGAGTTTCCTGAAGCTGGGGCTGTTGGTACGGTGCTGCTTGGGGGGAGGGGTGGCTACCCGCCTGTGGGGGAATCAGCTGTTTTTTCCCTTCTGTGCTTTCCTACTGGCAATCTACTGGAGATTTCTCTTCCCTAAAATACCCAGTGAACCCTTATTGTCTTGCCTTCTCTCCTGGGGATGTGCCGTGTAGTTTGGCGGTCGCCATCTTTGCCGGAAGTCCTCGGGAAGCTCCCTGGCAGCATTTTAACTAACAAATTTTAATTTATCAATTTGATAAAGATTTAACAAGCACCTGGAAATTTCTTTTGTTTAAACAAACAACCAAAAAAATAAAGCAAGCAAAGCACGATGAAGTCCTAGTATCTGTGTTTTAAAATATTTGAATTAATGTATTATCTCTGTAGGTAAGCATGCTAATTACTCATGAAAAGCTGAAAGCAGAGATAAGTCATCTCAATCTTTGCCTTCTAGGAATAGTAGAGCTGAAAGGACCACCCTTCCTAGATGAGGTCAATTGTTTGTGAGAGTAAGACTGTGCCCTGGAGCAGGACACATCATGCACTAAGAGTCAATCTAAGCAGTAGGGAATTCTTGTGAAACCAGAACTGAGGCAGTGACTTGACAAACATAATCTAAATTAAGATTGTTTAATTACATGTATCTAAAGACATAACTCTCTATTTATTTTATTTTATTTTATATTTATTTATTTATTTTGTTTTTCCAGGTGGGGTCTCACTGTAGCTCAGGCTGGCCTGGAACTCACTGTGTAGTTCTCAGGGTGGCATTTAAGTCTTGGTGATCTTCCTACCTCTGCCTCCCAAGTCCTGAGATTAAAGGCATGCCCCACCATGCCCAGCAAGACATAACTCTTTATAGAAGTAAAGCAGTACCTGGTAATAAACTAAACAACATGGTTTTAAATTGGCACTCCTTTTATAAAACTTACATTGGAAAAGATGATCCTTCATAAATCTGTCTTGAAAGAGGAAAACATACTAGACAAGGAATATTCTTTTTATTTTAATGTTGTAAATGTATGTTAGAATTTATCTTAAAATGAAAGATGCTAGCTTAGCAGTATTGACCTTCTTATTGAACAAACTAAGCTGACACAGATGCTATTGAATGTTTCATGGGATTCTATCACCTGTAATGTTAACTGTGAAAAGGAAATTAAGCATAAATATGTTTGCCAATAATCAAAACATTACATTTGGCACTTGTATATCAGTAATATTCTAGAAAAAAGTCCATGTAATAAACAAGTCTTTACTTAGAGGTATTTAGTGTAACATAAAGTGATTTTATATCTTATTTTTGTTACCCATGAATTTAAAGAATGAAACAGAATTAATTAAATGTTTTATAAGTAGTTTGGGAAGGAAATCGTTATTAAAATATATGTACCCAATATTAAAATTTACAGCTTAAGATGCAAGTGTAGGGGTTGGAGAGATGGCTTAGCAGTTAAGGCATTTGCCTACAAAGCCAAAGAATGCCCGTTCAATTCTCCAGTACCCATGTAAGCCATTTGCTGAAGGGGGCACATGCATCTGGAGTTTACAGCAGCTAGATGCCCTTCTGGGCCTATTCTCTCTCTCTCTCTCTTTCTCTCTCAAATAAATAAATAAAATATATTTAAACATTTTTAAAAACATGCAAGTGTATATTCCTTATATAAACAATTACCCTTTTGATGTTTTGTGAAACATTTAATAAACCAAAATATCATTTTGATAGGTTTTAAGTTTTGCCTAACTTTATAATTATAAAGACTATTTCTGTATTTCTAACACTTGCACTGTCATCCATTCACACATATGAAGTTGTAATACCAAGAAATATCTTGAGTACCAGATATCCTGGCTGAACCACGTCAGAGTGAGTGCCCCATCCAGGGCTGACTGGCTAATTTATTTATTTATTTATTTATTTTTGGTTTTACAAGGTAAAGTCTCACTAGCTTAGACTGACCTGGAATTCATTATGTAGTCTCAGAGTGGCCTCAAACACTTGGCTATCCTCCTACCTCTGCCTCACCAGTGCTGGGATTAAAGGCATGTGCCACCACACCCGGCTTGGTTTTTTCTTTTTCTTTTTTTTTTTTTTTGGTAGGATTTTGTTTTATGGCACACTGAGTTAAATGTGGGTTTCCTTCATGGTAGGGGGTGGGTTATTTGCTGGAGTATGGGCAACTTACTAGTGGCTACACCACTGATTAATATACCCCTCCCCCACATATGCAGAAACTATAAATTCCCAATAGCTCCTCTGAGAGGGGTGGTCTCTCATGAACACACACCTCCTTCCATGTTGGAATATTGATGGGCTCAATGTTGTTCAGGTAACTATAGTTTCTATATGTTCTTGTTCATGTGTGTAATGGCTGTGCTATTTCCAAAAGATATTATTCCACAGCACTCCTCTCCACCTTCTGGCTCTTATATCTTTTCTGTTTCCTCTTCCTCAATATTCCCTTAGTCTTGGAAGTGTAGGTATCAGTGCCCTGTTTAGGGTTAAAGACACAGTAGTCAATTATTCTCAACACCTTTACAAGCTACATGTCTCTTTAAATATTTAGCTCCATCTGTCCCAGTTCTGTTAAAATTTCTCATCTGGTCTTGAACATGAGAGAAGACACCAGTGTTATTTACTTACCTCCTTAAATGCCGGCAAATGGAAGGCCATATGCTAGGCCATGCAAAGCCATATTGCCTTGAAAATGCAATGTTAAATGTGACAGGAGAGTACATGTAAGATATAGATGGTAAATAAAATTTTAATCTTAATAATATATATGTGTACATATCAACTATGTAAGATGTAATTTTGAACAAAAATTAAAAGAAACTGGAAATAATAAATATTTTCAAGTCAACAACTTTGCATAACTTCAAATAGTAAATGAATGTTGTAATTGGAAAAAGAGATACCTTTTTCATATTCTCATATTCCCTATACAAGTTATTTACTCAGGTTGAGGATGAACTCAGAATGAGAAATATTGAACACTAATTTCCCTGACCAAAATAATTGGTAATATACTGGTTAAACATCAACCATCAGTGTAGTTAAAAAACATTCTATAGATAGAATGAGAGCAGTCCATTGACAGTGCTATTGGAAGAACTCCAGCAGTGATTTTTGGTATTTTGATTTTTTGTGAAATAGAGCTAAACAAAATGTTTATATACAGTGCTTTTTTAAATTTAAAATATTTTATTTATTATTTCTTTGCAAGGAGAGAGAAAAAAAGAGAGGGAGTGGAAAAGTGGGCATAACAGATCTACCAAACTCCAGATATATGTACTACTCTGTGCATGTGTATTTACATGGATATAGGAGAATAGAATCCATGCTGTCCAGATATGCAAGCAAGTACCTTTAGCCACTGAGCCATTTCTCCAGATCCCAACGCCTTTGTATTTGAAGCCAAAAATAACTTATTGTTGACATAAGATGGAACCATATTGATATGACTCAAAACCAATAACAAACAGACACTGAATTGTAACCTCCCTTTCAAGCTTAATCATAGTGCTAATTAATTTGTATGTCAGCTTGCTTACTCAACACTATGTTACATCTCAACAAATACAAATATGACATCTTTCCTTAAAACTGGGGAAACAAATATATTCAATTCGACCACAGGATTGTTTAGAAAGGGAACTGTGTTATATAGGAAAATTTCAAGATTTTCAAATTCAGATTATTTTTTGACTATTCCAATTGTTTTCTGCTTGAACTAATCAGTGAATTCTCCTTAACATGTGCTTTCTTGTTAGCCACATCATCATTTATAGTCTTTCCTCAGGACTCTGAAAGCTTCAACTGTTATGAATAGTTCTACTCCCATTACATACACTATTCATCATAGTTGTCAACCAGCTGTCTTTGGATTTTAGTTGGAAACAGCTTAAAGTGAAGTATGTACAGCATACACTCAAGATCCAAATTGTAGAGTGTATAGGTGACTTGCTAATTAATGTAAATGTCATTTTAGTGAATTATTTTCTTAATGCAAATATGCATGATGAAAAAATATTAAAATTTTGAGGGCTGTGGGGATGGCTTAGTGGTTAAGACCCTTGCCTGCAAAGCCAAAGGACCCAGGTTCGATTCCCCAAGACCCATGTACACCAGATGCACAAGCTGTGCATGCATCTGTAGTTAATTTTCAGTGAGTGGATGGAGGCCCTGGCATGTCCAGTCTCTCTGATTCTCACTCACACTCCCTCAAATAAATGAATAAAATTATATAAAAATGAATATACTTGCTTGCTTATCATATCAACTTATCATGAAACAGAAAAAGTAGTCTTTTACACAAAAAGTAGCTCCCAAGTTCCCATGCAGAATGTGTTCAAGATTTAAGTAGGGCAATAATCTCCTTGGCCTAGCTGGTGCCCCTTTATTTCCTTTACAGTCTAAAGTTCTTTAAACAAAAAACATAGCACCTGTAAGTTTTTGTTGCTTGTATTCTTGAGACAAGGTCTTTCTCTATATCTCTGTCAGGCCTTGAACTTACTCTATAGCCTAGGATCCTTAAACTCATGCCTTCCAAATGTTAGTATGAATATAGGCTTGATTCACAACAATCTGGTACTTTCCTTTGATGAAATAAAGAGCTGTTTCTTTGAAAAAATAAACAAGATTGATAAACCCTTGACCAATTTGATCAAATGAGAAAAAGAGAAGCCTCAACTTAGCAAAATCATAAATGAAAAGGGAGAGGTCACAACAGATAGCAATGAAATTGGAAGAATCATTGGGACATACTACCAAAACTTCTGCTCCACAAAATTGAATAATCTGGAAGAAATGGATGAATTCCTAGCCATATATCACCTACAGAAACTAAACTCAAAGCATATTAATCTCCTAAATAAAAGAAGTCAAATTAGCCCTATTGGCAGATGACATGGTCATTTACATAAGTTACCAAAAAAGTCTCCATCTCAAAACTTCTAATGGTGACTACCAATTCAGAATAGTGGAAGGACACAAAATCTGCACACAAAAATGAGTAGCCATTCTATATGCAAAGGATAAATATCAAGAGAAAGAAATCAGTGAGCCTGTTCTATCTCAATAACCACACACGCAAGAAATAATAATCAAATACCTTGGAATAACACTAACCAAGGATGGAAAAGACATATATAGTGAAAACATAAATACACTCCAGAAAGAAATTGAGCAGGACTTGAGAAGATGGGAAGACCTCCCATGGTTTTGGATAGATAGAATTAATGTTGTGAGAATGGGAATTCTACCAAAAGCAAAATACAGATTTAATGTAATACTAATAAAAATTCTAGCATCATTCTTCACAGACATAGAAAAATCATCTCAAAATTCATATGGGGCCTGGAGAGATGGCTTAGCAGTTAAGATGCTTGGCTGTGTAGCCAGAGGACCCATGTTCAACTCTCCAGGTCCCACATAAGCCAGACACAAAAGATGACACAAGTGTACAAGGTCGCACTTGTGCACAATGTGCTGCTTGCTTCTGGAGTTCAATTACAGTGGCTGGAGGCCCTGGCACACCAATCTTCTCCTTCTCTCCACGCCCTCACTCCTTCTCATAAAATAAAGGGGGCTGGGAGGCAGTCTGTTGGACTTGCCTCAAAAAAAAAAAAAAAACTAAATAAATAAAAAAATTCTTAAAATCATATGGAATGGCAGAAGGTCTCAGATAGCCAAGCATATTCTCAGCCAAAGAAACTCCTCTGGAGGTATCACCATACCCAATCTAAAGCTATGCTACAAAACCATAGCAACAAAAACAGCATGGCACTAGCATTAAAAAACAAACAAACAAACAAAAAACAGAAATAAAGATCACTGGAACAGAATTGAAGACACAAAACTTAGGTCAAGTAACTACAGCTTGATCTTTGACAAAGGTGCCAGTAGAGTAGACTGGAGAAAATACAATATCTTCAACAAATGGTGCTGGACAAATTGGATAACCACATGTACAAAACTGAAACTAGACCCACTCATATCACCATACATAAAACTCAACTCCAAGTGGATTAAAAACCTCAATATAAGTCCTGAGTCCTGAAAATCTTCAAGTACTGGAAGTAAAAATAGGAGGAAAACTTTATGATATAGGAGTGGGAAAGGACTTCCTAAATAATACCCCAGTAGTCCAGGAAATCAAACAATCTCTCAACCAATGAGATCTCATGAAGCTATAATGCTTTTGCACAGATAAACATACCATAAGCAGACCCAGAAAATTACCCACCGAATGGAAGAAAATTTTGATCAGCTAGACAGCTGACAGGGTCTAATATCCAGAATCTAAAAAGAACTAAAAAAATTAAATAATAAAAAAATAAACAACCCATTGAAACAAAGGGGTAGAGAATGAACATGGAGCTTTCAGAAGAAGAAATACAAATGGCTAATGCACACTTAAGAAGATGTTAAATATCCCTAAGTATCAGGGAAATGAAAATTAAAACAATCAGGAGAGTCTACCTTACTCCAGTAAGGATGGCAATCATTAACAAATCTAACAACGATAAATGTTGGTGAGAATGTGGGAAAAGAGAAACCCTCATTCATTGTTGGTAGGAAAGCATACGTGTACAAGCACTATGGAAATCAGTATGGAGATTCCTAAAATAGATGAATATAGAACTGCCAACAGACCCAGTTATTCCCTTACTGGTCATTTACCCTACATGCTCCACAGCTCACTACAGAGATATTTGCTTAGCCATGTTTATGGCTGCTCAATTAATAATAGCTAAGAACTGGAATCTACCTAGGTGCCCATGATTTGACAAATGGATAATAAAGTTGTGGTATGTATGCGCAATGGAATTCTACTCAGCAGTAAGAATAAATGATACAATAAAATTTATAAGAAAATGGATGGACTTAGAACAGATCAATCTCAGCAAACACACACAGTCACAGAAAGACAAATGCCATATGCTCTCACTCATCTGCGGTTCCTAACCACAATCAGCTTGAGTTGGTGACATACTGGATAGGAAAATTTGGGCCCGGACAGTAAGGATGGAAGAGTAAGGGGGAGCAGGAATGTTGTGGGGGAATAAACACAAACTAAACCTCAAGTGGGCTGGTACCATAGAAACCTTTCTTCTTGGAGGTAGGCTAAATGATATAACCCTCAACAGGAATATAGGGGGAACAACCAAAAATGAGGGCCCTGGACAGGGTGGGATGAAGCCTAACCTTAAAAACACTTTGGATCTGGCTGGTAACTTGCAGTACCATAAATCTGTGCTACCCTCATTGAGCTGTTGATCAGAGAGAACAATGAGGTCCCCAAAATAAGACAGGCTTCTGTCAAAGCACTTGGCTGCCCCCCTGAAAACACCATATGCTGCCAGCACAAAATGGGGAGCCCTGGCTAGAACCTGGAAGAAAGCCAGACCCCAGATAGCCCATCTAGTGCTGGAAAGTGATACGTGAGCTACTGGGGGAAAGTGGCCAACAACAGTGTTAGCAAAAAGCGTGCCAAACTACTCAGAAACAACCAGCCTGACAAGAATTACACAGTGGTACAATGGTGGCAGAGAGCCTTGGTAGTAACCAGTACCTTTCTGATTGGCTAAGAGATCCACTCATTGGAAAGTAACTAATATCTGGAACTGGGACCCAGGCTAAAATACTATGGAGACAAAGATTATGCTCTCCAATGTCAAGACCACTAGTCTTCAGCTAAAAGAGGGACTACATCCATCTAACAATTCCTAAATTAATAACACTTACCCTATTTAGCCTATACTGACTTTACTCTCCATTGGAGAATCTGTTTTTCTTTTTCAGAAGGTAGTAAGACCCAAGGAGATAAAACACCCCTCGCATCTCAGTCAAGGCCCAGGAGAAACCATAGAGGAATTTGGGAGATGAGCAAGAGTGCTGCTTCTATGGTGAGCATGACATCAGCACCAATGTGAAGGAGACAGATGTTGAGGATACCCAACATATATCAAAGCAGAAATCTAGAAGTTCCTAACACACCCACCAAGGCTCAGGGAATTTTGCGGAAGAGGGAGTGGCAAGATTGTAAAAGTCACAGGTCGGGATGTCATGCCCAGTGGTACTGCCTCCCCCCAATAACTGACTGCTGCGCCCACAACGCATAACCCACAATCCCATGGGGAATACCAGCAACCCCACTGAGGAGGGCTCCCTGTGAAATGGGGGCAAGGAGGAGGGAAAAGATGATACCAACCTTGATGGATCCATACAAAAGATCCATAAAAATATGTTCTTAATAATAATAAAAAGAAGACTGCCATGCATAATTTTTATTTGTAAAAAGCACACTCACATTTATAATTATAAAAGCATTCTTTAAACACTTTCCTTCTTACGTTCCTAAGTGGGAACAGATGTTTTATTCTCCTAATCAAAAATATCTTTCAGACCCAATTTTCTTCTGGTAAACTTCAACTATTCAGAAGTAGTTCCTATTCAACCTGACTTCCAGTGTCCTTTGTAATAAGGCTCTCTCTGACTGTGATACTCCTTCCAGAAGCCTTATGGAATCTCATGGAATATAATTATTTTATAACAAATTACCATTTTTTCATATGTCTGTCTTCATTATCCTGAACACCCTGTGAGCAGAATGTAATGTTGGTTAAGAATGACATGCAGGATTGAGATGAGCATGGTGAGTTCTAGATTCAGATCATCTGCATTTAAATATTTTGTAAATTTCAGTTGTATATCCACTTAATTATCTGAAAAATGCATATAGTAGTAGTATGCATCTCAAAAGCATTCTAGGGAGAATAAAATAGATGAAGCATATAAAATTATCACAGTGTTCAGTATACAGTGAATATTCTGTAAGAATTTCAGGAATAAGTATCCTGATACTGTTTAATTATTTGTATAGCCAAGCTATTCTATACCGTTTTGAATATTATAAAGACTTTACTAGGAAAAATTTATTTTCGATGAATATTGGAATGCAAAGCCTGATGCATATATGATATATTCTTTTCAACTTTCTCATGTACTCAGTTAGAGGGAAGCCTCAAGTTAGAACATTTTGTAATGAAAAGATGGTCCACTACTTGATATTGCTCCTAAGGATACATTGGGTACTGGTGTTCTCATGCTAGTGTGCTCTAAATATACTTGTTCATCACAACTATGATTCTTTGTAGCTTTCCTTGAGTTTATATTATCAATCCCTTCAGCTCATGGATTTGCCTTTTTTTTGTTTGTAGGCTGTCAAGTCTTGTTTGTTTTGCCAAGCATCTATTGATTCACTGTCAGACTTATTCATTCTATATAATGGTCTGGTACTTTCAAAAGCAATGTAAGACTCACACCTAAAGAGGAATCATCACAATCAAGTGTGTCATGAAGGTTCATTTCAACAGTTCTGAAATTAGTGATACCCAGTCCCTCCTCTGCCAGCAAAAGAGTAAGCTGCTCTGGTAAGGGGGACCAGGGGATGATAACACCCTAAATCCCACCCCCAGCAACATATCTCCTCCTGCAATGCTCTAACTCTCAGATTGCCCCCAGCTGGAGACCAAATATTCAAAGCACATGAAGCTATAGAGGACAATTCATTCAAAGCACCACAATCTCGGTGCCAATTCTTGTCCATATAGACATGTAATTGTCTGAGTTATATCATTGGTGTGCCCACTATTGTGTGCCTATTTTCTAGAAAAATAATTTGCATACTTAACTGCTCTGTAGGTAGGGAACATATAGATTTTTTTGTATGTGGGTATATTCTCTTCTTTCTTCATTGAAATAGGTTTCTTCTATGTCCATTTGGGAAACATTTTCCATTTTTTAATAATCAATAATCAATAATCGGTCAATGTTGGTTGTCAACATTGGCCTTTCCTTAATTCCAGTTGTCTGTACTAATCTCTCCAAACTTTTCATTCTGTATGTATGATCACTTTCTCCTCCCAAACCTGCTATGTATTTTATCTTATATAATCAATGAACTCTTTATATGTATAACTTTTCAATGTTTTAGTATAACTTTTATCTTGCTAGAATCTCACATTTTTGTATTCTATTCATTGGTTCTAAAAACTGGCACATTTCTACTACAGTGTAAGTTTTGAAAAGTAAACGTATATGACAATAAAAATAAAATGACAAGCATAGTACAACCTCAAGTTTCTAAAACACCTAATATTTCCATTACAGCTGGGGATTTTTTTTGTCTTTTCCTTATCATTCTATACATCTTGATTATGCATACATACATGTGTTTCTTCAGTGAGTCTTTAGATGTAAACATGTTTCTTCTGTTCACCAGTTGCCTCAAGGATGTTATTTACAAAGCCCAGCTTGTGTCATTTAGTGATGCAAAATCCAGATACACTCTGAGTTTAATCTCTGTCATTTAGTAGCTGTATGACCTTACAAAATAGCAGCTTCTCTGAGCCATAATCACTCCATCAAGAAAACAATACTTATCTCATAAGATTGTTGTATGGATCAAATGTGACTATATCTAACAGATAGTATCCTTTCAATAAATATCAACTCTAAGCCGGGCGTGGTGGCGCACGCCTTTAATCCCAGCACTCGGGAGGCAGAGGTAGGAGAATCGCCGAGAGTTCGAGGCCACCCTGAGACTACATAGTGAATTCCAGGTCAGCCTGAGCCAGAGTGAGACCCTACCTCAAAAAACCAAAAAAAATAAAAATAAAAATAAAATAAAATAAATATCAACTCTAAGTGCTATTATTTGTGGCTATCTCATAACTTATGTCAGAGTCAACGATAAATCTATATTGGAACTCAGTTTTGAGATTCCACTCTGACAATGCCTTAAAATAATAGATGAGAATAATTGTTAAACAAAATTTGCTTTGTTCTAAAAATTAAAAGAAAACTAAATAAGCATTCCAATATTTTTTGAGTCTGTTTTTATTTTTTTCAAAAGATTTAATTATAAAACTAAGTGTTTAAGATAGATTGTCCAGTTACTATGTAACTTAGCCCTGATCTTTCTGACTCTGATCATTTTGAGGTCATTGCACTACCTTTTGAACTTACACATCTATATTTCATAAATTTTTTATTGCAAAAATATTCTTATATCCCACAATGTTATTCAGTCATTATTGAACTAGGCTTCAAAATGCAAAAGTGGCTCATGATAATCTTATGGCTCATAGAATAATATTACTTTTGAAAAGATACAGTAGTTAAGTAAGTGTCAGGTATTGTCACATATATACAAGAATAAAAATATTTGATAAATCTCCATCTCCCCACATGTCCATGAATCATGCTTAATAAATTTTCTTAATTTTCCTGAAAACAATATATAATCTTCTTAAAGGTCAATTCCTGTAAGGAAAATAATATATTGTCCCTCTCCTGATTTGCTTCCAAATCTATTTTTATTTATTTGTTTATTCATTTATTTATTTCAAGATAGAGAATAACTCTGTACCCAAGGATGGCCTGGAACTTGTTATATAAGCCATGCTAGCTTTGAAATGTCCTCTTGCCTCTGATATCCAAGTGCTGTAATTACAGATGTGCATTTCCATTCTAAGGCTCAAAACTGTTTAATGAAACAACTCTGGTAGAGATGAAGGTCTCTCTCAGAATCAGCAGGGATTTGAAGTTTATGTGGATGCCCATCTGGCTTCTCAAAAACTCACTGAGCCATGTAGAATCTTGAGAACTTTTAGAATGTTTTAATATCGGACCTCCTTAGTATTCTGGCATGCTTATTTTAAATGTGATTTTAATACTCATCTTTTGCTTCATTTTGTTCCAAGAGATAGCCATAAATCTCATTTTATTTAGCTTTTGTTTGTCTCCTCCACTAAGAATGAAAGTACCACAGGTCAGAAATTATTTAAATATTTTTCACTACAGTTGTCTAAGGCTTAAGTGAGTGCTTAGCATACTCCCTGTAGGCAATATATATATATCGTATATATGTATGTATGGGTTGTATGTGTAAATAATAAACTTAACATCATCATTCTCCAAATATACTGCAATAGAATCTATCTTTAATACAGGGAGTACAATTCATTAAGATATGACATCTTTAAAATTGATTTGTCCTCTTGATAATTGAACATCTTAATATATTTTTAATAGAAACTTGGATATTCAAAGGCAATTAAAATATACATATTTATAAATATTTTGACTTACTGAATTCCATATAAATGCTAAAATAAGATAATAATTGATATAGTATTGTCAAACCACAATAAAAATGTAAAGCTTGGGTTGGAGAGATGGCTCAACAGTTAAAGGAACTTCCCAGTACCATGTAAAGACAGATACAAAAAATAGCACATGTTTCTGGAGTTTGCAGTGATAGGAAGCCCTGGTGTACCCGTTGTTTATCTATATCTGCCTCAATCTCTATCAAATTAATTAATTAATTAATATCTTTAAAAATGTAAAGCTATCTATAAAGTTTAACATTAGTATGAGTGGTTTCCCAGAATAAGTATCTGTAATCCATGAAAATTATCCTGGTCTTCTATTTTTTTTAAGTGTCAAATAAAAAAGCCTTGCACAAAGTATTCCTGGAAGTAACCAAAAGTAGAAGTTACAAATTTCAATACTTTATAAAGCCAAAATAATAAATTATTTAAAAAAACAGGCAAAAACTCCCTGCTTATATTTACATTACAGACAAGAACATGAGTTGAATAGTTCAAAGGAGAAAATGACAGATAATGTTTACTCTCATAAGTAAAGCATAGCAAAGCTTGTCCTATTTATGTGACATTATATCAGTATTTACTATAATTTAGTTTGACACAAATAAAGATCTTATTTTTATTTCTGAAAAGCTTCTGTATTGTTTAAACATCATGTTGAGTTAAACTGTAGCACTCTCCAAATTGGATAAGTGGCTCTACAACAGTACCCTGCATCTAGGCTGCCGAGCAGCATGATTTCTGAATAGTTGTAAATGAGGCTTAGGCATGTTGGTGCCTACAGTGAAAGCACATTCCTAACAGAAATGATCTCAGAATGATATGTCTGTTACAATAACAATTTTACATAAAATACTTTGACATTTTATAAGAGTAACTATTTAATCAATAACTTGTTGAGAAAATAATGATTAAATATCTTCAGTTATTGTAAGGTTTTCCTACCTGCTATGGCAAATAGAGAAGGATGCAGCAAATAAAGTTTGCATGGAACTCCTGTTCTTAATGGTGTCTTGACAAATAAGCAAGCAGGCTGGAAAGATGGCTTAGTGGTTAGGTGCTTGCATGAGAAGCTTAAGAACACATGTTCAAATTTACAGGTCCCACGTAGCCAGATGCAAAGTGACATAAGTGTGCAATGTCACACATGCACACAAGGGGGCACATGTGTCTGGAGTTCATTCACAGTGGCTGAGAGTTCCTGGTGTACCCATTCTCTCTCTTTCATTTTCTCTCCTAAAAATAAAATAATTTAAAAAAAAAAAGCAAGCATGTCAAAAATGAATGGGGCTGAAAGGTTCAATTTCATCCTTTACATTCTACTTAGAGAAAATTTCCCTCAGGAAGATCTAAGATTTCTGTTTTCTATAAAGAAAGTGATCAGATTAAAAATATTCATAGTAAGTATTTCTCTCTGGTAAGTAGTTTTATTTTTAAGACATGGTAATGAATTGCTGGCAATGTTAGCCCCATGCCAGGGACTCAGTAGAGTGTGTCTGATCCACATGCTTCAATAGAGCCAAACCATCCATCTTCACTAGTAACAGAAGCTAGCTGAGGAGGCATTGAATCATGTTGGGGAGAATCAAAATGATTCTTGTTATCACAACTTGATATATCTATGTCCCAAAAGAAGGAAAATGTAACCATCTGAATAATGACATAAAATGAAATGTAAAACATAAATCCACAATGAATAGTGAGGCGTGCCACAGTCTTTTGTGAACATATAACCATACAAATCTTTCACCTGAAGAGAGACCAGAAAGCAAAGACAAACAATATCGCCTGAACAAACTCATCTCCTATATTCTATTGGTTCCTGTTTACAAGATGTCTGAGATGTGTGCTAAACTGCGTATGTCTTACTAAAATGCTGCTATGCAGGTATTGGATCTGCAGACAATACCTGGATCTTGGTGCAAATAGACAAAGGTCAGCTCAGTATGTCCAGTGTTCTAGGCCCAGTAAACTTTCTTGTAAATGAATTAATTTGACAATCATAAGAAATTTTCTAGGAAATTTAAACATCAAAATGACAAAATGGGGCTAGAGAGATGGCTCAGGGGTTAAGGCGCTTGCCTACAAAGCCTAACAACTAGGTTTTGATTCCCCAGTACATATGTAAAGCCTTTTCAGTTTTTCTTTTGCTGTGAAAATTGAGGACTTTTAAACTTTAATTTGAATTACAATAATTCATTGTTATTAAATGTGTCACCTTAATTTAATGTTACAAATATCTTTAATATTATTGAAAATACATTCCTGTCATTTTGTTCAAACATATCACTTGTTTCTTAAACAAGGAATGGGTTGATTGAATAATAGATATATATTCTCACACAAAGAGTAAAGAGATATGCTATAAATGAATTCTCCATACAGTATTGCTAACAGTGTCATGTATGGAAAGCTATTTTGATAGTCTTCTGTTTATTTAAAGTCATAGAACATATTGCAAATTTAACAGACATTAGTTGAATTTAATTGTTACTACTAACTTAAATCTAAAAATTCCAACACATTCAAAATTTTCTTCTTAAATACACATTAAAAGTATTTCTAAAACCTATGCCCCTTAGAGCACAGCTTCTTAAGCTTTGTGTCCTGATATCATATGGAGGTTGCATAACTGAATGTGGGGGATTGCAAAATAATTGGCAACTGTAAACATCTTATGAACAGGAAAGAACCAAAATATAGTTCAAAATCCCAGGTGTTTGTGGTTTGTGCTCGTACTGCCCCATGCCACGCATTGCGGCCTTGTTTGGAACACACGTATGAGACTGCAGTGCACTGCTGTCACACCATGCAATGCCAATAGGAGCTTCCTAAGACATCCGTGTCCAAGCCAAACGACTGGATGTTATGGTTCAGTGTTCTTACTGTGCCTACAAGATTTTCTGCACTTACAGACACATATTGGCTCAATTATAGAAGACAAAGTTTTTATTTTTTTCCTATCATCACATGTCAATATTATCAAGTTAGTGTATCTTTGGATTGTGTCTAATGTTTGATTTAAAAGTTGCTCTTTGAGCTTCATAAAATATCATTCATGAAATTTGGCTTGAAATTAGGACAGAATTTCCAACAATTTCTGAAGTGGCTCTAAATATACTTCTGTTATTTTATACTAAGAATTTAGGGAAAACAACATTCTTACCAGTGATAGTTTTAAATTCAATATATCAATCAACTCCAAAAAAATTTGAAGTTACTGTATATCTTGAAGTATCAATCATTCTGCCAAGATTTAATCTAATTATTTATACAAAAATAAATGACCTCATCTTTTTCATTAGCATGCCAGTTTGCTTTCATCTTTAATAAATAATAAAATTATAAATTTACAAAAGAATTGCATTAAAACAAATTTTTATGTTTTATGGGTAAATGTTTGATTTATATATACCTGCTTTGTATACATATATGCCCAGGTTCACATAAAAGGGATCATGACTGGAAAAAGCATAAGAAGCCCTTCATTGAAGTCACAAGTCAGCATTATCCCAGCTTTGCCTACTATTTCTAGAAACGCATTTACTTCTCTGTCAGAAACACTAAGTGACTTTTCTGTAAATGGTTGTTCAGGGTGGACATGTACTGAGGAGGTTTGTTTGATGGCTTTCACTTTAAAGACATTTGGAGACCACCTTCAAATACTATCATTGGACATACACAGTATCCATGTCTCTCACCTATGTCTCAACTGTGAGCCCATTGATGGTGGGCATTCCATATCACAAGACTTAGGTAATTTAAATCCTCCCTTGCTTCCTCTTCTGTTAGTCCTATGAAAAGTTATTTCCCAACCTCTTGAAGATATGGCAGGCTACACTTCCGTTTGGTTTTTCCTTAATTTTGAAAGTACTGAAAATTTGTTTTCATATTAAAAGCTGAGGCCCTAGGCTTCTGAATAGTGAGAAGAAACAGAAATAAAACATTCTAATCTGCTGAAACATGAATAAAAATAATAAACATATACCATATTTTATGCGTGACAATGTGTCTTTAATGTATGAGAAGGGAAGACGTGCTATAGAAAAGTGGCTGTGATTACAGTAAGGAGATGAACATAACCTTGCTTTATTTCCCAGTGGTAGGACAGCAAAGGACAGTGATTTTGCTTTCAAGTCAAAGACTATGAGTTGTATCTATGGATATCTGGTTTGGTAGAAGTTGAGTGTTCTCTGTGCCTATCTCCTTCATCCTTGTGTTGATACCAGGTTCACCAAGAATGCAGCACACTTGCTTATTTCCTCAATTACTCTTAGTTTCAGCCGGGGCCTTTTTGAGGTGTGATGGGCTGGTTCTCTCCTTAGGATCTGCATCTATCTGAAAAAGAGAAGCAAATTCTCCAATAGAGAGTGAAGTCAGCACCAGATAAATGGGATAACCATTGATTTTTTTTAGAGAGAATTTACTAGGTTTAGGAACTCTTGTAGCCCATGATTGGTGGGAGCTTGCTAATGGAGAGTGGACTCATTTTTGGATATGATTCTGACTTGTTTCCAGCTCCAGCTATGGGTTTCATTCCACTGAGCAGATCACTTAGCCAAATCAAGAGCAGTTGGTTTCCCACCATGGCCATGCACCAACATTGCACTTGTGTGAGCATCACATCAGGTTGTTTGCTGCTGAGTAGCTTAGACCACAAGTTGCTTGGACAGATATTGGTCATTTTCTCCCAGTCGCTCATGTAGCACCTCTGGCATTATATAAGCTAACTGGCACTGACTCTCTTTCAGCTTCCACCCATGTCACTCCATATTAAATGCCAACAGCAAATGGTGTCTTCAGCAGTAGGGTTTTACCACTAAACTTTGGTGGGTCATCAAGTACTCTGACAGAAATCTGTCTTCTTTTGGGAAAACTTGTAGGTCTCTCTGATCAAGAGCTCATTGTGGATGATAGCCACATTGCTGGTACTGGGAGTTACAGGTCAGCACCCAAGAAGAGAAGGAAGAAAAAGATAAGTAATATAAAAGAGATAGAGAAAAGAGAGAGAAGAGGGAGACAGAGAGAGAGAGGTAAACAGAAACAGAAGATTAAGGTCAGTCTTCATCATACCCTCTCCAGGGCCTTGTGATTCAGGTGTTCCCTCTAAGGGCCTGCTGAAGGTTCAACCATTTAGTATGTCTTTTAGGATGTAGAATTTTATGGTACCATTGCTGTTTGGGTCCAGTTTTGTGTACCCCGCCCCCACCCTTACCCTCTCCTCCCTCCCCACCCACCCTATTGTCTGGTCCTTGAGATGCTTGTTATGTATTTCAGCATCTCCTTGTCACTGAAGCAGACCTAAAATGAACCCAACATAGCTCAGGGAAATTTGCAGAACAGGGGGCAGAAAGAATGTCAGAGCCACACATTGGGTCACAATACACAGAGACATTGCCTCCTACCTATAACTGATGGCTAACCCCACAATGTATGACCCATATTCCCCAATGAGGAGGGTCCATGCAGAGGGAGGACAGAGAGGAGGCTAACAACGGTACCAACTTAACTGCATACAAGTATAAAACTAATAATAAAAAAGGTGAAATATGCAAAAGGAAAATAAAATATGTATGTGCCACATTTTAAAGTAAAAGAAAATAAAGAGACTATGAGTTTTTCTGGAATGCCTTAGATTTAAAGTCCTAAAATAAATTTGAATCACATTTGATAATCCTGGAATATTGATTCTACATGGCTTTTCTGTACTTTCACATTTGGTTCTATAAATTGGTAGTGAAATACTTCAGATAAGCCATGTTTCATTAGGTGTCTAAATGAGAATACTAAAGGCTGTTCTCTGAGTTTAATTTCTGGTCTTACCATACACTTGTGATGTTAGGACAATTATTTTATCTCTCTATGTCTTAATTTACCCCCCCCCCCGGCAAGTAAATGATAACTGCAACTTCCTTCTTAGCACTATTGTAAAGAGTAAAAGTGCAGTGTCTGGGATGGGGAAATTGTTTAGTGGTTAAGGCATTTCCCTGCAAAGCCTAAGGACCCCAGTTTGATTCCCCAGGACCCACATAAGCCATAGGTATAAGGTGGTGCATTTGTCTGGAGTTCGTTTGCAGTGGCTGGAGGCCCTGACGTGCCCATTCTCTCTTTCTCTCTGTCTCTTCCTCTCTCTGTCTCTCTCGCTCAGATAAATACAGAATTAAAATATTTTAAAAAGCACAGTGTTTCCAGCATAGTTCTACTTTAAAAAAAAAACATTTTATTTATTTATAATATGGGGGGGATTGGGTGTGCCAGGGCCTCCAGCCACTGAAAACAAACTCGAGACACATGTGCCACCTTGTGCATCTGGCTTACATTGGTCCTGGGGATTAGAACCTGAGTCCTTTAGATTTGCAGGCAAAGTGCCTTAACCACTAACCCATATTTCCAACCCTCTACTTTTAATACTCTAAATTTAATATTACTTGTACTTAGAGGGTTCTTGCTAACTAAGATAATATTCTATAGTCACAAAACATAAAAACAAAGTGTTAGTGTGCAAGAAAGGAATGTTCATATATATGTTTTAGTTATAGTTTTAAGAATCTTTAGGCCTATTTGTATAATTTTAATATGATACAGTCATGAATATATCACATATACTTGCTTTTAGCAATTTGTGACATTGGGCATTTAAATTTTGCTTGGACCCAAGGAGTTAAAACAGATTTTCAAGAACCAACTTTCTGATTTTGGCATAATTTATCAAAACTTATTATTAATTCACAAAAGTTGGCATTAGACCATGAACTTCTTCAGAAATAATTACAAAGCAAGAGCATTCAGCTGCTTCAAAAATACATTCAGCCCTCCTCCTAAAGAGGAAGGGAAAATTTTAAAATAAAATGCTTCCCTTTCATCTTTAAATTGATTTAGGAACATTATAAATTCTTTTTTTTAAAGAATCAATTAAATAATCTCAACTAACTATACATAAGAAATTCTAATAAATAACATGTGCTTTTAAAATAAACGTGCTTTTAAAAATTATCATGATAGTCACCATAAAACAAAAACTGCCACAGAATTAGAGATGCCTCTGCAATATTATAGCCTTAAATATACAGCACAGATTCCAGAGCTGTTATTATGGTCTCACAGGCTGAGACTGAAACTGAAAGATGCTCTTCAGCTGCAAATATGTAGCAATTATCATGAAATGAACTTCATTCCACATTTTGCTAATCACCATGGTAACCTGCATTCAATGGATTCTTTCTGGCAAATATTCCAGACTCTATCAGACAGTTTTAGTTTAGTTCAAAAGTTTAGAATATTTTTATTTGCTTGGTTGCTTATATTGTTTTTAGCAATAGATATTGGCATTATAAATGAATATTCGATGATATTGAAACATTTTGAAAATTCTAATCAAGAAGCATGTAATAATAAGGTTCTTGAGTTAAAAGGGAAGAGGATGGTTACTAGGGATACATGTTAATAAGATATTTCAATAATATGTTAACAAACCTATCAGTTTTATAATTTCTTATAAACTTAAGTGATATAAATTCAGTATATGTTTTCACCACTTACAACTTGTTTGTTTTCATTGTCCGCTTTCAGATTTAAACACTATGTGTCCTGTATATACACATGAGACCCATCAGTAAAATAATATCAACAAGTGTTTCACGACTGAGCATATAGCTCAGTTGTAGTGATTACCTGACATGTGTGAGGCCCAACATTCAATCCTGGGTACTCTTAAAAAACAAAGTAACAATGGCTGAAAGATTGCTCAGTGGTTAAAAGATGCTTGCTTGCAAAGCCTGTCAGAGTTCATTTGCAACAGGAGGGGGACATGGTGTGTGCATATTAACACACATACTCTGTCTCTCACTTGCTCGCTATCTCAATAAAATATTTTAAGGTAAAAAGAATTTCAAATTGAGTTGTAGAAAAATATAACCACTTTTGCAATTCTGTGTTTTGAAAAATATTATGTTAACAAACACATCCAAGAATGATGAGATTGGGCATCAAAGAACGATGAGATCTGGCAAAAGATGAATGTGCCTTCTCTTACGCAAGTAGATGGCTTTGGAGATAGTCTACATGTAAGAAACAGAAACTAAGGACATCTTGTGTTCCTCAAGGAGAATGCTAAGTTTAGCCTGCTAGTTGGTTCACGGTAAATGGACTCACAGTTAAAAAAAAAAAAAAAATGGTTTCAGAATTAGAAAACCAAAAGAGATAACAACAACACCCAAGCAGGTAGTCTAAAAGTGATATTGAGGCCTAGGTAGCTACATATTGATATGGATGTTGTTAGTCATTCATACATCAACCTTCCATTATGTCCTTTTAAAACCACTTGTAAGTTTATATCTGCAGCAAGAGTCAGAGTAAGGAAGGAGAATAACAGTTGGGACAGCTAATGAAGAAAGTACAGGGGATATTTTTGTTAAAGCTCATGATATATGTGTTTATGAAAGTAATCCCTATGGACAAAGATTATAAACCAACCTAAAGGAACAAAAAAGATGTGTTTATAAAAAATAGTGGCTTAGAACTATTGCCAATGAAATTCGGATGGACAGGAGCCCATGATGTAACCTTATAAGTCATATTAATATAGTAAGTGCTTATTAAAAAGTGTGTATATCAAATTGTTTTGGCTTTGATTGTTCTAATTATAACAGGTTGATTATGCGTGGACTGTTTGGGTTAAACTTTTACTTACTTATCCACTGCAAATTTCATACTGGCCTTTATCCTACTGTAGGTCAGGTTCATAACTGCCTCCTTATGATCTTTCTGCCTCAAGGTCACTTCTGTCGGTTACAAAATCCTTGATTCACATTTTTCTTCCTTAGAGTGTCAGAAACATGTTGCACCAATTTATTCACATGATAAACCATCAGTGTGGGTGCTCTTGACTTGCAAAAACTTCAGATGACTTGCAGCTGCTGTGTAACCTTGAACCAGAGCTATCTACTGAAGCCATTCCTGAATTCCTGAAGCACAAGTAAATGGTAAGATAACAAACATGTTACCTTTGAATTGCTACATTTATGAGCATTTTGTTACTAATAGGTAATTAATAGAGTAACATGTCAGGGTTCCAGCAAGAGGAATATTAAATACAATGGTCTTACAAGGAAAGCTCTGGATCATTCTAAAAACTCAATGTACTCCATAGAGTTGGCCATGAGGTTGGAAAGATAGGTATACAGATATTACAGGCTATGGTGATTGTTTAACATTTACATCAAATGAGATGTTAGCTCCAGAAGATCTAGTACCTGACTTCCTTTCTGAGACTAATGAGCAGAGTGGATTACGGCTTGGGGAGAGTGCATGTGAGGAATGAGAGTAATTTGTAGACAGTCCCATTTCGTGTAGCCTTGCAGTAAGATTGGGAGTGTACTTCTTCTCCTTCTGATTGTCTCTGAGGAGTGTTAAGGCCACAGTTTGCCCTTGGCGTCCATAAACTAGTTACTGATCCAAACTAACTTTCCTTAGGTTAGCTATGTCGATAATCACACAATGAAACAATAAGTAGCTGTAATGAAATTTTCATTTCCTCAAATTAATTATTATGTAAGTAAAACTCAATTTGAGGATGGGATTAAGTGATAATCTTAGATACAGAATCCTAAAATACTGGGTAACTCTTAGATTGGAAATGAATGTGCATAATGTGTAGTGTGCCTTTGAATTTTTAATATACTCACATGTGATTTTGTGCTATCACAATTTGTTGTCAATATCAATGACGTTTATGGAAGAAGCTTCCTTTTTATTTAATTAGCAACAAATTTATATGTAAATAATTTTTAAATTCCAATTGAGGGTAGCATATCAGAACGAATTCTCACAGGTTAAACATGAAGAATAAAGTTTTATTTAAACTGATTAACATAATTTGGGCTGGAGAGATAGCTCAGCAGTTAAGGCATTTGCCTGCAAAGCCAGAGGACCTCAGTTTGATTCTCCAAGACCTTTGTAAGCCAGATGCACAAGGCGGCACAAACATCTGGATTTCATTTGCAGTTGCTTGAGGCCCTGGCACACCCATTCTCTCTATCTCTTTCTCTCTCTCCCTCTCTCAAATAAATAAATGAATAAAATTTAAAAATGATTAACATAATTTTAAAAAGGTCAATAAGTATAAGAATTGATAAAGCCATGTAAAGTTTCTTCAGATTAACATCTTGATCTATTGTCTGATCCATGTACATGAGTTGCTTGTTAATTTTTTACCAACTCTGAAGTTTCTTTATTTGCACAGTCACTTTGACTTTTAAGGCATGTTATTAATGAAAGAGTATTTAAAATACCCTGTTGACCCTTGCTGGCATTTGCTTTATGCCCTATTGCCTGTGCCAGTTTTAAAATATTTTAGTAGATAATTCAGCAATCACAAATCTTAAAAGGTCATTGCAACTACAGAGATCCTTTTACTGGGTGAAAGCCTTTCATATAATATGGAAGAAGTTTTAATTATCAAAACTTGCATAAAACTTGGATTCTTTAGGATTACTATTATTTTCATAATATAAAAGAATGAGGTGTGTACATGTGTATGTTTGTGTGTAAATATACCTCAAGTGGACATTTTAGTGAATGGAAAAGTGATATTTCTACATGAAGCAGAAATTTATTTTAATAAGTGTGGGCTTTCTTTGCAATTTTTATTATTTTCTATAGTACTGAGAAGATGGATAACAAAAAAAATAATGAGACAGGGCTGGAGAGATGGCTTAGCAGTTAAGCGCTTGGCTGTGAAGCCTAAGGTCCCCGGTTTGAGACTCGATTCTCTAGGACCCACGTTAGCTAGATGCACAAGGGGGCGCATGTGTCTGGAGTTCGTTTGCAGTGGCTAGAGGCCCTGGCGCGCCCATTCTCTCTCTCTCTCCCTCTCTCTATCTGCCTCTTTCTCTCTCTGTCGTTTCAAATAAATAAATAAATAAAAATAAACAAATTAAAAAAATAATGAGACAGTATTTAATGTTGGAAATAGGGATCAATTTAGATATTTAACCAAAATATTATTCAATATAGGGGTGTGAGAGGCATGGAAATTTGTTGGATGGGATAAGCCAGCAATTTTCAAGTTCTGGATCTTGGAATGACTCCAAGGACTATATAAAATGGACTCAAAGTTTTTATAAAATATGTTAATTTGTGTGTGTGTGTGTGTGTGTGTGTGCGCGCGCGCGCGCACGCGTAAATAAGGGCCTCTTGCTTCTGCAAATAAACACCAGGTATTTGCACCCCTTTTTGGGTCTGGCTTTACATGGGTGCTGGGGAGTTGAACCCTGGTCTGAAGTATTGCAAGGAAGAATCATTAGACACAGAAATCTCCCCAAGTTGAAGAAGCCTTGGTCTGAAATTGAGTCACCTTCAATGCAGTCTGCACACAAAGAAATTGTGGAATGATCACCTGAAGCTTTGAATCAGGCCAGCAAGGTGACAGATGCTGATATTACTATTCAGAAATTAATGAACAAGGTCAACTAATACAAGGAGACCATGACTACTGGTATTGACAGGCAGAAGCCACACAAGGGCTACCTTTGCCTCTTCTGTACTTTACAGATTTGTAGCAATCCATCTAATTCTTAGAATATGCACTATTTAAAACCCTAGGATAGAGCTGGAGAGATGGCTTAGCGGATAAGCACTTGCCTGTGAAGCCTAAGGACCCCGTTCGAGGCTCGATTCCCCAGGACCCACGTTAGCCAGGTGCACAAGAGGGTGCATGCATCTGGAGTTCGTTTGCAGTGGCTGGAAGCCCTGGCGTGCCCATTCTCTCTCTCTCTCTATCTGCCTCTTTCTCTCTGTCTGTCGCTCTCAAATAAATAAATAAAAGTAAACAAAAAAATTAAAAAAAAAAACCCCTAGGATATTTATCATTTAACTTTCCAACTCCTCTATACACAAGCAGGGTACAAAATAGGCTGAGAAAGGCAATATAAATAGGTTTGGAACAAATTGCAAAATATATCAAAAACAATTCTTAGTAATTTTTAATCAAAGTCAAAGAAGTCTAAACACTATAATGCTGACATAGAGGAATTAGCACTACAGTATAAGATGCTTTTAGAAAACCAAGTTTTTGAGTAGTAACAGTAAATTTCCTTTAAAATATTTAACTACATATAATATTAAAATATTTTAAATTAGAAACATAAGTTTATTGCTGAAATATTATCACAAGAACAAGGTAGAATTTTTATTACCAAGGAGTTAACATACATTGACTGATTTTCCTCAAGATATTAGGACAATTAAGAATGATACATCTGAGCTGAAGAGATGGCTTAGCGTTTAAGGCATTTGCCTGCAAAGCCAAAGGATCCCAGTTTGACTCTTCAGGACCCACGTTAGCCAGATGCACAAGGGATGCATGCATTTGGAGTTCATTTCCAGTGGCTGGAGGCCCTAGCACACTGTGGTAGTTTGAATAGATGGCTCCCAGTGTATTCAGTGTTTTATTACTTTGTAGTTTGCATCTGCAGCCACCTGGCTGGAGGTGGTTTCACTGGGTGGACCTTAAGGTGTGATGGTAGGTTTAAGATTTCGATCTAAAGATATGCAAAGTGTGCTGTGCTGTGTGGCTTTTGGCTTGTGCTTCTCTCTCTGCTTGGACCTGTGAAGGCAGGCCAGCTTCTTCTGCCATTTATCGAACTTCCCCTGGATCTGTAAGCTTCAATAAATATCCCTTCCTCCATAACCGTGCCTGGCCTGGAAGTTCATGTCAGCAAACCTGAAGCTGTCTGCTTTACGTGCCCATTCTCTCTCTCTCTCTCTGCCTCTTTCTCTCTTAAATAAATAAATTAATTAAATATTTTTAAAAAGTATGATATATCCAATTAAGAAAATATAAGGATGTATAAAATTGACAATAAAACTCTTGGATTATTGCCTGCTATTTTGGTATATACTTTTCTATTTTTGTTTGATTGTTTATTTAACTAGGAATTGCCTATATGTTATGTTTTGTAATTTGTATTTTATCATAGCAAAATATTTAAGCATTTATTCATAGTGATTCATAGTGCTAAGATTATAGAAAATTCATAATTGAATAGCTGCTCAGTAATTTCATTATATGCACAAAATGTAATTTGTTTCATTATTACCCTATTTATGTTTGCTACAATTTTAACTATTATAAAAATGCACACCCGAACATTTGTTTTGTCTAAATCATTGAATACAGCTAATGTAAAACTTCACAGAAATTCCCTACTTCAAATATCTACTGTTACAATACTAAGGCTATGTGTTTTTGTTTTGTTTTGTTTTGTTTGTATTTTCAAACCTCATGTATATTGATCATGTTATCATTCGTTCCACATCACTAAAAGTTATTCAGTTAGACTAGTTATGAGAAAGGAAGAAACTGGTTTATAGGATAGTCCTGAACTGAAAAAGTTAGGGATTTACATTTGGGAATATCAACAACATAAGGAAACTAATTTGAAGAATTGTTGCAGTTTGTTATGAAAATAAAGATACATAGTCTGGGAGAATCAGAACTGATATGGAACTGAAGCAGGAAAAACATTTGAAGCATTGATGATCCTACACACAAATCTTCATGACTTACATTAGATAATAACTTTCTTTTTATGTAGTTTTTTTTGTTTGTTTGTTTTTGTTGTTGTTGTTGTTGTTTTGATGTAGGGTTTCACTCTAGCTCAGGCTGACCTGGAATTCACTATGTAGTCTCAGGGTTGCCTCGAACTCATGGCGATCCTCCTACCTCTGCCTCCCGAGTGCTTGCATTAAAGGCGTGTGCCACCATGCCTGGCCAATTACTTTCTTTTTAAATATTGTATTTATTTATTTTAAAGAGAAAGAGACAGACAGACAGAGAGAATGGGCATGCCAGGGCCTCCAGCCACTGCAAACAGACTCCAGATGCATGCACCACCTGGGTATCTGGCTTACATGGAAACTGGGGAATTGAACCTGGGTCCTTAGGCTTAGCAGGCAAGTGCCTTTACTACTAAGCCATCTTGCCAGCCCAGATGATAACTTTCTAACATTTAGTAATGCTCATGAATTTTCATCATATACTCACTCTCATTTTTATATTTGTATGAAAATGTAAAATGGTTGCATTTTAATATATTACACATTTCATAGGCATATTCAACATATGCAAAAGACAAAAATCTATATTATATGTATATATAGCATGAATGTTATCAGCATTAGGTTATGCTCAGTTATGTTGACTTTGTGTTTTTTTCGCTCTTTTTGTTTACTTAAATGTAACCACACAATCATAAACGTTCCATAAGAATTTATGTTCAAGAATTTGTAAGCCGGGCGTGGTGGCGCACGCCTTTAATCCCAGCACTCGGGAGGCAGAGGTAGGAGGATCGCCGTGAGTTCGAGGCCACCCTGAGACTCCATAGTGAATTCCAGGTCAGCCTGGGCTAGAGTGAGACTCTACCTCGAAAAACCAAAAAAAAAAAAAAAAAAAAAAAAAAAAAAAGAATTTGTAAACAGCTTTACAACCATTAGCTTCTTAATCTTTACAACTTGCTTTGAGGGCTTAATGTGATAACTCTTAACATTTCTGATTTATAGATGGAGAAAATGAAATAGGCAGGTGAAATTATTTATTTGTAATTGCTATTGACTGAGCTGGGAATGAAGCCAGAACTCTGGAATCTTGCTCAATCTCTGGCTCTGTATCTTGGTTATAGAATCTAATGAGTCATTATTTTAATTGAGTTACAGTATCACAGCAAATTATCTGACACTTGACATCCTGTCAAATGGAAGCACAGACCAATAGTTCTATAATCAATGAAGCTAACAATGAAATTTCTAAGTTACTTTAGATTGTCAGCTTTCTGAATGTAAACTAACTCGAACTAAAACCCTGAGTTGTAGTAATAACATCATATATATATGCACGTGTGTGTGTGTGAGTGCGTGCGTAATGTACTTCATTACAGTAATTGGAAAATTTCTAATCTTAGAATATTTTATGGGACTAGAGAGATGGCTTGTCTGTGAAGTTTAAGGACCAGGTTGGATTGCCCCAGTACTCACGTAAGCCATATATACAAGGTGGCTCATGCATCTGGACTTTTTTGAGGCCCTGGATCACCCATTACCTCTCCCTGCCTCCATCAAATAAATAAATAAATAAATAATTTTAAAAATAATATTTCCTGTACAGACACTCAACAAAATGGACCTTTTATGCTATAGACTATTATGAACCATAGATAATATAAGTCCATGCTGAATAATTGTTAGTTGGATATTCTTAAATTTTATTAAACATGCAACACATTGATTGTACTATAGCATATGAATCAAATAAAAAATTCTGTTGTTTGGGGTTTATTAGCTAATCCCAGACTCTATTGGTATTCATGAAGTTATAGCATGAAATGAATATGGGAATGTAACCAGAAGATAAGTAGTTATTGTTAGTGAAAGGCAGATATGAGACTTACAGAAAAGAATAACACAAAACTGATTGGAAGTGGAGATTGTCTTGAATGCTCATACAAATCTAGATGTATTAAAAAGAAGAAAACCACAGACAGTATTCCAAATTTTACATGAAAATGATGTGCATATTGTGGCAAGACTGCTCACCTACAAAAGAGAAGCTTCTTATTGCTACCTTCTAACCGAATTGATGATTGGCACAAGAATTTACTGGTGTGTTTTATTAGGGCACTTGATTAAACAGAAAAGGGTTATTGCAATGTTAATAGCCTCCAGACCTGACATTATTGTATAATAACTATAAGTAATTGGTTTACGGGATTACAGGGGATGCAAGGCTGAAAACTGCTGTACAAGGACTGAGGCTGAAATGTTGAGACAGATTATTTTTCCTCACATGGAATTCTCAACTTCACTTTTAATGTCTTTAGCTTACTGGATCTTGTCCACCCAGGTTACTGAGAATCATCACCTTAAAGTTTCTTATTGCACATTTTACTTACTGACAAAATATATTCACAGCAGTACATAGTTTATTGTTTAGGAAAGCTACATAAAGTAATCCAGTCATGTTGACACATTAAGTTAATCATCACAACTTTATAAAATTAAACACAAAATTTATAGTTTGATAAAAAAATACAGTAAATCTATGTTTTCTACAAAGTGATTATACATAGTTATTGGTTTGTTGAAGATGTGTGGAAAAAGTGAGGATTTACTTAAACTGGAATAAGTATATGGGAGTATCAGTTTGAATCAGATTCAATCTGACTGAATAATTTACTGATTTTACCAGTGCATCTGTGATTAACATAGTAGTTACTATATGCAATTTCAGTACATTGAGTTCTTCAGTAACTTTTGTATATATTTCTAGTGTATGACACTGGCTCGAATCTATGTAAGAAAACACAAAAAATTGTGAAGCAGAAAATCATTGACATCCCTGCCTGTATTCTCACTTCTCCTATGGCTCTCCTACTTGAGATTTGATTTCACCCTCAAAATTTTCAGGCCTAGTTGCTTACAAACAAAGCCTGACTAGGGATTCTTACTCACTGTCGATTGTGAGAATGTTCCCAGGAGACATTGGAAGTAAAATAAGTTAAGGAAAACAAATTTAGTCTTGGAGGTGTCTAATCTGTTCCTATCATGAAGTTTGGAGAAAGATGTGCTATATGAAATTGAATTATATTTTTGGTGAAGTTCTACTTTAGGTATCTGGATGGAGGTTGAGTGTTATCACGCAATCTGGTATCCATTTAGCTACAGGAAACTTGGCGAATTGGGAGCAGGTGAGAACACTCAGAACACAAAGCCTTTGGCTAATGACATGGAGTTCACTCTGTCCAGGCGCCACTTCTTTAAGATTCAGATTTGCCACAATTTTATGGAAAATATTTAATGGCAGCATAAAACTGTTTTAAGTATTCTGGGAGAGCAAGAGAACAGAGGCCAAGATGACCAATATAAAGCTATCCAATCATGGTATGGTGAGATATGTGTGAAAATGGACAAATGGGGGGCTGGAGAGATGGATCAGTGGTTAAAGTGCTTGCCAACAAAGCCAAAGGAACAAGGGTCAATTACCAAGTACCCACGCAAAGCCAGATGCACAGGAAGACACATGGATCTGGAGTTTGTTTGCAGTGCCTGCAAGTCTTGGCCTGCCCAATCTCTCCCTCTGTCTGTCTGTCTGTCTCTGTCTCTCTCTGTGTCTTAAACAATAAATAAATAAATATTTTTAAAGTAAATAGATAAATGGGACAATGAGTTGATTAGAGAGCCTAGAAGTAGGTACTCATGTTCATGATCAATTCACATTTGAAAAACTACTGAGGGAATTCTGTGCAGAAATGGAACTTTACAAATAACACTAGCAAAACTGAATATCTATGTACAAGAAATTGAAAAATGACTCAGATAATGCATATAATATGCAAAAAATTAATTAACATCTAGCATAGAGCTAAATGCAAAACGTGATGGCATAAACTACTGGAGGAAAAGAAAAATCTTTGTTACCTGAGTTTAGTAAATATTTTCTGGAGTCTATCAAGAGCATGTTCCAGTCAACAAAACCTTTACAAATTTAATTTCATCAGAGCTGTATTAAAAAAAAAAAAACTTGGGGCTGGAGAGATTGCTTAGTGGTTAAGGTGCTTGCCACCAAAGCCAAAGGACCAAGGTTCAGTTCCCCTAGACCCACATAAAGCCAGATGGCCAACGTGGCGCATGAGCCTGGAGTTCATTTGCAGTGGCCAGTCTCTGGTGTGATATTTCTCTCTCTCTCTCTCTCTATCTTCTATGTGCCTCTCTCTTTCATAAATAAATAAATGAAATATTTTTAAAACTTATTTCCTTTTTTGTTTATGCACATGCATGTTTTATTTATATTTATATTGTTATATATGGAAATAATGTATTTTGACCATAGTCGCCTCCCATTATCTTGTTTTTACCTTCTTCCTCTCCCACTGAATCCCTTCTTTTTACTAGATACTCCCTCTTCTACACTGATGTCTTTTCTTCCCCTGTGATGTCTGTGTGTCTGCACCATTGCTTGCATTATCATGGGTGGAGGTTAGTTGGCAGAGCACATCTTACCCCACTGAAAATAGTGTCTTCCCCTACCCTACCAGCCCTTAACTGCTAATAATTTCTCAGGGAAGAATGGAGGCCTCATGCCCTGTTCCATCATCCATGATGTACTATTGATGGAACCAGTGTTCAGACCTTAGGCAGGCAACAACCACCCGTTTGAACTCATGAATTCAATGGTCACAACGAACTTATTCTCTAACTTTAGTCTTCTAGGAGTGAATTGATGAATATTAATAAATTTATCGATTTCTGGGATTAAAAACAAGCAGCATTCCCCCTGATTTATAGCTTTATTTCTTTGCCCTTTGCTTCACTTTTTTTTTCCGGGACGAACAAGGGTTATTGGGGGACTTGGGCTCAGTCCTTGGCGGCCGCCTTGCATAGCCGCCGGCGTGCTGCTCAGCTCCCAGCGCTTCCTCTCGGTGCGCGCGTGGGTCCCCACGCGCGTCCCCACGCGCTTCTTCCTGACCTTGAGCGCACCTGGCCTTGCACACCTTGCGCAGCTCCACCGCGCGCCCAGGAGGGCGCGAAGCCGCACACCTCGTGGGTCGTGTCCCGGAGTTTGGTGTGCGTGTACAGGCGCCCTAGCCGCAGGCTGAGCCTCTCTTGCTCACGTTCTTCCTCAACTTATGGCTCTTATTGAGGCCCACAGTCATGGGGTAGTGTAGAGCTGTGGTTACTGCTTGTGTATGGCGGCTCCTTTGCCTCATGAAACTTTTTATACAAATCAAAACCTAGAAATATCCCCCAATATGAACTATTGATATAACTATATCATGTTATCACTATGTAAAATCATTATAAAAGTTTGTGAATTATGACCACGTTTCCACTTTATTTAAGAGATTTGGGCTGGAGAGGTGGCTCTGTGGATTACAAACACTTCCCGTGCCAGCACGAGAGGCTAAAGAGGCCCGAGAAGTCACTTGAAGTTTGATCCCCGGGCCCACATTCACAGCTGGGCATAGCCATGCTCTTCTCTAGGACCAGTTCTGTAAGAGAACAGAGACCAAAGAATCACCATTACTTGCAGGAAACAACACAAGTTTAGAGAGCAGCTCAAATAAGAATGTGTGGAAGAGTAACAGAGGGCGACACTCACTGCTCCTGCTTGGCCACCACAGGTGAGAACAGAGGTGCGCACGTGGCACCACGTCACACTTGCACACACACACAGACCCCACATCATACACAAACACACACAAGCAAAAATAAGCAATTTAAACCTGTTTTCCACATCTGGCAACAAGTAAGTTTTCGTGTAAGCTTTACCAGTTATTTACAAGGTTCAAATAAATATTTCAAAATACTTTTTTTCCATGAAATTGTTGCCTATTTTTGATTTTTACTTAACTACATTAGTGAAAATTAAGGCCATATGAGCAATACAAGCATTAATATATTTGCTATGTTGTGTAAGGATTATGTATGGAGTAAGAATTTCCTAGGAACAGCAGTGTGGACGTTTCTTTTATACAACCCTGAATGCCAGTGACTCACTCTTGATTGACAGCACGTGATAAACATAGACATACACTCTATGACTTTGAAGGCTTCTTAATGACAACTCTAGCAGCTTCATAAAAATGTCCACTCTGGTACCGCGGTGGGCCTTGAGGTTACCAGCCTCTAATCCTGCATCTGCTTCCTGATTCAAGATGCAGGAAGCTGTGCTCTAGGGTCCTGCCACCGTGGACCTCGCCAGTACAGCTGGGCGTCTTTCGGTCACAAAGGACTGCCTTCTAAAACTGTGGGCCAACATTTGTTTCTCTCAGGTATTTTGACACATTGATGGAGAAAGTAACTAATCAGCCTCTGAATAGTGACATTTGTCTAATAATCACAAATGGTCTGTGTCATGCATTGATTGCACACTAATCTAGTATATGCTGACATTGGACATGGCACAAAGCATATACCCTAAAACCACCAAAACAGTGAGTACCACATGAGCTTCCTCTGATAAATGCTGAGGTTCTCCCTGTGTCTTACATCTTAGTCCTATTTCTACTTTCCTTGGTTTCCAGGCTATGTTCGCATGATAGAGTTAACGGAAGAAGGTACAGCCTTTGGCACACTGGACAGGCAAAATATAATCTGTTTCTCCTCTTTCCAGGCAACTCTTTTGGCAGTGTTGATTAACTGATATACACTGCGGATGCTAGCGTGTTCATCAACCTATACTCTGGGCAATTTAAGGTAATTTCTCCCTCTGATTATATGTAAAAGTACCAAGTAAAAATATCATCTATAAAGTGTACCAAGTGGTACTAAAACTGGCAGTTGTAATTGGCTTTGGTCAGCTGAGTCACCAAGGGGCCCTGGAATCCATTATTTTTTTCTCTCCAGATTTTCCAGGTGAAGTGTCCATGAAATATCTATAAATAAGCATGGATTTACTTTCTCTTGAGAAAATACATCAGAGGATTTTCCCAGAATTGGCCATTTTCTCTGATAAAATCTGACAGAAATATCTGGGTATTATTTTTCACCTCCAAGATGCTCTGTTGGGAAAAATATTACCACATTCTTTTCTAGAGTCCTGATCCATTTATGCTCCTTTTTTCAGTGACCATAATCTTTATGGCTTCACTTTATTACCCTTTAGAACCCATGCCTTTCTGCCCTGAAGGGATCATTTGAGTCAATAGAAATGCTTACCAGAAAGTAGGCTGCGATATCAAGCAGGCCAGCTCTTCTATGATACAGAAAAATAAAAGTAGTTGACTTCCAAAGGAATGTAATTTTTTCCTGAACATAGCAAGTGTTCTCAACAGTGATTGTCTTATTGTGACTCAACATAAATTCCTAATAATTCTCTCTCTCTCTCTCTCTTTCTCTCTACCTCTCTGTCTCATCTATCTATCTCCTATATATTAATCCAGTTCATTATTTATATTCTCCTAATATTTTAGAGTCTTCTGGGTTTACTGCGGGAGGCAAAGCTGCATACAATGTGTCCTGGACTTGGTGTGGAGAACTTTCTTACTGTGCTTTTCATTCATAGTTCCCATATTTTTGTATCTCTGAGATTTGAATTTTGGCAGTGTTCTGAAATGTAGAGCATGTTATCCTTATAATCCAATAAAACTTTGCTTACAAAAATAGGCAGATTTAGCTTCTGTATCATAGCTTGCCAACACCTTACAGGCAGTACTATTTTCTACAGCCCTCTCTAAACATAATGTCAGTTGTCTCTTACTCTTGTGGCTTATGAAAGTGAGAGAGCTTCAATCTTTTCTTGTTCCTGACTGTGTGAAATGCCACCTCTGGGACCAACCCAATACATAGTCCTTTGGGGGAAAACCAAACTCAAACCACAGCTAAGGGACTATCTGTTTTTTTTTTTTTTTTTTTTTTTTTTTTTTTTTTTTTTTTTTTTTGCTGTTGTTATTGTTGTTTTGTCTTTCATAACTGTAGGAACTATTCCAATGGGAGGTTTGCAAGTATCCTGGGGACTCTTTCCAAGATAATTGTATTCTGTTTCTGAGGTGGGTATGCTCAGATCAATAAGCCCTTCCTATTATATCATTTCCAAATACCTTTATCACAAACACCTTCAGAATCTATTCCCAAACAGATTCCTCAAGCTCCTGCCACCATATCTCATTTTCTACTGGGATTAAACTGTGACTTACTATTTTCAAAGGATTCCTGTTCAGGAGATGTAAATACTAAAGGAAATTTGTGGTGCTCTAGATCAGGAGTGAGCCATTTCTAAGGGTTAAGGGAATCTGGGTTAGCAGCCCTCAGGTTTTGAGTTTAATTTCTTTCCAACTTGGAGAAATACTCCTTAATGCTACTCCTCTGGCTTTCACATGTGTCTTTTGAATATAGCAAGTTAATTAACTTTTTTAGTATGCAGTTATGATTAACCAGAATAAAGTTTTAACAATTAGCATGCCAACAGCCTATTGACTGATTTTCCACCTAAGTTAGTTATAGGACCCTCATTGTAATTCAGAAAGTTTGATCATAAGTCCTGTTCAAGGCTCCACTTTTAGAATCATCAGAGGCAGCTCTCCCTGGGACGCAGAGCCCAGCAGAAGCTTACCATTCATAATAGTAATGATGAAGGGTCTGTGGGGTCAGGATCTTTGGAAGGAAGAAAAGCACAGAGAAAAGTGCAGAAATCTTGATGCAAGCGAATGATGCCTTTGACCTACCTCACAGTGACTTCTGGAGGTCCTATGGATTGTACCATAATCCTGATCTAGACCAAAGTGGCAAGGCATTCAAATGCCAATATTGTCAGTCATGCTGCATGGCTCCCCCATGCCACCTGCGAGTTGTGTCACTTTCAGCGTGGCAAATCTTTTTCTTTTAATTTATTTATTTGCAGGTAGACAGAGAGAGGAGAGGCAGACCGAAAGAGAGAATGGACATGCAAGGACCTCCAGCCACCACAAGTATTGCAGAGGCATGCACCGCCTTGTGCATACAGCTCTATGTAGGCACTGGGGAATCAAACCAGGTCTTTAAGCTTTGCAGGCCTAACCATTGAGCTATCTCCCCAGCCCCAGTGAAACAATTCTTAGTAGTGGGGACAATTCCTATAGATAATATTTCAGCAGATAATACTTCAACAGTTTGAAGGGGAGTAGAGTTAGGGTGACTGGACCCCTGAAGGTAAAAAGGCCAGGGAAGTTTTTCTTATCTCTTGCCTAGTTCCAAAAATCTATTTTTCCACAAACAGCCAGGACCCCTCCTGGGAGGGAAGTCCTTCATAGGATTTAAACACTGTGGTTAGTCAAGTTCAGCCTGTGGAGCTAATCTCTTCCTGAGACAGCCCCAGCCCTAACCAAAAGATAGCCTACTACCCTGAGGTTATAAATACCTTTGCAAGGGGAGGGCAGGCTCTCTGGCTCTCTGATCACTTGATACTGAATCAAGGACGTCATCCAACATGTGACACATACCTTTAGTCTCAGGATGGTCTCTGTATTTTACAGTGAGAACAATCCTAGCAACAAGCTTGCTACCTGCCTGCTCCAAATTGCATAAGATCTCTTTACAGACACTTTTAAAGTCAGCTGAACGTGTAAATTAAAGCGTGAAGACCTAATGCCTGCGCACAAACATCTCTAAACCTTTTAGTACTCCTTTTCAGAGGCACTCACGGCCATGGTTCACAAATTAATTTCATTGGTGCAAACAGGCTGGCTCTAAACATGGAGAATCTTCTGTCTCCTGCTTATCTGATTGTTTCATCTAATTAAGAAAACAAAGGTACGACAGAGCCTTGCCATTCTCTAAACCTGAATGCATACCTCTCAATGGTAGAAGCTAATCTAATCCATACAGTTGATTTCAATGGCATCAGGGAAATGTAGTTTTAATGTATTATTTCTGTCATACTGGGGGGTGGGGGAAAGAACATTCCATTATGTGCTAGATGACATATTTCACATAAATGTGCTAAAGTCCCCAGAAACCCTTCTTTCAGTGCCAATGACTTGAATTTACAAATCATGACATGGCTGCTTCTTCCATCTCTTCTTCCATCTCTGATGTGCATATCCCCACTAGGTCTTTTCTGTAACTCAGTCTTTGAAGAAGTGACAGCTAGCTCTTCATACATATAAACAGTGATAATAGGTTAACATTTTTCTATTGATAACATGTTTGCATTTTTCCTGAATTCTTCTAGAACCATCGACTTACTTTGATAATGAAAATTTTCATGCCATGCCAGCTAACGTGGAGAATGTTCACAGTAGCGACATTCTGGTGCCTCTCAACTCAGGCCTCCCTCTCATAAGTCTGCCTTCACTGCTTCTGTTTCCAGAGCTAACCCTAGTCTATTATAGTATGATACGTGTCAATTTCCTATTTTGCAATTATGAAAAGATAAGCGATATTTTTGAATTCTGGAAAGAAGAATTTACTTTTCAAATATTTCTAGAAGATGAGATTATATAGTTGTGTGAAATGATAATTACAAACCTTGCTTAGGTTTGCTCAACATTTCAAAATGATGAAATTTGAAAAAATTTATAATCTCCAAAAATTTTTGTGCTTACCTCTGCTAATTTGTCTAGGGACATTTAGCCAGTAGTGTATTTAAGCACAGTATATCTAAAAGTTCAGATATAATGCCTCTGTGATACCAAGGATGTGTACATAAAGTAATTTAAATATACATACATACATGTATGTGTATATGTGTGTGTGTGTGTGTGTGTATGTTTAAAATTCTCAGTTGTTAATTGATAGAATGGATTAAAATTCTACTTTTGGAATGTTCTACTTATATGTTAAGGTCAAACCATAACATGTAATAAAACCTCTTCAAACAATTCCACAGTGTTATTTATTCCATGAGAATTAGGTGTTAATTTTCTTGTCCTTTTGTCTATTCCTCTCTTCTGATTCTCTTTACTTGCCCCATTTTTTTCAGTGTAGACTTAAGCTTTCGGCTTACAACTTACATTTTGATATTTAAAAGAAATTCTTTGCTCTCCATATAAACTATTTTTCTTCAGTAATTTCAACACTCTTATATAAGGCTGAAACTAAGAAAAAATTGCGAAACAAGCAAGGGTGCTGTTTTCCTGATGAACGGGATAACAACACAAGGGGGAAGGAGATCAACACAGAGAAAAATCAACTCCTACCAAATCAGAGAGCCAGAGCCTCAGAGGCCACCAACACCTCATCACTGAAGCAGACCAAAAATGAACCCAACATGGCTCAGGGAAATTTTGTGGAAGAGGGGGTGAAAAGAATGTCAGAGCTACATGTTGGGTCATGATATGCAGAGACATTTATCTTACCCATAACTATGGGCTAACTCCACAATGCATGACCCATATACCTCAACAAGGAGGGGCCAAGGGGAGGGGGTAGGTCATGGATGAGCCTAATAATGGTACCAAACTGACTGTATTTGCTGAATACAAAACTAACTAATAAAGAAAAAAAGAAAAGAAAAAAAAAACAGTGGGAGCTACAAAACCCAGATTATCAATTTCATCATTAAATAATTATAAATTGAAAATTCAACTAGGCATTAAATAAAATGTATTAGTTATAAGTGAAAAAAAAAGATATTTTTGATAAGTATAGAACTTTTAATATAATGTTATAAAATGTTAGGATAGGAGCATTATTCAAAGTAAAATATTCAAGATATTGTGACAGAACAGAGTAGAGAACAATATGAATAAAATATTCTTCTACCACTGGGTAATAAAAATTTGGTGTTATGAATGGTATAGATTTTTCATGAGATTTATTTTTCACTTTTTAAATGAATTTTGCATGTTAATGGACATCAGTACTATAAACTGGAAGCTGTGTGATGAGACATAGATCCACTCAGAGTCAAGAAAATGGATTCCTTTAACAATATGTGTAAAGTATGAGTAATATTTAAAAGCAAATTTTATGTAAAAAAAAAGACAGTATGTGCATATGATCTTGAAGTACTAATTGAAAATGCAAGCCGGGCGTGGTGGCACACGCCTTTAATCCCAGCACTCGGGAGGCAGAGGTAGGAGGATCGCCGTGAGTTCGAGGCCACCCTGAGACTCCATAGTGAATTCCAGGTCAGCCTGGGCTAGAGTGAGACCCCACCTCGAAAAACCAAAAAAAAAAAAAAAAAAAAAAAAGAAAATGCTACTTACTAGGATGAAGAGATGGCTTAGCTGAAAAACCAAAGAACCCAGGTTTGATTCCCCAGGACCCATGTAAGCCAGATGCATAAGGTGGCATATGCATATGGAGTTCATTTGCAGTGGCTGGAACCCTTGGCGTGCCCATTTTCTCTCTCTCTCTCTGCCTGCCTCTCTCTCTCTCTCTCTCTCAAATAAATAAAAGAAGAAAATGCTACTTACTGAACTACATCAAATGTATCAAAATGACTTAAGTAATCATTGCTTTGTAATTTCCCCTAGAAGAAAGACTGAGGAATGCTATCTTTTTAGTACTAATATGTTTCAATAGTTGATGGCATTTAAATATATTGCTAATTGTGGTAAGGTCCAACTGTATGTGCCAATGTGACTTACATATGTAAGGTGTTGGAAAGACAAGGTAAGAAGAGTAGTTAGGAAGGGAAAAGTACTAGCAAGCTGAACTTGGACATGCTCCATTAAAAATCTGTATCAACGGTTATAACTTGCGCATTTTCATCTATTTTATTATTTTATTTATAGTTTATGGCTTTATGAATTTGAGAAAGGTAGAGAAAGAGAGAGAATGGGCAAGCCAGGGCCTCTTGCCACTGAAAATGAACTCTAGACACATACACTACATGCATGTCTGGCTTTATGTAGGTACTGGGGTATCTGAGGAATTGAACCCAAGCCATCAGGCTTTTCCAGCAAGGGTTTTTAGCCATTGAACATTATCTGCAGCCGCTTTGTACAATTTTAATTATATGTGTATATATATTTTTTTCATTTAATTTTATCTTTTATCTAAATTCAGTTCTTTCTTTTTTCTTTAAGCTGTTCCCCTCTTTTGTCCAGACATGACATGACCATTGTACTCATAAACTCACAGCGCCTGAGCTGACCTGCACATGATAGGGCCAGTCAATAATCCCTCATGGGTAGAGGAATGACTCATTAGTCGCCACATCTCCCCCAAAGAGATAATAGTTGTCAATGGCTACTGGAGGAAGAGTTATGTAGCCACTGACTGGTATGTTGTGAAAAGAAGGAGGAATTCCATGGGGATGAGGAGATATGGAAAGGTAACACACGATGCATAAGATCAAATGCTACACACACACACATATACCCCCCACACATGTAGATGCTGATAATTGAAGTGTGTTTCCTACTTAGATTTATTTTGGAACTTAAACCCCAGTGTGATAGGATCAAGAAATGGGAAATCTGAGAGCAGATTAAGTTATGTGGACAAAAACACTGTGAGTGGGATGATTGACTTCATGGAAAGCCAGAAGGAACTAGTTAGGCATTTTGCTCCTTCTCCCTTATGAGGACAGTGTTCATCCCCTCTGGAAGACACAGCAACTAAACACCATCTTGGCAGTAAAATACTGGGACCTCCCCTGGCCCTGAACTTGCTGGAACCTTGTTTTTGGACTTCTCAGCCTCAAGAGCTGTGAATGACAAAATTCCATTGTTTATCTAAAGACATTGTTTATCTAGACATTATTGTCTAAGGCCACAAATAGACTACAGCAATCACTTATTCACTTATCAATGATATAGCTCAAGCGAGTCTAGCACTCACTGTAGAACACAGGCTGGCTTCAAATTTATGATCCTTCTGCCTCAGTTCCTCAAATGTCTGAATTGTGGCCTTGAGCTACTACTCCTGGCTAAGACAGGAGTCTTAGTCAGCTCATTTTCTGTTGTCCAGGTCATGTGACTATTAGTAGAAGGACATACAATCACTTAAAAAGTTTTACAAACTAAAATGCTGTACATTATAAATGAAAGCAAAGCACACTTTTATGCCACAACTACACAGAAGTTGCAATAGTAAGCATATTTTTCCCAATCATAGCTGTATTTGTCTTTTCTGTAATCATGGAAAAATTGCTTATTGTGAGCACTTATTACCCAATTGAAATGGTTTCTTTTAAGGATAGAGGGTGATTGAGTTTTATCCAATTGGAAGCTTATCGTGAGGCATGATTGCCTATCTTAATGCATTATATACAATCAGGAAATATATGTTAATTAGGAAAATTCTTGGCAAGCATGTTTATGAGGTGCTGGGTTTAGAAGAACTTGCACGAAAAATTGACAAAGACAAGAGCTTAGGAATAAGGTCTATAATAGTCCATTTCCTGCTTGTCTAGCTGAACACCTTATTCCAGACAATTTATAAAGAAAATGAATGTTTCATAGTTACAAAGGTTTGGGGGTTTAATATCAAAGGTGCCAACTCATGGTGAAGCTCCTCTTACCACATACAGGAAAAAATGCCACATGGTATATTTGCTATTTTCACACTGCTGTGATAAAATACCTGACAAAAGCAACTTAATGGAAGGATTTATTTTGGATCATTGTTTAGGGGAATGGTCCATCGTGGCAGCGGTGGTGTGGTGGGAAGAGTGGCTTTCACTGTGGTAACAACAATGTGAGGCTCCTGGTCACCTGGTGCTCACAGCCAAGAAAACGGAGAGAAGTTACTGCTTCACCATTTTTACTAAGTTGTCCCTAAACCAGATATACACATCATCCCTTCCATGTCTTTGGGAACATTGCACAAGATGGAACAAAGAGAATGTGAAAGCTGGAGGTTGAGGAGGAGCACTGTAGAACTCCGGCATCCGGAAATGATAAAGCCATTGCACTCGTGAACTCACAACAGATGTGGTTGTCTGCACAAAATCTGCACACGGTGGAGCCAGTTACTGTTTTCTTGTTGATAGGGAAGGTTAGAAGGAACTAGTTAGAGGAAAGACTTGGGAGGTTACTCTTCCTAATAAGCTAATGACAGTTAAATGTTTCCAGGGAGGACAATGATACAGTGAGACAGAGAGAACAAAAGGGAACTTTGGGACACATATGATCAAAAGCCTGCAAAGCCAAAGGACCTCGGTTTGATTCCCCAGGACCCACGTAAGCTAGAAGCACATGGCGATGCATGTGTCTGGAGTTCTTTTGCAGTGGCTGGAGGCCCTGGTGCACCCCTTCTCTCTCTGCCTCTTTCAATCTCTCTCTCTCTCTCTCTTTCTCTCAAATAAATAAATAAAAATAAAGTTTAAGAAAAAAAATGTAACATATACATATATATATATATATATATATATATATATATATATATGAAATGAAAATGTCAAAAGTTAAGCAGAGTTCATCAATTTTTAAAAATTCTTTGAGGTAGGGTCACTCTGTAGCCCAGGGTGACCTAGAATTCACTATGTAATCTTAGGGTGGCCTCTAACTCACTCGAATTTACATTGATCCTCCTACCTCTGCCTTCTACGTGCTGGGATTAAAAGCATGTGCTACCCCACCCAGCGAGTTCATTGTTTTTAAGTGTATTTCTTTTTTTTTTTTTTACTAATAGTGTGGTGGATACTGAGTGCCTCATGTCATTATCACATATTATATGGTGAACTTAAACTCAGGGTGACTCCATCTTTTCCGAAGTGGAAAGTAGTGTCCAAATTATTAAAATAGTATAGATTAAATTTAAAGGGGCCAGTATTAGAAAAAGTAGATGTGATCAAAGAAATATGAATACTAAATTTGATGCTCATGTTCAACTTCGAATTACTTATATAGGATTTATTGACATAATTGAGATTATCCACAAAATTTAAGATGCCAAAAGTCAGGAAAGAGAGAAAATTAGTAAAGAAGAAAATTGGGTGGTGTTGTAGAGAATTCAATGAAAGAAAAGAAGATGCAGAGTTTAAGGATGGATGATCAGAAGTTTCAAATGGTCACTGAGTTATGTAAAAGTTTGACTTTAACTTAAGCAATGCAATTTTCAAACCTAGGCAAAAAGAGGAAATGAAGTAAAATCCCAAGATAGAGTGCCATGCAGGTGGAAAGGGACATATAAGAAAGCTTCCTGATTATACATAACTGTTCTTCTCATCCCACATTATAATGTGATAACCAAAATGCACTCACCTTTATAAAAAAAATTACTTATCTACATTTTAGCTTCATCTAAATTTCTTTTCCTTTTTTTATTGAGTAGAAAATTTATATGGATACATCATGTGTTGGTACCATCATTTCCCTCCTCCCTGCCCCCGTTCCATGGATAGGCCCTCCTAGTGAAATTGCTGGTATTGATGATGGAGTTGTGGGTTGTGAGAACAGCAGTCAGTCAGTGTGTGGGGGTGGGAACAATACCTCTGGATATTTTCCTCCCCCACTGTGGCCCTTATATTCTTTCAGTCTCCTCTTCTGCAAAATTTCCTGACCCTTGGTGGGTGTGCTTTAAGTCTACTTTAGTGTTGAGTTCTCAGCAGTTTCTGGATTTCTGCTTTGACTATCCTCAGTGTCTGTCTACCTCACCCTGTCTCATGTTGTCAGGCTTGCAATGGAAGCAGCACTCTTGCTCATCTCACCAATTCCTCTGTGGTTTCATCTGGTCCTTAGCTGATATGAAGGGGTAGTTCATCTCTAGTGATGTAGTCAGCTATCTTTTCTTGTCTTGTTGATAGAATTTGGATGTCCTCTGTTCTTGGTTCTCTAAGAGAGAGTGAGATCAGAGTAGGTTAAAGGGTGTAAGCATTGTTAATTTAGGGAGATTTTGGTGGGTGTAACTTCACTTTTGGCAAAAGAGTAGTGGGAGCTTATCTTTTGAGCCAATGATTCTGGTCTTCATAGGATTCTGACTTGGATCCCGGTTCCAGCTATGGGTTCCTTTTCACTGAACAGATCTCTTAGCCCATAAGAAAGCCACTGGTTATCCACTTAGTCAGTATGCTACTATTACACAGGTGTGTACATATTGTCAAGCCAGTTGCTTTTATACAGCAGTGTCCACTGCTTACAATATTTTTGGACATTTTGCTCTAATAGTTCATGTAGCACTTTTCAGCAATATATGGGCTAACCATCTAGGAACTGGCTTCCTTCCAGATTCCAGCCCTATTTCTTAATATTCTGTGTCAGCAGAATGTGGTATCTTCAGTAACAGCGTTTTACTTTTTACTTCAGGGTAATCGAGTGCTTTGACAGAAGTTTGTCTTGTTATGGGGACTTTGTAAGTCTCTCTGCTTAACAGCACATTGTGAGTTTTAAGCAATTTCTGGTAATGTGAGTTACAAGTCAGAGCCAAATGTTTTAGGATTAAGCTTCATCTCACCCTTTCTGGGACATTTCTTCCCAAATATTCCCCTCATACTCTTATTGAGATTTATACCTATTAGTTTGCTATCCAGGAGGAACTTTTGTATGTTACCAATTCATTTGGATTTGGTTTTGTGTACATCTTCCCCAAACATCCAATTCCCACTACCCCCCCCCAAACTTTTCCATCCCTCTTATCTTTCCCTCTAGTTGCTTGTCAGTTATGCCTGCAACTCAGGCTGTTCCAGTTTAGGGACCACAGACGGGGGAGAATATAAGGCCTTTGTCTTTATGTACTTGTGTGAGTTTGCTGAGTATGATCTGTTCAAGTCAGTCCATTTTTCTACCAATGTAATTGTACTACTTTTCCTTACTGCTGACTAGAATTCCATTGGACATATGTGTCACATTTTCATTATCCAATTGTGGAATGATGGACATCTGGGTTGATTCCAGTTCTTAACTACTGTGAATTGAGCAGCTATAAACATGGTTGAGCAAATATTTCTGCAGGGAGAATGGAACCTTTAGGGTAGATGCTGGGTCAGATGGTAGCTCCATTTTCATCTTTTTCAGGAGTCTCCATATTGATTTCCATAGTGGTTATACAGGTTTACACTTGCACCAGTAGTGGATGACGGTTCCTCTTTCCCCACCAACATTTATTGTCACTTGATTCTTTAATGACTCCCATCCTGACAGGAATAAGGTGGAGTCTTATAGTTATTTTAATTTGCATTCCCATAATGGTTAAGGATGTTAAACATTTTCTTAAATGAGTATTAGCCATTGATATTTCTTCCTTTGTGAATTTCCTATACAGTTCTTTGCCCCATTTTCTGAGTGGATTGTTTGATATTTTATTGTTTAATTTTTTAGTTGTTTGTAGATTCTAGATATTAGGCTTCTGCCAGTGGTATAGCTGGTAAAGATTTACACCTATTCTGTGGGTAATCTGTTGACTCTCCTTGTGTTATGTTTGTCTCTTTGAAAGCTTTTTAGCTTCATGAGATCCTACAGGCTGAGTTATTATTTAATTTCCTAGGCTACTGGAGTATTATTCAGGAAGTATTTCCTTACTCATATCATAGAGCATTCCCCCTATTTTTTCATCCAGTAGTTTGGGAGTTTCAGGTCTTATATTGGGGTTTTCCATCCACTTGGAATTGATTTTGTGCATGGTGAGAGGAGTGGGATTAGTTTTGTTTTCCTACATGAGGTTATTCAATTTGTCCAGCACTATTTGTTGGAGATGCTGCATTTCTCCAGTGTATATATTATTGGCTCCTTTGTCAAAGATCAGCTGCTGTGGTTACTTGCATTACATTGGCTGGTAGGTCTGTTTTTATACTAGTACCATGCTGCTTTTGTTACCATAACTTTTAAAAAATTTTTTTGTTATTTTATTTATTTGAGAGCGACAGACAGAGAGAGAAAGAGGCAGAGATAGAGAGAGAGAATGGGCACGCCAGGGCCTGTAGCCACTGCAAACGAACTCCAGACGTGTGCACCCCCTTGTGCATCTGGCTAACGTGGGTCCTGGGGAATCGAGCCTCGAACCGGGGTCCTTGGGCTTCACAGGCAAGAGCTTAACCACTAAGCCATTTCTCCAGACCACCATAACTTTTTACTATAGCTTTATATCAAGTATGGTGATACTTCAAGAGGTGTTTTTTGCTAAGGATATCTTTTTGATATCCAGGGCCTACTGCCATTTCATATGAATTTTTAGATTAAGTTTTTTACCTTTGTGAAGAATGTTTCTGGGATATTTATTGGTATTACATTAAATCTGTATATTGCTTTTGGTAAAATTACCATTTTCATAATATTAATTCTACCTATCCAGGAGCATGGAATGTCTTTCCATCTTTTCATGTCCATGTCCTCCTCGCTTTCTTTCTTGAGTATTTTCATGGTTTAATTCTATAGGTCCTTCAGATACTTGGTTAGTGTTCTTCCAATGTACTTTTTTTTTTTTTTTTGGTAGCTACTAAAAAATGGGACAGCTTCACTAGTTTAGTTCTCTGTATATTTGTCTTTTGTGTATAGAAAAGCAACTGATTATTTGTATTGATTTTGTATCCTGCCAATTTGCTAAAAGAATTAATCACCTTTAGAAGTTCTATGCTAGAGTTTTGTGGGTAATTTATGTGTAAGATCAAGCCATCTGCAAATAGAGCTAATTTGACTTCTTCCTTTCCAATTTGCTTCTCTTTTATTTCTTTCTCCTGTCTTACTGCTTGAGCTGGGACTTTTAGTACTATGTTGAAGAGTAGTGATGTAAGCACCCTTATTTTGTTCCCAATCTCAATGAGAACTCCTTGAGTCCTTTTCCATTAAGTATTATTTGGTCTTTAGGTGCTTTATATGTAGCCTTTATTGTGTTGAGATATAAACCATCCATACCTATTCTCTCCAGCATTTTGATTATGAAGTGATCTTGTATTTTTGTCAATGGCCTTATCTGCATCTATCAAGATGATCATGTGATTCTTCTGCTTAAGTTTATTTAGGTGGTGTATTACATTAACTGATTTCCATATGTTGAACCATTCCTGCAAACCTGCTTGATTGGGGAGGGTAATGCTTTTTATGTGTTGTTGGATTAGTTTTGTCAGGATTTTGTTCAGTTTTTTTTTTTTTTTTTTTTTTTTTTGGTTTTTCAAGGTAGGATCTCACTCTAGCCCAGGCTGACCTGGAATTCACTATGGAGTCTCAGGGTGGCCTCAAACTCACAGCAATCCTCATACGTCTGCCTCCCAAGTGCTAGGATTAAAGGCGTGCATCACCACGCCTGGCTTGTACAGGATTTTTGTATCTAAGTTCATTAGCAATATAGGCTTATGGTTTTCTTTTCTTGTGTCTCTGTCAGATTTCAGTATTAAAGTAATGCTAGCTTCATAAAAAGCAGTTGTTCTCTGATTATATGAAACAGATTGAGAAAAAGTAGTTTTAGTTCATCAATGAAAGTTTGATAGAAGTCAGCTGAGGAACCATTCAGCCCTGAAATTTTCTTTTGGAGGAGGTTTTTGATAACATTTTCAATCTCAATGGATGTCATAGGTTGTTTAGGAGATTAATCTGCTCTGAGTTTAGTTTTGGTAGGTAGTATGTGTCCAAGAATTTATCCATTTCTTTGAGATTAGCCAATTTTGTGGAGTAGAGGTTTTGGAAGTATGTCCTGATGATTTCCTACAATTTCATTGTTTTCATTGCTAATTTTGTAAATTTGAGACTACTCTTTTATTTATTTGATCAAATTGCCCAGGTATTTACCAATCTTGTTCATTTTATCAATTAACCAGCTCCTTGTCTCATCAATTTTCTTAATCATTTTCTTTGTTTCTGTTAATTCAAAATCTGTGAGAATAAAGACTACCAATCACTAAGTATGGCCAAATTGAAGCAAGCTTTTAATTGTACACAATAATATCAATCTGGCAGAGGCCTCCCTAAGGCAGGGGTATAGAAAGCAGCCCCATGTCAGCTTCTCAGGCTCTTTTCATAGGGAGAAACCATAGAAATCACAGGGTAGGGGGTTTTCAGAGGCAGGCAAGCGTGGTGACAGAAGCAGACCAGTCATTACAGTTAAACTACTTTCCCAGAATGTTATGAATACACAGTCCTGGAACCAGTAGCCAGGGAAAAATTTGTGGCACCAGCTCAGAAATAGAAACTTAGAGAAACAGAAACTTAACTTAGTCATTCTATCAAAATGGCTCTTACTGTTAAAATGGAATCAGGTTGGCTCTTTATTCACCCCATTTCTTATGTATTGCTGTCAAATATTTATAGGGTTTATTTATTTCCATTGGCTGTATTGGTTGATAATGTTTATGAAGAGCAAGTATTTTAGTAGTTTCTATCTATCTGGATATAAAATCAATAATGTCTCAAAGAATGCATGACCCAATTGTTAGGACAAATAAAACAAGTAATAAAGGGTCTGCTGCAGCTAAGATAGTAGTAGTTAACCAGGGTCTAATTGAACAAAGATTGATATCAGTTACCTTTTTGGGATCCCTTTAGCTACTGACAGTTTAGCTTCTTAGTAGTTAAATCTTATACTGACTTTACATTTTTCTTATCTTCTCAGTCATAATCCATTATATTTTAACATGTAATCTTTTAACCAGGTACAGTATACATCATGTCCATTTTTTTTTTTTTTTATCTCATGTTGAATTCCTCAAAGCTTCTGCAGTTCATAGACTAGTCAGCTTCCAGAGTGATGAGAGTGGGCTATAGTCTCCTTGTCAGAGGCAGGTGTCCTCTGGAGCTTGACTTAAAGGGGACCCTTTGGGTTCCTGATAATCTGTTAGCTGTCACAATCAGTTGAGGACATTGTCCTCTTGATTCTGGTGGGATGAATCTATACCCTGTGGCTGATGGGTATAGGCCCAATTTCCTGAGGGAATGTGGGTCCCCTTGTGTTACAGATTTTAAGGGAGTACCATTGATGGCAAGTGAATCTGGTTTACCTCTATAAATCTGAAGAAAGAGAGCCATGCATGGTGGTACACGCCTTTAATCCCAGCACTTGGGAGGCAGAGGTAGGAGGATCACCATGAGTTTGAGGCCACTGTGAGACTACATAGTGAATTCCAGATCAGCCTGGGCTACAGTGAGACCCTGACTCAGAAAAACAACAACAACAAAAAAAAACAACAACAAACAAACAAAAAGTCTGAACAAAGAGATACCTTTGAACAACCAGAATCACCCACATCAGCAAGTACAAATAGCTAGAACTCTAACTTTTTTACATGTTAGGATGGGTGTCTGAGATCTGCTTTAGTGTATACCTCCTTTAATAAGACACATCAAGGATACATTGACTACTACAAATTAATAACAATCAGGTAAACATAACCAGTAAGGACAATTTTTGGAATTTTTATTTAAAAGCAGAAGTGGCTGACTAATCAGGGACTGGCACAGGCAGAGGTGGAAGGCAATGAGTTTAGCATTGTAAGCTAGCATCAGACATGGGAGCCTATTAGTCTGATTCTTTGCTTATATTATAATATTTTGTAATTATATTTTTTTACTGGGTGATTAAGACAACGTAGGCTTCCAAAATTAACTATATATTTTGTTTTTTTTTAAATATTTTTATTTTTATTTGTTTATTTGACAGCAACAGAGAGAGAGAGAGAGAGAATGGGCGCGCCAGGGCCTCCAGCCACTGCAAATGACCTCCAGATGCATGCGCCCCCTTCTGCATCTGGCTAACGTGGGTCCTGGGGAACTGAGCCTCAAACCAGGGTCCGTAGGCTTCACAGGCAAGTGCTTAACCACTAAGCAATCTCTCCAGCCCACCAAAATTAACTATATATTTTGGAAGCCAATAATGGTATTTTAGTAGACTTTAAGGAACCTGTGAGGAGTTCTATGACTCTCAGCATTGTCATCTTCTAGGATAAGTCATGGCTGTGCTGACCAAGTGGCCCTCCCTCTTTTGGGAAGCCTGAAGGACTGATTTTCTTCCAATATGACTGTCCTGTTGCAGATACATTGGCTTAGAATTAATCTTGGGTTCTCCATATCCTCTCTGATCAAGAAGACAGGTGACTTCTCAGAGGCTAGGAGTTAGCAAGTGTCCCATCATCTCCTATGGCCTTCTGACATAGGAGAAGGAAACAAAATATTGGTTATCCTTTCTACTCCAATGTTCTCAATTGATTTTGGCTTCTAGATATGGTTATTAATTACTCAGAGAGACTGTACATATCTGGTTAGCAAAGCAGATTTAGTTTAAAAGGTATAGAACATATCAAGCTAGCAAAGCAGATCTGGACAGAGAATGACACAATATTTTAAAACATTCTGATTAGTATTTAAGCTTAGTGGTCAGGTGACAGTGTAAGCTACATCTGCAAAACAGAAAATATACACATTTCATCTTTTAAGTACATGTCAGTTATAAGTACAGGCAGAACATTTTAGTAGCCCTGGAAACAGTATTTTATCAATTATTTTAATGAATAACTTTAAGCCAATTGATTTAATCTAGATATTGCATGTCAGGAAAAGACAAGACAGTATAAAAACTTGGCATTTGTGTTTGAAAACAATTTTGGCTAGTCTGTATACCTATGCAGGTACCAATTACTCCCCAAACTGGAAGCAGAATAGCAGTTTAAGATTATTTTTGTAGGGCAGGAAACATGTCTTAAGTATCAATATGTCTGTGAGCAATGAACTTCCTTAAATAAAGGCTTGACTGAGACTGATTATACATAGCTTCAGAATAAAGTCAAACCTGGTTATTGTTCAGTTAACCTAGCCTGATTTTAACATATTAGAGACATTATGACAGACACAAAGTAATTTCTTAAACAAGTGCCTTTTACCATTGAACAATTTTATGGCTCAATTAAATAAATATTCATGACTGTTATGCAAAACTTAGACAAACTATATTAACATTGTTTGTATATAGCAGTTTTTCTAGGACATGAGGAGCTTTCTCAGTTTACTAGGAACAATGTCACAATGACTAAGTCACTTTGTATAAGACTTAGATTATAACCTTAGTGGTAACCACTGACAAAACCAGCATGAACAAGACAGGAATCATTTTTAAATTACAGGGATTTACCTATGCGTGGTGGTTCATACCTTTATTCCTGACATTTGGCAAACAGGGATAGGATCACTCTAAGCTTGAGGCCAGCCTGGAACAACAGAGTGAACTCCAGGTCAGCCTGAGCTATAATGAGACCACTGCCTCAAAAAAGTAAATAAATAAAAATTGCACTAGCATTTAATTTTTTAAAGAAAAAAAGCACAGTAAGAAAAACTTTAGATATTTTTAAGGTTTTTTTTTTTCAATGATCTGACTGTTCAAAAATAACATTAAGCAAATGAAATGATCTAAGTGTTTTCATTTTCTTTTATATTTTATTACTACTGATTGGTTCAGCTGAATAATTTTGCTTATTTATAGCCAAACATCACTACAGTGTTCTGATATCTAGAAAAGTCTGATATTGACAAAAAGTAGTGTTTATATATTTAAGGCACATGATGTTGCAGAGTGTAAACGATGAACAAAAGATCTGTTAACAGAATTTAAAATAAACAAGAAATCTATACTATGTAGTAACACTTTTGGCTTAAATATGAAGACATGAAAAACCTTACAACTTTTTAAGCTCATCAAAATTGGGATACCTTTGTAAAATATTTTTATAATTTTAGGAGGAGATTTAGCACTATTAAAAGCTAAATAAGATGTGCTTCCAATCTATAAGTCAGTTTCTGAAATTAATTCAGCTATATCTAACATACCCATAGAGTAGAGGAACTGGACTAAACTGCCATGATCTAATGAAAAAGTAGACAAGTCTCATTGAAAAGAGAGGGAATGTGCATGCTAAGGCCATTTGTCATTGTAAACAGTCTCCAAATGTATACTCCACTATGTGTACCTGACTTTGCAAACAAATACTTTTAACTGTTAAGCCAGAAAGAAATATTTTTAAACTCTTTCAAATTAATTTTATAGAACTATAGTGAATTTAAATATATAAAAAAGTTCATGATAGCACTGGAGAGATGGCTTAGTGGTTAAGCGCTTGCCTGTGAAGCTTAAGGACCCTGGTTCGAGGCTGGATTCTCCAGGACCCATGTTAGCCAGATGCACAAGGGGGCGCATGCATCTGGAGTTTGTTTACAGTGGCTGGAAGCCCTGGCATGCCCATTCTCTCTCTCTCTCTCTATCTGCCTCTTTCTCTCTCTGTTACTCTCAAATAAATAAATAAAAATGAACAAAAATATTTTTTAAAAAAGTTCATGACAAAAATCTTATCTATTTAAATTTTAACCAACTTTATAATTTTGCCTCTGGCACTTTGGTAAACTTACTTAATAATGACATAAGTTCAATCTAAAGTATTAAGACTGTGATTGTTGGAGGAACTGAGGAGTCACATCTTAAATCACGACATAACTTTGTTTAGAATTTTGTTTTACTGTACACCATGAAGTAAATAGTTTCCAAGTGTATGACAGATAAATGTTGTTCAGTGTTTCCAAGTATGGTATATCTGCCTTATGAAATAGGAAAAGAGAGTAAATAATTTCTCTGTGAGTTTTTTTTTTTTTTTGAGGTAGGGTTTTGACGATAATAACCTTAGAAGAGAATTAAATGTCAATGAGCCATTTTTAACTTTAAGATGTAGTTAAATGGAAGAACCTAGCTAACATGGTTGAGTACTCTAAAGTCAATCTTTTATAACCATTATCATGACCTGATTTACATCAATGTGTTAAAATTTTAAGTTTTAATTTTACAACCTGAATACCATAGTAACTTGCTACCAGCCAGGACCATCCTTTGTTATTCTGATGTAAGCCATAGGTTAATAGTTATTTTATATCTTAAGAAGTCTCTAATCTGTTCAAGTAGTTTACGATTCAGTTAATTAATTTTGTATTTAATCTTCTGCTTAGGTTTATTCATATTTTAATTTACATATATTTACTTTACAATTTATGTAACCAGTGTGTAACAATCTGTTTTTAAATTATTTTTATTGATGACTTCCATAATTGTAAACAATATCCCCCTCCTCACTTTCCCCTTTAAAACTCCACCCTCCATCATATCCCCTTCCCCTCTCAATCAGTTTCTCTTTTATTTTGATGTAAAACATTTCATATCCAACATTTAAAGTTTTCTCTCCAGTTTATTTTCTTTAGGCAGTTTATCTTGTAATTACTAACGAAACTTACCATAAGATTTTTAATATGACCATTTAAGTTTTATTTTCCTCAAAAGGCTTTTTGAATTAGGTCTTTATAGAATAGATCAGATATGATTTATGTTATTTACCCAGAATATCCTGAAGCATATATTTTTTAAAAAAATATAAAAGCATATTTGAACATTATTAGAAAATTTCTGACAAATATTATTGAGCACTTCTAAATTTAAATTTAAATTTAAATCTTGAGGCTGTTACTTGTTAGTAGTCCCATAGAAGCATAGAGAGATAAAGTAAACTTAAAAACAGTTGCAAATTTCTTATAAGAAGTCTCCATTTCTTCATAGCAATTTGGGACTCACCCATCTTCATGCTGGGACCAGGATCCTGAGATTCTCTGCACCTGTGAACCGGCCCCCATCCTGCTCTGCAAAGCAGGGAAGCTAACAGCCATCAGGGCTTCTCCTGGGGACAACATAAACTCCAGAGAGGTCTGTTTCTTGTCTTTCTGTCCAACAGTGAGCCTTGTGTGTTAGGCTCCTCCTCTTATTCCAAGGCCACCTGGCCATCTGCAGGTCAAGCCCTTCAGGGGAAAGCATTAGGTGACATATTGCAGATGCCTGCTCATGTGTAGTCCCCTACTTTTATCTTTGTTATGGAGGACTGTCCCAGCCACAGCATGTGAGAGCAAGACATTTTAAAAATTTTTTTTTTATTTTTTCAGGTTTTAACATCTTCCTGGGGTTGACCCAGAACTTAATTATTTTTGAACTTTTTTTTTTTGTTTGTTTGTTTGTTTGTTTGTTTGTAGCCCCTGGGAAACATAGCTGGACAGCATAATTTCTCACTGCCTTTTTTTTTTCTAAAATTCCAGGGATAGTTTTGGACTTCCCTCAGGGCTACAAGGCAGCTTTCTCATCCTGTTATTTTATAACTTTTTAATAGTAGGAGAATCTTGCAATTTTTTTTCCTATGATTTTGTTGGACATAGGCAGGGCCCTGGGTTAAAGCAAACCTAAGCTGTCTGACATGAAGGCCCCAAGCTAGGGAGAGGTCACAGCAGCCTGAACTGCCTCATATCTCAGGGACCAGACCAGCAGGGGAGCTCCTCCCCCCATTCTCAGGGGTTGCAGTGAGTCAGGATCCTCCCCCCATTCTTGGGGGTTGCAGTGATCCTGGACCCCAGGATAAAACCTTGAACCCCATGATAGGCAGGAAGTAAGGCCACTCCCTCTGCAAGCATAGGATATTTGGACATTCAGATAAGACTTAGACTTTGCCCATATCCCTGTGGTCTTTAGCCAGTTGTATAGGAAACTCCTTATATGATATCAGCCAGCACCTTTGCATTCCCCCCAACACACCATTGCCTACATGCTGGAATGAATGTCCCCATATGCTAATTAGGAATCAGCAAGCAACTTTGTACAAAAGACCTTCATCTGTTTATAAACCCATTTCGCTGACAATAAACTGAGAGCTGTTCATGGAAACTGTCTCCCAAAAGTCTTTACCTTTGCATGCTCTCCACCTGGGTTGCCTGGGCACCTTTTAGGGGTGGGGGAGACCAGGGCTGTCCCAGAGGGAGCACCCAGGAACCCACATGATTTTAATTACTTTCATTGTTCCTCCTGGTGGACACTCAACAGTAAAACTTGGCTAAGCAGTCTAGGACAGTGAGCTTGGCGAAGGACATCACCCACAATGAATTCCCCACTACATTGGTGCTGTAGAGCAGACACAAAGGCAAAGCCTTATCATTCTGCAGCCTTAGGGCTATGAGCCACGCACACTCATATATACACAAATTCATTCTAAGTGCACTTTTCTTTTTCTTTTTTTTTTTTTTTAAATATTTTTATTTATTTATTAGAGTCAGAGAGAAAGGAAGAGAGAGAGAGAGTGAGAGAGAGAATGGGTATGCCAGCCACTGCAAACGAACTCCAGATGCTTGCACCCCTTTGTGCCTTTGGCTAACATGGGTCCTGGGGAATTGAACCTGGGTCCTCTGGCTTTGCAGGCCAGCATCTTAACCGCTAAGCCATCCCTCCAGCCCCTAAGTGCACTTTTCTTATAGACTCCAGACACATCTTCCCCTTACACATTCATTCATTCATTCAGAAGCTATGCATTCCAATTTTAAATTCCTATTTTATTTATAGCTCCAGAGACCAAAACCAAACCTCGAAATTACTTTAAGTATAATTTCAGATTTCATATTCAGGATTTTCCAAAACAAAACTTGATTAGTCTCAATTTCAATTTTTAATTTACCTAGGGTGATCAGGGTGCCCAGGTTGCCCAAGGACAACCTGTGACTTGATATGCACTTCCTAGGAGGATCCAAAAATATTAAGCACAAGAGGACAAAACAAGCACTAAACAGAAGGACAAGGCACAAAAGAACAAATGAAAGACAGACAACAAACCAGAATCAAGTAGACAATGTGACATCTCACTATTGCCTATAACTAAGACAAAGTGGACAATGCAGGCTCTGCAGTTGACCTGAACCAAGTGGGCAGTGCAATGACTTGCAATTGCCCTGGACAGGACTGTGCATATGCCTCGTTAGAAATCTCGCTGTCTCCAAGTGAGATCTCAACCTAATTGTCATAGAAAAGAAGCTATGACTTTCCAGTTGAGGCCTCCCCAGACTAGTGCTTGCTGATTTCATTTCTTTGTGCTGCTGTCCACATTTGCTGTCTGTGGAGCACAAAGTGCATCCCTGGGCCTGGGACATCTTCAAGGTTTGCACCCCTGGGATTGACGCTTCAGTCCTGGAGGCTCAGGAAGAAGGGTCTGGCTTTTGAATTTGGGTTGGAGCTTCATTATGTTAACCCAAAATTTGAGAGAATAAAGACAACCAACTACTAATTATAGCCAAGTTGAAGCAAGCTTTTAATCGTACACAATAGTGTCAGTAGGGTGGCTGCCTCCCTAAGGCGGGGTGTAGAGAGCAGCCCCAAGCCAGCTTCTCTGGCTTTTTCATAGGGAGAAACCATAGAAATCACAGGGTAGGGGGTTTTCAGAGGCAAGCAAGCATGGTGACAGAAGCCGACCAGCAATTACAGTTAATCTGCTTCCCAGAATATTATGAATACACAATCCTGAGAACAGGAACTAGGGAACAATTTGTGGCCCCAGCTCAGATATATAAACTTAGAGAAAGAGAAACTTAACTTAGTCATTGTATCAAAATGGCTCTTGCTGTTCAAATCGAGTCAAGTTGGCTCTTCAGTTTCCAATTCATAAATTTCTTTTTTAAAAAATATTTATTATTATTACTATTATTATTACCAACATATTTTAAATGGATACATCATGTGTTGGTACCCTCTTTTCCCTTGTCCCTGCCCCCATTCCATTGGGGCTCTCATCAGTGGGGTTGCAGATATTACCCATGGAGTTGTGGTTTATGTGTTTGAGGGAGAAATGGTCAGCTATTTTTTTTTTTTTTGGTGGGGGGGGGGGGGTGCCTCTGGGCATGATGTCTCAACCTGTGGCTCTTACAATATTTTTGCCCTCACTTTTGCAAATTTCCCTGAGCCATGCTGGGTAAGTTTTGAGTCTACTTCAGTGATGAGCTCTTGGGAGCCTCTGGATCTCTGCTTTGGTAGGTGTTGAGTATCCTCAGGGTCTCTGTCCTACACCCTGGCACTGATTATCAGGAACAGAATAGAAGCAGCACTCTTGCTCATCTCCCCATTCCTCTGTGGATTCAGCTGTGGCTTGGCTGAAGTGCAAGTGGCAGTTTATCTCCTCTGGTCTTACTGCCTTCTGAAAAAGAAGAACAGATTCTCCAACAAAGAATGAAGTCAGCATAGTTTAAATAGGATAAGCATTATTAATTTAGGGAGAATTTGATGTATGTAACACCTCTTTTAGCCAAAGACTAGTGAGAGCTTGACAATGGAGAGCATAATATTTGTCTCCATATGATTCTAGTCTGGTTCCCAATTCCAGATATGGCTTCCTTTACACTGATCTGATCTCCTAGCCAATCAGAAAGCTATTGGTTACCCACTAAAGCCATGTGTCACTATTGCACTAGCGTGTACATCATGCCAAGGTGTTTGATTCTGAGTAGCTTAGACATCTGCTTGCTCAGTCCATTGTTGGCCATTTTCTCCCAGGAGTTCATGTTGTGCTTCCTAGCACTAGAGAGACAAAGTGTCTGGGGCCTGCTTTCTTCTGGATTCCAGGCAGTTCTCTCTGTACTTTGGGTTAGCAGCATATGATGTCTTCAGGAATAGGATTTTAGTTTTTGCCTCAGGTGAATAATCAGCTACTTTGACAGAAAGCTGTCTTGATTTGGGGACCTGGTAGGTCTCTCTAATCAATCATTCAATGTGGGTACCAACCAATCTCTGATACTGGGAGTTACAGGCCAAAAACAGGAAAATAAATTACTTTTAAGTTTAGGCTTCATCCCACTAACCAGAGCCCTACTTCTCAGGTGCTCCCCCCTTACTCCTTTTGAAGGCTATATCTTATAGGTTATATCTTTTAGATATAAGGCTTTTAGGTTATATCTTTTAAAAATCTGTGAAGGTTTCTCCTCTTGCCCTCCCCACAAGCCCTTCCATCCCTATTGCCTGGGCCTTGAGTTACCTATCAGGTATGTCAGCAACTCAAGCAGGTACATGTTAGGGATCACAGATAAGTAACATCATTAGGTGTTTGCCTTTTTGTGATTGTGTGAATTTGCTGAATATGATCTGTTCCAAGTCTATCCATTGTTTCTACAAATTTCATTTTATCATTTTTTCTTACTACTGAGTAGAAATCCATTCTATAAATGTACCGCAACTTCATTATCCATTCATCCAATGATGGGCTTATGCGTTGATTCCAGTTCTTACCTATAAACATGGTTGAGGAAATGTCTCTGTATTGATTCATAGAACATTCAAGATAAATATCCAGTAACAGAATAACTGGGTCTGCTGGTAGCTCTATGTTTTTTTTAAACCTTTTTAAATATTTCTTATCCTTTTCAACAATCTCCAAACTGATTTCCATAGTGGTTGTACAAGTTTACATTCCCACCAAGAGTGGATGAGGGTTCCTCTTTCCCTACATCCTCATCAACATTTTTTTGTTTTAGGGTTTTTTATAATGATTGTCATCCTTACTGGAGTAAGGTGGAATCTTATGGTTGTTTAAATTTGCATTTCCCTAATGGTTAGGAATGTTGAACATTTTCTCAAATGTGTATTAGCCATCCAGGAACTCCCTAGTCAGTTCTCTGCCCCACTTTTGAAGTGGGTTGATTTTTTATTCCTTAGTATTTTTTATTTTTGTAGCCAGTGAATACAGTCAAATTGGTACCATTGTTAGCCTCCTTCCTATCCTCCCCCCTCCATAGGGACCCTCTTTGTTGGGGTATATGGGTTGTGCATTGTGGGGTTAGGCTTTAGTTTTGGGTAAGAGGAAATGTCTCTGCATGTCATGACCCAACATGTGGCTCTGACATTCTTTCCACCCCCTCTTCCACAAATTTCCCTGAGCCATGTTGGGTTCATATTAGGTCTGCTTCCATGTTGAGATCTTGGGTGCCTCTGTGTCTCTGGATACCTGGTTTGGTAGGGTTTGATTGTTCTCTGTGTCTATCTCCTTCACCATTGTGTTGGTTCCTGGTTCACAAAAAAAAAAAAAAAAAAAAAAAAAAACAGCATTCTTGTATGCTTCCCCAATTCTTCTTAATTTCAGCTGGTGCCCTTCTGAGGTATGATGGGGTGGTTCTCTCCTTAGGATCTGTGTCTATCTGAAAAAGAGAAGCAGATTCTCCAATGGAGAGTAAAGTTAGCACCAAGTAAATGTGATAACCATTGTTTTTTAGAGAGAGTATAATGGAGAATGGGTTCATTTTTGGATATGGTTCTGACTTGTTTCCGAGCTCCAGCTATGGCCTTCATTCCACTGAGCAGATCAGATAGCCAAATTGAGAGCAGTTGGTTTCCCACTATGGCTATGCACCACTATTGCACTTGTATGAGCATAATGTCAGGTTGTTTGCTGCTAAGTAGGTTAGACCATGCATTGCTTGGGCAGATATTAGTCATTATTCCCCAGTCGCTCATGTAGCACCTTCTGGCAGTAGACATGCTGACTGTCTGGGTACTGACTCTCTTCCAGCTTCCATCCATGTCACTCCATGATACATACCAGCAGTGTATGGTGTCTTCAGCAGTAGGGTCTTACCACTAACCTATGGTGGGTCCTCAAGCACTCTGATATAAATCTGTCTTCTTTTTTAAATTTTTTTTCTGATTTATTTATTTACTTATTAGAAACAGAGAGAGAGGGAGAGAGAGAGAGAGATACAGTGAGAATGGGCACACCAGGGCCTCTAGCCACTGTAAACGAACTCCAGATACATGTGCCATCATGTGCATCTGTCTTACGTGGGACCTGGAGAATCAAACTAGGGTCCTTAGGCTTCACAGGCAAGCACCTTAACCGCTAATCCATCTCTCCAGCCCTAAATCTGTCTTCTTTTGGGAGACCTTGTAGGTCTCTGTGATCAAAAGCTCATTGTGGATAACCACCTGCTGGTACCGGGAGTTACAGGTCAATGCCCAAAGAGAAGGAAGAACAGGATAAGTGATATAAAAGAGATAGAGAGATGAGAGAGAAGAGGGAGATAGATAGATAGATAGAAGCAGAAACAGGAGGAGATAATGGACAGTTTTCATTGTACCCTCTCCAGGGCCTTGTGAATCCAGTGTTCCCTCTAAGGGCCTGATGGAGGCTCAACCATTTGGTGTGTCTTTTAGGATGTAGTTTTATGGTACTATTGCCTTTTGGATCCAGTTTTGTGTCCCCCACTCCCTCCCCACTCACCCTGTTGTCTGGTCCTCGAAATGCTTGGTAGATATGTCCGCAACGTGGGTAGATTCAGGTTAGGAGCTGTAGATGAGCGAGACTATGCGGCAATTATCTTTCTGTAATTGGGTGAGTTCACTGAGAATAAGCTATTCCAGTTCAACCATTTTTCTTCAAATTTCATTGTGTCATTTTTCCTTACTGCTGTGTAGAATTCCATTGTGTAGATATACCACACCTTAGTTATCTATTCCTCTAATGATGGACATCGGGGTTTTTTTTTTTTTTTTTTTCCAGCTCTTGGCTATTAGGAATTGAGCAGCTATAAAGATGGTTGAGCAACTCTCTCTGAGCTGAAGTGTAGAGCTTTTAGGGAATATTCCCAGTAAGGGAATAACTGGGTCTGTTGGTAACTCTATTGTCAGTATTTTTATTTTTGAATTTTAAATTACCACATTTTATTTGAACATAACAGGGATGGGAAGAAGAGAAAAGGGCCGAGGAAGAGAAAGTAAAGTGGGGATGGAAAATACACATGGTCTGGAAGCCCATGTAAATGAACATGGACCTTGGCTAGAAAGAAATGTGAAAAGGGCTTAAAAAAAAAAAAAAAAACATAAAGCAGGATGTGGTGGCACATGCCTTTAATCCCAGCATGTGGGAGGCAGAGGTAGGAGGATCCCCATGAGTGTGAGGCCAGCCTAAGGCTACATAGTGAATTCCAGGTCAGCCTGGACTAGAGTGAAGTCCTACCTCAAAAAAAAAAAAAAAAAAAAAAAGAAAGAAAAAAGTAAAACATTGATAAAAATGTTCCTTCTCAGGGTTACAGAGATGGTTTAGCAGTTCAGGCATTTGCCTGTGAAGCCAAAGGACCCAAGTTTGATTCCTCAGGACCCACATAATCCAGTTGTACAAGGTGGCACAAGCATCTGGAGTTCATTTTCAGTGGCTAGAGACCCTGGTGTGCCCATTCTCTCTATCTATATCTGCCTCCCTCCCCCCCTCTCAAATAAGTAAAATAAATAAAAAAAGTTCCTTCCCACCCTACCTTCTGGGTGTGAGAGATACAATATTAACTGGTATGAAGACCCAGGCATGTTGTAGTATGCAGCTGAAGGGTTAGAAGGGAGAAGAACTGAAAAACAGTTTCTCAGTGAGCTCAAGTTGGAGTTGTTGCTCCAGAATTAATTGGCATACCTGCACCAGGTATACTGGCCAATCAGATTGGGCTCAGAGGAGGAGTACACTCACACCTAGGCAGTGTGCATGCTTGAGTGAGATCTTATTGGGTGAGGTGGGCAGACTTTGAGTTCCTTAACTGAAGCAGGTGGGTTGAGATGGTAGGATTTACAAAGGTATGATGTTTGATCAATCCAAGAACATGCCATTTCCATTTTCCATTTCCTAGTGTCTCCTGCAATTTCTGTCAAGTATTTTAAAGTTATTATTGTAGGACCCTTCACTTCCTTGGTTAGGTTTATTCTAAGGTACTTTATCTATTTATTTATTTGTTTATTTATTTATTTGAGACAATTGTGAATGGGAGCGATTCCCTGATTTCATCCTCAGCATATTTGTTGTTGGTATATAGGAAGGCTACTGATTTCTGTGTGTTCATTTTGTATCCTGCTCAGTTGCTTAAAGTGTTTATCAGAGTTTTTAGGGTCCTTTATGTATAAATCATACCTGCAAATAATGATAACTTGATCTCTTGCTTTCCAATTTGTATCCCTTTTATGGATGTCTCTTGCCTTATTGCTGTAGGTAAGACTTCCAGGACTATATTAAATTAAAGTGGAGACCTTGTCTTGTTCCTGATTTTAGTGGAAAAGCTTCAAGTTTTTCCCCATTTAGTATTATGTAGGCTGTAGGTTTGTCATGAATAGTCTTTATTATGTTGAAATATATTTCTTCTGTACTTAGTTTCTGTAGGACTTGTCATGAAGGGTTGTTGGATTTTTCCAAATGCCTTTTCTGCATGTATTGACATAATCATGTGATTTTTATCCTTCAGTCTATTTACATAGTGTATTACATTTATAGATTTCCATATGTTGAATCATCCCTGTATATTTAGGATAAAACCTACTGGTTGGGGTGAATGACTTTTTTTTTTTATTAACAACTTACATGATTGTAAACAATATCCCATGGTAATGTCCTCCCTCCCCCCACTTTCCCCTTTGAAACTCCATTCTCCATCATATCCCCTCCCCCTCTCAATCAGTCTCTCTTTTATTTTTATGTCATCATCTTCCTAATATGATGGCATTCTGTAGGTAGTATCAGGCACTGTGAGGTCATGGATATCCAGGCCATTTTGCATCTAGGAGGAGCACGTTGTAAGGAGTCCTACCCTTCCTTTGGCTCTTACATTCTTTCTGTCACCTCTTCCGCAATAAACCCTGAGCCTTGGAAGGTGTGATGGAGATACGTCAGTACTGAGCACTCCTGTCACTTCTTTCCAGCACCATGATGCCTTCTGAGTCATCTCAAGGTCACTTCCATCTGATAAGAGAAGGTTCTCTACCAAAAGTGAGAGTAGCATTAATATATGGGTATGAATATTAAGAGAAGTGCTTACTGGCCAGTTTGATAAGTATAGTATATAAGTTTAGCCAGACAGCAGCAGACATTACACCCCTAGGGCTCAGGACTATCCCTGTTTTAAGTTTTCAGTATCACAGATGTATTCCCTCCATGGACTGGGCCTCCAGTCCAATTAGAGGGCAGTTGGTTTCCACCATGCACGACAGATGTGCCACTATTGCACCTGTTGGCTCATTTGGACTGGCTGGCAAAATTTAAGACTTGCAGTGTCCACTGTTGATTATCTTCACTGGCGATTTCTCTCTCTCTCATTGAACTACATGCAGAATGGCTTCTTCCAGCTTTCTGTCAGCTGGTCTAAATGGAGGAGGTTGTCAGCTCAGTTCCAGCAGGATTTCCCAGAGGCCTTGCAGCCCAAGTATGCAGAGTCTTCAGAAATAGGGTCTTACCATCTATTCCTGATGGGAAACCAAGGGCCTCGGCTATGGCCTATAATGTTTTGGGGGCATCAGGGGCCTCTCTGGCCAACAACTCACTGGAAGGTATCCCATTCCTGGCACTGAAAAATTTCTAGCAACAATATATGGCTCCTGAGTGTTCCATTGTCCAAAAATGTAGGTTTCCATATGATTTATTTATATCCTCTTAGATTTTGATTAGCCCTCCCTCCTCTTTTCCTTTACTCAATCTCTTCCCTTGACCTCACTTGGGCCTCTTCACCCCTATTAATCTGTTCTACTTACACATATATGATACAATCCTATTAATTACCCCCCCCCCCTCTTCCTTTCTCTTTCCTTTATATCTCTTTTCTAGCTTATTGTCCTTTGGTACTGAGTTTTCTCCCTACTCCCACAGAAGTCCAGTGGTAAACAAAAATGAAATTATAAAATTTGAAGGAAAATGGATGGACCTGGAATGGTTTATACTAAGTGAGGTAACCCAGGCCCAGAAAGCCAAATGTTGCATGTTCTCTCTCATCTGTGAATCCTAGATATAGATGACTGAACTTCTGTGTGAGTAGGAAGAAAACTCTATAGTCAGTTTTTTGGGGAGTCTCCACATTGCTTCCCAAAGTGGTTGTACCATCTTACATTCCCACCAACAGTGGATGAGGGCTCCTATTTCTCCACATCTTCATCAGCATTTGTTTTCATTTTTTGATGTTTGCTATCCTTACTGGGGTAAGGTGGAATCTCATAGTGGTTTTAATTTGCATTTCCCTGATGATTAGGGATGATGAATATTTCCTTAGGTGTGTGTTTGCCATTTGTATTTCTTTCTCTGTGATCTTCCTGTCCAGTTCCTTTCCCCATTTTGTGAGTGGGTTGTTTGACTTTTTTTTGGGGGGGGGGTTTCAAGGTAGGGTCTCACTCTGGCCCAGGCTGACCTGGAATTCACTATGGAGTCTCAGGGTGGCCTGAAACTCATGACGATCCTCCTACCTCTGCCTCCTGAGTGCTGGGATTAAAGGCATGCACCACCATGCTCAGTGCTTATTTGACTTTTTATTGTTTAAGTTTTTGAGTTCTTTATAGATTCTAGAAATTAGTCCTCTGTCAGTTGGATATTCAGCAAATGTTTTCTCCAATTCTTTGAGTAACCAATTGGATCTGCTTATTGTATGTTTGTTTGTGAAGAAACTTTCAGCTTCATGAGGTCCCATTGGTTGAGTTATTGTTTAAGATCCTGTGCTACTGGGGTTTTGTTCAGGAAGTCTTTTCCCATTCCTAAATAATGGAATGTTCCTCCCAGCATTTCTTCCAATAGTAGCCGAGTTTCTGGTGTTATGTTGAGGTCTTTGATCAATTTGTACTTGATTGTTGTGCATGGCGAGATGTGTGGATAAAGTTTCAGTTTCTGGCATATGGTTTTCCAGTTTGTCCAGCACCATTTTTTGAAGATGCTGTCTTTTTTCCAGCTTGTATTGTTAGGGCCTTTGTCAAATATCAAGCAGCTGTAGTTACTTAACCCAACTGAGTTTTTGATATTAGGTTTCTGTCAGTGGCATAGCCGGCAAAGATTTTCTCCCATTTAGTGGGTAATCTATTAGCTCTGCTTATGGTATGTTTGTCTGTGCAGAAGCTTTTTAGCCTTGTATTATAGCTTTAGATTGGGTATGGTGATACCTCCAGAGGGTTTTATTTTTTTTTTTTCCTGAGGAAATGTTTGGATATCCGAGATCTGCTGTCATTCCATTCACTATGTAGTCTCAGGCAGGCTGGCCTCGAGCTCACAGTGATCCTCCTACCTCTGCCTCCCAAGTGCTGGGATTAAAGGCATGTGCCACCATGCCCAGCTTTGATTTTTTTTAAAATGTTTCATTATATAGGTCTTTCACATTCTTGGTTAGTGTTATTTTAAGGTATTTAATTTTTTGTTGCTATTGAAAATGGGGCAGCTTCATTGATTTCTTTCTCTGTATATTTGTCTTTTGCATATGGAAAAAGTACTGAGTTTTGTCCATAGATTTTGTATCCTGCCACTTACCTGAAGGATTTAACCACCATTAGAAGTTTTGAGATGGAGACTGTCAGATCACTTATAAATAGGATCATGTTATGTGCAAATAGGGCTAATTTGGCTTATTTCTTTCCAATTTTAATCCATTTTATTTCTTTCTTTTGTCATTACTTGGGCTAGTATTTCTGCTACTATGTTGAAGAGCAGTGGTGAGAGTGGGCTCCCCTGTCTTGTTCCCGAGTCTTTCCCATTAAGTATTATTAGGGCTTTGGGTGCTTTATATATAGCCTTTATTGTTTTCAGATATAAACCCTCCATGCCTACCCTTTCCACTGCTTTGATCATGAAGTTGTGTTGTATTTTGTCAAAGGCCTTTTCTGCATCAATTGAGATGATCATGTGCTTCTTATGGTTAAGTTCATTTATGTGGTGTATTATGTTGATTTATTTCTGTATTTTTAACCTTCCCTGTATCCCCGGGATGAAGCATACTTGATCAAGGTAGATAATGTTTTTGATGTGTTGTTGAATTCAGTTTGTGAGGATTTGGTTCAAGATATTTTCATGTAATTCATCAGGGATATAAGCCTATAGTTTTCTTTCTTTTGTTGCATTTCTGTCTGGTTTTGGCATTAGAGTGATGCTAGCTTCACAAAAGGAGTAGGGGAGGATTCCCTGGTTTCTAATTATGTGAAAGAGTTTCAGAAAAATTGGTTTCAGTTCTTCTATGAAGGTTTGATAGAATTCAGCTGAGAAGGCATCTGGTCCTGGACTACTCTTTTTTGGGGAGGCTTTTGGTTTCGTTTTCAATCTCCATGGATGTGATAAGTTTGTTTAGGAGATTAATCTGCTCTGAGTTAATTTCAATTGGTGGTCTGTGGCTATAAATTTATACATTTCTTTCAGATCATCGAATTTTGTGGAGTAGAGGTTTGGAAAGCATGCTCTGATCATTCCTCCAATTTCATTGATGTCTGTTGTGACTTCTCCTTTTTCATTTCTGATTGTGTTAATTTGAGACTTCTTTTTTCTTTTCTTGATCAAATTGGTCAGGGGGTTAGCAAACTTGTTTATGTTTTCAAAGATCCAGCTTTGTTTCATCAATTTTTAAAACTGTTTTCTTAGTTTCCAATTCATTAATTTCTGCTCTCTTCTTAACTATTTCTTTCTGATTGTAGTTCTTAGAGATGGAGTTTTGTTTTCTTTCCAATTCCTTTAGTTGGTTATTCAGGTTGTTAATCTGAGATCTCTCTGTCTTTGTGATGAAGACATTCAGTGCTCCAAGTTTTCCTCTTATAAGTACCTTCATTGTGTCCCATGTATTTTGGTATTTTGTGTTTTCTTTGTCATTCAGTTCTAGAAATTTCACAATTTTCTTTTTGAGTTCTTACATGGCAAATTGATTGTGTAATAGCATGTTCGGTCTCCATGGGCAGGTGTAAGTTCTGCTGTTTCCCTTGTTATTTTCTAGATTTAATGTATCATGAACCAATGTAATGCAGGAAGATACATCAATTTTCCTGAATTTAAGTAGACATGTTTTATGCCCTAATGTTTTATCTATTTGGGGGAAGGTTCCATGGGCTACTTAGCAAAATGTGTATTTTATGGAATTTGGGTTGAATGTTCTGTGGATGTCTGTTAGGTCCAGTTGATCTATGATTTTGTTAAGCTGCATTATTTACATGTTGATTTTCTGCTTGGATAAACTGACTGTTAGTGATAGTGTGTTGTAATGTCCCCTGATATGATGGTATTGGGATTTATTTCTGATTTGTTGTCAAGTAGGTTTTGCTTTGTGAACTATGGTGCACCTGGATTTTGTGCATATAGACTTATGATTGTGATGTGCTCTTGTTGGATTGTTCCCTTGATCAATAAAACATTTCCTTCTTTGACCTTTTTGATTACTTTTGGCTTTAATTCTATTTGTCAGATATTAATATAGCCACACCTGCTTGTTTCTTATTTCCTTTTGCTTTGAAAATCATTTTTCATCCTTCTACTCTGAGCAGGTGTCTATCCTTAATGGTGACATAGGCTTCTTGAAGACAGCAGATTGAGTGGTCTATTTTTCCTATCCACACTGTTAGTTTGTGTCTCTTGATGTGTGAGTTAAGACCATTAATATTTAATGTTATAACTATGAAGTTTCATTTTATCCATGCAATGTTGGAGGCTTTCTGGGGATAGGTGTTTTTGTGCCTGCTCTAGTTTTGGTTATTTTGTTGTTCTTATAGCCTCTTGAAGTTGGTTGTTCAACTCTTCTGTATGGAGTATTCCCTGAAGTATTCCCTGTAGGTCTGGCTTTGTGTACGTACAGTCATGGAGCTTTCTTTTATCATGGAAGGTTTTACTTTTGCCATTATGAGGGATACTTTCACTGGGTGCAGTAATTTGGGTTGAACACCATAATTTTTCTTAAACTTTGAAGTACTTCATTCCAAGTCCTTGTGGTTTTCTGAGGGTAATTTTGATGGGATTGACTTCACATATTATGAGTTCTTTTCCTCTTTTTGTTTTTAGCACTCTCTCAATGTTTTCACTGTTTAGAGTCTTAACTATGGTGTGCCTTGGAGAGTTTCTTCTTTGGTCCAGTCTATTTGGTATTCTGTGAGCTTCTTGTATCTGACTGTGATTCTCTTTTGAGTGGGAAAGTTTCCTCCAATAATTTTGTTGAGTATGTTCTCCATGCCTTTGGCCTGAATTTCTTCCACTTCTAATATCTCCATGATCTGGAGGTTTGGACATTTTAGGTATCCAAAAATTCTCTCATAATCTGTTCACATAATATTTTGAACTTAGCAAAATTTTTAGACTCCTGGACACTTTCTTTTGTCTTGTCTTCCAGATAAAAGGTTTTGTCCTCCACATGAGAAACTCTCTTAGTGAAGCTTTCCAGAGAGGCTTTTAAAAGCTTTCTTTGATTTTTGTTTTCTATTGCACTTTTCAGTATTATACACATCCCTTTGTCAAGTACCAGTTTCAGGCTGTGGTTTGATTTTCTTGGTGCTTCTTGGAATTAGTTCTTGCATTTAATCATGTCTTTAATAAAGTTAATTAGCTGTTTATTGAGATCATCTATTTGTTGACTCACCTTCAATTATCTCTCTTTTGAGGTCTCTCTGGTTTTCTTCAATTAAGTTAATCCTAGTGAAGAAAGCTGTGTTCTGTAAGAGATGATTCTGTTCAATTTCATTTACTTAATTATTGTTTTTCTGATGATTTGCTTCCAGCTGAGCCATTCCCTTGGTTCAGTGTAAAGAATCTTACTATGTTTTCATTTTGGGGTTTAATTTCTGTTGTGTCTTCTATTTTTTTTAGATTTATTTTTATTTATTTATTAGAGAAAGAGAGAGATAGAGAGAATAGGTGTGCCAAGGCCTCTAGCCACTTCAAATGAATTCCAGATGCATGTGGCACCATGTGCATGTGGCTTATGTAGGACCTGGAGAATCAAACCTGTGTCCTTAGACTTCTCATGTAAGCCCCTTAACCACTAAGCCATCTCTCCAGCCCCCTATGTTTTTATTTGAGACTTCCTTTTTGAGAGTAGGCAACTTTGGTGGAAATATCTCAGTCAGTTTATTTTCTCAGGTTTTATGTTCCTTTTTTTGCATGGGGGGGGGTCTACCCATCTTGGGATAAAAGTCTGTTTTGTTAAGGAGGAAGCAAGTATTTTCCCTTGTCGGTTTTTAAGTGACTGTTCTATATTGGGTTTGAAGTTGATTGAAGTGTGTTGGCCTTGTATCCACAGTTTTAGATGTGGAGGTTGCAATTGTGCCTGCAAGTCTGGCTGATGAGAGAGCTATGGTTGGAGGACTGGAATCTCTTTGTACTGATCAAAGCAGTGTTTTGCCTGTGGGGCTTAGCAGCCTTAGCACTTGCCCCTGCTCCCCCAGCCTTCCCTAGTTGAGAAGGTTGTGGAGGACTCACTGGTACCCTCTAGCAGGTGGGTGGTTGCCAGATATTCTTGTTGCCCATCTGGGGAAGGATCAGACATAGGTAGGTGGATGCCACCTGGGTGAGTAGGTGTGGGGAGCTGGGTCAGGTCCTGGAGTTAGTCAGTGTATGATCCTTGATGAGCAGAGGCAGCCAGTGGCAAGGCTTGGTATGATCAGATGAGGTGACTGAGCCCCAAAACATTTGCTAAGAAAGGAGCTGGGGTGGGGTGGGAAATGGAGTGGGGGTGGGACCGACTGGAGCATGGGCAGCAAGGAGTGGGCGCACAGCTCCCAAACATGCTGCACCTTTCACCCACCTTGAGTGTGCAGGCCCCAAATACGCTGAAAACCACACCAGCCTAGAGGGTACAGACCTCCAAAAGCACTGAACCTCTCACCAGCCCAGAGTGCACAGGTCCAAACAAGCTGGTGCCCCAATGCACATGCCCCAAGCACATACTGCCCCTCAGCCACCTGCAGGCCACAGGCTCCAAAGAAGTTGTGCTCTCCAGGAGCTTACAGGTCCCAAAGACAAGGAGCACCTCACCAGGTCAGAGCGCACAGGCCCTAAACTCCCCACGGGTAGGGCACAGGCCCCAACTCTCCATGCCCCTCAACAGCCCTGCATGCACTGTTCCCAGACCTGCTGGATCCAGAGTGCACAGACCCCAAACACTCAGTACCTCTCACCCTCTTGGAATTCACAGGAAGGCCCCAAAGATACAGAGCCTATACTAGCTCAACATCTGGTGGTGGGACTGGCACAATCAGAGGAGGTAGTGGCCTTGGCCACAAATAAATATCTGCTGAACAAGGAGGCATGGGGTGAGGAAGGGACCCACAGAGGTGCCGGCTGCACAAATTGGGTACACAGGCCCCAAACATGCTGCGCTGAGATCCTCACATGCTTGGAGTGCACAGGCCCCAAACACACTGGTGTCCTGCACACACTTGTGCCCCCCCCCACACAAGGTAATTTGATTTATTCATTTTGTTATAAGTTATGTACACAATATGTATACAGCCATGTTGGTACCATCGTTAGATTCCTCCCTGACTTCTCCCCTCTGCAGGGACCCTCCTCATTGGAGAATATGGGTAGTGCATTGTGGGTTTAGCCATCGGTTATAACAAAAATGATACTGTTTCTTTTTTCTTTTTCTTTTCCTTTTTTCTTCTTTTGCCCTTGAGTATTATAGGTGCATTCTCCATCAGTTTATTTGTAATAATTCACTAATTTTAGCACATGCCTGTTGCTGAATCAAAGGAGAGCCCCAATATTTGTACATTGTCTTTTCTGAATAGCCAACCAGAAGTCACTAAATCCATTTTATTGAGTCAGTGCAAACCTGTCCATTAGCCGTCTTTTATTTTAATCAAACTGTGATTGTGCTTTGTCTACATCTGATCATGCTCAAGGTAGGTCTTTTATGAAATGCAAGAAGTCCTTCACCCTTAAAATGTTGACAGAGATTGAGTTTGCCCTTATATGTGTAGAATTTCAGATTTATTATTTTAAAGTTTTTGTTCGTCTACCTGTTAGTTCCTTTTTTCCCCTTGTTTAGTCACTCATAAAGGTATCTATCCATTGCTACATTCTAATTTTGCACTTTCTCTTTCAGGGTCTTAGTCAAACACAAGGAATCTCTTCCTTGTTTCTACTTTCCAGTGATGGTTCCTTTTTCCTTACCTGTATGTAACCATGTAAAATGCTCTGCATCAGTTCCACTTGAATTCTTCCCATTGTTTGTAGTGGGAAGGGATGATCACATTCCTTGATACCATTTTCTCTTTCCAAGAACAATGTATCTGTTTTCCCTCCCATCACTGTGTGCACATGCCTGCATATGTATGCCCACACAGCTTTTTCTTCCTTCCTTCACCTCCATTTTCCACCCAGTTGTATTTAGGTGTCAGTGGTATATATGTCCTTGTTTTTACTTTTGCATAGTGTTGCACTCTCAGTAATTTCAGTACATTTAAATTACTTAAAACTTTAAAAGAAAACATACTCAATCAAATATTTCTGGTACCACACTCAGTAAAGCAAATCTGAAAGCCTGAAGACAGATTCAAAAGTTTCTTAGACAATTTTAACAAGCAAGCAGGAATGCACTCCAAATCTAGTTTCTCTTAACTAGTTTTCACGCCCTTAAGAGCCTGTTTTAAGGAAAGGAACTCATTGGGAATATCTGTGGCATATTTCTATTTTGTCAGTGCAAAACCATATTTACTTGCAAATACACATTGATATTCCCCCCACCACCACTTAATAATCACAGTCACTTACTGAGAGACAGATATGGCACAAAAAGCAGAAGAAAAAGATGGAAGAGAAGAAAGTAGTATGAAGAGTAGACTGAGTGACAGAGGCAGAAAAAGAGAGAGGGTAAAAGGAATAAATTCACTATGGTGGTTACTTACCTCTACAGAATTTGTCTTTTCTAGGTCAGAGACTCTGTGGGGCCCCGGGGCATTTCTAATCATTTTTATATAACCATTAGCCCTTGAAGTTTGATAAAAAAAATTTTCAGAACAATTCACAAATGTTAGAAGAGTGGGCAAATTCCACTTCTTTTTTGAGCACATGCAGTTTTCAAATGATTGCACTAAAAAAACTGTGAACATGAGAAAAAATATCCCTAAAAAGTGCAACTTCGTTTTCTGTGGTTTAAATGTACAATGTCCCTTATGGGGTCATGTGTTTAAACACTTGATCTCCAGGTGAAAGCGCTGTTTGGGAATGTTGTTAAACATTTAGGAGGTGGAGCCTTGATGGAGGAAGTAGGTCATTGGTGAGGGGCTTGACTTTTAGTACCCCTGCACCATTTCTTGTTCATGCTCTGTTCCCTACCTGCCAATGTGGGGAGTCAGTCTGCCATGCCTTCCCCTAAATCAAAATGTAAGCTGAGACAAACTCTTCCTATGGTCAGGTATTTGCTCACAGAAATGAGAAAGTAACTGATACATCATTCCTTCCTTCCTTCCTTCCTTCCTTCCTTCCTTCCTTCCTTCCTTCCTTCTGTGAATTGAGCCTAGGGCCTCATGCTTTGTAGGTAAGTGTTCTAACACTGAGCCATTCTCCAGTGCTTCATTTATCTTTTGCTTTGAGATACTGCCACAGTACATTGCTCAGGTTAACCTTGACCTTGTGATCCTTGTGCCTCACCCTCCCAAGAAGCTGAGATTTTAGGCCTCTACTACTAGGTCTGTTTCTTCTTCCTTAAGCTTTTCTTTGCCTAAGAAGCCCACCTCCTCTGCTGAGCACATTGGAGTTCAAATCCTACTGTATAGAAGGTGAACACTGATTCCAGAATCATTTACAGAAGCCAATTTGATCTTCAAATTATTTCTTGTCCTTTTGTCTTTTGGTACTATGACAAAGGAATTTTAGAAAACATAATTCAAACAATTTTGGATCTTCAGAAGATACAGGTTGGCAGTCCAACCACAGCTGTCCATAGACCAGAAAACTGAAGAATCCAACAGCTTGCTCAGTCCATGAGGCTAGATGCAGCACGAAGAGTCAATAGAATGGGACCAGCAGAAAGCACACACAAGCAAACAGACAGGGAATCCAGGCTAATAGCCTACACCAGCAATAGAACTAGCATTGGGACAAAAGAAGAAAAGCCCTAGTGTTCCCCTGAAGCTTCTTTGTGTACAATCTCCCAGCAGAAGAGCCTCCTATTCAGAGGAAGGGCTTCTTCCTTCAGTTAATATTGCCTGGAAATGCGCTTACAGACCTTCTCAATAGGTGAATCTCTCATTTCATTCCTAAGCTGGTGAAGTTGACAGCGAACTTAACCATCACACCTGTTTTCACTTTTTAGAAATAAAAATAAAATATCAGAAGTCCTAGATTTTGTTCTACTACTAGTTAGATTTAAGACTCCCACTTTAACTTTTTTCTTTAAAAATTATAAAAACTTTATTAAAGATTTTATTGTCCCCTCCAACATTTCTTTATCCCTCATCCTTCATCCCTCTCAATTGAATCCCCTCTTTTTTCCCCCTTTTTTCTGTATTGATGTCTTTTTGTTCCTCCTGTATCATCCATGGTCTGGTGGTATGCTCAATTTTATGCAGGTCTTCTGCAAATAAATTACAATAGCCACTGTGAGGTCATGAATATAACAACCACTTTATGTCTGGGAGGCAGTGCTACAAAGCACTCCTCCCCATCTTTTGGCTCTTACATTCTTTTCACCACATCTTCTGCTATCGTGCCTGAACTGCTGGAACGTATGTGTATGGGATGAACTGAGATGCGTGTGTCTCTCCAGCAATCATAATCATCTGAAGAGACTTCTCTAAACAAAAGTAAGAGCAGTGCTAATATATGTGCTCAAACTTAAGTATTTACAGGGTAATTTGGTGGGCATATATATCCATGTAAACAATAATAGTAACTCCCTTCTCCATAGGATTTGTGACCCTTCCAGCCATAGGCTTTTGGCTAAGTTTTCATTATCAACCATGAACCATGAATTCATTCCTGACACACACCTTTTTCTTTCTTTCTTTCCTTTTTTTTTTTTTTTTTTTTTTTTTTTGAGGTAGGTTCTCACTCTAACCTAGACTGACCTGGAATTCACTATGTAGTCTCAGGCATGCCTGGAACTCACAGTGATCCTCCTACTTTTGCCTTTTGAGCAATGGGGTTAAAGGTGTACATTACCACACCCAGCACTCACAACTGTTATCTAGTGGCAGAAATTTATTTTTTAAAACCATTCAACAATTAAAGTATAAATAATGGTTATCAAATAATTTTGTAAATAGTTTAATTTGAAGCAAGAGTAATAATTTTGCTTAGAAAATGAATAAAGACATAATATATATGAAGATATGTTTAACTATTTTGCTTTCCTATAGTGACCAGAATGATGTTCCAAATGAAAGGGAAAACAGCATACAAAGTTTATGTCCAGAGAACACTTAAAGTTGAGCCTTGCTCTTAACAGGCTGCAGTTGGAGCAGGAGGAAAATTTCTCCCCCACCCCCCACACACATTGTCAGGATTTGGCTTTAATATACTTTTCATCCTGGAAATTCAGCCAGTACTCCTCTGCTTCTATCTTAGTCCTGTGACAGGGCACTCTCTTCCTCTAGAGTCTAAGTTCCAACACTAGGGCTGAATATGTTTCCTGGTAGCTAGCATTAAATATATGAGCAAGCGAGTGTCACTCTGGACCTACCAGTTTGGCTGTTTGTAATACGGTCTTTAATTACCTCAGGGATTATCCTGGAAACCATTTCTGTTTCCGTTTATACACTGACAACTAGGGACATCTTGGGGTCTCTTCTCACTCTTATTCTCTCTACAGTTTTCCTCCTTGGCATGGCTTTAAGTGTATGGGTTCTACTCATGCCAAACTAATATGTTCTATCTCTGCAATTTTTCTCCCAAGCTCTTGGATGCTTTAATGGTTCAGGAAATTTGCATGAAGGGGGCCCAGAAAAAGTGAAACAAAGACTGAGGAAATGTTGTATTAGTCAAGGAAACAGCCCAACAGGAACTGCTGTTGAAGCTGAAGTGGAATCTATCAAGAGGGTGGCGGGAAGCCCTCAGGACTGTGCAGGAGCTCAGAGCAACAGCCTTAGAAATTCTCCAATGTGCTTAGACTTTAGAATCAAGAAGTTGAGTGAGTGAAAACCCTAGTGTTTTGAGTTTTGATAGTGGCTGAGAGGCAGCTAACACTTTTCAAAAGTTTTTAGCCTACCAGTGACCTCCAGTTTCATTTTTCTCTCTGCTGACATAGCCTCACTTCCTGGTGATACGTTAATAACCACCTTACAAACACCTTGTACATTGAACCTTGTATAGTGTCAGCTTGCCAATCTTCAATAGTAAATCATTCCACCATCTGTTTTTCAGGTCATGTTTCCTGTTTGCTGGACTTTACTGGATAAACTTTCAGAATTATGCTGACTGAAAATGCATGCTAATTTAATTCTGACTCATGAATTTGTCCATGGGTTTTCCTTGACCTTCCTTCATTTTATTTTCAACCTTGGTCCTTGATAAGCTATAGCATAAATGGAAGTGCAAAAACCTCTGACTCAAATAATCTGGTTTAAGTTAATGCTAATACTTGTTAGGTGTACAATTCAGTTATCTTTTCAGTTAACTCTAGTGACATAAGGCTAATATTTAAAGATATTTGTGATAATTAAAAGATGTGAAATTAGCTTCTGTGTTATTTAGGATATGGTAAGAACTCTGTTTGAGGTCTCTTGGGATCAATTTCAATTCAAAGCCAGTGTCTAGTAGAACACTAAAGTTCTGATTATTGCCTTTTCTCCAGTGTACAGTTACTGTAGTGAAAGGCTGTTGGGAAGGATGGGGAAAAAAAATCATATCGATTTTTTTTTTAGAATTATGGGAGGGTACTTCTTCAAGGGTACATTACCTCCCATTCATTTGAGGGTCTCTAGGTCTATAAACTGGCTGAGAGGCTGTGATTCTCTGTTGTTATGACTCAAAGTAGCCTTTCATTCATTTGCACTGAAACTATTCTGCTTACATAAATCAAGCAAAAACTTAGAAGGCTTCCTAGCTATTTCATTTCTGGGAACATCATGACTAATCATGCAGTACCAAAGGTCTGCATGTGTCAGGCCATTATGAGCATTGCTTTGCATATGCTGTGCATTATAGTAAGTGTACTCACCTCACCTTTGGTAAGCCAGTGCTGCCACTTAGCTCTTGTTGCTCTGGGATCCAGTCAGACTCATTGCATATAAATCATCTCAATCAGAAACTGTGACTCCTATGTAAAGTGTAGATTACACAGAAAACCAGTGACTCTTCTAGTATGCTGGTCTTTCCCTCACAACTATGTTTCTTATAGTCTTAGTTATGGGTACATCTTCTTTACCTTCCAATTGTAGAGGGTTAGGTTGTAGTGGTTTGAATATAAAATGTCCCCCGTAGCCTCACATGTTTGAATATTTGATCCTCATCTAGTGGCATTATCCAGGAAGCATGTGGAGCTTACGGAAGGTAAGACCTTACTGGAAAAAGTGTTTCCTGGGGTGAAGGCCTTTAGAGTATTATACCCCACCCTTTCTTTCCCCACATAACTCACTCTCTCTACTTTTTCCTTGCTGATATGAATATGTGACACCTGGCTATATGCTCATGTCATGATTACCCAGAATGATGAAATTTTCCCCCCAAAATTATAAGCCAGAAATAAACATTTTTTTTCTCCCCAAAATGCTTTTGTTCAAGTGTTTTGTCTTAGCAACAAGAAAATAACTGCCACTAGTTTTACATGGCAAATATCTTGGCAGCTTTCTTAACTGTATGAGCTACATTATTCAACATAGAATCCCTGTTCAATTGGCCTATATCAGTAAACTCAGCCTGATATAGTTTTTTGTTCCTTTGCCCATGATTCAAACCTCTTAAGGTCTATTCCCACATATATTCCTCATACATCTACTTCAATGAGTTTGAAAATTCATGGAGTTCTTTAGGGACTAGATTGTACTTCATGATGGCTCACACTTTCTACTATAATATCTCTAGGGCTTGCTTAACCTTAAGTCTGGTTACAGGTCTAGATAGGTGGGTACGGAGAGGCATCAGCCTTGTCGTATTTGGCATCTCCTTCAGTGGATGTCATTGAAGTTCCCATGGACAATGTAGAATTAATTTCCTCAGGCAAGGGCAGAGAGGGCAATACCACAGGGTATAAAGATACATCTGCTGCTGAAGGTGAGGAAGCTACTTCCTCAGTAGTAAAACCATCCAAATCTGAGAGGTTAATATCTCCAGCTTCATCAGAGTTTTCCCTCATATCACTCACCCAAGTTATAGGATCCCATTCTTTCCTAATCAATGCACTTTCTTTAACTGCCAATACCCTTCAAGGCTGGGACTTGAACATGCTTTGTAAGTCAGCCAATCACGTGAGGATGGCTTAAGTTTTGTCTTTTGCAACTTGAGCCCTGTGGCCTATGGAGAGAAGAGTCCCTTCCCAGACATGCCTAGAAATCTTTTGATCATTTACATGCATTGTGACTTAGGCAATTTAATTTCTGAAACTTTTCTCTTTCCTTATTACTATATCCAGAGTGGCTAAAAGCAATTACCCAGCATCATTATATTTTTCACTTTACTTTTGCAAAAATATTCAAAACTTTCATATATATATATATATATATATATATATATATATATATATATATACATATACATATTTTGAAATTCTTGGATTTTTATAAGACGTGCCTCAAGAGCATCAAACACATCAATATCAAGTCATTCTTTAAATAATTCAAAAGTAAAGTTAAGCAAGAAAGTTTAATGAATAGTTCACACCATAGACTATCAGTGACCTCATTGCTACTAAGTGAGTCTTTAGTAGCACTAGAATTGGAGAGACACTCCAGATACCAAGCCCACTAGAGAAATTCATTCTTACAGTTGTGTTTCTGTAGAACCACTCCTGTTTTCACAATTTCAATTAGTCAGGGTTCTCTAGAAGAACAGAACTAATAGGATGTACATGAAGTATAAAGGGAATTATTATATTAGTTTATAGGATATTGACCGGACAGCAAAGCAATAGCTGTCTCCAGGCTGGAGAACTGAGGAACCAGGAAATGTTTAGCCCATGAGACTTATTGTTGCAGAGATCTTAACCTAGCACTGGTAGATATCTGTAGAGTTACTGCTCTTGTCTATGTTGAAAGGCCAATGAAGCCGGGATCTGAGAAGGCTAGGAGCAACAGGGTAGATGAATGCACCATTAAGTAGTTCATGCAACCAGGCAGCGTCCTGTGTTTTCTTGGATCTTTATGACGTCACTACGAGAAGCACCACTCACTTTAGGGGAAGGTTTTCTTCCCTCCATCAGCCCTTTCTAGAAACTTCCTCACAGACAACCTGAAATAGATCTCTTACTTTATTACTTATCTAAACTGACAACAGAACTTAACCCTCATAGTAGCTATGCTATGCTTTATTCCACATATTTCCTTGCTTTTATTTTTCTATAATAGCACATACAGCTTGAAATCTCCACTGACAGACTAGAAAATGTTCATAATAACTCTCCAACTAATACCCCCCTCCTTGCTCTCTTTCTCTATCTCCATCGCTTTCTCCTTTTCTCTCTCAGGGAAATTATGTACAATTAAGACAGAGTCCTCAGCCAGGATCGTTGTGAGTTCGAGGCCACCCTGAGACTCCATAGTGAATTCCAGGTCAGCCTGGGCTCGAGTGAGACCCTACCTTGAAAAACAAACAAAAAAAAAAAGATAGAGTCCTCAATATTAGATGTCATCATTTGTTTTATTCCTATCACTTTATCACATATATCTTCACATTATAAAACATATTTCTTTCTTCTACATTTTGATCAAAGGCTTAATGTTTGTTCCTGTCAGTTTGGTGCTACTAACTAGAAAAAAACTTGATCCATGTCTCAATTCACCATCCAGGATATGATAATATCCTTGCATGTGATTAGAGGAAAATCTAAGCAATCCAGGTTACCTATTCATTTCATTTATATTCTTCTATTTCCAATAAATTACACCATCCAATTCCCATGCTGATTAAATATTATATTTGCATAACAAATACCATACTTCCTTCTGGAAGAAGGTTATGCCCTCTTTTCTTCATATGGTTATTAGGATATTCATCTTACATTGCCTCTTTCTAATAACTGTATTTCCAATTATGTGATCATTATTTTCGAGCTTTCCTTTACCCCAGTGTGCAGGACATCTGTGTGTATTTTCAGAAGACTACCTATGTCCCTGGGTAACTTTCCCTCATTGTACCAAATTGCAAAAATGTCTCATGCTTCCTTTATAAAATTTTCTCATTCAAATCAGAAATCATGATGCTTATGGACCATCCACAGAAGCTTTCCTTGTGTTCACAGTTTAGAGGTAAAAACTGCTCTAATGTGGTGTTCAAAGTTGTCTCTTGTGAGAGTACAGATGGAAGATACAGCTGCTTTCCTCCCAATCAGCTTCCTCCCAATGGTCTTCTGCAATTATTTTCCAAGAGAAATTTCTCATTTCTAAAAGGACATTTTCTTCCACACAATCTGAATTATTTTTATACAGCCAATTGTTGAGTTTAATTTAACACTTCAATGGCATCCAAACTTCTTTTCTTTCATATGAAGTTATTAAGTAACTGCATTCTGCAATTGAAAGCAGTGGTACTATGATTTCCTGACTGTTCAGTTGAATCATTTTGTAATAATTAGAATTTAAAATATAATTAGTACCTTATAAATGTGTCAGAGATTGAGACCCATAACCTCTAAATGAGAGGAGCAAATTCTAGTGTACTCAATGTGTTTGAAGAGCTGCTAAGAAATGTTAAGTAATTAGAAATAGTTTATGTAAGTTTGTCTTAAGTTAGCTTAAGATGAGTGGCTTAGTAATATATACTACTTATCTGCTAGGGTTGTTATAAGTTTAAGTTGAAAATTAATGTAATCATTTGATAATTTTAAAATATATACATATGTACACATACAGTCAGATTAAACAGAATGACATGTATACGAAGGTTCAGAAATATTTCATTTTTCTGATTAGCTTTGCTTGAGTAGGAATTGCAAGATGACATGGTTATTATTGATAAGGAAGCAATAAATACATTTTGGAAAAAATGTAGTTACTCTAGAAACATTCCCTATTATAATCTATGAAATCAGATTTGGTTTGTAAGTAATTTCAGTAGGGTGATTCAAGCCAATGACATATAACGATTTAGCCAAAAACAGAGGTTTCATGCTGAGAATCACTAAGATCCAACTTGTCTGTTTTATAGACCTTTGCATAACTTTGGTGATAAAAACACTTTCATTTCCCTCATTACAAGTGATACAGCACACATGTTTATAGTATTCATTAGAATAAAATGTAGGAAAGGGCAAAAGATGCACTGGGGCTTTACAAAGGGTGGTGAAGTGGCAGGATTCATACTTTAGAAAAGTAATTTAAGCCGGGCGTGGTGGTGCACGCCTTTAATCCCAGCACTCGGGAGGCAGAGGTAGGAGGATCACCATGAGTTCAAGGCCACCCTGAAACTACAGAGTTAATTTCAGGTCAGCCTGGACCAGAGTGAGACCCTACCTGGAAAAAAAAAAAAAAAAAGAAAAGTAATTTGGACAGCTATGTCAAACACATGCCCTGGAGACAAGAACCCTCGGAAAGCTCAGTGGTGCTGCTGGAGCCTACAGAGCTGCAAGGCACCAGAGACTCCAACCAGAGGCCAGGCAGAAGGAGCATATTTGGCATATATTTGGAAGAGGAACTGCCAATGTTTCTTACTGATGGGTAGAAAATCCAACAATGAAAACAAAAGCATTTACTTCATTCTTTCTCCACTCCACTCCCACCCAAAATGTTTTGTCACAGAGAAAACCCACTGTGGTGCTTTGAATAGAATAGATGGCCCCCAATATATTCAGTTGTTTATTTGTTTGTAGTTTGCATCTCTAGCCATCTGGCTGGAGGCAATGCCATTGTGTGGATCTTAAGGTGTGGTGGTGGGTTTCAAATTTCAATCTAAAGATATGCAAAGTACGCCTAGCTAGAGTTCCTGAAGTGTGCTGTGCTGTGTGGCTTTTAGGCTTGTACTTCTCTCTCTCTCTGCTTGGTCCTGTGAAAGCAGGCCAGTTTCTTCTGCCATTATGGAACTTCCCCTGGATCTGTAAGCTCCAATAAATCCCTTCCTCCATAACTGTGCCTGGCCTGAAAGTTCATCTCAGTGAACCCGAAACTGTCTGCTACACCCACCTTTCTTCTCTCTCCACTTTTCAACTCCTTCCAGGTAACCCTCTTTTTGTTAACTATGTTTATTGGCAGTGTAGTTAAAAAAAAATCAAACCTAAAAAAACAAACAAAAAAAATGTAGTTCCCACATTGTCATGACCTCTGTCAATGCAACATATATATATATATACATGAAATCTGTTTGCTTCTTCGCTTTCCCAGTGAAGGGATCAAGATGCTAGGACAGAACAGCTGCTCACTTAGTGTCTGCTATCTCTATTAATGTTCCCAACATCAAAGATGAACTAGGATAGTAGATTCTTTCTGCAAGGCAAAGCTAATCACTGGCTTGAGGCTACAAAAACTACAAGAAGAGCAATAAGGGCAATTATTTTTGAGCACTTGCCTTGTGCCAGGCATAGCTTCTCATGCTTTATGCATATTAATGAATTTAACTTAAAACAATCTTACAGAGTGTTTTAGAAATGAAAAACTGAGGCACTGATATGGAGAAATATCACCCACATCAAAGAGAAAATATATGATAGAGGTTAGACAACTCTGGAGAGGTCACTTCTTATTTATTATAATTATCCAATTATAATTCCTCCACAAATATCCTCAAAACAAAATATAAATTCTGAGCATAGAAGGAACCAAAATCTGGTGAGAATTATTCCATGTAACTTTTGTTGAGTCTGTTTTATGTCCTTTTTAGTAGCTTGTCAATAACATATATTTAGGTATATTTATGTTGCTGTTGTTATCTCCTTCTGTACCTCCTCTATAGACAACCATTTATGGTACTGAATAAACTATCTACTTATTGAATGAGGTTAGCATCACCTGACCTCTGTATAAAGGTACTGTTAGTAGCACATTGAAAGTTATTATCATCACTATTGTAACTGTATCAGAAACTGATTATTGATGCAACCATAGATAAAATATGTGACCTACATCATGTCATTTAATAAGTTCAGCTCTCTAGTGATTTGGTTTTTATCTCTAATTTGTAGACACGGAAAGAAAACTTTTGAGAAATTAAATGACCTATTCAAAGTCATATAGCAGGTTGTAAGGCAAAGAACGGAAATCAGATCTTTGACCACAACGCCATTTGCTAACCTATGCACACCAGTCTTGCTCTGTACAATATTGCTCAGATGACTTCCTTTAGCTTCATTAAGTAGAGATATAAATAGTAAATTGATTCAGGAGTAAGAAAACCTCAAAAAACTTACACTTTATGCCTGAAATGCTCAGACAAATCATGGAGTTAATTATATATTCAAAATTTATGCAAATCATTATCTTAGTTCTGAATTAATCAATGTTAATCACTTGAAAAATAGCTTTTTAGTTCTTTTTTTTCCTTAGAGATGTGTCAGAGTAGTTGAAATTCTCCTAGTAAGCTTCCTTTTTAAGAATTCCATTTTTTTCCCTTTCAGATGAAGACTACTTGAGTTATTTTGGTGTTGAGCAACAGTCGCAGTAGGTGATTAAATTAGAAGCAGGTGTAAAAGCCCAAAGAGTTACTAGGCGTTGGTTTCTGAAGCCAGGGATCAATAGTGAGTTTTTGACACTTTATCTTCCTCTATGGGGAGGAGACACTGCTGTGAGCTGCTGCTTAGGAGGAAGAGTCAGTGAAGGAAGAGAATGAATATCAACCGAGTACAATAAAGCTCATCTGCTTATTTGAATTAAAAAAAAAAACAACAGCATGTTCTCAGCTTTGGGTGTTGAAAGGGCAACTTAAAAATGCAAACAGAGAAATGAAATGACAACCTGCTTTTCACATTAGCAAACAGTAAGCCTAGTAACTCTTCATTCATTTTCTTAAGCTACCTTAATCCAGTGATGTGCAAAATTTCTGAAGATTCTCTAGGGAATGAAACATTGCTGTTCTTATTGTTTATCACAATTTTGTCAAAGTAACAGAACTATAGTAATAGCATAAGTACTCCACATCCATTGTGAAAGGAAGATTTGAGATTCTTAAGTTTCTGGGCACCTAAAGTTTTTATTTATTTAGTCACACTGGATATGGTTAGGGATATGTTTCAAAACATTTCATGCCAAAAGAAAACAAATGTACACATTTTCCTCCAAAATAGTATAAATCAAATAATATAGGCAATTAAAAACAATATCTCATGCTCATATTCATGCATACAAGCTAAAAATGTAAGTCACATGGAAGTAGAGAACCAAATACTGGTTAAAAAAAAAAAAAAAGGTAAAAAGGGTGGGGCAGGTCCGATAGAAAGGTTGGATCACAGGTGCCCAAATACAGTTAGATAGGAGTAATAAGTTCTGATATTCTATAGCAGGTCATTGTAGTTTCCAAAAAGCTTATAATACAAAGAACTAGATGGTACCATCCTATTTCTGCACACGCCACATTCTGTGGCTGAAGGACCCTGAGAAATCAAGCTGCAGAAGAGCTGGGAGCCTCCTTCCTGCTGACCAGCTCTCACTGTGCTGGAAGTGTCATGTAACTTGTTACAGGAGAGAAGTCATCAACTGTCTTTTGTTTGTGTGTTTGTTTTGTTTTTGAAGTAGAGTCTCAGTCTAGCCCAGGATGATCTGAAATTTCCGGGCTGGCCTCAAACTCACAGTGATGCTCCTACCTCTCCTTTCAGAGTGCTGAGATTAAAGGCATGAGCCACCAAGCCTGGCTCAACAACCATTTTTATATCATTGATAGGCAATTGAGAAGTCTTTTGATAGATACTAACCTGGATGATTAACTACCTTTTAGCTGCTTTGGAGACACAGTGGTTTTAACATTTGTGCTGTTTGATGTCCTTCCCCTTGTCACAGAGCCAGAGCTTGTCTTAGGACAAGAGTCTTGGAACTGATATGAAATAAACATGCTTGGATTTGGGACAGAGAAACACCATGTTTTCAGAGTCAGCACTCAATAAATTTAAGCAGTGCATGACAATTTAATAATAATAATAATAATTAATAGAAGGCTCACAAATCTTTTTAAGTAGAAGTTCACTACAATTTATTACACTCAGGCTTTGATAACTTTGGTATGTCTAAAATTTATCCTTTCTACTTGTAAATACTACACTACTTTTATTTTTCCTCTGAGTAAAGAATACTATTATATAAAAATGTAAATCTCTGTTTTGCTTGGTGGCTCTTATCTTTTATATTTCATAAATTCAACACCTTTTATGTTTGAAAGAAAAATTAATTGTTAGTTGGGCCTATAAATTCAGAAAAACTAAATTCACCCTGGATCTGGCTGATTTGTACTAATGGACTGCAAATTAAGTTTTATGTCTAGCATTTTCTATGTATACAATATAGTGTAAATCTCTTTTCCCAGAACAGTCAACAATTGAAATAATTTAACTTACAAACTTTAATTTCTCTAAGAAGGAAGATCTCTATGAATACTTGATTTTTTAGAATAAAATATTACATGAAATTTTAATATTTATTAATGTATTATGTAATATAGTGGTCCAAAATGCTGTATGCTGTACAGCTTGCAGGGGCATGTGTGTTCTAAAAATAGTTAATTCAGGCCTTGATCTATCTATCTATCTGTCTATCTATCTATCTATTTATCTATCTATCTACCTATCTATCTATTTATCTATAATCATCATCTATCATTATCATTATCTATATCATTATTTATGTATCTATCATCTATCTATCTATCTATGTAAACATACATATGTTTATTTAGTAGGAGAGAGAGAGAAGGGGTAAAGAAAGAAGATAGGCAAACAAAGGCTTCTTCCCCTGCAGACAAACTCCAAATGATTCCAGTGTCACTTTGTGCATCTGGCTTTACATGGGTACTAGAGAATCAAACTCAGGCCATCACACTTTGCAAGGAAGTGCCTTTAATCACTAATCCATCTCTCTTGTTCCCACAATTATATATTTAATAAAAATGAATTCATGGTGTGTGTGTGTGTGTGTGTGTATGGGTGGACCAGGGCATTTGGCCACTGCAAAGGAACATGACACATTGTACCACTTAAAAAAAAAAAAAAAAGTACCTCAAGTTTTTAAAGAAAAAGAAAATACTTTGATTTTGGAAACAAGTGGTTTATTTCACATTTTTCTAGTACTCAAAATAATACTATCAAATGCAATTTACAAAACTTTTAAATGATGACACTCAGTTGTATGGCAATCTGTGGAATATCTTTAAGGAAAAGACTTCTATTGTATCTCAGTAAATATTTAATGTTTATATAAACTATGAAGTGACATTTTCAAAAGGCTTGGCTATAATTTATTTGAAAAAAATATATACCCATGTGAAAATCCTGTGCAGAAGCTCAGTAAGTCCTCATTGATGTTTAATGACATGAGCTTAAACCAGGAACTGAGGAAATCAAAGCACATCATTTTGAGGCCACACAGAAGAATCGTTCACATTAGCACAAAAGTGGGTGCTGCTTTCCTCCACATCAAGTTCAATGAATTGATTTTGCCTGCTGAAAAGTGTTGTGTCAAATTAGTATCTAATGACTCCAAAAAGATAACAAGAGAAAAAGGTTGTCATTTGATTATCATTTATTTATTTATATGTATTTACTCCTTGTTTCATTGTCTGTTTATTATAAATAAGAGTGAAATATGAGAAAATGAGAAGCTATTATTGATAAAAGTAAGATGGATGAGTAGTACCTGTTCAGTATCTCCTTATGGATTTGGAAATATCTTTTAGCAGTCAAGTGGAAACAAAAGGAAACCATAGAGAAAAAGTTTTCGGCAAAGTTCTGCGTACTGATTGCTGGGCCATATGCATGCTAGACGTGTTCTACAGTGATAAAACAGCCCTCGCCCGCAGCAGACAGACTAACTCAGATTTCTCTGGTCCACAGAGATTAAGATTTACTTTACACTTGCCTTCATTGTCAAGCTTCTGACTCAATTTCTAGGCCAACACAAGTCAGTCAGATTCATCTTCCTTGGCCCAAGATACAAAATTCTGCCTTGTCACTTTGCTTTCTTAATGAATTTACTCACAAGCCAGGCATGGTGGTGCATGCCTTTAATCCCAGCACTCAGGAGGCAGAGGTAGGAGGATTGCTGTGAGTTCAAGGCCACCCTGAGACTCCATAGTGAATTTCAGGTCAGCCTGGGCTAGAGTGAGACCCTACCTTGAAACCCCCCCCCAAAAAAAAAAGAATTTACTCACACTAAGGAGGGTCATAATGCAAAGTAAACACTAGTGTTAACCCCGTTACAGTCTCTTGGAATTTAATTAGATGTGGCAGACTAATTCTGATTTCCCCACAACTATCTCAATTTTAAAAAGAAAAATTCCAGATCTTGAAGATGGAAGAGTTGTTGTCTCTAGAATTTCTCATGTCTTAAGCCTGATTTTTGGAACGAAGGAAAGAGACTGTTTTAGATGAAAGGTCTACTTCAAGGTAGATGTCAAGTGAACATTTAACACATTTCCAAATTTTGCTGTGACTAACTTATACCTCTTTCTCTGGGTATACAGGTAGAATGCACTTTCCTGTCTCTCTTACTATTGAATGGAGTCATGTGATTGAATACTAGTCAATAGGATGTGAATGGAAGTTGTTAGTCAGTTTCACATTGCTGATAGAAGTCACCCAACCAAGAGCAGATTGTGGGAAAAAGAGGTTTGTTCTGCTCACAGACTCAAGGGGAAGCTCCACGATGGCAGGGGAAAACGATGGCATTAGCAGAGGGTGGACACCACTCCCTGACCCACATAAGGTGGAAAACAGGAACAGGAGAGTGTGTCAAATACTGGCTTGGGGAAACTGGCTATAACACCCATAAGCCCACCCCCAACAATACACTGCTTCCAGGAAGCATTAATTCCCAAATCTCCATTAGCTGCGAATGTAGCATTCAGAACACCTGAGTTTACGGGGGACACCTAAGTCAAACCACCACAGAAGTAAAGTCACTTCCAGGGGTGGTTCATGAAAACCTGTCACATTCTTTCCATTTTCTGGCCCCAGGAAGGCAAACATGGCCACTTTGAAATCTACACACTAATGATTGCAGAGCCAAAGACAGGAGGAACATGAGACTAAACAACTTCTTGAAGAAAATACTATTGAAATAACAAAATCCATAATGATTTTTTAAATTTATTTATTTGAAAGAAAGAGTGGGGGAGGGAGAAAATGGGTGAGGGCCTCCAGCCACTGCAAACAGACTCCAGATGCATGTGCCACCTTGTGCCTCTGGCTTATGTGAGTCCTGGGTAATTGAACCTGGGTCCTTTGGCTTTGCAATAAAGCACCTTAACCACTAAGCCATCTCTCTAGCCCTCTCATAATAAATTCTGTATGAAGGGAAACAAAGCATTTATCATGTCAAGCTACTGAACTACTTTTATTTTGCTTATATAGCACCTAGTGATAACTTAAATAGTATACATGGTACTTTAAGGAAAATTCTGGACACAATGTGCCAGAGCTCAAGTCTCATCTATTCTACCTACTTCCTGTGTACTTTTGACAAGCATCTTTAATTTCTGATCCCTTATTCTCATATCATTAATGTAGAAATAATGATGATACCTGTCTCTTAGCGGGACTAAGAACTAAATAATTTATTACATATAAAACATTTAGAACGGACTCTGGCTTACAGCAAGTATTATGTAAGTATGTGTTATTATTTTATAAGATTCTAGAATAATTTTTATCATATATTTCTATGATTGAAAATTTATTTTTTCATTAGTCTTAATTTTTCAGTGTTACATTAGATTTTCTTTGAGGGTCATTTATGGTCTATGATGATTAATATTTTTTCATACCTTCAGTAGATGTGCAATCACCTAAGAGGAAATGCTCTGTGCATGTTTATAAGGGAGTTCTAGATTGTATTGGGATGGAAATCCTCATCCTAATGTGGCTTGGGGTAGGCGTCCTGGACTGAATGAAATGAGGAAAGCCAGCTGAGCACCACATTCATCTCCACGTTGTGACAGCAGGTGCATCGTGACCAGTTGCCTCACATCCCTGCTGCCATGCCTCCGTCACCATGATGAGCGGCATCTCTTCTTAAGCCATAAGGCAGAATAAACCCCCCCCCTTTTTTTTATTAAGTTGCTTTAATGAGCTATTTTATCATCACAGAACTAAACAAAACAAAACAAAAAAGGACAGGCTGGGAGAGATGGCTTGGTCAATTGAGTGCTTGCCACAGAAGTATGGGGACTTGAGTTTGAATCCCAAGCAGCCAAGTAAATGCTAGATGGACAGAGCACTCCACCTGAGGATAGATGGCTAACTAGACTAGTCTACTCAGTGAGCTCTGGGGGTCAAGTGAAAGACCTAAGGTGAGGAATGATTAAACAAGGCACTCTGCTTCAACCTTCAGCTTCACTCATACACATATGCATTTTCACCTGAACTAACACATGTATCTACCTATGTGACCATACATATACACATGCACTTACCATGTCAAGCTACTGAACCTCTTTTATTTTGTCTATATAACACCTAGTGCTAATTTAAATTATATACATAGTACTTCAAGGAAAATTCTGGACACACTGTGCCTTAGCTCAAGTCTTATCTATTCTACCTGCTTCCTTTGAGCTTTTGACAGGCATTATTAAATTCTGATTCCTTATTCTCATGTAATTAAAGTAGAAATAATGATAATACCCATCTCATAGCAGGACTAAGAGAATTAAATAATTTATTACATATAAAACATTTAGAACAGACTCTGGCTTATGTTCAGTCATGATCTACGCATTCTACTAGCAGATACATCTATTGTTATTGTTTCTCTGCTTTCAAAAACATCTTTATTGAAATAAAAATCACATTCTGAACAATTCACCAATCTACTGTGTACAATCCAATGGTCTTAGTGCATTTGCAGTGCATGGACTGATGTGATTATTTTGCTTCTCCATCTTTGTATGCTACTTTATAATATTTCACATGCTTGTTACAACTATGACTTCATGTGCTACATTCTCAAGTCTATGGAATTGAATTCCATCTTAGGAGCTCTATGAGGTTTCCACTCTGAAAAAAATGGTCACAGCAGCCAACTTCTGTGTGGCTAATCACCATTACCAAAATGCTGTTTTGTTAGGGGAAGTGGACAGGGACATTATTTGATCCCAAATTTTTGGAATGAGATTATGACATATCTTCTAGGTGGGCCTTCCATATCATTGCACTCTGAGGTACAGGGACATTTGGCATCCACACAGAGGAAGAGGATATAAAGATGAGAGGACAGGAGGGAGTGATGTAGTCAAACACCAAGGTTGCCACCTACCACCAGAAGATACAAATGAGAAGGAGCAAATTTTCCTATAGAGCCTCCAATGTTCCTGTCAACACTACATTTTGATTCCATGAATCTCATTTTGAGCTTTATACTGCAGAAGAGTTAATGAATGAATTGAATAAATACCCAGTGTTTTAAGCTATTCAGTTTGAGCTAATTTGTTATTACACCACTATGAAATTGATATGGCTGTCAATTATCAAATATATATATATATATATATATATATCACATATTTATGCTTCAAATTTTTTAAGACAAACTTTGTTATTTACTTTTTCTTTTTTTTTAATTATTTGAGAGGAAGAGAGAGCGGTAAAATGGGTGCAACAGGATCTCTTGCCACTGCAAATGAACTCCAGACACATGCACTTCTTTGTATGTCTGGTTTTATGTGGGTGCTGGGAAATTGTTCCCTGGCCAGCATGCTTTACATGCCAGTGCAAGTAACCACTGAGTCATCTCCCCAACCCAATTTTTTTTTTCTTCCTGAAGCCAACTGTACCAGTTACTTTTGCATTGCTGGGACAAAATATCTGATCAAAAGCAACTTATGGAAGAAGAGGGTTTATTTCGGCATATAGTAAAAATTTCTATCATATCATAGTGAGGAGAAACACAAACATAGAAGACAGCCAGAGTCATATCTTTACATTAGCAGAGAGGAAGCATAATGTACAAAAGAACCAGGCAACATTAGAATATAATAGTATAAGTCCTCCCACCTCTTCAACATCCCTCCTCTAGCCAGGTTGAACCACAAACTTCCCCAACAGAACCACTAGCTGCGGATTAAGTATGGGGCTTGATCACATACAAATAATGCTATGGGGGACGTTTCACATTCAAACTACCACACCACATTTCATCATTTTTTAAATAAGATGTATGTTGTAGTTACCTTCTTGTCACTGGGACAAACACCAGACCAGAAGCAGCATTTGGAAGAAGGGGTTTATTTTAGGTTTACACATCCCAGGAGAAGCTTATCATGGTAGAAGAAGCTGGATCACTTCATCATGCATCCACAGCAGAGAGCCAAAAAGAGTAGCAAGGCTTCAAGCTGGTTCAGAACACACTTTAGGGCTGGACTCAAAATCTCCCCCCAGAGTAAAAAATGAATAGAAAGTAATTGCTTTAATAACTCTTTAAGGATATGAATGAAAATATATTCTCATCCTGGGAAATTAGTCATGTTTTTGAGTTGTAAAAGCTCACTAAAGCAAATATGCAATAGATAGGCACTATCATACTTCAGTTATGAATTGTCATTTGAAAAACATATTTGGAAAGTGGTATGACAAGTTCTGTTTGTTTATTAGTTATGTATACAGTGTGTATACAGCCATGTTGGTACCATTGTTAGCCTCCTCCCTATCCTCCTCCCTCCGAAGGGACCCTCCTTGTTGGGGAATGTCAGTCATGCATTGTGGGGGTAGCCATCAGTTATGGGGAAGAAGCAATATCTCTGTGCATGATGGCTCTGGCATAATAAAGTTAAATTGTGGCTCTAACAATGTTTCCATACCTTCTTCCATGAATTTCCCTGAGTCATGTTGGGTTCATTTTAGGTCTACTTCAGTGATGAGGTCTTGGAAGCCTCTGTCTCTGGATATCTGGTTTGATAGGAGTTGAGTATTCTTGTGACTATCTCCTTCACCTTTGTGCTGGTACCAGGTTCACCAAGAAAGCAGCACTCTTGCTCATTTCCCCAATTACTCTATTGTTTCAGCTGGGGCCCTGGTGAGGTGCGATGAGCTGATTGTCTCCTCAAGTTATGTGTCCATCTGAAAAAGAGAAGCAAATTCTCCAATGGAGAGTGAAGTCAGCACCAGATAACTGAGATAACCATTATTATTTTAGAGAGAATTTAATAGGTGTAGGCCCTCTTGTAGCTCATAATTGGTGGAGAGTGGGCTCATTTTTTGGATATGGTTCTGACATATTTCCCAGTTCCAGCTATGAGTTCCTTTCCACTGAGAAGATCTGCTAGCCAAATCAAGAGCAGTTGGTGTGTGCCACTATTGAACTTGCGTGAGCATCATGTCAGGTTGTTTGCTGCTGAGTAGCTTAAACCATGAGTTGCTTGCACAGATGTTGGTCATTTTCCCCGAGTCACTCACATGGCACCTTTAGGCACTAGACGAGCTAAATGTCTTGGGACTGACTTTCTTCCAGATTCCAGCCAGGTCAGTCCATGTTCTGTATTAACAGCATATAGTGTCTTTGGCAGTAGGGTCTTACCATTAACCTTTGGTGGGTCATAAAATATTCTGACAGAAATCTGTTTTCTTTTGCGGAACTTTGTAGGTGTCTCTGATCAAGATCACTGTGTATATTAAGAGCATCCTGGTACTACTGGGAGTTATAGGCCAGCACCAAGGGAAAAGAAGGGAGAAAAAGATAGATAAGATTAAAGAGAAAGAGAGGAAGGGGAGAGAGAAACAGAAGATTAAGGTTAGTCTTCATCATACCCTCTCCAGGGCCCTGTGATACAGGTGTTCCTTCTAAGGACCTGGTGAGGGTTCAACCTTTCAGTCTATCTTTCAGGATATAGGATTTTATTGTACCATTTCCATTGGGTCAAGTTTTGTGCCCCCCTTACCCTCCCCTCCCACCCCACTCTTCCTATTAAATGCAAATATTTCTACAATTTAAGCTAGTAATTCTATTCTATTTCTGGTGATCTCTGTTAAGAGAATAATTTAAAATGTAGCTGTATTTTACTCCTATATACTTACAACAATAGTTTTTGAAACATTAGAATTTTAGAAATACCAGGGAGTGGATCATCCACATTCTTCAAAGAACCACCCAGCCATTATCCCTTCCTTGCCTAACAATGTCCCCAGGTCTAGGTTTCCTCCCCCCTTATCTCTCAGGTTACCTGGTTACTGGTCTGGTGTCACACCCTGGCTATCTTAGATCTCCTCTAAAGAAACCTTTTTACTTCCCCCTTCCTTATCTTCCCCCAACTGATATAACCCACTATCTGTAATCCCAAATTGACTACTCTGCTCTTGAGAGTCAGTCCTGGCAGCTCATGTTCCCCCCTGCCCCAAAATAAAATCTTCCATCTTTGCCTCAGAGTGGTCTCCATGGTCTTTGGTCACTTCTGAACCCTACATCTGGATCTGGTGCATGTGATTCAGAGGAGGCTCCTGGTTGCCCTCTTGGGTGGCCAGGCCTCCTTTTTCTGTGACCGGACCACCAAGCTACCATTCAGCCCTCTGAAGGCCTCAGACCATCTCTGCCTGATACAGGCTCTCATATTTACCATGATTCGGCCTCACTGTTCTTTTATCCGTGTCCTCCCTCCTTCTCGGTAAGTGTCCCTCTCGGGTTGGCCTGTCTGGGGTTTCACCCTTCCTCGTGGAAGCCATGCCAGCATGCCAAGCTACACTCCTTGGCCACTAGGCCCCAAACCAGGTCTCCAGAAAGACACACTCTGGACACCTCAGGTCTCTGTCTCTGGTCTACCATACCCTAAGGGGTGCCTTTAGGTTCAGTTGCACCCTCTCTCCCTCTCCCTCCTGAGCTCTCATCTGCCACTGCCAGCTGCTTTAATCTTCCACAGCCAGCAGCTTTTGCAAGTGGGAGCACAGTCTCCCTCCTTGCCCACTAACAGGCTAAACAGCCTACAGTTGTGACCTGTAGGGCTTTGCCTATGTGGAGGTGCAGGCCCTGTTCACCCTAATGGGCCAGGGTCATACTGGTGTTCTGTGTAAACCCAGCTTAAGCTCTGGTTTATTTTTCTCTCACCCTTGTTTTGCTCTTTCCCTGTCTCCTTAAAAACGCAAAACCTCTTCGACCCTTCCACGACATCTTATCTTTCTCTGCAACTCTGTGTGGCCATATCCATAAACTGGACAATGGGTCCAAATGGCCTGAAAATGAGACTTTTGATTTCCAAATTCTCACTGATTTAAAACAAACTTCTGACAACGTACAGGCAAATGGTCTGCAGTACCCTACTTTTCACTCTGTATGCAAGGCCTTCTCTCTGTTCTACCTGCCACTCTCACCAGGCCCTAGCCAAGGTCTCAGGAATGCACTGTCACCCAACCCCACCCTCATACTAGTCCTCACCCTCTATACTAGTCTTAACCCTGAAGCCATAGAGGACCTCGCCCCAACAGCTCCTGCAGATCCTCCAGCTCCCTCAGGCTCTCCTGACCCCTGCCTGGTAATAACTTTTGATTTTAATGTCCTGAGTTGCAAATAGAATAGTAATTTAAAATGGAATGCAACTTCTGAATACATGAATGAATGAATGAATGAATGAATATGTGAAGGGAAATGGTTGTCTAGAGTCCATATAAAAAATGCACTTGAAATCAATGTGTGCATATGAATACATCCATGGCTCACAGCTCTAAGGTTGCAGAATGATTTCTGTTCTGAGCAGCACCATTTCATTGTGGGGATGGTTTCCACCAAGCCCACTGTACTAGATGACATAGCCATTTTTTACTGTTTAGTGTCCCCAGAAGAATCACTAAAGTAATTAAGACCATAAAAAAAAAAAATCCAAGATTCTCCTACTCTTAAAGAGTTGTAAGATGACAGGATTGGAAAACAGCCTATAGCTGTGAGGGAATGCTCCCTGGAATTTAGGGGAAAAACATGGCTCTTTCTTAGCTTCCCTGCCTTGCAGAACCAGCGAACTGAAAGCACAGGGAATCTCAGGATCCTGGCCCCATCATGATAATGAATGAATGCCAAGTCACAATGGGGACTTCTTATAAGACATTTGTAACTGTTTTACACTTATAAGAAATTTGTAACTGTTTTACATTTACTTTATCTTTCTATGCTTATATGGAACTGCTAACAGTCAAAAGCCCCAAGATTTATGTTTAAATTTAAAAATACCCAATACCAAATTTGTACAAAAAATTCTAACATTTTTAATAATGTTTAAACCTGCGCATATATATATATATATATATATATATATATATATATATATATATATAAATGTGTTTCAGAGCTATGCGTGGTGGTGCACACCTTTAATCCCAGCACTTAGGAGGCAGAGGTAGGAGGATCACCGTGAGTTCAAGGACAGCCTGAGACTATATAGTGACTTCCAGGTCAGCCTGGGCTAGAGTGAGAGCCTACCTAGAAAAACAAAAAACAAAAACAAATAAAAATGTGTTTCAGGAAAGTTATAAGAAACAAAGTTCCAAAATCTATGTTTATTCTGGGTAAATAACATAAGTCAAATCTGATCTACTCTTTCCTTAAAAAAATTATTTCAAAAGGCCTTTTGAGTGAAAAAATGGTCATATTAAAAGTGTTATGTTAAGAACAATAAAAGTTTTTGTTGATAGTTATGAGATGAACTGACTAAGAAGATAAACTAGAGAGAAAACTTTCAATGCTGAATGTTAAATGTTTGATGAAAAAGATTGTGACAGAGTGGTTACATGGACTGAAAGGTAAAAGTATGTAGATGAAGGTATGAGTAAAGTATGTAGATTAAGATATGAGTAAGCTTAAACAAGTTAAAGACAAAGAACTTAATCAAATTACAGACTTCTTGAGATAGAAATGACTTAGCCCAGGGCTAACATCAGACTAACAAAGTATGGCCCTGGCTGGAAGCAGGATGCTATGGTTTTCAGGTTGTAAACTTAACTTTAACTCACTGATGTTAATCTGGTCATAATAATGTTTATGAAAGACTGAATTTAGAGTACTCAACCAAGCTAACTAGGTTCCTCTATTTGTCAACCTTTTAACTAAACCTTAAGGTTAAAATTGACTAGTCTCTCCTAAGGTTATTATATCTAAAACCCTGCCTCAAAAAAACAAACAAACAAACCCACAGAGGAATTATTTACTCCCCCTTCCCCTATTTTATAAGGTAAATAGACCACATTTAAAACATTAAACAGTATTATCTGCCATACACTTGGAAACTATTTACCTCATGGTGAACAGTAAAAAAAATTCTAAACAAAGTTATGTTGTGATTTAAGATGTAATTCCTCAATTCCTCCAACAACCAGTCTTAATACTTTAATTTTAACTTACGTCATTACTGAATAAGTTTACCAAATTATCACAGGCAAAATTATAGAGTTGATTAAGGTTCAAGTAGATAAAGATTGTGCCATAAAATTTTGTGTATGTTAAGAGATTTAAAAATATTTCTTTTTGGCTCAGCAGTTAAAGGTGCTTCTTTACAAAGCCAGATGCATGTAGTACAGCATACATTTAAAAATTGTTTGCAGCGACAAGTGGCTCTGGCAGGCTCATTCCCTCTCTTTTCCATGAGACTTTTTTTTTTCCTTTTTTCATTAGATCATGGAAGTTTACATTTTTTTTTAATGTCTTCATATTTAAACCAAAAATGTTACTACATAATATAGATTTCTTGTTTATTTTAAATTCTGTCACCGGATCTTATGGTCATAGTTTACTCTCTGTAGCCTTATGTGCCTTAAATATGTAAAGTCTAATTTTTGTTAATATCAGACTTTTCTAGATATCAGAATATTGTAATTTGATTTATACTAAGTCCATGATGTTTAGCTATCAATAAGCATGCATCATCATGCCTGGCTAAAACTCTGTAATTTTAAGATGTTTCTTGTCTTATTCAAGCTAATTTTGCTAGATTATTACTGCTGAGATTATAATCTAAGTCTTATAAAACTGAGTTATTATGATTTTTGTTTTAAAAAAAAGCTAAAATAACCCTCTCCATGTCTTAAGAAAATCCACTGTATATAAACAATGTTAATATCATTTGTCTAAGCTTCATGTAACAGTCATAAATATTTCTTTAGTTAACCCTTAAAATTGTTCAATGGTAAAAGACAAAATGGGGGCTAGAGAGATGGCTTAGTGGATAAATGCTTGCCTATGAAGCCTAAGGACCCCGGATCGAGGCTCGATTCCCCAGAACCCACGTTAGCCAGAAGAACCAGGGGCGCATGTGTCTGGAGTTCGTTTGCAGTGGCTGGAGGCCCTGGTGCACCCATTCTCTCTCTCTCTCTCTATCTCTCTGCCTCTTTCTCTCTCTGTCTGTCGCTCTTAAATAAATAAATAAATAAATAAATAAAATGTGTCTGTCATATTGTCTCTAATGCATATTAGAATCAGGCTTGCTTAGCTCAACAGTGACCAAGTTTTATTTTATTCTTGAGCTATGTATAATCAGTCGCAGTCAAAGGTTCATTTAATTGTCTCATTTCTGATATCTTAAGTTCATTTGCTTATAGAATTGATACACATTTCCTGCCCTAAAAAATAATCTTAAATTGCTGTTCTACTTCCAGTTTGGGGAGTAATTGGTACTTACATTGGTATACAGACTAGCCAAAATTATTTTCAAACACAGACGCTAAGTTTTTATACGATCTTGTCTTCTTCCTGGCATACAATTTCTAGATTAAATCAATTGACTTAAAGTTATTGATAAAAGTATTGTTTTCAGGGCTACTAAAATTTTCTGCTTATACTTGTAACTGGCAGATACTTAAAAGATAAAACGTGTATGCTTTCTATGTCTCAGATAGAGCTTACACTGTCACCTGACAACTAAATTTAAATATTAATCATAATAATTTTAAACTATCCTGTCATTCTCTAACCAGATTTGCTTTGCTAACCAGATATGTCTACACCCCTTTTAACTAGTCTGTTCTGCTAATCAGATATGTACAATCTCTCTGAGTGAGTGATAACCATATGTAGAAGCCAAAATCAATTGGAAATGTTGGAGTTAAAATAATAACCAATATTTTCGTTCCTGCTCCCAGGTCAAAAGGCTACGGGAGATGATGGGACACTTGAACTTCTAGCATCTTGTAAGTTACCTATCTTCTTGATCAGAGAGGATGTGGAGACCCAGAAATGAATTCTCAGTCAGCATATCTGCAACAGGAGAGTCACATTGACGGAAAATCAGTCCTTCAGGCTTCCCAAAAGAGAAGGGCCACTTGGTTAGCATGGCTTTGACTTATCCTAGCAGATGAGAGTCATAGAACTCCTCACAGGTCCCTGAAAGTCTCTCCTACAGAGCCATTATTGACCTCCAAAGTATACAGCTAGTTCTGCCCCAATAAAGAAATTCCTTCCCTTTCTCACCTTCCCCCAATTGAAAAGCCTATAAAGCCCACTATCTGTAACCCCAAACTGTCTGCTGTACTCTCGAGTCAGTCCTGGCAGCTTGTGTTTTTCCCTGAACAAAACCTTCCATCTTTGCCTCAGAGTGCTCTCCATGGTCCTTGGTCACTCCTGAACCTTACAGCCATGGTGGCAGGGAGGCAGGCTATGCATGGGCCCAACAACACGGACTTCCACTAACTAAGGCTGACCTGGCTATGGTTGCTGCTGAGTGCCAAATCTGCCAGCAGCAGAGACCAACTCTGAGCCCCTGATATGGTAGCATTCCTCAGGGTGACCAGCCAGCAACTTGGTGGCAGGTTGAGTACATTGGACCTCTTCCATCATGGAAAGGGCAGCATTTTGTGGCTTCTGCCAAAACCACCATCTGTGGGTTTACAGAATGTCTTATCCACCATCATGGTATTCCACACAACATTGCTTCTGACCAAGGAACTCACTTCACAACCAAGGAAGTACCACAGTGGGCTCATGATCATAGAATTCACTGGTCTTACCATGTGCCCCACCACCCTGAAGCAGCTGGCCTGATAGAACAGTGGAATGGCCTTTTAAATAAACAGATACTGTGCCTACTAGGTGGCAGTAGCTTGGAGGGCTGGGAGAGTGTCCTCCGACAGGCCGTATATGCTCTGAATCAGTGTCCTATATATCGTGCTGTTTCTCTTATAGCCCGGATTCAGAGGTCCAGGAATCAAGGGGTGGAAATGGGAATGGTCCCACTTACCATCATACCAAGGGACCCATTATCCAAATTTTTGCTTCCTGTTCCTGCAACCTTATTCTCTACTGGCATAGAGGTCTTGGTTTTAGAGGGGGGAATGCTTTTGCCAGGAGGCACAAAGGACATTCCATTGAACTGGAAGCTAAGACATCTCCCTGGCCACTTTGGGATCCTGATGTCCTTGAGTGAACAGGCTGAGAAAGGAGTTACAGTGATAGCAGGGGTTATTGATCCAGATTACCAGGGGGAAATTGGACTGCTCCTCCACAATAGAGGTAAGGAAGAGTATGTCTGGAGTGCAGGAGATCCTTTAGGGTGTATCTTTGTGTTACCATGCCCGTTATCAAAGTCAATGAACAACTTCAACAACCCAATCATGGTAATGTGATAAATGGCCCAGATCCTTCATGAATGAAGTTATGGGTCACCCTTCCAGGTAAAGAACCAAGACCTGCTGAGGTACTTGTTGAAGGTAGAAGAAATACAGAATGCATAGTAGAAGAAGGCAGATACAAATACCAGCTAAGGCCACGTGACCAGTTACAAAAATGTGGACTGTAACTGCAATGAGTGTTTCTGTCTTACCTTGTTAAGAATGTTTGTACACATCTACACCAATATTAAGAGGCTTTTGTTCTTCCACTATTTATGTATTAGGTAATTAATACTGATTAAAATCATATTGCTAGTTAGACACTATTGAAATATATTTGACTTATATTAGAGACTGAGTATTCCTCCTGTAACCTTGTTTGTATGGGGCGAGGGATTGTGTGTTTCTGGTTGTACGAGGGATAGTTATATCATTTTAGGCAGAGTTATGACCTTGTTACTGTGTTCATTTGGAACTTAAGTATGATGTTAGGAGATATGGTTTGGTGTCAAGTTGACAAGGGATGGACTTGTGGTGGTTAACTTTGTGTCAACTTGGTCTCTTTAGGAATCCTCAGCCATTCCTCATAAGTGGGTCTCTGAGGTTGCTTCCAGGAAGGATTAATTAAAGGAAGAATCCTTCTCCTGGGGTGAGCCCTTCCCCCAGAGTGGGTGGCCCTGTAGGCGGGGAGGCTTTATCAAAAGAAGCTCTGGGAAGAAATGTATTCTCCTCCCCTCCCACCTGGCTGCAAATGCTGCTTGCTGTTTGCTGCTTTCCAGTATGGACTGAAGAGCAGCGTCTCTCCAGGACATCTCCAGGCCTTCAGTGCCATATTGGGACTGCTGAGGCATCCAGCCTCATGGACTAAGAAGCTACCAGGTTCCTTGACTCTCAGGCCTATAATCTGCTATTGTTGGACTGTTGTAAAATAATCCAATAAACTCCCTTTTAATACAATTCATTCTATTGGTTCTAATCCTTTAGAGAACCCAGAATAACACATGCACAAAATTAATATTTGTGTAAAAATTCATTGGAGAAAGTGCATTGATTACAAAATATCTATGAGAATTTCCTAAAAGGTCAGAAAATGAGTAGAATGGCTGGATATCAAGAATAAAAGTCCTTGTGAAACCACTACAAAAAAGAACAAGTTTAGTTATATAGCATTAAACAAAAAAAATCCCAATACTGGAGGGGCTGTCTCCCTCTAAGTTTTTGGTTAGACCCCCAAGGTCTTCTGAATGATACATGGTATTACCACTGATCTTGAATGCTCACCACAGCTAAATTGTGACATGTTGTTGCTGAAGGCATCACAAGCTTTGATTTTAGGATATAGAGAAATCAAACTGTAATTGAACCAGAGGCTTTCCCCTGGCTTGCTAGATTTCACAATGCCAGAATGTTTTTCTCAGGTCACTGAAAAAGAAGTTTCATCAATATTCTTATTCTGCTTGGGACCCTGTTTACTTTGTTAATGACCTACCTGGTAAGATATGTCCACTGGTGCAATAGTAGTAGCAGGATATTGTTACAGGATATTGCAGTTACCTTCTGGTTTCTGGCACAAAGCACTGGACCAAAAGCAGCTGAAGGGAGGCAAGTGTTTATTTTCGCTTACAGTCTTGAAAGGAAGCTCCAGGAAGGCACGGGAAAGGATGACATGAGCAGAGGCTCACTTCACTTCTGTCACAGCAGGTAGCAAACAGCAAGCGGGAGAGTGAGACTAAGTTTAGAATGCTCAGGTCTATATGAGATGTGAGTTACCACTCCAAAGCTCAGCAAATATCATGGAAGAGCGGTAGAAAGAACATAAGAGCTGGAGGGAGTAAAGTGTCATAATGAAAACAATTATTCTGCATAATTATAACAATTAAAAAATGTAACAAAATATTTAAAAATATTTTAAAGGAAACCAATTGTAGAAAACTCTATAAAATACATGATGGAAATATAGTTAACAGATCTATTATAAAAGAAATTTCTTCACTTTCAAGAAATGTTGTTTGCCAGGATGATGGCACATGCCTTTAATCCCAGCACTCGGAAGGCAGAGGTAGGAGGATGAGGATCACCGAGAGTTCGAGACTACATAGTGAATTCCAGCTCAGCCTGGACCAGAGTGAGACCCTACCTTGAAACAAACAAACAAAAAGAAATGTTGTTTAAGTGTTAATTTAAAATATAATGTTAAATTTGTCTTTTCAAAACAAACAAAAAGCAAACATGGATAGAATAGGAGTAGGTAGAAAATTTAAGTTTAAATCATTTTAGGGATAAGATTTTCAGTGTTTTATTTTGCTATTTGTTGGTCAGTTTTTTGTTCCTTTGACAAAACTCAGGAGAAAGGAATTAAAGCTAGAAGGCTTTGTTTGGCTACTGGTTTCACTCCATGTCCTTCTAGGAAGAACCAGATTTCCATGTTGGTAGGAATATACAGAGTGAAACTGTTCTCATAGTGCTGGGAATTGAAAATCTAAGTCCAGAAAAAACAGGGGACAGGAACATCATTCTAAGATAGAGTTCAGTGATCTAGTTCTTCTAGTCCCAACTCCCCACATTTCACCCTCCTAATAATCACATATCTTAAATCCATCAAATATTAATCCACCAATTAGGGTTAAAGCTCTCAGGGTCATTGCATGTCCTCATCACATGAGCTTACAAGACACATCTCAGATTAAAACCAGAGCAGATATTAATTTATATAATGATTTTACCTGTAAATTCATCTACAATCTGTTTATATCTTATACTCAGATATGAAGTTATAAGGAATTTATATCAACATAGGAGATACACAATTATATTTCAAGGAGAGGCTGGAGAGATTGCTTAGTGGTTAAAGCACTTACCTGCAAAGTCTAAGGACCCAGGTTCAATTTCATAGTACCTGATAAACCAGATGCATGTGGAATTTATTTACAGTGGCTGGAGGCTCTGGTGTGCCCATTATCTCTCTCTCAAATAAATAAATAAAATATTTTTAAAAGTTTCAAGAAATCACATTTTATAACTTCAAAATAGTATTTTTGTTTAACTTTAATTTTTTTCATCAGTATACAGAGAATTAGGATTATGTTTCATTGTGTCTTTTTTGTTTTACCTAATCTTGCTTCTGCTTTTTTTTTTTTTTTTTTTTTTTTTTTTTTTTTTTTTTTTTTTTTTTTTTGATTAAGTATATACTTGGTATGGACACATCATGGGTAGGTACCATCATTTCTTTCCTTTCTGCCCCCATTCCATTGAATACCCTCCTCAGTGGGATTGCTGATATTCTCCATGGGTTTGTCGGTTATGAGTTGTGAGAGCAGCATTCAGTCATCATGGGAGGAGGGCAATGCCTCTAGATATTCCCTCCCAACCTGTGGCTCTTACCATCTTTCTGCCCCACTTCAGCAAAATTTCCTGAGCTGTAATGAGTGTGTTTTAAGTCTACTTTAGTGTTGCTCTCTCAGGAGCTACTGTATTTCCGCTTTATCCATGTCGAGTGTCCCCAGTGTCCTCCTTCTCCATGGTGCAGATTGTCAGGCTTGCTCATCTCACCAATTCCTCTGGGTCCTATGTGAATGCAAGGGCTGTTTCATCTTCTGCCAGACAGTCAGCTGTGTTTTCTTGTCTTATTGATAGATTTTGGTTGTCCTTGGTTCTCACTGCTTTCTGAAGAAGAAGAAGAGATTCTCCAGTGGAGAGTGAGATCAGGATCATTTATAGGGGATAAGCATTGTCGATTTAAAGAGATATTGCTGGGATGGGCTATTCTTTGGGCCAAAAACTAGTGGAGACCATAATTATGGTCTCCGTAGGATTCTGACTTGGTTCCCAGTTTCAGCTATAGGTTCTTTTCCACTGGGTGGATCACTTAGCCAATCAGAAAGTCATTGATTACCCACCAAGGCTGGGTGCCACAATTTTACATGTGTTTACATATTGTTAGGCTGGTTGCTTTCACATAGCAGTGTGTCCTGCTTGCTCAGAACATTGTTGGCCACTTTCCCCCAGCAGTTCATGTATAGCATTTCAGCACTATACAGGCTAATGATCTGGATTGCTGTTATCTTCTCATTGCTGGACAAACACCTGACCAGAAGCAGCTTACAGGAGGAAAGTGTTTATTTTAGGCTGCCAGAATCCAAGAGAAATACCATCTATGGCAGAAGAAACTGGCTCCTTCCATCATACATCAGCATAGCAGAGAAAGAAAAAATAACAATCAGAGCTGCAACTGCCCAACACCTAGTATAGCTTGACTTAAGATCTACCCCCTAGTAACACACCCTCTAGCAGGCTAATGAGGGCTAAATAGGAAACTTAATTAAAAATACCTCAGGGGGCTGGAGAGATGACTTAGTAGTTAAGATGTTTGCCTGCAAAGCCAAAAGATCCCCGTTTGACTCTCCAGGACCCATATAAGCCAGATGCACAAGGGGGCACCTGCATCTGGAGTTTGTTTGCATTGGCTGAAGGCCCTGTCATACCCATTCTCTCTATCTCTATCTCTCTCTCTCTCTCTCCCTCCCTCCCTCTTTTTCTCTCCCAAATAAATAAAAAATATGAAAAAAATAAAAATAAAATATCTCAGGTTCTAGAAGACATACATTCACATTCAAATCAGCACATCTGTCAAGTCTTTGTGTAATTTGGTATGTTGTTGTTCTTTGTTTTCATGCCTGTTCTACATTTGATTATTGTGGGAATTTTTGTTGTTGTTGTTTTTTGTTTTTCACCTTTAGTAACCTCTTTAGTGTCTCTGTTTTTCCCTTCAGTGTGAAGTATTCCACCCACTATTCTCTGACAGGCTGGCTTAACTTTAATATATTCATAAAGCAGGCTTGTATTGTGAAATGTTTCTCTTTCACCTTATATTTTGAGGGATAATTTTATAGGTATAGGTATAGTAGTTTGAATTGTCAGTCACTGTTTTTCTAAATATGAAATACTCTATTCTAAGCTCTTCTGGCCTTCAGTTTTCATTGGAAAATTTAATGTAATTCTGTGCTTCTTTGTAATGATGAGCTGACAAGATTTCTGTTACAGTCATTAGTATTCCCTTTATTTTCTGTGTTTAATGTTTAATTATAATTTGATGTGGTGAATTTCTATTCTGGTCTTTTCTACTTGGTGTTCTGTGTGCCTCCTGTACCTGGATGGGCCTCTTTTTTGTAAGGTTAGGAAATTTTTCTTCAATAACTTTATTGAAGATATTCTCTGTTATTGGGCTGTAGTTCTTCCCCTTCTTGTATGCCCATGATTTGAACATTTGGTCTTTTTAAGGTGTCCCACATTTCCCTCATGTTCCATTCATGGGTTGCTTTTGAACTTGATATTAATTTTGCTCTCCTGATCTATTTCTTCTGTCTTATCCTAAAGCCCTGGTAGTCTGTCCTCCATATGAGCTATTCTGTTGTTGAGGACTTCTTGGGTGTCTTTTCTTTGATATATCTTGATGATTGCCCTTCACATTTTTTTTTAGCATCTCCACCTCTTTATTAAATTTCCTTTTCATTTCCTGGTTTGACTTTTTTATTGAATTTAATTGATTGTACTATCTTGGAACTCATTCATGCCTTTGATCATGTTACCATCTCATTTCTGGGACAAAACCTGACCAAAAGTAGCTGGTGTGAAGAAAGGATTTATTTTGGGTTATAATCTATAAAGGAACTTCATGATGGCAGGTGAAAGCATGACATAGGCAGAGGTTGGACATAAATTCTGCCATAGCAGGTGGAAAACAGAAGTAAGAGAGTGAGCCAAGCTCTGGCAAGAGGGACCTTGCTAAATACCCTGTACCCAGCCATACAACTCTTCCTGCAAGGCTCCACCAGCTGAAGAACAAGAATTCAGAACACATGAGTTTATAGGGGACATCTCATTCACTATTCAGACCCTTTTTGAGTTCATTCTGTTGACTATTGTGATTTTTGTTTATTTTCTGCTATTTCATTCGGCCATCTTGCCTTTTTTCATGGCTTCACAGTGTTGAATGTGCTTATCATAGTTGCTTTTTGTAATTCTTTGCCTAGTGGTTTCTTTAAGTGTTTTCATTGGAGGCTTTCATTATGGGATTAGGCATTATTGGTAGGAATACCTTGCCTTGTTTTTTTGTACTATTTGTTTTGCATTGGAGTTTGCCCATCTGAAGATAATACTTTTATCTTGCTGAAAATGCAGCAACAGAGAATATAGTGAGCCCTGTGTTGAAAGGCTTTGTCAGTCTTGATCCAAGCTAGCATGGGCTGAAAGTCTACCCACAGGTCTGAGCTGGGCATAGTGGAAGATGTACAGTCTACTCCTTGTGTTGGCAATCTCTACGAAGGGTCTGGGCTGGGTGCCGTGGGTAGTGTCACCAATGTAGGAAGGCCCTGGTATAGTTATTCCTATTCAGGGCAGGTATGGAAAGCATGCCAGAATTGAAATCAGCCCCAAATGGACCTGGGTTGGGTCCCAATGTGTGTAGTCCAAGGTTGAACTTGTGGAAAGGAATGGGCTAGTAGTGAAGTGGAGGAGTGGAGTTGCTAACCTGGACCCTGAGGGATGGGGGCTACTCAATGCCCTGACAGTACACTTGCAGGATCTAGGCTGGGCTAGAGAGTATGGATTTTCTTATTTAGCACTGCACAGACAACTTATTTATTAGCATTAACGTTTTTGCAAATAAAATCTTAAAGGGAGAGTTTTTGGAAAATTAATTACATTTTCCTGTTATGAAATTATAATTTCTTTTTAAAAATATTTTATTTATTTATTCAAGAGAGAGAGAGAGAGAAAGAGAGAGAGAGAGGTACATCAGGGCCTCTAGCCAAAGCAAATTAACTCTAGACACATGCATCACCTTCTACATCTGGCTTACATTGGTACTAATGAATCAAACCTGGGTCCTTAAGCTTTGTAGGCAAGCACCTTTGTTGCTAATCTACTCTCTAGCCCTTTTTTTCTTTCTTTCTTTCTTTCTTTCTTTCCTTCTTTCTTTTTTTTTTTTTTTTTTTTTTTTCGGTTTTTTGAAGTGGAGTCTCACTCTAGCCCAGGCTGCCCTGAATTCACTGTGGAGTCTCAGGGTGGCCTGAAACTCACAGCGATCCTCCTACCTCTGCCTCCCAAGTGCTGGGATTAAAGGCATGCACCACCATGCCCGGCTCATTTTTTTATTAGCACTTAAAATAAGTAAATATGCACATCACCCTTATTCTTGTCAATAACAAGTTATATAAAAATATATGTGATGCTTATTTATATTGTATATTTATTATATTTGATATTGTCCAATTGTTAGTTTATAGCATATGTCTGACTTTCAGAAACTGACTCTAACTTTTAAAACTATGTGAAATAAATTGTAATTTGATAAAGGAGCATTTATTTTAAAGAACTCTACAATGAATCTAAAATTAATTATTTCCTTCCAGCAATTTTGAGAAATTCTACAAATTGTATTTTGAATAATTTTAGAAAAATTTAAATAACATGCCTAAAGTTATATTTTGGACTTGTTCCTTCACTAGTTATCATTTAAGAAACAGATGGAAAAAAAAAAGAAACAGGCAGGTTTTTATTATCTGTTATATTTTATCACTTATAAAACTAGATGGTGATTGTTTATTTTAATCCAGTTTTTATGTGAGAGAGAGACTTTGAGGTATTATGACTGTATGATTTTTAGTATAATTAATTGTTGCATGTCAAAAGGAAGTCCAATGTGATATAAAAATAGATATTTGAAAACTTAATTCAAAGGATATTTATTTGAGAGACAGAGGGAGAAAAAATGGGTATGCCAGGGCCTCTAGCCACTGCAAACAAACTCCAGATGCATGTGCCCCCTTGCACATCTGGCTTACATAGGTCCTGGGGAATCAAACCTGGGTCCTTTGGCTTTGCAGTCAAGTGCCTTAACCACTAAGCTGTCTCTCCAGCCCTCAAAGAATATTTTTTTGATATATATTTATTGTACCTTGTGAAACCATCAATACATATATTTGGTTCTTATTATTGTTCCTGGCACAGGACTATTCTAAAACAAAAACAAAACCTCTAATTTTCTAATAAGACTGATAATGGTTAAAGGACTGTCTCTATTCACAGTGGTTCCTTTCAAGCACGCCTGAGTTTGTTTTATTTCTACTGGTGACTTTTGGAAAATCTCTAGGTGTGGAGTGTGTGGGGATTATAGGGGTGAAATTTTGCCAAGGTTGATCCAAAACTTTAAGAGGAGAAGCACTAAGGTTGAGTTAACTATCAGTGACCAATGATTTAATCAATCATACTATGTTAAATATCAGCCATAAGATCAAGTGTTTGAACACTTGATCCTCGGATGGTGACACTGTATTATGAAGATGTAGAACCATTAGGAGGTACTAGAACCACTGGAGGAAGTGGAACACTGGGTCGGGGCCTGGTCCTGCTTTCACCACAAGCTCTCTGCTTCTTTGTGGGTGTCTTGTATGTGTGGCTGCCACAAGCTCCTGCCTCCACAGACGTAGCCCTCTACAATTCCTTCCCTGATGGATTCTAAGATAACCATAACCATAAGCCCTTTGGAAGGAGAGGAGCATAGGAGAAAGTTAACTTCTTTTAGGTAGTTTCAGTTAGAGCTTGAGGCCCAGAGAGAACCAGGAGATGCCACCCCACATACCTTCTCACCCTGGCACAAGAACGGACCTCTTGGCAGAAATGTAAATCCTGTCTTATCAAGATTGATCTACAGTGCCCCCTGCTTCCCACAGTCTAGTGTGCTATCTAGATAGATGGCCCCAGTGGGCTGGCTCTGGGGACCACCCTAAAAATCTGCAAGTCAATCAGGTCTTTCCCTTACTTATAAAGGCTCTCATCTCCTTCCTGTCCTGCTTGTTTCTCTCTGTGGGATTCTTCTGAACTTATCCTTGTGCTGCTTTGCTACACCAGTCTAGATTTCCCCTCGCCCAGCCTGGCTGGGGATGAAAGCATAGCCCTCTTTCTTGGTCTGTGGAACTCTTCTGCTTGCTTCTGTTTTGTAGTTTGGGGTAACTTTTACTTTGAGAACATGCATAATTGTCCTTTGTCTCTGAATCTACCACATGCATATTTTCCTTACACTCTAGATCTACCAAATAGGTGTTCTTACTAAATCCAGGCCTACTACGTGTATAATTTCTTTCTTTTTAAAATTGTTTTAATATTTATTTATTTATTTGACAGAGAAAGAGGGAGAGGCAGAGAGAATGGGCACACCAGGGCCTCCAGCCACTGCAGATGAATTTCAGACGTGTGCACCCCCTTGTGCATCTGGCTAATGAGGGTCCTGGGGAATCGAACCTGAGTCCTTTGGCTTTGCAGGCAAACATCTTAACTACTAAGCCACCCCTCCAGCCCTACTTGTATAACTTCTTAAAACTCATGGAAACCATGAGTGTACCTCTCTTCATTACTCATTTCTCCTCTGAATTTCTTGGCATCTGTTTTGACATTTTCCCTCTTAGTTTTTCTTCACGCCTCACTTTAACTCCTCTCCACATGCTTGAGGCTGTACTTCATTCTTTCCTTGAAAGCCTCAGATTAATTTCCCTGCAAGTATTTGTAGCAATATTCCAGTTTGTTTTTTTCCCAAATACCCAATTTCTCTTAAATGAACCTTGTAAACTAAATCGTGTTTCCACATGAGAAAAAGTTTCCAAATGAGAGCATGTTTCTTACTTCCCATGTATTTAAGACTGCTCTAGCCTTTCTAGATCCCAATCTTCCTTAAATAAACACCACAATTTGTGATATATCCCTTAGATAAACTCTACAATTTGTGATTTAGGATTTCCCCCTAAATAAACTTAAAAATTCATGATTTATCCTTCTTGAGTCTGTCTTTGCCAATTCTTTGTTAAAGGAGGGACAGACCAAACTTGGGATTCATAAATTAGAGGGAACCCTCATGAACCCTTTAATAGTGCATCAATTTCTTCTCCAATTGCTGCACTCAGATACTTGGTCACAGCACATGACAAGAGCCACTGATACAGAAGCATACATAATCAAACCTCCATTAACATCCAGAGGAAATAAATGGTTTAGAGACATTGTAAGCAGATATCCATGCACTGGGAGGGTGCTGTGCTACAGTGGTGGGAGGCTGAAGCTGCCAGACTTACAAGGTGCTTCCAGTTGCTTCACTGTGTTATTTTTGCTTCATTGCATCATTGTATCTGTTGCTTCATTGTAATTTTTGTGAAAATTGGCAACAAATATTTTATAGAGTTCCATGAGTTGCTCTGGAAAACTAACTGAGTCTGATAAGGGAGTTTGGGGACATTCAGAATTATGACCAGTGAACAAATATGAGAAACATGTAGAACTCACTACATGTGTTTGTATCTGATGTAGGAGATGTCTTGTAATCCTGAAACCTTAATACTTGTTGTATCTGAGGATATTTCTACGTAGAGTGTCAGAATTAATTGTAGGATATCCAGTCAGTGTTCACTGAGAATTAGTGTGGAAAAACTCTATTGTTTAATGTGGAAAATATACGTATGTTTTCATAAAGAGGAATGAAGTGGTTTGATAGTGGTATGAATATCCAATGAAAAAAGTCTGACTAAATGTGATAAGAAATAATTACATGTAAAAAATTACTTTGAGACCACCTTCTTAGAGCCTATTTTTTTTCTTGGAAGAAATCATATAACCATTTAAAAAAAATACAGACATAGTATGGATACATCATGTGTTAGTTCCATCCTTTCTCTTGTTCCTGGCCCCATTCCACTAGGGGCCCTCCTCAGTGGGGTTGTAGGTATTCCCCATGGGGTTGTGGATGCATTGTGGGAGCAGCAATCAGTTATTGCTATTGCAGGGAAGGAAATGCCTCTGGGCATGATGTCCCAACCTGTGGCTCTTACAATCTTTCTGCCCTGTCTTTTGCAAAATTCCCTGAGACTTGGTGGGTATGTTTTAAGTCTACTTTGGTAATGAGCTCTTAGTAGCCCCTGGATCTCTGCTTTGGTAGGTGTTGAGTATCCTCAGTGTCTGTCTCCTTCACTCTGGCATTGATTATCAGGTTCACCATGGAAGCAGCATTTGTGCTCATCTCTTCAACTCCTCTAAGGTTTCAGCTGGGGCTTGTCTGAAGTGCAAGGTGTAGTTTATCTCTTGGGGGTCTCCCTATCTTCTATAAAAAAAAACAGATTCTCCAATGGAGACTGAAGTCAGCATAGGTTAAATGGGAAAAACATTATTAATTTAGGGAGAATTTGATGTATGTAGCCTGTCTTTTAGCCAAAGACTAGTAAGAGTTTGACATTGGACAGCATAATCTTTGTCTCCACAGGATTCTGACCTGGTTCCAAATTCCAGATATGGGTTCTTATCCACTGAACAGATCTCTTAGCCAATCAGAAAGCTATTGGTTACCTACAGAGGCTGTCTTGCCAGGTGTTTGCTTCTGAGTAGCTTACTCAGCCAGCTCTCTCCATGTTCTGTGCTGGTAGCATATAGTGTCTTCAGCAATTGGGTCTTACCTTTTACCTCGGGGGCAGGGGTAATCAAGTCCTTTGACAGAAACCTGTCTTGTTTTGGGGACCTCATAGGTCTCTTCAATCAAAAGCTCATTGTAGGTAGCAACTAACTTCCTGTACAGGGAATGACAGGCCAGAGGCCCCCCCTACCAAAAAGTAATTACAGTTATCCTTCATTCCACTGTTTCAAGGGTCCTTCTTTTCAGGTGCTCTTCACATACTCCTGTTGAGGGTTTCATCTTTTAGTATCTTCAAGGATATAGGTTTCTATGGTACCAGTTCATTTTGGGTTTAGTTTTTTGTTTTTTCCTCTACTCTCCTCTTCATCTTACCCCCAACACATTCCATCCCTATTGTTTGGGCCTGAATTCCTATCAGGTATGTCAGCAACTCAAGCTGATCTAGGTTAGGAACCACAAATGAGTGAGATCATGCAGCATTTGTCTCTCTATGATTGTGTAACTTTGCATAGTATTATCTGTTCTAAGTCCATCTATTTTTGTACAAGTTTCATTGTATCATTTTTTTTTGTACTTCAGAGTAGAATTCCATTATGTAAATGTACCACAGTTTCATTATCCACTCATCCAATGATGGGCACCTGGCCAGGGACTATATTAATTGTATCTCTAAGTAGGACCTTTGGCAGTGGTGGATTGAGTCATGAGGGCTCTGCTACTCACAGATTCATGGATTCCTCAGTGAGTGCCTTTGTTATAAAAGCAAGGCCTTTCCAGAAGCCTACTACACATCATGCTGAGCTGTACATGTTCTTCAAAATTCTTCACCAGTAAGAAGGCTCTCACCAGTTGTGACCTCTTTGCTCTGTCCTTCCCTCCTTTGAGCACTCTAAGAAATAAATTTCCTTTCTTATAAATTACTGCATCTCAAGAAAATGTACTATGACAACTGAGAACTTGAGTGGATTACAAGTCTGCACCACCAGGCCTGGTTTTCCATGTCTTTTTATTAAAAGAAACAAATAAAAGCAAAACAAAAATGTGTAAAAACAGCATGTTATTCATTTAATAAATAGATCATGTTCAATAAGAATTAGATGTAAGAAAATGTTCTTCAATGTGATATGTCTGAAAATGCATTTTAATAAGAAAATCATGATTCCAATGAGTGCAGTGAGTGAAACACCATACATACACTGCACCCTGGGAAGAGGTTCACATTGCTGAAATTTTGTCCTTCTTCAAGATCACATGTTCCAAAAACATGGAAGACCTTTGTTGCCTGGGATCAAGAATGGCTATCACTCTGTATTCTACTGCCAAACTCACACTTTCTAGAATGTCTACTTCTTGACATGGTATCTATATTCCATTCCCTCTTAGCATTATGGGGAATGGATTAAAATATGGACAATTGATATCTCTGTTCTGGAACTTCAACTCTTCTCTTGTAAGACAGAAGTGTATGAGAATGTATTATAGCATATTCATTCTAACTCAGTCAGAATTCAAAAGTCCCTGAGTCCTAGTCACACTAAATCTGCCCTCACCCCAGATATTTTAGCATGTCTGTTTCATAGTTGATATTTTGCCAATTAAAGGAGCAGATGTAGATAAAGTAGATTTGTTTTCTGTTCAACTTAACTAACTTCAGCTTCAATTATCAGCCAAACCAAATATCTCAAATTATACATGAGTTTTTTTTTTTTACCTAATGATTTTTTTTTGATGCTGAGCAATCTTGCATTTTATCAAGAAAACAAGACATTCTTCCTCATCACAAAAATATATTAAACAGCTGGAGCCCCAAAGAAGCAAATTCCTCAGTAATAATTCTTAGAACAAGCACTCTTACCAGCTTCCAGGTTTTTAATCCATTTTTAACAGTACTGACATAAAAAAATGTTTGGAATTTATTTTCAAAATTAATAGACTTTGTATTGCTCTAATGCTACACAGCTTCTCAATATCTGACCAAGATTGAGATAGCTCTTAGGAAAACAAAGAGTTCAAGACAATAAATAGCAATATCACAGAAAATTAGAGAAATAACTAACAAATTCCAAGTTTAGGGCATCTTAGAATGTTAAATGTTACAACTCGTTGACATTTAAATTCAAGAACACTGAAAGACCCATTATGCACACAGATGTTCTAAGGTGGAAACTTTTACAAAGCTTGTACTTCAGAAGAGGAAGTTTATTCCAGTTGCAAATTGCTTGTTAATATTGTTGCATAAATTCAGATAATCTTAGTACAAATCATAGTTTCCAGTGGTCCTTGCCTTATAAAAAAAAAACACCCAACTTATCCATTGTGTTAGCTTTTGTGATAAGATTAAAGGTCTGAAAAAATTGTTTTTCCTACCTGTTCATATTCACAAATACAACCAATTATTTTTATAAAGGAACCAAAGGAGTACCTCTGAAAAGTATTACTTGAGGTTTTGAAGACTGTCAGCAATGAGTGAAAGGGAGGAGACTATTCCACTGAGCCCTCAGTTCCACTTAGTCCTTCAGTCATCTCATCTGCAATCCTAGATGCCTTTCCACTCTGGAATCTCAAACTCAACACTGAGGTTGTGGACTTCAGGCTTGTTACATTCTGGCTTATGCATTTAGCTCATTCCATCAACAGATAGCAAACTTCTTCATCTCCTTCAGTATCTGCCTTCCTCCACATTTTCACTCTTTCTACCACAAACACCTACTAGATATTATTCTGTGTCAGATTAAAGGAATTGTAAATAAGATGCCAAATAAAATGCATGGCCCATTTCCATAAGGTCATGGCATTTTTACAAAAATCAGAGCAATAATTAGTTATTGTCACAAAGTATTGCAAAACAAAGTAGCATCCATATTTCTGAGGCAGTTTAAGGGTATCAACCCCACCTTCCAAAAATAAGCAAGAAATGTGCTTCAATCTACAAGAGAGATAGTTATGAATTTCTTCTCTGTATTTCCTTCTTCCTAAAGCAGTTCTTCAACTTTGCTAGAGGTCAGGAATGTCAAGAGTCTGGCCTTTCCTTGTCTTTTTCCCTTTCCTAGAATAGATAAGGGCATACTCTTCCTGAAGGATAAGGATTCCTGGGAAGATTCACAGAGAATGTGATTTCTCACTTAGAAACGTGGCTGGTTAGTTCTGGCTCCATGCAATCTATAGGATGGTAATCTGGAATTCTGTGTGGGACTCCAGAACTCTCCTCAAGCTTTGTATGACAGTTGAGTGTCCAGCACACTTGCTCCTGGGTTATTGCCCACCCAAGAGCCCAGATAAGGCTCCAACACTCTCAAAAACACTCCCCAACCCCCACATCATATCAGTTTGATACCACACATGTATCAGCAGGATAGATTCATTATTTTCCCATATAGTTTCTAAGTACTTAAATCAGTAGCTACCCATACATGCTCCTGCTGTGGAAAGTGGAGGGATAAGAAGAAATGACAGAGAGCAACTACATTTCTAGCTTTTGTTTATTTCAAGTTGGGGACAATCATATTGGCTAACCCACATCAAATAGTCAGATCAAAAATTAGAGGACAACAGTGTTCACTTTTGTGATTACAAGGTTGTATGCTTTTAGAAATGCATAAACTTATGTCAAAGCAGCAAGGAAAAAGGCTGTAGTTACTCACATCTAAGGTTTTGACTGGTGGTCCCACACTAATTATGCTAATTATAAGCTTTCACTGGGAACTTTGAATGTTTTCATTAAAAATATAAGCTGGTTAAATTTTGGTTAATCTTTCAATAATATAGGCATTTTTGTTGAAAATACTACATAATTTTCTACTTGGTGCTTAATGAAAACATTTTGAATTAGTAAATGTACAAGTTGCATTTCTTTCTTAAATTCAAAAGTGATATGAAATTTAAAAGAAAACAAATTTTCAACCTAAAGGAAAAAAATTCACTTTTCTTGTTTGTAGCAACATGAATATAACTTGAGGACATTATATTCGATAAAATACCATAGGCAACAAATATCATGAAGTTTTATTCATATATAGCTACTAAAATGTTTAATTTCATTGAAATATATGTATTTTTTTTCTTTTTTTCTTTATTAGTTAGTTTGGTATTCAGCAAATACAGTCAGTTTGGTACCATTATTAGGCTCAACCATGACCTACCCCCTCCAATTGGCCCCTCCTTGTTGAGGTATATGGGTCATGCATTGTGGAGTTAGCCCACAGTTATGGGTAAGCTAAATGTCTCTGCATATCATGACCCAACATGTGGCTCTGAAATTCTTTCCACCCCCTCTTCCGCAAAATTCCCCTGAGCAATGTTGGGTTCATTTTTGGTCTGCTTCACTGATGAGGTGTTGGGGGCCTCTCAGGCTCTGGCTCTCTGATTTGGTAGGAGTTGATTTTTCTCCTTGCTGATCTCCTTCTCCGTTCTGCTGGTATCTGGCTCATCAGGGAAACAGCACCCTTGCTTGTTTCACCAATTTTTCTTTGTTTCAGCCAGTGCCCTTTTGAGGTATGATGAGGTGGCTCTCTCCTTAGGATCTACATCTATCTGAAAAAGAGAAGCAGATTCTCCAACAGAGTTAGCACCAGGACAAATGAGATAACCCTTACTTGTTTTATAGAGAATTTAATGGGTGTAGGCCCTCTTGTAGCCCATGATTGATGGTAGCTTGATATTGTCGAATGGGCTTATGTTTGGATATGGTTCTGACTTGTTTCCCAGCTCCAGCTATGGGTCCTGTTTCAACTGAGGGGATCAGTTAGCCAAATTAAGAGCAGTTGGTTCCCCACCATGGCTGTGTGCCACTATTGCACTTGTGTGGGCATCACAACAGGTTATTTGCTGCTAAGTAGGTGAGACCATGAGTTGCTTGGACAGATATTGGTCATTTTCCCCCAGTCGCCCATGTAGCACCTTCTGGAACTACACACGCTGACTATTTGGGGACTGACTCTCTTCCAACTTCCAGCCATGCCATTCTATTTTGCATGTCAACCACATAAGGTGTCTTCAGCAGTAGGGTCTTACCACTAACCTTTGGTGGGTCATCAAGTAGTCTGACAGAAATCTGTCTGTCTTTTAGGAAACCTTGCAGGTCTCTCTGATCAAAAGCTCATTGTGGATGATAGCCCCATACTGGTGCTGGGAGTTACAGGTCAGTGCCCACTAAGAAAATGAGGAAAAAGATAACTAATATACAAGTGTTAGAGAGAAGAGAGAGAGAGAGAGGGAGAGGGAGGGAGGGAAGATGTAGAAGATTAAGGTTAGTCTTGATCCTCCAGTCTCCAGTGTCTTGTGATTCAGATGTTCCCTGTAAGGGCCTGGTGAATGATCAGCCATTTGGTCTGTCTTTAAGTAAGTAGAATTTTATGGTACCATTGCCGTTTCAGTCTAGATTTGTGTTTCCCATCACTTTGATGCCCTCCCCTCCCTCCCCTTGCATCCTAGTGTCCAGTCCATGAGATGCTTGCTAAATATGTGAGGTATCCTGGGTAGATTCAGGTTAGGTGCTGTAGATAAGTGAGACTATGTGGCGATTTTTTTTCTGTGATTGGGTAAGTTCACTGAGAATGATCTGCTTCAGGTTCAACCATTTTTCCTCAAATTTCATTGTGTCATTTTTTTCTTACTGCTGTATAGAATTCCATTGTGTAGACATACCACATCTTAGTTATCCATTCTTCTAGTGCTGGACACCTGGGTTGATTCCAGCTCTTAGCTATTACAAATTGAGCCGCTACAAACATGGTTGAGCAAATCTCTCTAGCCTGTGGTTTGAAGGTTTTAGGGTAGGTTCCCAGTAAGGGAATAACTGGGTCTGTTGGTATCTCTATACTCAGCTTTTTCAGAAGTCTCCATATTGCTTTCCAAAGTGTTTGTACCATCCTACATTCCCACCAACAGTGGATGAGTGTTCCTAATTCTCCATATCCTCACCAGCATTTATTTTTATTTGATTTTTTGATGTTTGCTATCCTTACTGGGCTAAGTTGGAATCTCATAGTTGTTTTAATTTGCATTTCTCTGATGATTAGGGATGATGAACACTTTCTTAACTGTATGTTTGCCATTTGTATTTCTTCCTTTGTGAACTGCCTGTTCAGCTCTTTGTGCTGTTTTGTGAGTGGGGTGTTTGACTTCTTACTGTTTAGATTTTTGAGTTCTTTGTAGATACTAGAGATTAGGCCTCTATCAGTTGGATAACCCGCAAATATTATCTCCCATTCTGTGGGTAATCTATTGGCTTTGCTTATTGTATGCTTGTCTGTAAAGAAACTCTTCAGCTTCATGTGATCCCATTGGTTGAGTGACTGTTTAAGATCATGAGCTACTGGGGTTTTGTTCAGGAAGTCTTTTTCCATTCCTATATCATGTAAAGTACTTCCTAAATTTTCTTCCAGTAATATTTGAGTTTCTGGTCTTATATTGAGGTCTTTGACCCATTTGGACTTGAGTGTAGTGCATGGAGAAATGTGTGGATCAAGTTTCAGTTTCCTGCATATGGTTATCCAGTTTTTCCAGCACCATTTATTGAAGATGCTGACTTTTTTCCAGCCTATACTGTTCAGGCCTTTATCGAATATCAAGTAGCTATAGTTGCTTGACCCAAAGTCTGGATCCTCAAGTCTATTCCATTGATCTATACTCTTGTTTTTATGCCAGTACCATACTGTTTTGATTACTCTGGCTTTGTAATATAGCTTTAGATCATGTATGGTGATGCCTCCAGAGGTACTTCATTTGCTGAGGGTTTGTTTGTATATGTGAGGCCTTCTGCCTTTCCATATGAAATTTGAAATCATTTTTTCTATATCTGTGAGGATCACTGTAGGGATTTTAATTGGAATTGCATTAAATCTGTATATTGCCTTTGGTAGGATTGTCATCTTCACAATGTTAATTCTGCCTATCCAGGAACATGGGAGGTCTTTCCATTTTCTCAAGTCCTCCTCAATTTCTTTTCTGAGTGTTTTTATGTTTTCATTGTATAGATATTTCATTTCCCTGGTTAACGTTATTCCCAGGTATTTTATTTTATTTTTTTTTGTTGCTATTGAAAATGGGACTATGTCCCTTATTTCTTTCACTGTATCTTTGTCATTTGCATATAGAAAGGCTACTGATTTTTGTGCATTGATTTTGTATCCTGCTACTTTGCTATAGGAGTTAATCACCTTCAGGAGTTTTGGGATGGAGTCTCCCAGGTCTCTTACATATATAATCATGTCATTAGTGAATAAAGCTAACTAAACTTCTTCATTTCTAAATTGTATCCCTTTTATTTCCTTCTCCTGTCTTATTGCTTGAGCTCGGACTTCCAGTACTATATTGAAACTTAGAGGTGAGAGTGGACAACCCTGTCTTGTTCCTGACCTTAATGGGAATTCCTCCAGTCTCTCTCCATTAAGTATTATTTGGGCCTTTGGGGATTTGTATATTGCCTTTATTATGTTAAGATATGAACCAACCATGACAATTCTCTCCAATATTTTGCTCATGAAGTGCTGTTGTATCTTGTCAAAGGCCTTTTCTGCATCTATCAAAATGATCATGTGGTTTTTATATTTAACCTTGTTTATGTGGTGCATTACAGTGACAGATTTCTGTATGTTGAACCACCCCTGTGTTCCTGGGATGAATCCCACTTGGTCAAGGTGGATAATGCTTTTGATGTGTGGTTGGATTCAGTTTGCGAGGATTTTGTTCAGGATCTTTGCATGTAAATTCATCAGTGAAATAGGTCGGTAGTATTCTTTTCTTGTGGCATCTCTGCCTGGTTTCGGAATTAGGGTGATACTAGCTTCATAGAAGGACTTGGGTAGCATTCCCTGTTCACCAATTGTGTGTCACAGTTTGAGGAAGATTGATTTGAATTCTTTCATGAAGGTTTGATAGAATTCAGCTGAGAAGCCATCTTGTCCTGGACTCTTCTTTTTTGGGAGGTGTTTTATTACTTTTTCAATCTCCATTAGTGTGATGTTTTGATTGAGGTGATTAATATGCTCTGTGTTTAGCTTTGGTAGATTGTATGTGTCCAGGAATTTAACCATCTCCTCCACTGTTGGCCTCTGAAAGGCCCACGTGTGAGGCCTAGTGGAACTTCCTGAGCCTAGCTAAAGTTTGGTGATCTGCCTCTGGCCAGACGTGACTCAGCAAGATGCCTAATGGCTTCTTGCCTGCTACTTCCACATGGGAGTCAGAATTATCATTTCAATAGTCACAGTTTACTATTGGCCCTTACCTTTCCCCACTATCCTAGAATCCCCACCTTCATCCCCAACATTATATAGGCAACTGCTCATAGCAATAAGTCGAGTTCCTGCTTTGACAAGACTCCCGACTCAGTGTGATTTTTCTCTGGTGGCCAGGAGAGGTCTGAGTCATCGCACACTCATCTCCTCCTCAACCCCTTTGGAGGAACCAGGAGGCCTGGTCCTTCCCTCAGCACTACCTGCCCCCGCTGGTGGAGCGGCACTCCACATTATCCAGTTTTGTGGAGTACAGGTTTTTGAAATAAGTCCTGATGATTCTCCCAATTTCACTATGTCTTTTGTGATCTCTCCTTTTTCATTTTGGATTTTGTTAATTTGAAGCTTCTGCTTTTTTTGCTTGATCAGATTGGCCAGGGGTTTGTCAATCTTGTTTATTTTTTCAAAGAACCAGCTCTTTGTTTTGTCAATTGTCTTAATTGTTTCCTTGGTTTCCAATTCATTGATTTCTGCTCTGATTTTAATTATTTCTTTCCTTCTGGAGCTCTTTGGGTTGGATTTTTCTTGTTTTTCCAGTGCCTTTTGGGTGGATGGTTAGGTTATTGATTTGGGACCTTTCTGTCTTTTTTATGAAGGCATTGAGTGCTATGAATTTTCCCCTGAGGACCGCTTTCATTGTGTCCCATAAGTTTTGGTAAGATGTGTTCTCATTGTCATTCAATTCCAGAAATTTTGTAATTTCATTTTTTTTTATTTCATCCACTATCCATTCATTGTTTAAAAGTGTGCTCTTCAGTTTCCAGGTTCCCTTGGGATTCTTGGTGGCTCGTTTGTTGCTGATTTCTAGCAATATAGCATTGTGATCTGATATCATGCAGGGAATTATGTCAATCTTCCTAAATATGTGGAGGCAGTCTTTGTGACGCACGTGTGGTCTATTTTAGAGAATGTTCCATGGGCTTTTGAGAAGAATGTGTAGTCTGTGGATTTGGGATGGAAAGTTCTATAGATGTCCGTTAGGTCTAAGTGATCTATGGTTTTTTTTAGCTCTCTTACTTCCCTGTTGAGTTTCTGTTTGGATGATCTGTCTATTACTGGTAATGGTGTATTGAAGTCTCCATCTATGATGGTGTTGGTGGTTATTTCTGTTTTATTGTCAAGTAGGTTTTGTTGTATGAACTGTGGTGCCCCTGTGTTTGGTGCATACAGATTTGTGATTATAATATCCTCTTGATGGATCGTTCCCTTGATAAGTAGGAAGTGGCCTTCTTTGTATTTTTTGATTATTTGATCATTTTTGGTTTGAAGTGTATTTTATCTGATATTAATATAGCTATGCCTGCTTGTTTCTTATTCCCATTTGCTTGGAATATTGTTTTCCACCCTTTCACCCTGAGGAGATGTCTGTCTTTAATGGTGAGGTGGGTTTCTTGAAGACAACAGATTGAGGGGTCTAATTTTTTGATCCATCCTGTTAGCTTGTGTCCCTTGATGGATGAATTAAGGCCATTAGTATTTAGGGTAATGACTGTGAGATTTGATTTGATCCTGCCATATTGTGATGGTAAATGTGGGTTGGTGTTTTCATGGACTTTGAAGTTTTTTGTGCCTACTCTGAGTTTGGTTGTTGTGATCTGCTTTTTGTAGGCAATTGAGTTTGACTATTTGTTTCTTCTCTGTGGAGAATTTCCTGAAATACTCTCTGTAGGTTTGGTTTTGTGTTCATATAATTGTAAAGCTGAGTTTTGTCATGGAAAGTTTTTCTTTCACCATCTATTATGAGGGATACTTTTGCTGGGTAGAGTAGTTTGGGTTGGAAGCCATAGGTTCTTAGACTTTGCAGTGTTTCATTCCAGGCCATTCTAGCTTTCAGGGTTTCCATTGAGAAGTCTGAAGTAATTCTGATGGGGTTACCTCTGAAGGTGGTGTGCTGTTTTTCCCTAGCTGCTTTTAGGGTTTTCTCTTTGGTGTCAGTGTTTAGAGTCTTAATGACAATATGTCTTGGAGAGTTTCTCCTTTGGTCCAGTCTGTTTGGAGGTCTGTTGGCTTCTTGTATCTTGATGGGCCTTTCTTTCAAGAGACTGGGGAAGTTTTCTTAAATTATTTTGTTAAATAAGTTCTCCATGCCTTTGGTCTAAATTTCTTCTCCTTCTGGCATTCCAGTGATCCTGATATTAGCACATTTAAGGGTATCCCACAATTCCCTCATGTTCTGTTCATAGGAACTTTTGAACTTACTGAAATTTTTGAACTCTCGAACTGTTTCTTCCATCTTGTCTTCCAGATCAGAGTTTCTATCCTCTACTTGGCTGACACTATTCTTGATAGCTTCTAGAGAGTTTTGGACTTGTTCAATTAGGTTTGCATTTTCTATTATTTTTCTATGTATAATTTCCATCCCTCTGTCAAGCTCCCTTTTCACACAATTTTCTGATTTTCTTGATGATTCTTGGAGTTCATCCTTGCATTTCTTTATGTCTTCAATTAGCATGGCCACCTGATTTTTAAGGTCTCCTTTTTTTTTTCACTCTCCCTCAAATCTCTTAACTCTCTTTGAACTCCTTCCAATTTCCTTTCTATTAGTTCTAGTTTAGTGATGGCAGCATCCACATGATTATCGGTCCTTTGTTGCTTTCCTGTAAGTTCTACCAGTAGGTTGGTCAGGGTTGCATTGCTCATAGTTTCAACTTGGTTTTCTGATCCTAATGGTTCTTCTATGTTTTGGTTAGATGTATTCATTGTAGGACTGAGTGATATAACTGGATTTTCTTGCATTTGATTTTTCATGTTATTTCTTTTGTGCTGTGGTCTGCCCATGACAGTGTATGGGCACATAGGTGGGCGTATCTGCCTGGGCTCAAGCAGAATGGGAATCTGAGGCAGCCTGGGGCAGTTGCCAAGTAGCCTGGGCTTTGGCTCTCATTTGCCGAAGTCGCCTATTTACTGCCTTGCAGGGGCGCCAAAATTGCCTGAATTCTCAAGTGGTAATGTGCCAAAGCTGCCTGCTTTTGAGCTAGGAGTGACACTGAGGCACCAAGCACTGGAGCAGTCCGAACTCTGACTGGGAACACTGGGACCCGGAAGCAGTCTGCGCTCCCCCGCCACAGGACAATGGCAGCCAGCTGGCTTGGCAGACAGGTAGGGGATGGCACCTGAGTTGGCACAAGCAAGAGACACAGTCTGAGCTTGTGTGGCAGCTGCTGTAGGACTGAGCTCACTCAGTAAGTGGGCGAGTGGATGAGTGTGCAGAGCAGTCTAAGCTTCCACACGCAGGGATCAATTGGCACGCGGCTGCAGCAGTGGTGCTGTGGACATGGCGGTTATTTGGGGGGAGGTGTGGGCTACCCACCCGCGAGGGGATCCGCGACGCCCTGTTCCCCCCCCCTCCGCCTCTGTGCCCTCCCACTGACAATCTATTGGAGATTTCTCTCCCATAAAAGCCCCAATGAACCCTTAATATCTTGCCTTTCTTTCCCTGGGATTTGCAGTGCAGCTAGTCGGTTGCCATCTTGGCCGGAAGTTCTCCTAAATTAATGGTCACTAGAGGTTAAAAAAAAAAAAAAAAAAAAAAAAAAAAAAGGCAGGAAGGAGAAGAGTCATAAGGAGTTTGGATAATAGGTACCAAAATAGAGTTAGGCAGGAGTGACAGATCCTATTTTACTATAACACATTAGGGTGGCTATTGTTTACAACATAATGTCACATGTTCTAAAAATTTTTTTTTGTTCATTTTTATTTATTTGAGAGTGAGAGAGAGAGAGAGAGAGAGAGAGAGAGAGAATGGGCATGCCAGGGCTTCCAGCCACTGCAAATGAACTCCAGATGCGTGTGCCCCCTTGTGCATCTGGATAACATGGGTGCTGGGGAATTGAGCCTCGAACCAGGGTCCTTAGGCTTCACAGGCAAGCGCTTAAGTGCTAAGCCATCTCTCTAGCCCTCACATGTTCTATAAAGAACAGGATCCCAAAGTTTTCTAGTACAAAGCAATGATTAATGTTAGGGTGATAAAATGCTAATTATCTGATTGATCATTGTATCTTGTATGAGTACTTTCTTCAGATGACAGCCTATAAATATTTTAAAAATCTTATGTCAATTAAAAATAATGTAAAAAGCTGGGTTTGGTGGTGCACACCTTTCATCCCAGCACTTGGGAGGCAGAGGAAGGAGGATTGCCATGAGCTCAAGGCCACCCTGAGACAACATAGTTAATTCCAGATCAGCGTGGGCCGAATGAGACCCTACCTCAAAAAACCAAATAAATAAATAAATAATATAAAAAATTCTCTTTTGTTGCCTCTGGATCCTTTCACACTTATTTTTTTCAATCATTCTAGTTGTTATAAGTTATGTCATATCTGGCTCTTCTTCCATGTTTTTATATTGGCATTTCACAATGATTCATTAGAACTTTATTATCTTTTTCTTTTGTCTGTAATTGAAACATGATTTTTTGAATTCTTCTGTAATATACTCTGGTAAGGTACAAGCTCATCCTCTTCCAGATATACATATCCAATAACAACTTCCTGGTTTGGTCCTCTCTGCTGCTGCCTAACAGCTTAAGTTCAATCAGAGAATCATCTTGTCCACCCACACATGGCTCCTCTCCAAGGTCTTCTTGGTCAGTGATAGGTCTGACCATGTATCCAAATTCTCAATAAGGTAAAAGAATTTTTTAAAAATGCCTTATCCTATTGATTCTGTCACATCCTTTTAAATCTTTATTCATCAACCTTTTTATAGCTCCCATGAATATTTCACTTATCAACACTCTTGTATTACTTTTCTCATCTCATTGACAAAGTACCTGAGAAAACAATTTATGAAAGGAAAAATTTATTCTCTTCCAAGTTTCAGCAGTGTTGCAGTCGGCTTCACATCATTGTCAAAACAACAGCTGACCAAGAGCAGCTTGTGGGAAGAAATGGTTTATTTTGGCTTATAGACTTAAGGGGAAGCTCCATGATGGCAGGGGAAAATGATGGCAATGTATAAAGGGTGGACATCACTTCCTGGCCAACATCAGGTATACAACAGCAGCAGGATGGTGTACCAAACACAAGCAAGGGGAAGCTGGCTATAATACCTATAAGTCCACCCTCAACAACACCCCTCCTCCAGGAGGCTATAATTCTAAAATTGTCACCAGCTGGGGACCTAGCATTCAGAACTGAATCAGACCACAAAAAGAGGATATGAGTTCACCATGGCTGTGAAAGCATGATAGTCATGGCATCCCTGTCCATGCTGGGAGAGTTTGTGCAGGGTCAGAAAGAATGCAGCTGGAAGCAAGGCTCAGCTTTAACCCTTAAGGGCCTATACTGAGTGTTCTATCCTTGCCACCAAGGCCCACAAGCTCCCAAAACATTGCTACCAGCTAGGAATTCATTGTTTAAATGCATGAACCAGGGCAATGTCATACAAACCATGAAATCTACCATCATCTCTCTCCTAGGTTTCCTCACCATCCCTGGAACTCAGGTCTCTCTTTGATTCTTTATTTAAAATACAAAAATTATGTCATTGCCCTATATTTCTTATCTGCCAGGACATTTATAATCATACATATCTACATAATACATACATACATACAGTTTTTTCTTGATTTCAAACCACTTGGACTTTTTTATGTGTAATTTGTTTGAGTACCCTTCCCCATTCCTCTAGAATCTAGCAATATCATAGTTATCCTCAGTGGTTCAGCTAAGATGTTACTTATTCAAAGATAGTTTCATCTTTTTAGTTCTGACCTTTTCCATCAGTAGAATGCATCATATTGACTGCATATCTCTCCTATGAATAATGATACAAAGAACTTTAATATTGACATCAATGCACATTTCCTGTTTTTGACTTACATTGATATTCATGCACACAGCTATTTCTGAAAATTCTCAAAATAATCAGTGTTGTCAGTCATCAAATCTTTATTGTTTTGCATGTGTAGCATGTTCAGTGGTGTGTGTGTATGTGTTTGTGTGGTGTGTGCACATATATGTGTACACCCAGAAGCCAGGGAAGTACATCAGGTTTCCTTCCTCTACCATTCATCTACATATTTGCTTCATACAGAAATTCTCTGAATGTCTTGTGGCATTCTTATGTCCCAAACTGATTCCCACAAGATTGGGGTAATAGTATGCATGCCATGCCCAATTATTTATGTGTACCTTGTAATCTACCTCTAGTGATCTCAGATCCTGTCAGGCCCTCATGTTTGCAGCAAGCTCTCATACCCAGTAAGGTATCTCCTTAGTGCCCAAAATTTTAAGAACCTATTTTGATGCCAGGCAATAAATATAATATAATGAATTAGTAATTGAAACAGATGAAGTGTCCACGGAGAGATTAGCTGGATTGGGAAGAGAGTGCATTATGTTGATTTAGAGAATCATAGTGGCCTCAATACCAGTGAAAAAGGTAAATGCACAATCACCTGGAGAATTCCAATCCTAAAGAATTCTAACTTTATTGATAGAATAATCAGTTTTGCATATTTGAAGGAAGAAATTGGGCTTCTCTTATAGCAATGTTAGCTACAAAGATGAAAGAACACTGAATACTGGTGCAGTCAACTTCACATTGCTGGCAGAAAACACCCAACCAAGAGCAGCCTGTGGGAAGAAAAGGTTTATTTTGGCTTACAGACTCAGGGGAAGCTCCATGATGTAAGGGGAAAATGATGGCATGAGCAGCGGGTGGGCATCCCCCCCCCCGCCCTGGCTAACATCAGGTGGAAAACAGCAACAGGTGAGTGTGCAAGGGGAAGCTAGCTATAACACCCATAAGGCTGCCCCCAAGAAAACACTGCCTCCAGGAGGATCCAATTCCCAAATTGCCACGAGTTGGGGTCCTAGTATTCGGAACACATAAGATTATGGGGGACACCTGAATCAGACCACCATAGACAAGTTTGCAGTGTCCTTTGATGCTGGACCCTACAGGCATGGAGAGTGTTTGGGCTTTGAGTTATAATGGGAAATGGGAGGGTTTAGGCAGCATTGCAATCTAACTTGTGTGTGTGTGGTGTGCATGCCTTGTGTATATGTGTGTGTTCAGGTGTATGCGCATGTGTGTGTTCATGCATGTGGAAACCAGAGGACAACATTAAGTATCTGTCCTCAGGAATGTCATGCATTCCTTTGTGAGACAGAATCTTTTATTGTCCTCACAAATTAAGCTAGACTAGCTGCCTCTCAAGACTGGGATTCCAGGCACATGCTTCCACATTTAACATTACACATGAATACTGGAAATCAAATTCAAGTTCCTTGTTTGTGAGGTAAGTACTTTATTGACTGACTTACCTCCCAGCGCTAGCTTGGATTTTGGTTCATTGTTTTTTAGAGAATGAGGGCGGCCACATGTTCTCCTCTCAGTTACTTCTACATAGAGTAAAATGTCAGGAAGCCTTCAAGGTTTTCAGAATCTTTGAATGAGACAGACTGTCTGCTGCATCGTTATGTTGACAGACCCCATCCCCTTATATCTCAGGGACAAATTCAGAGTAAGGGCACTGAGACTCTTAGTCTGTGTTCGCAGAGTTAGTAAGAGCTCCTTTAACAGTCATGAGCTCTTCAGAGCTCTTTGAAGCTGTACTTGTAACTAGTTCATCGTTCTGTGTCCAGGCCTAGTTTAGATGAAGGTGTACTTACAGAGGCAGAACAGAAACTTTTAATGTTCTGTCCATATGATGACTGAGATGATGAATTATGGCATCTACTTATGGGCTATTATCTGTCATTCAGTTTCATCGCTCACTATAGTCTCCCACCATACTGAACAAAGTACCAGGTATCCTTGGAAGATTTGTTTTGTCTTTCATATCTTTGAACTTTAGCTAGATGATGGTCTATGTTGCCGATATTTACTTATGCCACCATTCAGGAAACAAACAATAATGATTTGAAAATCCCTATAAAATGAAGCAGGAAAATTAGATTGAAAAGGTATATATTTCTTCAATTGCACTGGGAAATTCACACAACAAAGCAGCATGTTCTGGCATAAGATGGTGGTTGACAGTAATGAGCAACAGTTCAGAAAAGAGAAGCATACTGCTAGAATCAGAAAGCATAGAATGCCCTAGACATGTTCCCTCTTTCAAAATTGGCCCTTTTTTTAAATGTTATCTTTTTTTGTTGCTGTTGTTGGAAGAGTTGTAGCTGCCATTTTTAGCTCAGTTTCTTTTGCATTCAAGCTCATGAAAAACAAAACAGCAAAACTCAGGAGCTTTGCCCTTCTCTGTTCGGATGAAAAGCTGAAATCATAAACATAGGAAGATATTGACAGCTCTGACAGATCCATCTCTGAATTTAATAGTCGAAGATGGTTGCTCAAAACACTAGTAGTCAGAAATAGATTCCCTTTGTTGCAAAAATAATGAGGAGATGAACTGAAAGGCTTTGGGACCCAGCTAAGTACCACAAAGATTATTCTAATATTTTGCACGTGATCTTTTGTCTATTAATTTCATTTTGAATTTTTCAAAATGAGTTTCAAAGAAATTTGCTTCCCAGGTTGCTAATGTTGGCTTAGAATAGAAAGCTGTGAGTTTCTGGCAATAGCACTTAAAGTTATTTAATTCTAATGTTTCCTACTGTGCCAGATAGCCTGTCTTCTTTCACCACTCTCCCTGATGGTCTACTGAGGAGATCCATGTCAGCTGTTGGTTTTGCTTTCTCAATGCAAGTTCCACCATGGACATATACAGAACTTTTCTGAAATAAACCTCATTCTTTTCAGTGATATTGTACACCATAGTGTGATTTAGAAAAAACAGAAAGCAAGAAGGGTAAGAACTTTTTGGGACTTGGGAAACAGACTGAACTATACTTCTATGAAACCATTACAGTGACTATTTAGAAATGTTTCCTTAAAATTGTTGTTTGATGGGATATTTCATGTTTTAGTGAAATATATTGGCATCCTATAGCAAAACTTATTTTTCTCAAAAAATTTGAGTTGTTTGGAAAAATGGATACTGTAATAGTTTAGGAAGGATTTGTATTCAGTAGTACTCACTTTCTGCTATTTATAAATAACTGTTTATTGAAATTTGCCTTCTCACAAATTCTATTCCCTTTCTACCTACAAATTTTTGCCTGTAAGGTACCCATTTTTCATTAATATTTATTGAAATTATTTTTTTCCTAAATGTCCCCCTTTTCTTCCTATTCTCTCTCAACATACCATTGAACATTAGAAGAAATAAGAGCCATTCATTTTTTGAGTCACTTTTGAAATTTAAGTTCCTTTGTGCATTTATACCAAATGGCTTCCATGACTTTTCTTCTTCAGCTCAGACAGGGTTCACTTTAAGAAGAAGACAAGTCAGTGATGTTGATGGTGAATAGGTTAGTATTTCCAAAGGTAAGTAAAACTGACACCTCATAGTCTATTCTCAGATTTCCATCCTTACAATTAAAGATAATTTTCATAGTTTATTGAGCTGCCTTTTAAAACTTAACAAAGCACTGTAATATTTTCTAATTAACAAAGGTGACTCCTTACTGTTTTTTTTTTTTTTAACCAAAGGTTAGCTTTAGTGCTTTGTGTACATATTGGGTGTATTTTGAAAGTATTTCTTATCCCTCTTCTGAAACTTCTCCTCTTGTCCTGTATCAACTATTTTTGTTTTCTGAAGAGAAGCTACCTTAAATAAAATAAAGTAAATTGTATTTTATGGTTGGTGTTTCATAATAGCCCACAAAGAATTTTTAGTGCAAATATATAGCATATTTAAATTGAGTTACCCTTCTTATCTAAGAACTGTTTCTCTATTTTCTGTAACACATTTCATGAATCTTCTACTGTCAGTGCTTTAAACAGTCTGTTTATGAGAAAAGAAATGCAGGCACCATAAGCCATTTGATGGATCAAAGTAAATTGTCTTTCCATAAAAAAAAAAAAATTCTAATTAACCCATTGCAGAAGATTGAAATCCATTGCGATGTCCCCATCAGAGAAAAAAGGAAAGAAGACACCACTCTGGATGAAGCAGCCCCAACCCAACACAAGTATTTCCAATTTATTGCCTCCTTCTATTCTCCTGCCCCTGCCCAGAAAAGCTCTTCATGCCCAGAAGCTACTTGAAAGAGTCTAGGATAAGGGAGTCATATCTGTTTTTTCCAGGACTGACTTTGAAAAAATCTTTCCCTTCCTTTCTGTTTATTTTCGTCACCTAGGCCCTTGATAGAGTAGTGAGCAGTATGAATCTCAGATTATAGTAATAGTTTGAGTTACAGAACTCCATTTGTTCTTGTTTGCTTGGTATATAAAGAACCCTTGAATAGCCTGTGTCTGATTTTACTTCCCTTCTTGGCACAGAAATTTCTAACAATATATGATGTGGAAAGCACAGGCTTAGTATAAACAAATGAGAATAATATCAGACCACTGGCCATTGCAGTCTAACTTGCCTGGGCAGTTGGGCAGGTGGGCTATTACTGCTCCCAAGAACATAGTGCCTGAAGGCAGTGCTCTGTTTGGTTTTGAGCTTAAACTTTGGCATGAAACAGTTATGTTACTTTGGGATAATGCTCTCTCCTGTGCCCTAAGTGCTAGTAAGATGAGGGACAATTATAGCAAACACATGGGTGTTTGAATGTAAAATGCCCCCATAAACTCATAAATTTGAAGGCTTAATCTCCAGGTGATGGTGTTCTGGAAAGTTGTAGAAAATTTAAAATGTGGAGCTTTGTTGGAGGAAGTATGTTGTGGGGAGAAGCCCTGAGCCCACCCTCCTGGCTCTCTCTACTTCCTCTCTGCTTAGTGAAGATGTGACAGAAGCTTCCTGTATGGGCCTGCCATGCTTTCCCTTTCATGATGTAACTTCCTCTCAAAACTGTAAGTTGAAAATGAACTCTCCTTCCTCATGCTGCTTCCAGTTGGTATTTTGTCTGAGCAATGACAAAGTAATTGATATAGTATCTCAGAGTATTTTTTTTTTAATTTTTTGGTTGCTTTGAGGTAGGGTGTCACTCTAGCCCAGGCTGACCTGGAATTCACTATATCATCTCAGAGTGGCCTCGAACTCATAGTGATCTTCCTACCTGTGCCTCCTGAGTGCTGGGATTAAAGGCATGCACCACCATGCCCAGTTTCAGAATCTTTTTAAAAGCAAATCAATTAATATATATAAAAGCCCTCAAAACAACATGTGGTCAATATTAATCCTACTTGGTCTTTTTTTAAAGTCCATTTCTGGTGGTTTAGTTGTGACTGTACCTTCCCCATAGCCTCAGGTATTTTTGATTGGGATATAGCTTTCTGTTTAAGTCTCCAATAGCCAGCTGGAGAAGGGTTCACTGGAGGTGGATACTGGAGTCTAGCCCCAAGGCTCATTTGGGGCAGATTCTTATTCCAGCTCAAAGGTGTGGAGAGGAGTTTGAGCTCTGGTGGATCATGTTTGCTGCTTGCTGGTGTTGCTGCAGTTGTTTCTCTCTTCTTGAATCTATGGAAGTAAGCAGCTTTCATTGCCACTGATGCAATTTCCCCTGGATTTGTATGCTAAAATAAACCCATCTCTCCCATAAACTGTGTCTCATTGAATGTTTGTCCTAGCAACATGGAGATGACTATAATATAGCACACATAGGAAATGTTTAAATGTATTTGCTCAATGGACCAATTGAAGCAAACAAGTTTTCTGTATCTGCCACCTATATCAAGAATTATGGCACTGGGGCTGTGAACATGGATCAGTTGATAAAGTACCTGCTGTATGATCATGAAGAAATGAGTTCAGAGCCCTAGCTCAAACAAAAGCCACACATGGTAGCATAATCCCAGTGCTAGGAGGTAAATACAGGGAATCCTGGGAGCTTGCTGGCTAGCTAGTCTACCTGAATAGTTGAGCTCTGAGTTCAGTGAAAGATATTGTCCCAAATAAAGAGAAGTGTGACTGAGGAACCAGCTGATATTGATCTTTGACCTTCATATGCATATTCACACATGTACAGAAACAGCTGAAAACACATAGAGATCCATACACATATAAACACACAAACACACATGCACACATACTATATACATTGGGAATGTTTTTCGCTTTGAGCTGTTACTAACACTAGTAACAAGGTCTGTTTTTATACAAAGGACTATTTTTCACTGTGCACATGTAGTTTGCATTGATATTAGGTATAAGATAAAATTGAAATTAGGATTATTTCTGGCTTTTTAAAGTACTTTTACCAGCTCTTAGCCATTAATCCAATTCAAGCAATCTAGGAGTTCATCAGGAAATGATTTCATATTTTTTATATGTTCTGTCTCATCAATGAAGGTTAATGGCATTTGGGGTTCTTTCTTTCAAATCTTTCAATGTTTTTAATTTATTTACTTAAGGAAATTACACTAGTCTTTCCAGTTCTGTGTGGAATAAAAATTTCTGTCTTTCAATTTCCAACAGCAAAATTCTTCACATTTCACTCTGAAGTGAGTTGTTTATGAAAAGTTTTGTGGAAGGAATATATGTTAAATTCAGGTAGATCTTAATATTTATAAGCACAGACATACATACATGAAAATATGTCATCATTTTCCTATACCTTTTCAGATGGTTATATGACAGTCTCCTTTATTGGATTGTTATGATAATTATGTTAATGATTTTCAGAACATTCTATATGTGACAGTTTTTCTTAGAAATTTTGCATCTATATTTATGAAGAGATCTTGTGGTATCTCCAGCCATCACATCTGGTTTTATGTGGGTATTAGGGAATCAAACCTGGGTCATTTGGCTTTGCAGGCAAGTGCCTTGACTGCTGAGCCATCTCTCCAGCCCCATCCGGATGACCTTCTTTTACTTTTACTTCCTAAAGCAAGCTATGGTGACTATAGGCCTTTCTGCACTTCCCTACTCAATCTATTAGCTACCATTTGCACCAGATGCTCATGCTTCAGTCATGCATGTGCAATGAAGTCCATCAAACCAAAATAGACAGAGTTCAGAGAACTTCTAATCCGTTAAGTAGAGGGAGGTTTACAGAAAGATGCTGAGAAGCCATACATGCTCAGGGAGCATGGTGACCCCAGCTCCTAAGGAATGGAAGCTTCTTTGCTTGGGGCCCTTTCAGACCTTGCCCTTTGTTGCTCTTCATATGGCTAATTATTTTTATTCTTTAAGAAATCATTTTAACAAGCCAGCCAGTGTGTTGCCCTGAAGACTGGGAGCTGCTGTAACAAATTAATGAAGTCAAAGAGAAGGTCATGACAAATCCAACTTGTAGCCAGTCAGACAAGTTCTGGAATCTGGAGTTTGAGGTTGGCATCTGAAATGAGGGCAGTCAGGTGAAATTGAACCCTCAACCTATGGGATCTGTTTTAACTTCCAGGTGATGGAAATTAAATTGAATTAGAGGTCACAAAGATAGTGTTTGCTGTAGAGCTAATTAATTGCTTGCTTGCTGATGGGAAAATGCCCACACAGGAGTTATCTGTGCTGTGAAGACAGGAGGAGCTGAGTTTGTTTTTCTCTGTCCTGTTTGACTATGTACTTTAGACAAATCAGCTTTTCAGAATTGTCTTCATACAATTTCTAAATTAGGCTGAGACACAGTGTTCATGAGAGCCTGTTTTGTCTCCTTGTAGTCTTGTGATTTATTGTCACTTTATTGAAGGGCAGCATGAGGTTTTCATAGATTTCCTCTGACATACACATATGGGACTAGTGAGTTCTATGGTTAGTCAACAAAAACACCTACCATCTCATACATAGCAATTGCTAAAGTACAATGTAACTACACTGTTCAGGTTGTACACCATCTCTTAAAGTACTTATCCTAAACAAATACATCTTGTGCCCTTTGTCATAATATTTCATTCTCCTTTCCTTACTCTTTAAATATTATTTTACTCTGTTTCTATCTGCTTTCTTTTTAAGGTTCTATGCACAAGTAAAGTCATATATTATATTCTACTATCTGGCTAATGTCATTCAACAGATTGTTCTCTTATTAAGGCTGGATAATTTTCATTAAATGTCTGCAGCATGCTTTATCCTTTCACACAATGATTAATCTTTCAGATGTTTCTATAACTTGGGAAACAGCCTATTTTGGGTGCATTTGTTAATATCAGCCTTCAGCCTATAGTCTCCCAGTGAGGGGTGTTCAGAGAGCCCATTTTCTTTAATGAGGGTCTGTATAGTTTTTTGAGATTCCTGATTTAATAACGACTATAAAAATGCAACTCAGGGCTGGAGAGATGGTTCAGTGGTTAAGGCATTTGCCTGCAAAGCCCAAAGCCCCAGGTTTGATTCCCCAGTATCCACATAAAGCCAGATGTACAAAGTGGTTCATGCATTTTGAGTTCATTTGCAGTTGCTAGAGGCCCTTGCATGTCCATTCTTTCTGTCTGTCTTCTCTTTATCTCTTTCTGCTTGTAAATAAATAAAAGTGTTTTTATTTAAGTGCAGCTTAGCCTACCATCTTCCAATAGCCTTGAAGTGACAAATGGTCCACAGAATAAAGTGGTTACCTCACTGGGTCAGGTGGCCACTAACATCAACTATTTTATTGGTTTTGAAACAGGGGTTTTAAGACAGCCCTTTATTTTTTAAAATATGTTTTTAAACTTATTTATTTATTTATTTGAGAGAAAGAGAAAGAGGCAGATAGAGACAATGGGCACAAGGCTGGAGAGATGGCTTAGGACTTAAGGCATTTGCTTGCAAAGCTAAAGGTTCTCAGTTCAATTCTCCAGAACCCACATAAGCCAGTTGCCCAAGGGGGTACATGCGTCTGAAGTTCTTTTGCAGTGGCTGGAGTGCCTAGCATGCCCATTCTCTCTCTCCCTCTATCTCTCAAATAAATAAAGTATATTTTTAAAAAAGGAATGGGTGCGCCAGGGCTTATGTGGGTCCTGAGGAACCGAACCTGGGTCCATTGGCTTTGTAGGCAAGTGCCTTAACCGCTAAGTCATCTCTCTAGCCCAAGAAAGCCTTTAAAAACACACACAAAGAAAACTACCCAGACAAAGAATTTAGACAAATGTTGTGGCAAAGTAAGTCATTGGAAGCATTTACAAAAACATCATTTCCAGTTTTATTTTTGTATTTACATTATTAATGTTATAACTCTTCTCAAGAGCCTGGCACACTAAGACTATGTGGACCTGTTAGACAAAGCCTTCACTTTAATGACATTCAGTGAGTCTTAAGGATGATGCCTAGAATTAAAGGACATAATGACTGAGATGTTCTTAGCATGTAGTACTCTGTTCAAAGCCTCTTTCTACCTATATACATAGTGGTTTGCAAATAGCTCCTTGACCGCTATGGGCACATTTCTCCTGCTGGGCAGTTATGGAGGTGAGACATATTTTTTTATGTAGTCACATATTTTGACTATAAAACATTTATTGGCTTTTGGAAAACTTGATTCAGAATACATGTGGTCTGGGTGTTTTTGCCTCTTCAAATTCCATTTGTTGAGCTCTGAATCTCCACAGTAATGTTGAGACTTTTGAGTGGGCCATAAAAAAGGCAAAGCCCTTATAAGTGGATCAGTGCCTTAGCAAAGAGGCAGCAGAGAACTGTCTCATCCATTCCACCACACACTGAGAAAATACTACCCATGGACTAGAAACGGTTCTCCTCAGACACATAATCTACTACTGGCTCCTCGATCTTGGACTTCCTAGGTTCCAAAAAGCACGTTCTATGTTTTTTTACTCTGAGGGATGAACACAACTGAAAAATATGAGAGGATTCCTTGGTAAGTGTTTAGAGGAGCACGTCTCCAGTATGACTTTTCACAGAACTTAGATGGATACATGATAGAACAGAACTAGAGAAGTTGATCTAGGTATCAAAATTTCCAACAACCTAGGAGAATTGTGACGCATAAAATGGAAGCAGTAATAAGAAAATGTTTTTGTAACTTCTGAAATGGAGAAGGGAGGAAGAAATTAGGATAGACAATGAGGAGTAAAGTAGTCAGTGAAAATACTTGGTCCTGAGGTACCAGAAGGAAGATAACCCTGCTGGTCAGGATGCCTGAGGAACGATGTCCTACAAAAACAGCCAAACTTCAGTAAAAGTGTGAAGGTGGAAGGAGTACAGAAAAGAGGTGGGCAATTGTGACAAGAAGAGACAAAATGCCCCATTGCACTTTTTTTTTTTACGATATATTTTATTTATTTATTTGCAAGCAAATAGAAGAAGAGAGACAAAGATGGAGTGGGTGAGCCAGGACCTCCAGCCATAGCAAGCAAACTCCAGATGCCTGTACCACTCTGTGAATATGGCTTTACATGGGGTCTGGGGAATAAAATCTGGGTCCTTAGGTTTTGCAGACAAGTTCATTAACTGCTGAGCCATCTCTCCAGACCTTGATTGTTGTTTTAAAGAAAACAGAAACAACAAATTGGTCCTTTCTCCATTGTATCTTATGTATGATCTTCTGAACAAGCTGCATGTTACTTCTCATTCTTTTTCCTCCCGTTTGGGCTGTGTGATGTTTGTCAGTGCACGTATGCATGTTCTATGCAGCAGCTGCGAAAGCTTGAGGACAACTTTTGGTGCCACTCCTTAATTTCCGTATTTGAGGATGAGTCTCTAGTTCACTATTGCAAATATTTAGCTATCTAGTCTGAGTTTCCAGGAGATTTTCTTGTCGCTGCCTTGCTTCTCACTGTAGGCCTGCTGGTATTACAATGCTCATTGCAGTATTTGATTTTGCACAGATTCTTGGGATCTGAACTCAAATTCATGCTTGCACCACAAGCACTTTATCCAGCACTCAATTTTTTTCTCTTTTCTTATTTCTTTTTGTTCCTTTACTTTTTTTCTTTCTTCTTTAAGTATATTTTTATTTTTATTTATTTGAGAGAGAAAGAGGGAGGAAGGGAGAGAGACAAACAGACAAAGAGAAAGAGTGAGAAAGGGTGGTATGTCTGAGCACCCAGCCATTGCAAATGAACTCTGGATGCATGTGCCACCTTGTCTGTCTGGCTTATGTGGGTCCTAGGGAATCAAACCTGGGTCCTTTGGCTTTGCAGAGAAGCACCTTAACCATTAAGCCATCTCTCCAGCCCCTTTCTTTCTTTTTTTTATACAAGGTCACATTTATCCCAAGCTTATTTTGAACTCACGACATAGGCAAGGGTGGCCTTGACCTCCTGCTCCTACTACCTCAACCTCCCAAATTCTGAGATTATAACCAAGCACAAATATGTGTGGTTCAATTCTCATTCTTTTTACTAAAGAGATCAATTTTTATTCCATAATTTTATATTGAAAGAGAACCGAAACCAACAAGCTGTGGTTCAGATAGTTTTGCTTAGTGTGCAGAGATCAATCAACTGACCTGATTTTGGTTTTAGACTCTTGGGTAAGTACATTTTGATTTGCTTGTGTGATAGCTATTCTGGAAGGACAAGATGCACATGTGTGTATCCTGGAAAACTTTGGACCATTGTTTTTGTGTATTAGTACCCACACAGGCAATTAAGAGGAGTCCTCTGTTTTGCTGGCTTAGCACTGCTCTCTGGTACACTTAGGCTTTAGCTTCTCCTCCGTGGATAGCTATGTTCCCTCCACTCTTTCTAAAAGGCCTATAGTGAAGCTGCTGTCATTGTACTGATCCCCCGTCCCCACCACCCACAGCTATAAAATGCTGACTTGGGATCATCGGTCTCAGCCTCCAACTCAAAGGATTGGTGAGAAGACTCCAATATGAGTTATGTTGGAATGAGGAGTTCATCCTCAGAAGTTTCATGTTCTGTCACTGGGAACAGACAAATGGATTCTTCTCAGCTCATAATCTTGATTTATCTGAATGAACTGGGGCTACCTAGTGACATGCACTTATTTTGGAGACTGTCTTCATAAAGTGGGAGGGAATGAAACAAATACATAAAGAAGTAAGCTGAAAAATTAAGAAAGCATTGGCTATATTATTCATGTTTCTGGGTTCAAACATGAAGAACATCATCTAATTCTTTTTATAATACAGAATAGATTGAAGATTCATAACTACTGGATTATGGGGGAAAGAATTCTAGGAAATTAACAGTGCTATACTTGGTTCCTAACTCAGGCTTTTCAATAATATATGTAAAGATGAGTGAGTTACTTGGCCTTTCCAAGCCTTAGTTCTCTTCTCTATAAATACCAAGTTAGCTATATGTATTTCTATGATCCTTAAAATGGTAAATGCAGGTATTCTAACAACACTAAACTGATCACATGTTGAGATAAGTGCCCAGTCTGTGAATAGGTAGGTTCATCATAATAAAAACATTTTCTTTTTCTTGTAAGCTTCCTGCTTGGAAAAAACAACAACAACAACAACAACAACACAAAACACCTCAGATTAATCCAGTGAAATGTAAATGTAATCAGTGACTAAATCAAACATGTCTGTGGTCCGCAACATTTCCAAAGCAAAAACAAAATTATAGATTTTCTGTTTCTAACCAGCTGAAGTAACTGCTGATTTTTATGGTTCCAATGAAATAATGAATTGTCAGAGTAGATTGTCTCTGCAGATTACAACACAGAGAGCTTCTGTGCACAGAGATGAAGCAACTCTTCACCTAATTTAGTGGTCCTTGAAGTGTGGCCTTGGTATAGTTCCTGTTCATCCTTTTGCTGAGGTCTTGACCTTCTCGGTCAGTCTGTCTAATCCCTTTTCCAAGCTTAAGGCACATAGGAGCATGGTAAGTGGAAATTGGGTCAAATTGTAAAGACTGCATGGACTGTAGGTTTGCAGAGTTTCTAGATTAACTACCGGCTATGGAGAGAGAAAGGGAAAGAGAGAGACAGAGACAGGGAGAGGAGGAGGAGCAGGAAGAGGAGGAAGCAGAGGCTTGAGAATTAAACATGGTCTGCAATGGGTGAAAAGGTGAGATCTGGGATATGATATTCATTTATATTCCAAATGTTATTTGAATTTTTTTAAAGAAATGTTTATTTGAGAAGAGAGAGAGTGAACAAACATTTGTGCACCAGGGCCTTTTGTCACTGGAAGGATCTCCAGACATATGCACCACTTTGTGCACCTGGCTCTATGGGGGTACTGGGGAATTGAGCTCCAGCAGGCAGGATTGCATGTAAGTGCCTTTATCTACTGAACCATCTATCTAGTCCATTAATTGCCTTTTAACAGGAAGTGTTTAAATTCAATTTCCAGATTAATTTCTAAAGTTCTTGATTTGTATGTAGCATATGTAGCATACTGGTCTGCTAGGTGATAGCCGATGGGGCCAGGTTTGCTTTCTGCATTATTCTTCATGCCTAAACATCCATTCGACTTTCTTGCCATGCTAAGACAGCATGGATTTATATCCCAATGTCTTTTACCACTTCATTTTGTTCTCAGCATGGAATACTACGTACATTGGCTTGAAATTCTATTCCACTCTTAGAGGCCATGGTTTCTGTGTGGGATGTAAAGTTGACAAAACTAAAGCCAATGTAAATTCTACATACATTGGCTTTCAGGTAGTCAGGCTGACACTGCGGGGGAACGTGTAATACAGAAAATAACTCCTGCTTAATAAAAAGGGTGTGGAGTAAGAAAAGCAAGTGGATCTATTTTGTTAAGGGGGACTTTCTTAAAGAATGTTTTTGTTTTGATGGAAATTCACAATAAAAGTGAAGTAGTTAAGATGAGATTGAAGACATATTAGGAGGTCAAGGAAAGCTGATAACCTATCAGTTGTGACAATATTTAATGATATTCAAATTAATTGTAACATTGAAAATGGAAAATTCTGGCTTCAAATGAATAATGAATACCCCAACTAGTCTCAGCTAGGTAAGATGTGATTATCATAAGGATGGGGACATTTAACATTTATATAGCAGTTTGTATTCTCAAAGTCATGTATCAGTGACAAGTGTAAAATCCATGTTTTATCTACATTGATAAAATACATTTTAGGGTTATATTCAGGTGGCAACTTACTCTCCTCCTCCCTTCAAATAAGCTAAAAGAGAAAGAGGGAGAATATTTGAATAAATGAATACTTTAAAAACTGCTTCTGAGAGCTGGAGAGATGGCTTAGCAATTAAGGCAGTTGCCTGTAAAGCCTAAGTACTCAGGTTCAATTCCCCAGTACCCACATAAGCCAGATGCACAAGGTGGTGCATGTGTCTGGAGTTTGTTTGCAGTGGCTGGAGGCCCTGGTGCAGCCATTCTCTCTTTCTACATCTGTTTCTTTCTCTCACCCTCTCTCAAATAAATAAATAAATAAAATATTTTTAAAAATACTGCTTGTGAAAATAGACATCTAAAAGTCAAATAAACAGTCATGGAGGCTTAATTCTGAGAAGGTATATCTTTTTTTCCTAAGGACTAGGGATGTAGAACATTTTGTTAGATGTTTATATGCCATCTGTATTTCTTCTTTTGAGAATTCTCTATTTAGTTCTATGGCCAATTTTGTAAAATTGGGTTGTTTGAGTTCTTATTACTTAATTTTTTTAGTTCTTTGTATATCCTAGATATTAATTCTCTATCAGATGTATAGCTGGCAAAGATTTTCTCACATTCTGTGGGTTGTCTCTTTGCTCTATTCACAGTGCCCTTTGCTGTACAAAAGCTTTGTAATTTCATGAGGTCCCAGCAGTGGATCTGTGGTTTTATTGCCTGAGCAATTGGGTTATATTCAGAAAGTCTTTGCCAATACCAATGTGTTGAAGGGTTTCCCCTACTTTTTCCTCTAGCAGCTTCAAAGTTTCAGGTCTGATATTAAGGTCTTTGATCCATTTGGACTTAATTCTTGTGCATGGAGAGAGAGGAATCTATTTTTATCTATCTACAGATACATATTCAGTTTTCCCAGCACCATTTGCTGAAGAGGCTGTCTTTTCTCCAATGAGTATTTTTTGACACTTTTTGTCAAGTATCAGGTGGCTATAGTTACCTGGGCTTACATCTGGGTCCTCTATTCTGTTCCATTGATCTACATGTGTGCTTTTGTGCCAGTATCATGCTGTTTTTGTTACTATGGCTCTATAGTATAGGTTAAAATCAGGTATGGTGATACCACCAGCCTTATTTTTTGTGGCTCAAAACTGTTTTAAGTATTCAAGACTTTTTTGTGCCTCCAAATGAATTTTTGGTTTGTTTTTCTATTTCTGTGAAGAATGCCATTGGAATTTTGATGGGGATTACATTAAATGTACAGATTGCTTTTGGTAAGATTGCCATTTCCACAATATTGATTCTTCTGATCCAAGAACAAGGGATGTTTTTCCATTTCCTAGTGGCTTCTGCAATTTCTGTCTTGAGTGTTTTAAAGTTTTCATTGTAGAGATCCTTAACTTCCTTAGCTAGGCTTATTCCAAGGTACTTTATTATCATTTGGTGCAATTGTGAATGGGAGTGATTCTCTTATTTAGTCCTCTGTGTGTTTGTTGTTAGCATATAGGAAGGCTACTGATTTCTGTGTGTTTATTTTCTATCCTGCTCATGGTTGTAGCTGTTTACCAGCTCTAACAGTTTGCTGGTAGAGAAAGAAGACACTGGGTGCAGAGTTGCCAGCTCTTCAGAGAAGATATTTTCTAAGGAGGAAAGGCAGTCTCAACCTTTGTTAACTGAAGACTCAATTGATGGAGGGAAATTAATAACAGAATGTTGGACGGTGTCAAATGTGTGCAAGGTATGAAGCCTGATATTAGAGACCAAGCTATTCATGAGTCAGAGCTAAAGAGAGGAAAGTTTTTAATTACCTTGGTATGTCTTCTGAAATGTGAAACGATCTAGATTACATGGTTTCTAAATAATCAGATGGTCAGATGGTAAGCTATGGAATGGCTTTTAGTCTTTCATTAAAGGAATGAACCCAAGAGCAGAAGCAGATATCTTTTCATGGTAATATCTTCTTTTATCAAGGACAAGTGTCAAAGGAATTTCTGGGCCATGCAATAAGATTTCAAGGTCAAATAAAAGAAAATAACAAATGCTTCCTCCATATTCATTTTCCATTCTTCTGGCATCTTCTAGGTTTCTTCATCTTGAGGTTTAAAAAGATAGGATTTATTCTTCTCAAATTTGTATTTTTTTTTTTTACAGGTTTTTCTTCACCTACAGAGCTAAAGGTAAAGAAATAAAGGGTCTTGAGGATAATGCTAGCATTTCATCTTCATTCAAATATCCACTGAGAAAATAGCAGGAGGCTTCTTGTTCATCTCACCATTCTGTAGAGAGTTGGTACTGAATAAGATAATACAGTATGGTTATAAAATGTTATTTTAATTTAGCTTAGTTTTCAAATTCAAAAGTCAAAATTTTGTCTGATAGCCTTCTGTATGTATGTTTTTTGTTTTGAAATTCAGTGTGGATGAGAAAAACCTTACCAGTAGCCACATAAAGTCTACGTATCTTACTGATGGTTAGTTAATGAAAATAATGGACAAGCAACCAGTATATAGAAAACCACTCAAAAATCACAAGGAACAGTGATTGGCATAATCATATAGGAGATGCATACTGACATAAATACAACACTTCACAGGACACATTGTCACAGTTCTTCATTGACATGTGCACACCATGTCATTCACTAATGCCCTAGCTGTATAAATGTCATTCCATGCAAAACTTTGATAATCCCCCAAAATATTGATGGTTCAGAAAGAACCATTGTGAGAGCTCAATGGAAGCCAGTGCTGAGAGAGGAACCCCTGGGTCTTGTTGAAAAAAACCCAATGAACTGGTAACATCTCTTTAAGATGAGTATCATTTAATGTCAAATGTCTGCTTTGTAATGTTTTTGCTCTTTGAGCTTCCTAAAGAAAAGGACATATATATACTTGGAACAGCATTAGTGAATTATAATTGGAAAGATTCCCAGGATATCATTGGAAATCCAAACCTATGTCTCATGAGTGAGTTTCAATGAAGTTGAAAAATTCTAATAACTTTCAAAATAAAAAATATACTGATTTCTCATTGATGCTTAAAATTGATCAGTTCTTCTCAAAGATGGGTTAGCTACATGATTTTTCTATTTTTTTCCTTAGCATGTACAGCATAAAATTTATAATTGGAGCTTAAGAGTAGTGTCAATCACCAGGAATTTAGTGCTCTTGCCTTCTAACTTTTTATTGAATAAGAGTTAGAAAGGAGTTTCTATTTAAAGTAGATCATTTCATTTGGTCAAGGCTATTGAAAATTTTTAATGAAATATACACCAATATTATTTCTTCAGTTAACTACAGTGAAAGACCATGCTTGGACTTATGAATGGAAATGAAGTGGTATGTTTCCTTGAGATTGAAAGCACTGCTTAGATGTGTTGTAGATGTAGATGCTTTGAGGGCATACTGAGAGAGCTCTGCTCCTAGGGCTCTTCCTCTAGACCAATGCCAGACTCCAGAAGGCTACTATACCTGTCCATCCTGCTAGTCCCATCTGTAAACATCCCCTTACCTTGCAGGCAGTACTATCTGTAAAAAGGAAAGCTGGTAGTCTTAAATAATCTTAAAACAAACAGCTTCTGACACAGGTTCTAGTTGTATTCCCTTATATAAAATCATGAGTCTTAACCTAGAATTATTTCCTCCTTATATGTCACTTAAGAATATTTACTAGTTTGTTTATTCAGCTGATGTCTCAGCTCTTCTTATTGTGCCAGGAAGTGGGCAGCAAATAAAGACAGCCACAGGCATGGAGGATGCCACTGTCTATGCAAATAGCTGTCACGGGACTCTTCTGAGACTCACATTTTAAAGTAACAGAGATTGGGTGTGTGATAGATGAGGTGCCATGCAAAGTCAAGAGGTTCTGACAACCAAAGGCAGCAAGTTAAGGCTAAAAGATGTAACTATAAGCATTTTATTAGGTTGAATATAAGAAGAAAATAAAAGATAAGTATAGTCAGCCCTTGATTATTCACAGACTGGTTAGAGTTTATGCTTATCACTGCCCTTTGATTCTCCTTCTCATTCTAAGTGCCAACCATTGAATATTTCTCTGCTCATTAACACCTGTCTAGAAGTGGGGAGGTGAAATGCTAATCAGCCAATTTAGCTAATTGTTAGCTGAGCTGCTGTTATGATTTTTTTTCATGTTCAGACAGGGAAACATTAAAATCTTTTACTAAAATGTTAGCTGTGGTTTTCTAAACTTTGTAACACCTCCTCATTCTTTTACAGCACAAATAGATTCAAATATTTTATTTTCAGTAAATTGTCAGAGTAAAAAAAAAAAACCTGAATATTTCATGGGTTCTCAAACATCCTGATTTAACTTCATATATATTCTTCTCATAAATTAGTATTTAGAAAATATTAATCTATTACAACATGACTACTTTACAAAATACCTTTGAAATTTAATAGTTTCAATTTTGAGTGTGGCCATGTATAAATAACTGCATTTGCTAAAGTGAATTCAAGCAATAGAATCCAAGTCTGAGAAAATTACTGAAGAGTGCCCTCCCCTTTGCCTGTGGTAGACATTACAAGACCCTTCCCAAGCCAAGTAAGGGAGAGAGGAATGTTCTGAGTAGTAAGGGCACTAAGAATAAATCTGAGCTCTCAAGGATAAGATTACTTTCAACTCTTTATTTCATGCTTTCTGACACGGATCCTGTCTCTGTAATTATCTTAGACACACTGCGGGGGCTTTGCCAGTACCTTTTAGATACTTAGGTTTTTTTTTTCTTTTCTTTTCTTTTCTTTCTTTTTTGCCTCTCCCTTTAGGGCTAAAAAACTCGTGTGTGTGTGTGTGTGTGTGTGTGTGTGTGTTCCTCTAGGGTTCCAGAAAAAAAAAAGTGCTGAAGAGTCGTTGGGAGATGAGGCTATTTTTGTTCGAAGCTGATACTTCTAGCTGAGCCACAAGTGCTGCTTGGAAAGGGCTTAGGTTGTTTCCAGGGGGAGAACTCTGTAGGGAAGAAGCGAAGTTCAACAGGACCACAAGAAATCAGCTGGAACAGCCAGAAAAAACAAACGAAGAGCCCTCACCTTTTTAACACAGAGTCCTCTACCCGAGTTCTCCAACCCTAAAGTAGTCTGCAAAGGGCCACTCGACAAAGACTTTTCACCTGACTCTTCATTTCTGCGGCCACCATGACTGAGATCACTGCTGAAGGTACTGCTTCCATTTTCAATAGAGCTGTGCATGGGGAACAGCGCAGAAAGTGACAACCACTGGGACTACCAGGCAGCCATGGAACCACTCCATTTAGCAATCATTTGTTCAGTGATTCAACACAGGATCTGGGAAATGAGATTAGGAGCCAAGAGGCTGCCAGATCTGTATGTTGGGGGAGTGAGAAGAGATTTCTCTGGAATTTTGCATGTGGAAGCTTTTCTTTGTTATTCCAAAGACTTCGGCAGTGTAACAGTTGTCACCCACACCTCTATAAATAGCTACAGTCATGAACCATGATGGCTGATTCTTATTTAGCAAAAAGTACAGGCTTGGGAGGTTGAAGACCATGATTAACAGAATATCATAAGATATGCTTAGAGTGAAAATAAGATTCTGAGGAATTTGGCTTTATAATATTTACAAATTAGAATCTTAAATTTGTTTTCTCTTTCCAGCTATAATATACAAATGCCCATATGTCTGTGCTTGTGTGTGTGTGTGTGTGTGTGTGTGTGTGTATCAAATGCAATTAAATATACAAGTACAAATTTCTATGTATTTTCCTATTGATGTGCTCTAAGACAAGGTGGAAATTTCATAAATACATAGACCACTCAAAACTTAAAACTAAAGAAATTAACTGTAAGAAGTCTGAATCTTTTCATTTTTTCACTATATAGTAAATTATATGTTCATATTAAGACAAACGCTTTTGGTTTCTTTGCTTATATTTCAAAGGTATAATAAGTTAAATGCATTTCAAAAATTATTTGACCTTGGTAACCAAGTATTTCTCTGTCTCACACTCTGTCTTGCACACACACACATCACACACTCAGTCACACACACTTCCCCTTTGTAATAAAGAACTCATTTAAGAATTATAGAATGTAGTTCTAGGTAACGTAAAAATTTTATAAGAAAATCTCCAAGCCTGTCTGACAGCTGTAAGAACATAGACAGGTGGTACTTTTGACAACTTTCAAGCTGAATGCTGTGCTGTTTTGGTTTGAATCACACTGAAAAATAGCAATAAGTGTTTTTTTTTTTTGTTTTGTTTTTTTTTTTTTTTTTTTTTTTTTGTCTTTGAGGTAGAAATCAATATGGACACAAAGTGATTTCTTCTGCAGAACTTTGGTCAATACCTATAAGAAAAATTTCCATCCTTCTATCTACCATGAAGAAATTAGTCTAGCACCCCAAATAACAACAATTAATGAAAGACTTACATTTATTAGATAATTTCATTCAAAATTTTATGTATATTTCCTTTCTGAAGCCTCACACAATCCAATAAAATAGCATTTTTATGTCATTTTACAGTAAAAAAATCTGTAACTCAAATATTCTGTGACTTACTGAATACCACAGCATAGCCAAGATTTGAAGTCAGCTCCCTTATAACTTGTTTGTTTTTTTCTTTTCTGTTATAGGATATCAGATTAACTCTTTACCAATTTTAGTTCGGAATTTGCTAACCAAATATAAATAGTGTTTTTCCTATTCCATAGATATTTTGTGTCATTGGCCTTTAAGTTTGTCTTGAAGAGAACTGTCTATAAAAACTTCTTGCTTATCCCTGCACAAGTTATTAAGATCTGCATGAGCATGCTTGTCCTCCTCTGCTCAAGGCCTGTCAGCCAGCTGACTCAAGCGGTCAGTTGGCCAAGTCATTTTAGCTTGCCTATGGAGTGTGCTTGGCACACCTTTACACTTGATTCAGAGCACATTTTTATAACATAATTGCTGGTTTTATCATGGAATTTTTATTTCTGCCATCTTTCACTAGGGAGTTTAAAAAGATTGTAGAGGACCTTCTGGAGGGACCCATATAAAAACAACTAAATAAATCATAAATGAAGTAAAAGCTGCATATAATTTCTGGGTGATGATCCTTTACCACTGTGACTGGTCATCACAGTTCACAGATTCTGTATTGTCTCAACATAAGTAATGAATTTATTTGTTTTCTGAAATGATACAGCATTTTTCTCAAAAGAAAATTAGGTTGTAAAGTTAATGAACTTTTATGGTTAGTGCAGTCATTATCTCTATTTTAAAAGTATTTTACACACTGGTCTGTGACACATTTTCTATTTTGTCTGTGCAATTCCCAAGTTCTGCTCAAGTTCCATAGTTCTTTTTTCCCTCCAATATTGCATAAAAGGTATATTCTGTACAGGCCTTGGTGTAGGCTATTGTTTCAGCCTACAATTATTTCTCTTTCTTTTGTTACATATGTAAGGTTCAGGAGTGACCAAGGCCATGGAGACCACTCTGAGGCAAAGATGGAAGCTTTTATTCAGGAAAAACACAAGCTGCCAGGACTGATTCTCAAGAGTGGGGCATAGTCAGTCAACAGATAATGGGCTATACAGAGCTCTTCAGTTGGGGGAAGGTGAAGAAGGGAAATAGCTAGGGTGTGAGACCAGAACTGTGACCAGGTGTGAGATAAGGAGGCAGGAAACCTAGACGTTGGGGGGGGGGGCATTGTTAGGCAAGGAAGGATAATGGCTGGGTGGTTCCCTGAGGAATGTGGATGACCCACTTCCTTATGTCTCTGTGACCCTCCTGCTGTCCTCCGGTGGCTCCATTTTGTCCTGACCTAACAACATTCCCTTGTCAACTCCCTCTGGGTAAATTACTGACATATCAGTACTGCATTAGCCTCACACCATATAGGAATCACTTTTCTCATTCATTTGTAAGAAAGAAACAAATAGTTTTAGTAATGTAAGATCCAGAGTGATGCCCTGGAAGTCCAGGCTCACATTGATCCTGTGACTATTCCATGGTCATTTCTAAATAGAGGACTTGTCATGCCCCCTTTAGCTAATACCAGTGTGCATTCACCTGCAGGGGCTGGTGTGTTGACAAACCTTACTGAGCTCAAACACATTTCAATTGCATGATACAAGCTGGACAATTTTATCTAGTGAAAGAAAGGAAATTTTGTTTAGAAATTTTTTGTAGATAGTGTCTCAAGTATAGAGCAAAATAAAGCAGAATTGGACAAAGCTGAGTACCAAATTATTTCAGGGCAATAACAGTTTTTTTTTTTAAAAAAATATTTATTTGAGAGAGAGAGAGAGAGGATGTGTATGCCAGGGCCTCTAGCCATTGCAAAGAACTCCGGACACATGCACCACCTTTTGCATCTGGCTTATGTGGGTAATGGGGAATCTAACCCAGGTCCTTAGACTTCTCAAGCAAGCACCTTAACTGCTAATCTATAACTGTAGCCCTGAAATAACACTTTTGATTGTGGTCATAATAAAGTATTAAAGATAATGACAATGATAATGCTAACTCAATCTGTTAGGTCATAAGATGTTCAGCATGTGCTAAACTTGTTCCTAGCTCATTTAACCCTCACAGTAAGTGAAAGAGATACTGTTCTTGCTGCTGCTCATAGACTATGGCAATGGAGTAAAGGGAGTGTAAGAAATGTGCCTGAATTGGTTTGGCTGTCTAAGGTGTGGCTAGGATTTACATCCAGGTCTGATGACAGAGCCAGGGTAAGCCTGGCTCCTTGATCTATGAGACTCTGAGTAGTCAGCTATCACTCATTGGTTGTTGAGTACCTATACCAGGTAGAAACCATATGGGATCAAGACTAGAGCTGATTTAATCAATACTGAGGTCTTCACTTTCCTCACCCAGGAAAGTGAGCTCCTCCTTGTGAGGTCCATGCAATCATTCATCCACATTGTGACGTCCACCTTGAAAAGTCAGGACATTGGGAGGGAAGGGCTATGGGAGGGAGAAGCACACCTCTTTTTATATCAGGAGATTAGACTTTTCCCTTTCCTTATCCTTCATCTGGAGGCAATGTGCTAAAGGTAAGATAAAAGCCCTAAAAGCCCCAAAAGGACAACTGTTGACACAATCTAATTAATCAGACAACAAAATGACAGTTAGAACTGACCCTTGCAGTGAAAAGGGGAAAGAAAAAAGTAAAGGAGCAAGAAAAGCAAAAAGGAAAAAAGAATGGAGAGAGGAAAAAGAAAATAAATGTTTTCACTTCTGAAGAAATAAAAGAATGAGGAGCATCCATCATTCAGGCCATAGACCTACTACAGTACAAATAACCTAGCTCCTGGGAATAATACTATAAACAGCTTTCTGGAGATAACAAATTGGAAGAAAACATTAAAAACAAAACAGTTTACCACAGTGGATGGTATTATTTAGGTAGAATGGAAACAAACTCAAAAAATTCTGAAGAAAGGATTGGCAATTTGACAAACTCTGGTAGATGATGCTTGTGAACACTTCTGTGTTTAGTTTGATGACTACATTGTGGCTATGTTTTAAATTTCCTTTGGCTTGGAAATTCATACTTACGTATATGTAGATGTGGTGATACTATGATGCCTGTAATTCTAAACAGTATTCCAAAAGGGCAAGTACCTGAGGTATAATGGGGCATGACTGAATGAGGTAAATTTGTCGTGGCTCTGATGGGTGTGAGGAATTTTCCTTATGCTATTCTACTTTTGTAAACATTTAAATATTCCCATAAAAAATAGTTACTAAAAACAGTTAATGTGTTTAGTGAAGTAACTTTGCATAAAAATTTACTTTTCCTATAATCCAAACATCAGTGAACTGCTGTCCACCACATTTATTTTTCTATTTTTTTCCCTTTTATATTATTAATTAGTTTTGTTTTCAGCAAATACAGTTAGTTTGGTACCATTATTAGGCTCATCCGTGATCTATCCCCTCCGCTTGGCCCCTCCTTGTTGAGGTATATGGGTCACGCATTATGGAGTTAGCCCACAGTTTTGGGTAGGATAAATGTCTCTGCATACCATGATGCAACATGTGGCTCTGACATTCTTTCCGCCCCCTCTTCCGCAAAATTTCCCTGAGCCAAGTTGGGTACATTTTTGGTCTTCTTCATTGATGAGGTGTTGAGGGCCTCTGGGTCTCTGGCTCTCTGATTTGGTAGGAGTTGATTTTTCTCTGTGTTGATCTCCTTTACCCTTGTGCTGGTATCTGGTTTATCAGGAAAACAGCACCCTTGCTTGTTTTGTTTCGTCAATTTTTCTTAAGTTTCAGCCGGGGCCCTTTTGAGGTATGATGGGGTGGCTCTCTCCTTAGGATTCACATCTATCTGAAAAAGAGAAGCAGATTCTCCAACGGAGAATAAGTTAGCACCAGGACAAATGAGATAACCCTTACTTTTTTATAGAGAATTTAATAGGTGTAGGCCCTCTTGTAGCCCATGATTGATGGTAGCTTGATATTGGTGAGTGGGCTTATGTTTGGATATGGTTCTGACTTGTTTCCCAGCTCCAGCTATGGGTCCTGTACCACTGAGGGGATCAGTTAGCCGAATCAAGTGCAATTGGTTCCCCACCATGGCTGTGTGCCACTATTGCACTTGTGTGGGCATCACAACAGGTTATTTGCTGCTAAGTAGGTGAGACCATGAGTTGCTTGGACAGATATTGGTCATTCTCCCCCAGTCGCCCATGTAGCACCTTCTGGCACTAGACGCACTGACTGTCTGGGGACTGACTCTCTTCCAGCTTCCAGCCATGCCATTCCATTTTGCATGTCAACCACATAAGGGGTCTTCAGCAGTAGGGTCTTACCACTAACCTTTGGTGGGTCATCAAGTACTCTGACAGAAATCTGTCTTTCTTTTAGGAAACCTTGTAGGTCTCTCTGATCAAAAGCTCATTGTGGATGATAGCCACATGCTGGTACTTGGAGTTACAGGTCAGTGCCCATTAAGAAAAGGAAGAAAAAGATAACTAATATACAAGAGTTAGAGAGAAGAGAGAAAGAGAAAGAGAGAGGGAGGGAGAGAAGCTGTAGAAGATTAAGGTCAGTCTTCATCATACCTTCTCCAGTGTCTTGTGGTACAGGTGTTCCCTCTAAGAGCCTGGTGAAGGTTCAGCCATTTGGTCTGTCTTTTAGTAAGTAGAATTTTATGGTACCATTGCTGTTTGGGTCTAAATTCACCACATTTATGTTTAAGTGCAAATTATTCTTTAAGTTGAACCTTCTGTTTTTATTAATAAAGGCCAAATATGAATCAAAAAGTTAAGTCCTAAAGAAGTTTTTATATTTGTAGCAGTAAGCTAGGAATAATGTGCTCTTTTAACTTCATCTAATTTTCAAAATTATTAATGACATTAATTAGCAATATTAAGTAGCAAAAGTTATATTTTGCCCTCCAATAGGTGGAAGGTAATTTACTGTGGAATGGGAAGGTAATTCATGCAAAAACCTGAAAGACAGTGTGGTACAGGATAAAAATCATTCTAAACCATGCTATGGCAGGAAACTTTTGTTTACCATTAGGGTATTAAGTGTGAAGAAGCTCTTGCATGAAAATCTCTTAAAAATACCACAAATGGGGCTGGGGAAATGACTTATTGGTTAAAGGTATTTGTTTACATAGTCTGCTGGCCTAGCTTCAATTCCCCAGCACCCACGTAAACGCAGATGCAAAATTAGTGCAAGTATTTGTTTTTTGTTTGCAGTGGCAAGAGACCCTGGTGTGCCTACATACACACACACACACTCGCACACTTGCAAATAATTAAATTATTTAACTACTTTTTAAACTTTAAAGTGCCACAGATACAACTAAAATCATTTGTCACACAAACCCAGTAAGTTTGACACTAAAACTTCTTAATCTTCTTTATAGTTTAAATTAAATTTAGAAAAAGAACACTAAGAGCTGGGCATGGTGGTGCACACCTTTAATCCCAGCACTTGGGTGGCAGAGGTAGGACGATCACTATGAGTTTGATGCCAGCCTGAGACTACATAGGGAAGTCCAGGTCAGCCTGGGATAGAGTGAGACCCTACCTCAAAATACCCAAAGGTGGGGGGAGGGACTAGGAAAAGCTGAAGCATCAGTATATATTTCACTGAAAATCAGAAAGAATCACTACAGTTCTATGAGAAAGCAAATGAACAATGTTTTAAAAATAAAAAATCAGGGCTGAAGAGATGGCTTAGCAGTTAAATGCTTGTCTGTGAAGCCTAAAGACCCTGGTTTGAGGCTCAATTCCCCAGGACCCACTTTAGCCAGATGCACAAGGGGGCGCATGCATCTGGAGTTTGTTTACAGAAGCTGGAAGCTCTGGGTGCCCATTCTCTCTCTCTTTCTCTACCTCCTTTTCTCTGTCGCTCTCAAATAAATAAAATAAACAAACAAAATATATATATTTTTTTAAATCACTGAAACACATGCTTTCACTAGAAAGTAGATGGAATTCCAAGTGATAAATTGAGATGTAAGTTCTGTTGAAGCACATTTTCTACAAGGGCTCTGGAGAGGCTGTGAGGCTTCACTTAATGAGTCACAGATTATAGGAAGAACTTTAGTTAATTATAACCAAATATCAAAGAAAGGAGTCATGCTATTTGGAAAACTTAGGTTATACTTTTTAAATGTGTATATATATATGTATGTATGTATATGGATATGTGGCCATGCCAGAGCCTCTAGCCATTGCATACTAACTCCAGATGCACATGCCACCTTGTATATCTGGCTTATGTGGATTTTGGTCTTTGCAGGAAAGCACCTTAACCACTAAGCTATCTCCTCAAGCCAGGTTATGATTTTAGAATTGAACAAAAATACCCATGATGCATTTATCTACATAGTATCAGGCCTTCCTTGCTTTCACTAAGAAGCTTGTCCTATAGCTATTATTGTCTGTGATAGTGACTCTGCACTCCACCAGTACATACTACCCATGAAAATTACTCTGTGTGTGAGCTTTACAGGCTCATTGTTTCATATTTACATTTGTCATCATTACAACTATATTTCAAACTTCTGCCTCCTTTTCAATGGAAAAATGAATTGAGACCACTCAGCTACAATAGTTATCATTTAGGCTTCCATATGGACTGCAAGTTTACAATGCCTTTTGCATTAATTTTTAATCAGTTAACAAATATCTAACATTAGAGAAACATAAGACAGAGACTAAGCAATTTTAAAATCCTCTATGTTGACCTTTAGGTTAAGTATTCGATTAGAGAGGAGAGTGCCTACGTAGTTTGTATTTTCTAGTTAAGATGTTGCTGTTAGAGTTTTGCTGAGACAATACTTCAAACCTGTATTAAAACATTATGATTAGCCAGGTGTGGTGGCTCACACCTGTAATCCCAGCACTCGGGAGGCAGAGGTAGGAGGATTGCCATGAGTTCAAGTCCACCCTGAGAATACAGTGTGAACTCCAGGTCAGCCTGGGCTAGACTGAGACCCTACATTGGAAAACCAAAAATAATAATAATAATAATCATGATTTCCTTTTATTTCTTCAAATACAAATTCTCTGGGACATGCTTAATATGCATATTATCTAATGTAACACATTTAAAAAGAATAAATTAGGTCGGGTGTAGTGGCGCACACCTTTAATCCCAGCACTCGGGAGGCAGAGGTTGGAGGATCGCCGTGAGATCGAGGCCACCCTGGGACTACAGAGTGAAATCCAGGTCAGCATGAGCTAGTGTGAGACCCTACCTCAAAAAAACAAAACAAAACAAAATAATAAATTAGAGCAAGTGTACATTAATACACATAGCACTATCAAGTCTATGGAGTTTAGGCTGTTTGAGAGGTCTTTTTTGCCCTGCTCTTTGGTTTCCTCCTGCTTTAGCATGAGTGGCATGCCCAGTTTCTGATAGGAATTGCTTAGCTAGTGTCACATAGACATGCATTGCCCCAAATGAGTGAGGGATATATAGGGATAGGAAACACTCTTGGAAGCCCAAATGAGTAATGTGTAATGAATAAAGTCCTATTCTTCTCTGTGCCAGCAAGCTACACTCTAAACATCAAATATCTCCACATTTCCTTGCCTGAAGTCAAGCTGTCAAAGATACAGAATTTACAATTTTGAGAGATTCTTTGGTATGTAAATGAGCTATTCCTCAGAAACTGCAGAACCCACCTGACAATATATTTTAAATATTGCATTTAATACCTACATTTTAAATATATTCTAATTTGTTATCTTTAGTAGGGGTTTGCAAACACATTCTTATGAAAGTTAAAGGTGCAATCTTTTATTCGATAAGAAAAAGGCGATTTTCATTCAGCAGTCTGCTCCTTGTGGGAGAAACTTGTTTTTTTTCAGACAGCATGAGATGGCTGACATGGGTGAAGAAAGTGTTAAAAAAAAAAGGAAAGGGAAAATTTTGCATTGTTAAAGCCTGATTTTAATAATGCCAAGGGTACAGATGAATCTGTGGGTAATACAACTCTACCAAGGGTTCCTTGAAAAAGTAATTGTTCCCTTTTAAAATAAAAGCATCACTATGTGTGAGGTAACATTTGATATGATGTCAAGGAGAAAATGTCAGATATAAAATGGCACTTTGACATTCAGCAGTAGAGCTGATATTTTTGACCAGGGTTATTCTTATTTACTTTATATGTGAGTGCCTGGGGGAAAGAATGCACTACGTAATCTGTAAGTGACTATACTATAGTAAGCTTGAGAGTTTAAAGGTACAGAAGTGTTAAGCATTGCACCCAGAGAAACACCAACTACCTTCAACTAAAATAAAACAAAATTTTATATTTATTATGACATTATTAATGTAGAGCTGGAATTTTAATGCAATATGTCATGTCAGAGGTTCATTTGCATGCAAAATTATTGTACCTTTTATGTACCAGTCTCAATTCCAGGCAATAGATACTATGGGCACAAAGATGAATAATGCAAGGTCTTTGCCTCCAATATACAGTGGATTTGAAGTGCAAGCCAGAAAAGAAAAGAAAAAAAATGATGAGAATGAAAAGTGGATAAATATGAAAATTATATGATTCCAATTGTAAATGGTATTGTATAATTTAGTTAAGTAATGTATTGAAATATTTTTGAATTCCCATGATTAATAAGCACACATTGAGATTTCCTGAATATCTGAAATAAATGAAGAATGTCATGGTTATTTGTAGTGCATATAGCATTGTCAGAAAGGTGAAATGGTTGGCCAGAGAATCAAGAAGTCATGAGTAGTTTTGTTCAAGTTAGAGATGTAGGCAAAAAAATTAAATTAAATTAAATTTCAAATAAACAGGAGATAGATAATCACTAGCAGCCCGTGAAATGAAGTATAGGATACCCAACATACAGCTAACATGGTTAAGAAATTGGATTAAAAAATCCTGGTTTAAATATTCTATTATTGTTTAGGGTTTTTGTTGCTGTACGATAGAAAAAGCTGGTGTCTCATACCCCTCACTCATTTCTTGCCAGTTGTTTACTATGATATCTAATTACTCATTTTGTGTTTTCCCATGAATTCTACCTTCATTTCTGCTACTGAGTTGTATATATGCCTCTTTGAGCTTAGTGAACATGTAGGAGCATCATGTCCAATCAATAAAAATATGATCAAATGAAAGCATCAGATAGACAATCACTAGATACATTTCCTCAGACTAACAATGAATAGTTGTTGCTCTAGTATTTTGAGAACTGATGCACTTAGCTAGTGGTCCTGTCAGAATGTCCTGTAAAGGCACTACACAAAACATTGAAGCAAGGGGAGAGGTTTACAAGATGGTTGGGAAAGGCCCTTTATCAAAGAAAGGGCAGAGACTGGGGTCATACAATATGCGTCGCAAGATCTGAATAGAAAGTCAAACAAATCAACAGATAAAGGCGGTTAATGTAGAACTCTCTAGAAGCTCTGTTTATGCTAATTGTGAGTTTTATATGAAGCAATACTTTGACAGTTGCCTGCCTTAAGTAGGCCACATTAGCTTCTTGAACTTTTGGCTAAGATCTAGTGAAATAGACTGGTTAGCTGCTCAGTTTCTGCCCAGTCCACTCTGGATATTTAATACCTTGTAGGTAGTACTTTAATGCTCACTGTATCACTCTGTAGAGGCTTCTCATTCTGAGTGACATGGGCTCTCCATGCCAGGTGTTTTGGAACATAGTGTCTCATCTTCCACCTATCACTCCACCATGCCTGTGGCTGAATAGGAACAAAATTACTGATATCTTAAAAGAAGTATGGACTTAAATGCTTTTTTATATATTTTTGTAATGATTTTGTTACTTGCTATTTTAAATCTGGCTCTAAAATGTAATGTGAAATATGCATAAATCTGTTCCATAAGGGGTGATGAGATAATTCTGTAAATAATTATATCAGGACTCTGAGTCCCCAAAAGAAACATCAACAAAATTGTAGATAAACATTGAAAGATTCCTTGATTTCTCACCAGTAAATTTTAAAAAGTTTACATGACACACATGAATTAATTAGAAAATAAGAATCAACATCAGACAAATAAGTCAGTTGTTAGGAGACATGATTATCAGAGAAATGCTACAAGCAAGGGAAAAATGAAATGAGAGTGTCAGTGACAGGAGCTGCCATAAAGGAAGAGAACCTCAGTAAAACCTGAAGGATGTTTATAAATAGAATGATAGAAACACATGAAAAGAACAGAGATGTTAACATAGCATCCCTACATCCTAGAGGTCCCAGGTTAATTCATTTAATAATGAGCTATGTTTCCATAAATTGATATCTTGATATTGAGTTTTTAAAAGTCTTTTATTGATTTACTTATTCATTTATTTAAGAAAGAGAAAGAGGCAGGGAGAGAGAGAGAGGGAGAGAGAGAGAGAATGGGCATACCAGGGAATCTAGCCAATGAAAAGGAATTTCAGACACATGTGCCACCTAGTGCATCTGGCTTTATGTGGGTATGGGGAAATCAAACCTGAGTCCTTTGGCTTTGCAGGCACCTTAGCCACTTAGCAATCTCTCCAGCCCTTAATCTTGAGTTTTGTATATAGCTAGAGGAGACACACTCAGTTGGCATTTGGAGTGGGAGAAGTTGTCATAAGATGTGCTGCCAAGATGACAAGATCACTAGTGCATAGCAGCAATCCTCACCATACAATGAACTACACAGAAGCTCTTTTACAGGGCTACAAAGCAAATCTCCAGTTAGTATCAGTAACATAGATAAAGATAAGCGTATTTGCTAATAGCACAGCTTTGAAGGAACTTGGGTTAAAATATTTAACTATGAGAAATTTATTTTAGTCTTAGATTCTTCCAATTTGATACCAAGTTATTTTTAGGTAAAAAGAGGATTGAGATTTGTGTTAAGGTTATATAATATTTTCAGATCAGAGTTAGCATGCAAAGTATAGGCATCATGTAATACAATAATTACAAAGTTATTTGAGGTAGAAAAAATTTTATTGGAACATAATTTTATTTGCCTTCCCTGATTTGCTGTTGAAAATTCTATAGTGGAGAAAAAAAAAAAAAGGATGCTAACTTGATAGGCATATGTGACAAAGATATTTACAAGCGAAAGGGTTTTATCCCATGAGAAAACTCAGTGAAAGGTGATAGCTAATTTTTTGTGCCCTTGACCTAACGAGTTGAGAAGTGACAGCATAATTTGAGGAGAGGCACCCATGGAGCAGCTCTGATGGGTAAACAGAAACACAGTACCTTGCACTGCTGTTTGATGTAGTAGTTTTAGAGAAATTTGGTCACAAACTTGACGGTAGATCACATTTCTTGATGCTAGTAACCTTGTTTTGACATGTTTTTTTCTACACATATCTAGAGTGGCTCCAGTGTTTCCTTTATCCTTTCCTATACTACCACAGTCACAAACACACTTTTCAAACATGTAAGAACTCACCTAGAATCAAGCCCATTGGTAGCACTGAATTAGCAGACAAAATAGACACAGATTTGAAAAGTGTAGAGGAATTAGAAAACCGTGATTGTTTTGGTTTTCAAAAATCCATCTCTCACTAGTTCAGTGTTACAGGAAATATTATTAGTATCTGCTGTAGAAGGATCCACGTTGCTGGGATGAGCATCCAAACCAGACACAGTTCAGGGGAGAAGGGGATTTATTTGAAGCTTAAAGATTCAAGGGAAGTTCCATCAAATGGTGGAAGAAACTGGCTCCCATTCATAACTCCAAGCAGAGAAGTACCACCAACAGCCAGCAACACAAGCAGGCACAAACAGACAGCAGAACAACAGGGATCCAGGCTCAGCTCAGAATCCTCTGCTTACCTTTGGGCGAGAAGTCAGACCTACCCCCAGTGACACTACTTCCAGCCAGGCAGCAGGAAATTTAAGTTTTAATAAAACACCTCAGCCTATTGGGGGGCATGTATTCAAACTACCACACTTTATATTTCATTTTTTATTTAAAGTAATATTATTTTAAATAAAAATATAAAACAAAATTATGCATATTAACAGGGGACTAAACAACATGTCAACACATCTATAACTGTAGTGAATCTATATGTATCTATTATCATTTATTTGTGTGGGGGGAATCAAAATGCTGTCTTTAATAAGTTAATAAAAATATGGATGTTAAAAAGCCATGTAAATCACAAGTATTTATACACCATTTACTAAGAAATGATGAAATTAGCACCCATATAGCAAACACCTCTATCAGGAAACTATTTCTCTCACACCTGAAGCAATCCCTATGTGTCTGTTATATACCAACTGACTCTGGTGTCACTTCTCCATCAGGGTTCTTTTTCTTCAATCCATTCCCCACAAGAAGCAAATGTTCTAAATTTTCTTTTTTATTCTTATTTAATTTATGTATTTATTAGAGAGAGAGGGGGGGGAGAGAGAGAGAGAATATGGGCACATCATGGCATCCAGCCACTGCAAAAGAACTCCAGACACATGTACCACCTTCATCTGGCTTATATGGGTCCTGGGGAATCAAAACAAGGTCCTTTGGATTTGCAGGCAAGTACCTTAACCTCTAAGCCATCTCTCCAGCCCTGAGTTTCTAAAAGTTTTTTCTTTTTGCTTTGCTTTATAGTTTATGACCTTCCATCCTATGAATAACACACCTAGTTCTGCCCAGTTTGTTCCTTATGTGACTAGAGTCACCTAACATGTATTTTGTCTTGCTGCATTAATTCCATGCTAGATGTCAGGGTCATATGTTTTGTGTGTCTCTATAGTTAGCATTGTTCTTCTTGCTGTATAGTGCTTCAATGTATGAAAATCACAATTTTTGAGTGGGGAACAGGTAGTTATCATTATCAACGATGCAATATTTGTTTCCCCTTCTTGTTAGTTTTGGTTTTCTGTGGTTCTGTTATCATTGGTTATTTCTTTCATACCAGAATTTCCTGGGATAAAAAAGAAACTTTCAGCAGGAAAAAGTTATGTCGACACTCATATTGGGTAATCTGTACACTATCATTTAATATAATTTAAATCTCATTGAAAAACATGAAGAGAGGTTAACTTTGTGGCTATCTACTAGAAATGCCTTAATTTATTTTTCAGAAGAAATTGACCTAGTCCCATGTTTGGAGGAGCAGTGAGAGAATAGTATAATACCAAGTACCTGTCAGAGATAAGAGGAAATCCTCTCTCATAGTGACTCTTCACAGAGACTTTAGGCAACAACTCAAAAGTTGACAGGTAGAAGCAAGCATAAACATGAGATTATTCAACAATATTTAGTGACAGCCATGTTTCTTAACTGCCAAGCAGAAGTTCTGTCTTCCAGACTCCTGCTGCTGATGGAACATACTTGTTTTATGATGAAAATACTCATTGACTCGGGCTTTTATACCTTGTTGCGCTTTTGAAAAGCATTGTGAGTCTGTGAGTACAGCCCAAAACTTCCTTATTTTGCTCCTGTTTTGTTATTGTTGTTTGGAATTCCTATTGTTGACCTATTCAATAGGCATAATCTTTCATTGGATTTTAAATATTTTTAGTTATTTATTTATTTATTTTCTAGGAGAGAGAGAGCACAAATGGGCAGCTCAGGACCTCCACCCACTGCAAAGGAAACTCCAGATGCATGTGCATGTGGCTTTAAGTGGGTACTGGGAAATTGAACCCTGGTCATTAGGCTTTGCAGGCAAGTGCCTTAACCATGGAGCCATATATTTAGCCCTTTCATTGGACTTTAATAATGCATTAGAATACTGCCATTCACGTTCAGAAAGCAGTGACTTGAGCTTCCATACTTACTTTTCTTTTGTTTTTTCTATTTATTTGTTTTTGAGTGAGAGGGAGAATGGGCACATGAGGGCTTCCAGCTACTGTAAACAAGCTCCAGATGCATGTGGCACCTTGTGCATCTGGCTTACATGGGTCCTGGAGAATCGAACCTGAGCCCTTTGGCTTTGCAAGCAAGCATTTTAACCAATGTGCCATCTGTCCAGCCTGACACACCCACTTGTCTTGATTGTAAATCAATGTCTCCCTGTCTTTCAGAAGGTGATGTCTTAGAAACATACTTTTATACATTTTATTCTCAATTACTTCATTAAAATCTCAAAAAAAAAAAATCCAGTTAAGTAGAAGGGATTTTATTTTAGGTGGAAAGCCTAAGTATGCCTCAGTCACTGAGGAAAGAAGGATTAAAAAAGAAAGGCTTACAATCACTATTTGCATTACCTTTAAAGTAGGAAAATTTGCATGTGAAAATTGTGAAGTTTATGAGTATAACAGACTAATCTTTTCTGTTTCTTAAGAATGCATATGGATTTTATAGTTATAACAGTATTAGAAATGTCCAATATGTTGTAATCTCCTATAACAGAGATTCACAAAGCAAAGCCCTCAGAATAGCAGCATCAGCATTAACTGGGAACATACTAGAATAGCAAATATAGTGAACGCAGAATTCAGAATTCATAGGTTCTGCTTGTGTGAATAAGGTCAGTCACAACAGACAAATATTTGAAAATGTTCCATTGGTCCCAAATATGCAAAACCTATTTTTCCTTGTCATTATTCCCTGAAAAATCAATATAAGATAGTACCTATTTAAGTATCTCGTATATTCTGTTCATTATAAGTCATCTAGAGATGACAAACCATATAAGAGGATGTGTACAGACTGAATGAAAACACTGTGTCACACTGTTAAAGGACATTGTGCAATACAGGTTACAGTATACATATAGCAACATATGTAGCCATAATATATATAAATATTATTATCACATCTAACTATATTATATACATATATATATGTATATAATATAGTTAGATGTGATAATAATATTTCTAAGTATTTAATACTAAAGACCAAATTTCTGCATGTAGTATAGTATCCTAAAATTTACCTACACTATTAATGAAAGATTTTCTTGGTAGATTTATTTCATCTACAATCATGATTGTTTTCATTGCAACGGGAAGAGGAAGGTATGAATAACAAAATCAAAGAAAGATAGAGCTGTTTCATAGGATGATGGAGGCCAAGAATTAGATATGTGCGTGGTGAATCTCATTAACGTTCTTCTAGTCAGCTGGTTTTATCATTTCTCTTTAGCTAAGTAATTAATCTCCAGTTCTTGTAACTCTTCTTTATCTCTATCCTTAGTTTCTGCTCTTATCCTATGTATGATCTCATATTTGGACATCTATAAATGGCAGTTTGTAGTTTTCAAGGGTGTCTGTAGCTTTATTTCCCATCTTCTCTTGCAAAGTACAATCTATTTGTTCTCCCTGTCACCCAGCTGGTCCTGTGTGTCTGCCTGTGTGTCAAAAAGTGACATGCACACAGGATGGCTATGAGTTCGAGGCCAGCCTGGGACTATATAGTGAATTCCAGGTCAACCTGGGCTAGACTGACTGATACCCTACTGCAAAAAATAAATAAAAAATAAAAAATAAAAAAAGTACAGGGAAATGCCTTCCATGACTAGATTAAATGAGAAGTATTCATGTCCCTCCATTCCTCTCCTGAGATGATTGCTCTTAAAACCAACACCTGTAACAAGTACACACATCCTTGAAAGGCCCAGAATGAAAGACACAGGACCATGGAGCAAGTGCTCAGCTGAGCTTTCGGCCAGCAGGCAGCACCAACATTTTGGCTAAGTGAATAAGACATCTTAAAAAAACAGATCTTACATTTCAAAGTTGAGTTATTTTAGGTGAAGCATGAAGCAGACACAAGACCTACCTCCCGACTCTTAAAAATTACAATTTTCTGGGCTAAGTTTTTGAATGTTTTGTTATGATTCAACAGGTAACTAATACATTATCTAAACACTTAATCTTATTATCTCTGATCCATCTTGCACCTTGCAACCAAACTAAATCTACAATACTACATCACTCAACTAATAATGGAAATTTATTCTGTATGCAACTATTTCAACCAGGTTCAATTAGATGCCAGTCAATTATACAATGGCTGTTCCACTCAATTATATCATTCATTCATCAATACATTTGTTCATTTAGTTATTCAAATATATTTAAGAAATGTTAGCTATTCGAATAAAATATTCTAGGTACTGAAGTTATACAATTAAATAAACGAAAAATAAACAAGGAGAAGCGGGAAGATATATTTCCTAATGCTAATAGATTTTTCTGGAGAAGTTGCTCAGTTGAGAGTACTGGACCATGGAGAGACTATCCAAGTATGAATAAGTATTTGCTTATTTACTTTGGGTGCTTCAGTTAAAATACTTGTAGACTATTATTTTTAAGCAGCACTTTGTTTCCTTGAGAATGATTAAGCAGAGAACAGTGCTTACATAGAACTGCACATACATAGGATATACACATGAACATGCTAACTGATGGAGAATAGTAAACATTGTGTTGATTGGGAGATGACTGCACTAACTTGATGGTCTGAAAGACCTGCTGAGGTCTGCATTTGACCCCAGCACCCACATAAAAAGTCAGGCATGGGACACCAGAGAACTCCTCAGTCTCACTGGTCAGTTGGTCTGACCCAAAATGGCAGCTTCAAATTCAGTGAGAGACTTCATCACAAGCAAACAACTAGAAGATTATGATAAAGATCTAAATATGGAAGTATTACCTTGTATTATCTGAGCAGGTCTGATTTAACACATGAGGCTGTGACAGTGGAAAATCTTTCCAGTCTATGGCCAGATGGAGATATACATACTGTCATGATTCAGCCAGGCACGGCTAGCTCCCCAGCCTCTATAGCCCTTTTCTTCACTCTCTGCTCCAATTGTTTTAGAGTACACATATAAGTGAAAATAGATGATATTTGTGCTTGGATTCTTTAAGTTAGCATAAGAAGGAATCTGAGGCTTAACTGGAGTCCTCGAGATCACAGAGCTCATCATCAACAATGTATAATAGATTCCTGTTAATGAGGTTGGTTTTGCAGCAATGTACACTTACTTTTCTTCCAGGAAATTAAATTTTCCAGGAAGTTAAATTTCCCCCTCTGTGTGAAATTAGAGTCACTTCATTTTATTCTCATGGTATTTTCCACACACACAAACAGGTATTTGAAAACTCAAGGCAGGCTATAGTTTATATTTATTCTTTCTTAACATGAGTACTATTAACCTGTATCTACAAAATGTAGTTAACATTTTCAGAAACATGGGATTGGAACTTGTTCTGTAGTGAATGGCATGGAAATGTATTTGTCATCGATACATAATATATGATACATCTTGTTCACTCTTTTTAGAGGGATATAAAGTATACTTCTTTAAAAAGCCCCTAGTTCTCAGACCAGGACAGCTTGTCCTTCCTTGAAGTGAGTCTTCACCATTTCTACTTTGATACATGCCAGGAAGCCACGTACATTTTCCACTGGAGAAGGGCCTGCTGACTGAAAACTGACTCTGCTGCAGTTAAAAAACAATCAGATCAGAGATGAAATTTTGGAACTCACAGTCATGTCAGCGAAATCAGATCTGTTGGAGGTAGATGAGGGAATGTATGTTCCCTCTACTTACTGTTCAACTTAAAATAAATGTCTTTTATATTCAGATATAAAACTTTCTCTTCAGTATGACTTCTCCTGTGTTCTTGGATGAACTTCCTATAGATTTTCAATTTGTACAACAATCTTTCTGCTTAAACATCCTTTAAATAAGACAAGTCACAGAGAGTGAGTGAGTGAGAGAGAGAAACAGAGAGAGGGTGAGACACAGACAAGCTATAAAAGGTAATTAATTAACATGTTGCAATAACAAAAGTTAGGAAACAAAAATTAGGAGGTAAATAAAAGTTAAGTTTGAGGGAAGGCAAAAATTGCATTAATTTTGACGTGAAAACATTGGTTTGATGTCCACGGCAGAATGCAAACAGATATGGGTTTATTGACAAATATTAAAGGAAAATATGCTCAACAGAAAAATTGATAGACAATGGAGAAAATTTGTAAATAGTGAGAAATCATTCCTTTGTAGTATTTAGTATCAATTCATATGGTTAAACATGTGATATACACAGTTGTGGATGAACAGAACAAAATGTGAAATTGAAATTTTTATTTTAATAAATATTGTTTACATAACATATAAAGTACTATGTACGGCAGAAAGAGAAAATATTTGATATTTCTATTTGTGATCATTTAAGAAAATATTTCACCATTCTCCAAAATGCTGTAATGTTATAAGTCCACGTTGACAATTATAATCAAAACATAATATTAAAAGCATTTTATTTTAATTATAATAGTAGCAATACATGATGGCACATACCTTTAATCCCAGCAATGTCCTTGCTCAGGTAGGAGCATCTCTGTGAGTTCCAGGCCAGCCTGGGCGAGAGTGAAACCCTATCTTGAAAACACTGACAAAAAACAACAATAAACCCTTAATATAAGTCCTTAAGCATATGGTTATATTTTCATTTTAGCCTGGTTTTATAACTATATCTTATTTTATATGTTTATATCTGACATATTTTGGATCAATATTAAAATTGTCAATTTGAAGTTACAAAAAGCACTAAAAAAAAAGCCCCCAAAGACAAAGCTGTGTCATAGGGTAACATTCATATGTTCTCTGAATGGTGGAAAGTTTCAAGCAGAAAGTAATTTATATTTCATAAGACTCAGTCCTCATATATATCAATCTCCATATGACTCACTTGGAGCTCTTGACAAAGAATGGACTGTGATTCAGTAGGATTGGGTGGAGCTGGAGTATCTCCTTTTCTAACAAGCACCTCCAATGAGGATGCTGCTGAGGAGGAAGGTCCTAAGATGCTGTGAATACAGAATAACTCTTCTTTAGCTATCAGTCTCCAGTTATTCAACCGAAATGAATAACCAATGAATAGTATAAAAGAAAGAACAAATATGAGAAATACATTTTATTTTTTTTTATTGGAACTTTAAAAGAATGTGGCTTTTTACAAAGAAAGGTTCACAATGCTAGGTTATGTGGGAGCAGCCAACTTACTTGATTTGCACATGTGGTATTAACGTGATTTCAATTTTAACAAAACTTTAAGAACATTTGTATTATCTTTTAATAATATTTTATTGTTATGAATGGCTAGGTCTTAAAAAGGGATGTAAATTATGAAGAATTTTATTTTGATGCTTTAAACAACAAAAATGTTTGAAGATGGGTATGATGGAGCACACCTTCATCCTAGCACTCAGAAAAGGGAAGCAGGAGGATTGCAAGTAGGATCCTTTCTGAAAAGATCTACCATTGATTATAATCAATGCATTTTTCTAAATATAGTTATGTATATTATGAATAATGTGAGATATCTCTATGATTAACTTGAACAAAGTTTCAAACAAAGTCAAAGTAAATGAGTCTTATTTTTTTTTCATTTTGTGGAGAGTTGGTATGGAGACATCATGGGTTGGTACCACTCTTTCCCTCCTCCACCCCCCCCCCATTCCACTAAGGGCCCTCCTAAGTGGGATTGCTGGTATTCATCATGTGGTTGGGGTTTATGAGTTGTGAGAGAGCAGTCAGTCATTGGGAGGAGTGGCAGTGACTGGATGTCCCCTATCTCCCTGTGGCTCTTACAATATTTCCCTACTTTCTTCTGAAAATTTCCCTGAACCACGGTGGGTGTGTCCTAAGTCTACTATAGTATTGAGCTTTTAGAAGCTTTTGGATTTCTTCTTTGGGACATTTTGGCTACACTCAGTGTCTGTCTCTAGCACCCTGACACAGGTTGTCAGGCTTGCCATGGAAGCAGCACTCTTGCTCATCTCACCAGTTCCTCTTTGGTTTCACCTGGACCCTGGCTGAAGTGTAAGGGGTGGTTCATCTCTTGCCTGGTATTCAGCTATCTTTTCATATCTTGTTGATAGAATTTGGTCTATATTAATATCACTACACCTGCCTCTTCTTAGTTCCATTTGCTTAGGCAATCATTTTCCATCCTTTCACCCTGAAGAAGTGTCTATCCTTAGCAGTAAAATGAGTTTCTTAAAGATAGAAGATGGAAAGGTCCATTTTTATGATCCACCTTGTTAACTTGTATCTCTTTATTGGTGAGTGAAGATCATTGATATTTATAGTCATAACTGTGAGGTTTGGTTTAATCCCTGCCATGTTGGAGGCTCTATGGGGTTTGCTGCTTTCTTGGGCTTTGAACCTTTTCATGCCTGCTCTGGTTTTGGTCATCGTGTTCTTCCTCTTGTAGGCTCTTGAGGTTGGTTCAACTCTTCTGTGTGTAGTATTCCCCGAAGCATTGTTTATAGGTTTGGCCTATCATAGAGCTGGCTTTTGTCATGGACGGTTTTCCTTTCACCATCTATTCTGAGGAATACTTTTACTGGGCCAGTAATTTGGGGTTGGAAGCCACAGTTTTTTAGACTTTGAAATGCTCTATTCCAAGCCTTCCTGAATTTCAGGGTTTCAACTAAAAAATCTGAAGCAATTAGTATGGAATTGTCTTTGTATGGGGAGAATTGTTTCTCTCTTGCTGCTTTTACCACTCTCACTTTGTTTCATTGTTTAGGGTTCTAACCATGATGTGCCTTGGAGAGTTTCTTCTTTGGTTTTGTCTGCTTGGAGATCTTTCTTATACCTGGGTGGGTTTCTCTTTTGAGAGAGTGGGAATGTCTTCTTCAATACTTTTGTTGAATATGTTCTCCATGCCTTTGGCCTGAGTTTCTTTCCATTCTACTATATCCACAATCCAGACATTTGGTCATTTTAGTGTGTCCCACAATTTCCACATGTTCTGTTCACATGAAATTTAGAACCCATCAAAGTTGTTGGCTCCCAATAAATTTCTTGTCTTGTCTTGTCTTCCAGATCTGAGATTCTATCCTCCATATATTAACTCTGTTAGTAAGAGTTTCTAGAGAGGCTTTTACATCTCTATTTGACTTTTCTTTTCTTTTCTTTTTTTTATTGTATCCATCCATTTGTTGAGTTCCAATTTCAGGTCTTTGTCTGATTTTCTTGATGCTTTGTGGAATTCATTCTTGCATTTAACAATGTCTTCAATAATCTTAAACAGCTAGTTATTGAGATCCTGTATTTGTTGACTCACCTTTAATTCATTTATCTCTCTTTTGAGGTCTCTCTGGTTTTCTTCAATTAAGTTAAGCCTAGTGACAAAAATTGTGTGCTGTAAGAGATTATCCTCTCAATTTCATTTATGCAGTCATTGGCTTTTTGATGATCTGCTTCCAGTTCATTGATTTGCATGGTCAGGGTCGCATATCTTATTGTCCTTTTTTATGGGGGGGGAGGTATTCAATTTCTATTGTCTACTCTATATTTTTACTGGAGGCTTCGACTGTGGGACTAAGCAACCTTGGTGGAATCTTTCAGTTTGTTGTCTTTAAGACTCTTTCTTTCTTTCTTTCTTTCTTTCTTTCTTTCTTTCTTTCTTTCCTTCTTTTCTTTTCTTTCTTTTTCTTTTCTTTTTTTTTTTAACTTTGGCGTCTACACATTTTGAGGTGAAAGTCTTATTTTATTAAGGAGGAATCGATTATTTGCCATTGTAAGATCTGGAGAAAGTGTTTGATTTAGGTTTGAACCAGACTGGAGTGGGATGATGTTGTAGATATTGCACATGTGCCAGCACTCTAAGCTGGTGGCTGATATGAAAACTGCATAGAAGGTCTAGAATCTGGTCTATGGAGCAGTCAGACCCCAGGTTTGTGAAGTTGGCTGGTGTGGAAGCTTTGGTTTGTGGAAGTGGCTAGCAATTAGAGGAGGTGTCTGAGGCCTGAAAGATCTGCTGAGACTGGAGGCTTCAGTTGGGGAAAGTGGTGTGTGGTGTGGGTTGTGGGAGCCCCAACTGGCTTTGGTGGTGGGGTAGCACAGGAGGTTCAGAGTGTGGGGTATCCACCTGGTGCATTCAGGATGGCAACAAGCTTAGGGGAACATGGGTGTTGTGGCACCTGACTACACAGGGTGTGAGGGGACCTCCAAATTTGCAAGCAAGGTGCTACATGGGGTGGGGCAGAAGCAGAGGCCCTGGCTCCCACACTGTGTGTACCTGATTAGTGGGTTTCCCCCCTGTGTGAATGCAGAAGGTCAGGGGTAAGGCTGATGAAGGGACAACCCTGCCAGACTTACCTCATACACCTCAGTTAGGTAGATTATCTTCCCAGTGTGAGGAGCTAATATCGTTCTTGTGAGCATAGGAATTGTCAGATTCCGGAGTGTGCACCCCCATACCCACCTTGAGCTGATCCACTTGGACCTACTACTACCAGATCCCTACACTTCTTACCTGATTTCACCCCTGGAACTCTAGTGTGATTATGCATCCACCATCTTGACCAGAAGTCTATAAATGAATCTTTAGCAGAATAAGATATTTGATTATTATTAATTTTTTTTTTTTTTTTTTTTGGTTTTTCGAGGTAGGGTTTCACTCTAGCCCAGGCTGACCTGGAATTCACTATGGAGTCTCAGGGTGGCCTCGAACTCTCAGCGATCCTCCTACCTCTGCCTCCCGAGTGCTGGGATTAAAGGCGTGCGCCACCACGCCCGGCTGATTATTATTAATTTTGATGGGATTTAGTCAGTGATAAAAAATGATGCTAATGTCTCCTTCAGGAGTGATGATAAAATTTGAAGTCCTTATAAAAATTAAGAAACAAATACTATCAAATATGTCCTTAAATATATTTATTCTTTGAATAGTTAATTTGTATTGAGAGATATGAGAGATACTTTCTCTATTAAACATGTACCCAATTTGGCTCACAAAAATTTTGACATTAATTCTGAAATCACATGTTTATTCTCCATTAGAGATACTGGTCTACCATGTGGGCCTCAGATTTAAATGTATGACACTTTCTGATACCTTGTTAAGTGAAGAATGATGGACTTGCTTTTGTACTTATTTTAGGCCCTTATTCATGGAATGTACTGCTTTTCCATGGTTTTCCATGCATCTTATTTTACCTTTGTGCTATATTCAGCTACTGATTTTGTTTCTATGGTGAAAGGAAATAGCATGAGAGTATAATAGGTGAAATTATTGAAAAGTAGAAATGGAATAGGCTCCATGTGATTTCAAGTAATTTCATGTTAAAATAAAAGAGCTACTCATTGTTATAAAATTGTGTGTATGAAAACTACCCTTGTCTTTTCCCTGTTTCTAAACAGCGATATATTTAAACTGTAAGAAAATTCAAGGAAATGAGTAACTTTCATATGCTTAAATATTTCCTTGCAAGGGTACTTTAACACTTTGCTTTGAAAACTATTTGTGTTTAACAATACCTCTGTCAAGACATCATCACTTAAATTTCTCTTGTTAACTTTCAACAATTTCAGTCTTTATTTTTTAACTTGAAAAAAGCAGGTCAACCTTTTCTTTATAGTGACCCTTTGTCATCTAGAATACTAATCTTATATAATTTTCGGCTTCTTATTCAAGTTGAAAGATCCAAGACAAAAAAATTGTTTCCTATCAGCTGTCTACTTTCCCCAGTTTTTTTGTGTGTTTTAACATTTTTTTAAAAAAACTTTTACCTGTGAATTTTAAATAATAGTATATTTTGAGAATGTATAGATGTGACATTTAAAAATTTTTAGCACATAAACCAAAGGTACTCATGGGTCAAAAAATGTCATAAAACCAAACAGAAGGTATGTCAACCTGGATTGTGTGCATGTGAGCATTTTTTTTTAATTTTAGTTTTGGCTTTGTGAGATAGATTTTCATATGCCCCAGCTGGCTTTAAACATGCTATGCATCTGAGAATGACCTCAAACTCCTGATACTCCTCCTCTGTCTCACAAGTGCTGGGATTACAAATGTGTGGTACTGTGCTAGGCTTGTGCACATACTACAGACTGAATGTCTTTTCCATCCATAAAAAACTGGAAATAAAACTGTGTAAAGACAGAAAGTTGTAGGTTTAAACCTGCAAGGCTCTATAGCCACAATATGACTTACTGATATAATCATCTTAGAAAGAATTCTTTGTAGTTAGAACAGAGTGGTTATCAGAATTTTTAACACAGTATCTACATGAAATTGCCCAACATGCCTGAAAGGTATTAAATCAACATAAATGTTAATTGCTTTTATTTATTTTATGTTGAACAAATATCAGAGCTCAAAAGAAACACATCATTATGGATTGTACATTAATTGAACCTAAATATAATAAAAATATATTTAGTTTGCTCACTAGTGAAGATTATAATTTTCTTTTAATTTAAACAGAATACCATGAACTAATTTAACTGTTTTCTATCATCCTCACATCTTCTGGCTCTAAGTGTATCTTTTGTGCTACCTAGTTTAATTCTCTTGGTTATTCTAAAGTTATTAGTACTTTCATTTATCACATTTGTAATCTATAGTAAAAAATTTTATATTTAATTTTCATTTATTTGCTAATCTCATTTTATTATTTCACAGGATTTATGAAATTCAAAGTAAATTAATTGCTTTCAACTCTAAGAAGTCATACAGCTTAGAAAAATAGTCTCTCAAAGTTGACTGAGCTTTGTAGGCCATTATACTGTCTTCTCACTGCTGTACAACTGTAATACCAAACATCAGTGCTTTTGTGTATCAGAAAAATGGGTGTCATTTAATCATTTCTTCCACTTCAAGGTCTCTCACATCTGCACTGCAATTTGAAAGTTGGCTTGCTTTCCCATGTGTATTTAGATCCAAACAATCTTAACTGGTAGTACATTTTCTTCCCCCTTCTTTTCAAATGCTGGGAAAATCACTAAGAACTAATATAAACTTCTCCCCAGGCTTAGTTACTTAGTTTGAATGGAAAAGATGAGGACTTTGTGGCCTGCTCCTAAATAAACTACTCATGCCTCAGATGTAGTCAGATTGTGTCTCCATTATTTTTATTTTTTTTAGAGAGAGAGAGAGAGAATTGGTGTGTCAGGGCCTCAGCCACTGCAATCTAACTCCAGACACTTGTGCCACCTAGTCAGCATGTATAGCAGACAGCTTCAGTTTCACTGAGATGAACTTCCAGACCAGGAACAGTTATGAAGGAAGGGATTCATTGAAATTTACAGATCTAGGGGAAGTTCCATAATGGCAGAAGAAGCTGGCCTGTTTTCATAGAATCAAAGAAGCCAAAGCCAAGAGTCAAAAGCCACACAGCACAGCAAAGTTGAGGAACTCTAGCTACGCACACTTTGAATATCTTTAGATTGAAATCTCAAACCTACCACCACACCTTAAGATCCACCCAGTGACACTGCGTCCAGCCAGGTGGCTGCAGATGCAAACTACAAACTAATAAAACAGTGAATATATTGGAGATACATATATATATTCAAGCTACCACAGCATGTGTGATTTTATGTTTGCCTCACCTTTTGTGAGTGTATCTTATGTGGGATCTGGAGAGATCAAAAATGGGTCCTTAGGATTTGCAGGCAAGTGCCTTAACCTCTAAACCATCTCTCTAATCTTATGTCTCTGTTTTTGACTAAAGAACACCACAAGCTTACACAGCAGGAAAATGTCCCATTTTGCAGCTTTATCACATTACAATTTTTCATTTATATTATTATTTAGTTAAATATCTTTTATTACTTACTAGTTTGGATCAGTTAAGTCATAGAAGAAAGTTGTTCATCTTATCAATCCAAGTACCTAGCAGATTATATGGCACATAGTAGGCATTCACAGTTAATGCACATTTAATGAATGAAAGAATGAATATATGTCGTGTTATAAGAGTTGAAAGAACTCAAAACTTTCCAAAAGCCACATAAGAAAAGCTACTAAGTAGCAGGAAGGTGCCTATTTAAAGGTGGGGCCACTGCAAAGGGGAAAAATATATTGCAATGGAAATAACTTGACCATGTTCTTCTTTGGCCTTTATTTCTGACTGCTTCATTGTGGTGTGTATAAAACTCTGCAGTTTGCCAAGGCATCATGTGAAATAGCACACGTTATATTTCCACATATTTTGAGGCACATCTAATGACTAGTACATGTAAGGAACCAGACCCTTCATTAGCAAACTAAAACGTCTCGCTATTTGTGGAGCCATTTTGTTATAGCAACACTGTGTTCTCCAGTGTCAGCATCAAGTATTTAGATAAAATGATTTCGGGATTTCTAATGTGGATTTATTTCTACTTGCTTGGAATTTTTCTTTTATTTTGTCCATCCATTTACCAGCTATGTTAGATAGTAGTGGGAAGAGCATGAAAATTTTAATATGAGGTTTATGACCTTTACTTAAGAGCAATTTAGTGATCCATTTTTATCACACCCTCCAAATCACAAGGAATGCTCCCAAAGAGATCGTGAAACGAATGCAGCAGCCAGAAGCTGGGGAAGAGTGTTTCTTCATGCTGTCTTCTGGACATGCTCTGGCCAAAGCATTCATGACCTCATAGTGATTAGTACCTATACCGTCTTGGACCTCTAAACATGTTGTCACAGATGATGGAAGAGGGCAAAAAGAGACATCAAAATAGAAATGGTCCAGTCAGATGAGCAAGGGGTTCTGTGGAAGAGGTATGGGGACAAGAGGAAGGGATGTGGGAGAAGATTATGATCAAAGTACATTATATATAATAGTTAATAAAACTTAAAAATGATTTATGCATGTATATGATGATAACACATAAAGAATTCACTAGCTACTTTCTCATCATTGTGACAGAATGCCTGCCAAAGGTAAGATGGGATTCTGAGGAGAGAACCAGCCCATCATACCTCAAAAGAGCTGCAGCTGAAACTAAGTGTATTTGGGGAAATGAGCAAGAGTGCTGCTACCTTGGTGAACCTGGTACTAGCACAAGGGTGAAGGAGATAGACACAGAGAATACTCAACTCCTACCAAACCAGAGACACAGAGGCTCCCAAGATCTCATCACTGAAGCAGACTGAAAATGAACCCAACATGTCTCAGGGAAATTTGCAGTCGAGGGGGCCACACGTTGGATCATTATGCAGAAAGACATTGCCTCTTACCCATAACAGATGGCTAACTCCACAATGCACAACCCATATTCCCCAACAAGGAGGGTCCCTTGGAGGGGGAGGGCAGGGAGTAGGCTAGCTATGGTACCAACATGACTGTATACACTGTGTTGGTTCAGACTTTGACAGAATCTAGTGAATGGTTGTAGAGAAGGCATACATGGTTTTGGTGCAGCAACAGTCAGGAGGGGCACTAGCCTATAGCCTTCAAAGCCTGTCCCTGAGGCCTATCAGACATGTCCTATATGCAAAAGGACCCCTAACCAACAGATTAGCAACACCAGCAAGTTCCACATGTTCCAACGCACATTCTTGTAGGAGATATTTTACATCGAAATCTTAATAAGGATGATATCAGCCAATATCATGATCTAGGAATCAAGATGCTTGTAAGACCTTCAGGAAAAGATTCCAGTGATAGGGGACAGTGAGTGGAGTGTTAAAGCTACAATAACAAGTCACCTTGGAGAAGAGCAAAGGAAGTCACTTTTGACATTTGATCCACCTGTGCTCCATTAGATTTGTATGTAGTCTTCTACTGTGGTTCATGATCCAAACATTCATCAACTAGTATCTCTGAGATCATTATTTGCCAGAGGACTATCAATGTGGATTTCTTCTCTTATTTGATATACATAAGTAAGGGTTAGGAAGAGAGCTCAGTCAGCAAGTGCTCAGTGTACAAGCATAAAGACCTGAGTTCAGATCCTGAGCACACACAAAAAAATAATTCAGGCTGTGATTGTATACACCTGTATTTTAGCATAGAAAAGTGGAGATACTGAGTGCTCACTGGATAGTTAGTCTAGCCAAATTGGTGAATTCCTGGTAATGTGAAAGACTCTATTTCAATGAATCAATAAAAAAGTGGATTGTGACTAAGAAAAACACCTCTGGCCCATCACTTTTCCTATAATTATTATACTCTCTTCTAGTTTCTTTTCATATGTCATGTTCAATTATATCTTTTCTTAATTTTTTTTGGTGGTTTTTCAAGGTAAGGCTTCTCTCTAGCCCAGGCTGAGCTGGAATTCACTATATAGCCAGAGAGTGGCCTTGAACTCATAGTGCTCCTCCTACTCAGTCTCCTGAGTGCTGGGATTAAAGATGTGCACCAACATGCCTGGCCAATTATATCTTTTTACAAATAAATACATGATGGTGAGGATGAAATGAAAGAGGAGCCCGGGGGTAGTACAAGCTCATCAAACCATTATGGAAATAAGTATGGATATCTCAAAAGTTGACAAGGAGAACTTCCATACAACCCATCTAGACCACTCCTGGGCTTGCTGCTCTATTCGCAACAGCTAAGAATTGGACATATGAATGTGTAATGAAAATGTGGTACATATACACAATGGAATTCTATTCAGCACTATGGAAAAATGAAATTGTGAATATTTCAGGAAAGTGGATGGACCTGGAAAGAATTGTATTCAGTGAAGTGACCCAAACTCACAAAGGCCAAACCATATGTTCTTCCTGATATGTAGGTTGCAGCTTGTACTGTCTATAAATATGTATATACAGTGACCAAATGTTGGTAAAATCTGTAAAAGTGGAGTGGTAACCAAAAGTGAGATGAGCTTGAGGAGTGAGTGACTGAAGGATTAAAGGACATGTGACATGTAAGCAGAAGTAGGGAGACATTGGGGAGGTGGGAAGAGGAGTTGGGGTTAGTTAAGGTTTGGGGATAGAAGAAGAGGGATGATAACTAAAAAAGCTCCTGAATTAATAATACCTAAATCTCTGTATCCCAACTAAAAATAAAATAAATAAAAAGTAATGGGATGATTACTATATTTCACTAGATTTTCTTTATAAATTATTTTACCATATTGTTAAAGTTTTATTTACTTTGTGATGTTTGTGTGTTTTCACCTTTTTTGAGGCAAGGATTCCCTTTGTTCATCACTAGCTAGCTGGCCCAGGAGCTTCTGGGAAATTCTTCTGCTTCTACCTCTCTTCTCACTTTACAGGCTGTAGGATTAAAGATGCCCACCACATGTGGTTTTACATGAGTTTTGAGAATCCCAACTCAGGTTATGCAGGCTTATGTGAGAAATGCTCTATCCACAGAGTCATGTCCCCAGCATTGACCATGTTTTTCTACCAATAACTGAACTTTCATCAGTATTTTCATGGCTCAATTACATTTCATCCTACTGTTTATGTAGCCAGCTTTCTTACAGTCAGTGTTTATATATGTTCTTTACTTTCATCATTATAAAACAGACAAGTCATCATATGTTTTTAATTCCTGTGTAAAATATTTTAAGTGTTAATTTAAAGGGTATATTTTTTTTTAGCTTTTGTTTCACTGACACACTTTCTTCAAAGCAATTGTCTAAATTTTAACAACTATATTCAATGTATGCTAATGTTTATTTTTCACATTCAATACTGTAAAATATTTTAAAATATTTCCTGATTCAATATGAAATTCTGCTTTGTTTTTATGAAAATATATGTTATTTCTTAGTTTCATTTATTGCATAAGATTTTTCCCTATATTCATTAATTTTGTTTGATTTACAAATTTCCTGGATAAAAATTTCCAAATGCCATGGATTTATAAGTATATATTTCAAATGTTCCCTTAGTTGCTTTCAATTTTTATTCATTTAGTCAACTTTTTTTTGTTTTTTCGAGGTAAGGTCTCATTCTAGCTCAGGCTGACCTGGAATTCACTATGCAGTCTCACGGTGGCCTCGAACTCACAGTAATCCTCGTACCTCTGCCTCCTGAGTGCTGGGATTAAAGGTGTGCGCCACCACGCCCGGCCTCATTTAGTCAACTTTGAATTAAAATATATGTGCCAACACATGATGTGTCCATACAATGATTCTACTTAATAAAAATAAAAAAAATATTCATGATAAGCACAACATTGCAAAAATATTTTAGGAAGATCAAGACAAAATTGGAAAAAAATAATTGGCACTTGCTAAGAATATAACTTGGCATCAGATATGATTCTGTTCCTGAAACTATTCTTCATTAAATTATTATAACTGCCCTAGGAGATAGATCTTATTAACATTCCCATTTAAAGACAAGACTCTGAAGTTTGGAAAGATTAAACAATTTATCCAGTCAACCAACTAATAAGATATAGGGAAAATATTTGAGTCCATCTTGCCTGCATTCATATGTTATATCTTGTGTCTATATTATAAGACCTTTTCATTCAGAGTTTTCCTTTCTGCTAATAAATGACTCAACATTTATTTTTCCCTACTGACTCACAAGTTGTGTGAACTTGAACAATTTACTTAAGCTTTTTGTTCTTCCATTGCCTCATGCGTGAAGTAGGGTAATAATTGCAGCTATCCTATAGGCAGAGCTGAGATTAAACAAGAGAGCAGGTGTAAAGCAGTTGGAACAGTATTTGAAAAAAAGCAATCTCATCATAAGAATAGCTCAAATAAACATCATACCTACACATGTGTATGATTACATATGTATGGACACACACAATTCCCTCTCCTCTGTTCTTGCATTACTAAATACAATTCATTTTTTTAAATACTTTACTTTTTTCTCCTCCAATATACATGAAGAGTTTTTTTATTTTAAAATTTTTTGTTTATTTTTATTTGAGAGTGACAGACAGAGATAGAAGGGGAGAGAGACAGAGAGAGAGAGAGAGAGAGAATGAATGGTCACGCCAGGGCTTCCAGCCACTGCAAACGAACTCCAGACACGTGCGCCCCTTTATGCATCTGGCTATCGTGGGTTCTGGGGAATCGAGCCTCGAACCGGTGTCATTAGGCTTCACAGGCAAGCGCTTATCCACTAAGCCATCTCTCCAGCCCGACATGAAGAGTTTAAACACTGGTTATTGGTCACATTTATTAGTGTTTTACATTGCAATTTGAAGCAGTATTACAGATGTACTCATATACCCTGAGCCATGGGTTCATTTTAGTTTTATTTCAGTGATGAGGTCTTGGGAGTCTCTGTGTCTGTGGATATCTGATTTGGTAGGAGTTGATTGTTCTCTGTGTCTCTCTCCTTCACCCTTATGTTGATACAAGGTTGACTGAGAAAGCATTTCTTGCTCATTACCCCACTAACTCTATGGTTTCAGCTGCTTCCCTGGTGGGGTGCTATGGGCTGATTCTCTTCTCAGGTTCTGTGTTCATCTGAAAAAGAGAAGCAAATTCTCCAACAGAGAGTGAGGTCAGTGCAAGATACATGGGTATCCATTATTATTTTAGAGAGAATTTAATAAGTGTGCACCCTCTTGTAGCCCATTATTGGTGGGAGGTTGATATTGGAGAGCAGGCTCATTTTTGGATATGGTTCTGACTTATTTCCCTGTTCCAGGTATGGGTTCCATTCCACTGAATGGATCCGTTAGCCAAATCAAGAGCAGTTGGTAATCCACCATGGATGTGTGGAGTAGCTTAGACCACGAGTTGCTTAGACAGATATTGGTCATTTTCCCCCAGTTGCTCAGGTAGCACCTTCTGGTACTGGACAAGCTATCTGGGGATTGACTTTCTTCCATTTTCCAGCCAGGTCGCACTAGGTTATGTCCCAACAGCATATGATGCCTTTGGCAGTAGGGTCCTACCATTAACCTTTGGTGGGTCATCAAGTACTCTGACAGAATTCTGTGTTCTTTTGGGAAACCTTGTAGTTTTCTCTAATCAACAGCTCATTGTGAATCTTACCCACATGCTGGTACTGGGAGTTACAGGTAAATGACAAGGGAAAAGAAGGAAGAAAAATATAGGTATTAAAAAGAGAAAGAAGGGGGATGAGAGAGAGAGAAACAGGAAATGATTGAGGACAGTCTTTGTCATACCCTCTCCAGGCCCTTGTGATTTAGGTGTTCTCTCTAAGTACCCGATGAAGGTCTGACTTTTTAGTATGTCTTTCAGGATGTAGGATTTTATGGTACAATTTCCATTTGGGTCCAGTTTTTTGAACCCCCTCCCACCCCACCATCCCTATTGTCCAGTCCTCAAGATGTTTATTAGGTATGTTCAAGTTATGTTATAAATAAAAACTTATGATATTGGAACTTAGGAAATAAACATGTCATAACATGCCTTATTTGAGTCATCTATCTTTAAAAACTTGCTGAAACCAAATATTTATCATGTCTGTGACTTCATCTACATTGGTAGAAACTGCTAGCTCTGTGGGGGCTAGCTGAAAGTTAAACTTAGTGCAGGGCTGTGTGCTGGAAATGTAACTCAGGCTAGTCAAGCTTATCAATTAATATATTTTTTCTACAGAAAAAAGTATATATGTAGTAGTACCATAGCTTTTAAATCTTCCTGGAGATTATGAGTTTTCTTCATAGAAATATTTCAGTATCTAAAACCCATTTTAGCTTTTACTAACAATACTGTGCTTATATTTATATATTACCAATGTCATCACTATAACTCTAGTTTAATTCATGAGCTACATTTGCTTTACTGTTTCCAAATTAACATAGTTAAAATGTTAAAGACCATGTATCTCACAGCAGTTGAAGAAATTCATTAAGAAACAATTTATGAAATTGAATTAATAATTTAATTCCTAATTAATATCATAATCCAATAATGCCATAACCGAATTTAGTTTATTTTAAAGAACCACTTAATGTTGTTTCTGAAGGCTTTGCAGTGCTTCCAAAATCTTTTGTAAGAGACCCTTCAAGACTGCTTTAGTCCACACAGACACAGAAGCACAAGCCCTGGCAATGCTGTGTGGACAGTCCCAGAAACACCAGGACTTCCAGGGATTTTAAGACTCAGCTACTTTCTATGTGTGATCCAACTATCCCTAACATTAAAAGTTACTGCAAATGACATAAAGATGTGCACATATTGGGGATGGGACTATAACTTAGTTACTGTTAGCATGCTTAAGATTTTGGAGACAATCTCCAGCCAACACCAGGAAAATTGTGTGCTTCATTGGTTAAATGAAGCTATACTTTTGGATAATGATTTCACAAGTATTACTATATAAATGATTTATGAGGGCAGGAGACATGGCTTAGCATTTAAGGTGTTTGCCTGCGAAGCCAAAGGATCCAGATTGAATTCTGCAGGACCCACATAAGCCAGATGCACAAGGTGGTGCATGCCTCTGGAGTTCATTTACAGTGGCTAAAACTCCTGGCGTGCCCATTCTCTCTTTATCTACATCTTTCTCTCTCTCTCAAATAAAAATAAAAATAAAATAAAATGATAAATAATTTATGAATAGTGAATTTTATAAATAATTTTAGACTTTAATATATTACAAGTGGAATATTTTAATTAAGACAAAAATAGGTTATTTAATAAATGTTAATGAACAAGGTAGCACATTGAGAAGAAATATCAGTACATCTTTGTTTTTCATTATATGCAACAGAAAGTTAAAGGTGAACTTTGTCTTGTTTTAGGCCCAGGCGAACCTGCAATTCACTATGTATTCTCAGGAAAGCTTCAAAATCATGGCAATCCTCGTACCTCTGCCTTCTATGTGCTGGGATTAAAGGCATGTGCCACCATACCCAGCAAGAACTAACATCAGGGATGGAGAGATAGCTTACTGGTTAAGCGCTTGCCTGTGAAGCCTAAGGACCCGGGTTAGAGGCTGGATTCCCTAGGACCCACGTTAGCCAGATGCACAAGGGGGCGCATGTGTCTGGAGTTCGTTTGCAGTGGCTGGAAGCCCTGGCACGCCCATTCTCTCTCTCTCTCTCTGCCTCTTTCTCTCTGTGTCTGTCTGTCACTCTCAAATAAATTAAAAAAAAAAAAAAAGAACTAACATCAAAATGAAGACTTAAGTATCTTGACTGGACAAGTAGAAATGTACACATAATGCCTAGGGAGAAGGAACTTCCTGATACTAAATATACACATTCTATTTTCATACATATTCACACACACAAACAAATCCATGATTACATTAATTATGTTATTTGTTTTTTTTTTAAGGTAGGGTATCATTCCAGACCATGCCGACCTGGAATTCACTATGTAGTCTCAAGCTGGCCTCAAACTCACAGAAGTCCTTCTACTTCTGCCTCTTAAATGCTGGGATTAGAGGTGTGTGCCACCATGCCTGGATACATAGGTCATATTATAAAGAAAGTAATTAGGAAAATGAACCAAGAAAAAAAAAAAAACTGTGTTAAATAAAAGGTGGTATTTGTTCAGCTGTGTAAATGTATGTACTTATGCTAAATTCTCATACATGTGTAGATGAATTATAAGATTAAACTGAAAGCTTTTTTTAGAATATAATAAAATACTATTCAATTCTTGGTTATATTAGAAACAATAAAGTTTGTATTTAAGTTATTCAAAAACACTTTTTAGTTTCCTTTTACCCTATGAGATTTATTATAATTTTTTTCTTTATAATTTAACTAAATACTTTTAATCTTGCTTGTGCTATAAATATATTTAAGAAATTGTTTGCTTACACAAAAATGAAGAAATACATATCAGTTTGGTCACAGTGAGTGACTAAAGTCTTTGAAGTGTCTGTTTTACAATAGTGAACTTTGGTTAGCTGTTCTTTTGGTTAGCCATTCTTCTGCATATGCCACAAAACTTAAAGTTGAAAGATTTACTCAATGATGTTAGCCATAAAAAATACACATAGGAAAAAATGACATTTTGTGACAAAGAAGTTGATTAGGCTATGGCTCTTCAAGCTAAAACGTTTTTAAAATATCAAGCTTTTATAAAAGTTTATGGAGCTAATATTCAAGAGAGATTCTAGTTATAATTATAGCATATGGTTTAATGTCTGTAAATGATGGGGAACATCAGTAAAACATTCTCACATCTTTAAAAAAGTAGGAAAAGCAGAGACCACACCCCCACCCCCTCTCTTATTACCCAGAATAATGTCTGGAGCATAGTAAATGCACCATCAATGTTTGATAAGTGAATGTATGAAAGATAAATTCATAAAAGCTGAAGGAATGAGTAAAGTGATAAAGGTAGGAACTGAATCCATATTAAGGTTATCTATGGGATAAAATAAGCCCAAATGTTGGTAATATGGGTGAACAATTTCTATAGACCTCAATACCAAAGGAAAATGGGTACACAGGGAGAAAGAAACTTTGGAAGTAATAAAAATCACCATTCACCTCATTTGTAGTACTAAAAATTCAGCAAATGATAAGATGTGTATTGAGTAAAGCTAGAAAGACAAAATAAATGTTTTCCTAATGGCTTCTTAGTTAAGACTGAATCCGCATGTTCATTTCTACGTCCAATTGTGTGTTTGTGATGTTACTTTTGATTGTGTTTGCAATTCATGAAATGTCAAACTTGGACAGAAATGAAATGTTTTCTTTTCTATAATGTCCTAATTTCTTTTGTGCTGATTACGTTAGAAAACTACCAAACAGAGAAGAATCCCAAAAGAATAGCATTATGGCTGTGATTGGATTTCAACAGTCCCTTGATCTATCCATTTCCTATACTTTACCCTTGGAATAACAAATACCAGAGTTCTAAATAGATTAATTTCAAATAAGAACTGTTTTTAAATTAAATAAATATCTAAAGCCAAAATTCAAGTTAATGCTGGCACATGATTTTCTGTATATGATTTGCATTCTTATTTTAAAAATAAGCTCTATCCTCTGATGCCCTGCCCTGTGGATGTCAGTCAGAAGGAACGGACCTTTCTGTATGATTTAAATTGACCTTAATACAAACTCAACTGTAATTTGTCTTCACTAGCATGCTTGTCTCATGTCTAGCGCCCAGCGAGTGGTTATAATCCCAGAGATATTTGTAATTATTGTTGACCTTCTCAGGGTTTCTCGTATGTCCTTAAAAGCAAATCATTATGTTGTTCATAAAATGTCAGTAAATTTCAGCCCATAATATGTCAGTATAGACAACATCAAGTCATTTTCTTATCTACCAATTGAAAAATTCTATCTATGAAGTATACTCAAAAAACACCAAAAAATTAACATTGATATCTTTGTTAAAATTGATATACAAATATTAAATTTCTAGTATCTCAAATTTGGTTATGCTATAGTTTAAGGAATCTTTCTTTGGCAGACTGATCTACTAATGTAAATAATCTGTCAGGTATGACTGGCCAAAGAAGAGGAATAAAATGACAGAGAATTAGGTAGATGCAGCAATTTGAATTAAATTTTTCACATTGATAAGTTTCCAATTGACTTCAGTTATTCAACCAAATACAACATAAATAGCATGTATAATAGCAACCCTTCCCCCATGTAGCGCTCTCCCATTGTACCTATAGGTGCTAAATCTTTCATAACTTTCTCCTTAATGAACTTAATTTCTCTGAAAATAAAACTTCTCTTTTCTAAAAACACAAAAAATACTAACTTATTTTAGTCTTTCCAAAATATAGACTATAAATATATACAATACTATTCTCTATATAAAATTGCACTGAACTAAAAATGAATTCTACTCACTACATTCTAAACATAGCACACAAAAAATAGACAAGGGGACTGGAGAGATGGTTTAGCAGTTAAGCCATTTGCCATTTGCCTATAAAGCCAAAAGACCCAGGTTCAGTTCTCCAGGTGCATGCATCTGGAGTTCATTTTCAGTGGCTGGAGGTCCTGGTGTGCCAATTCTCTCTCTCTCTGCTCTCTCTGCCTCTTTCTCTCTCAAATAAATGAATAAATAAATAAGAATTACTATTTAAAAAAGAATTAGCCCTTGCGTGCTAATGCCTCCCAGTGTTATTTACAATTACCTGTGATATAGAAATGGTGAGTACTCTCCTACCTCAGCCCTCTTCTAATAAGTATCCCTAAGCATAAAATTCAGATTTATTCTTACATTGTGCTTCTACCCACACTAACCTTCAGAACCCCTAAACCAGAGACAAGGTGTCCCTACTTCTGTCTCTTCAAGCTCTACCTGTCTTTCTCCGTTATTTCATAACAGTGCTTTCTCTTAGCCACCTCTATGGCTGACATCATGAGCACTATGTACCTATTCATTCCACTATAGGCTGATATCCCAGGTACTTTTGTCACTCTTTCACCTGTCTATCCCCTTCACACATCCAAGCCTGGTTTCATTTCCAGAAAAGCCTGATCCCACCCTGGTTTCACAGCTCCTTCCTCCTGGTGAACTAAGTGTCCGAGGAGGTCACCACCCTCTTTCTGACAAGGTAAGAAGACCTCAGACACTGTGATCACCCATCCCTATAGGGGCATATACAGACAGTGCTCCTGGAGTAATGGCATGGAGATGGTAACACAAAGGCTCAGAGGGTATGACTCTATGAAGCATAAATTTTTGGAGCATCTATTATGCAGAAAGGGCCATCATACAATCACCATAGTATAGAACAGTAAGTCAATAGTATTTATTAAGTACTGGTCTTGTGTTTGGTATGAATATGAGAATCCAGAGAACTCACAGTTACTCACACAGCCTACCTCCCTTTCCCAGAAGAAAGTGTTCTATTCCTCAGGAAATTACAATAAAACATGGTAGATCTAAGATCAGTGAACCAAGAAGGTTTCCTGGGGAAGCATCTAGGGTTCAAATTGAACAACTCCTAGAGGCATTATCCAGGATTTCTTAAAAGAGTTAGACTAGCCTTGTTTTTGCCTGTTTGTTCCTTATGTAGATAATATAAAAATCCTGTAAAGGCATGAGAATATCTACAATTTTAGTCAAATGACAATTCAACTGCATAATATTAAAAGATTTTGAAAGGCATAGTGAGACCATTACCAAAGCAATAATATTCTTTAATTAAAATGGGAAAATACATTTGTGCTCAAAATAACACCTTACAAAAAAATCTTTTGGACCCTAATGCCAGTTTATAATAAAGAATAGCACTGAATTGTAGAAGGAATTAACAAAATGGCAATGCTGGGCTTTTAATAATTAGTGGTGAATACATTAAAAACACTAGGAGTTTTATATGAATGAAAATGCATAATTTTACCCATTAGATGTTCCAAACATTAGTTGGAGACATGCATTTCTGAATAGATTCCCTCTTTTGGCTTCATTTTAATGGTAGTTGTGAATGAGTTGAGCATCAGATATGCATTTTGCAATATAAAGTCTCTTCACAGAAAAGAACCTTTAAACCTCCAGGGCTTACATTCTCAGTTATATAGCCCCAATTATCATCTGCATGAAAAAGTGGTTTAATCTCAGTACTTGGAACTCTATGTACAGAGCAAAATCAATGAATGAATGAAGTGAAAGTAATTGTTCCCTTAGAGAGACATTTAAAAAAGCCATGTTTACATGAATGAATTTTAATCACTACTATCAATTAATAAATTGAAGTGGGAAGATTGCTAATAGACAGAAAGGGAAGTAAAAGCTATTGTTCCTGAAACTTCTTTAAATATTTTATTACTTACTGTCACTCTATGGGGTAGGTTTTATTATCTTGGTTTTTATAGATGAACATTGAAGCACTAAGATGCAAAAGTAGGACCAGAATTCAACTGGTCCTGTCTGAAGCCTACCTTATTTTACTATATTATATGCCTGCCCTAAGTCTGATTAGTCATGAAATACTAGATCAAATTATGGTTTCCCATTTGGAAAACCATTTAATGTACTTTTCTACTCTACCATTGGAAAACTTTTCAATAAGGAGGCAGTTAGTCAATTTAGTCATTATTCTGAGCTTGGGCCCTGAATTATTTTTTCTTATTGTTACTGTGACCAAATTCCTAACAAGAAACTGTTTAAGAAAGGCAGGGTTCATTTCTACTTGTAGTTCTAGGAGATACACTGCATGATGGCAGGACATGTATGACAGCTGAAGCAGGAAGCCAGTTGGTCACATTATATTTATAGTCAGAAAGCAGAGGGTGGACAGGAAGTTAGGCTGGACTACAAAACCTCAAGGCCCACTCCAAGTGACTTACTTCCAGCAAAGCTTCACCTCCTAAAGGTTCCACAACATTCTCAAAGACTGCCATCAACTTGGGACAAATGTTCAAACACATGAGCCTACCATGGGTAGTCTGTGTGTTTCACATTCAAACCACAACAGGGGCTCATGCACACTCTATGTTTGTGTTCTGTCCTGTTAAGAAAGCCAGCAGGTACAGACAACAAACTAAACAATGTGTGTGCAAAAATGGGCATGGTGATTTTCTGTAACCTTCTCCTTGCTTGGAGAAAACTGACCAGAAGCAGCTTATGTGGGGAAAGGGCTTATTTTAGTTAACAGTTTTAAGGAGACTTTTCTTATAGGGGCATAGGGGTGTGACAGGTCCTAGTGGGGATCCTATATCATCAAAGGGAAGGAATTAGTCTATCTACTGGGCATGGAGCTAGGCTATATTACTCCAAAGCCCACCTCTAGGAGCACACCTCTTCAAGCAAGACTCCACCACCCAATGGCCCCTCAGTTTTTTTCAATTAACCACCAGCTGAGGACCAGTATTCAAAGTAGATGATCAACATAGACCACACTTCATTCAAACCACCAGCATTTTGACCCAATAAAACTGAACAAAGGGACAGAAGGGAGTAAGTGAATTATCAAGGAATTGTTTTTGGTCTTAGGCTTCAGACTACCCACAGGGAAATGTAAAAATGCAGGACTTCCATAGGTTTGAGAGATTACTGGGTATGAAATAGGGAAGGATGAGTGATAGGAGCCAGAATTGATTAATGTATAGAATGAGAAATTCTTTATCTGCCTCTGTTCATTTTGTATTTTTTTAATATATGGTGCTGTATATATGGTATAGTGTGGTATTGTGTGGTATATGCATGTGTATGTAATGATGTGATGGGGTGCCTATGCAGTAGCTTGTGGTGCCAATAGGCTTGCCTATGGTAGTCAGAGGAAAACATCAGGTGCTTCCCTCCAATACTCACCTGTCAGTTTTTCCTTAGGCTAGAATCTCTTACTGGGCCTTATTGGTTTCCATGAAAAATATAACATTTCAAGTGAACATGGTCATTGCAAGGAGTTAGGTCAGGTCCACCCCTCATTTACATTACAGATAAATGATATCCTTTGGATCCTTGAGACAGTCCTACTTTAAGCTTCAATGTTAGTGCTCCATCCCTGTTTTGCTATTGAGCCTTGGTGCATTATTTTCCTTTTGAAAATTAAAAGTCAATAACTTTTTTGATTACTCTTAAGTTACAGAAGAAACAAAGCCAAATTTGAATAATAATAATTATAATACTTTAATGGTTTTCAATTTTCTCTTAGGATGTATTTCTCTTCATGGAAAGCCCACTTGATAATTAGTGAATATTTCATCACAAAAAATAAGCTTGCTTTCAAGGATATGGCTATAGGAAAAATAATAAATTGTGCTTAAGAGGGCACTCTTGAAATGATAAGCTTCTAAAAAGATTTATTTATAAGATCCATGAAAAGTAACAATAAACGTGGAATAAATTGATGCTATCTAATTTAATGGCATGCTTTGCATAATTAAGACTTGTATTTTATAGACTTTTTCTCAATTTAAATTTCATGAGATACAATTTTCAGGACACTGAAAAGTGTTACTATTTTGCTATGAATTTCAGAGATACTATATATTCCAAAAGTTAAAACATTTTCAGCAAGGCATGGTGGTGCAAGCCTTTAATCCCAGCACTTGTGAGGCAGTTAGGAGGATCTCTGTGAGTGTGAGACAACCCTGAGACTACGTAGTGAATTCCAAGTCAGCCTTGGCTAGAATGAGATCCTACCTTTAATAATAAAACAAAACAAAACAAAAAATGTCTTCATTTCATGCATAAGGAACTATGGCATTCTATCTATATATAGCACATTAAACAGGCATATTCTTGAGTGAAACTGCATTCTAGACATATTTTCCTTGCTTGATTATTTCATCTTTATTTTAATCATAAGGCCTTCTTGGAAGACAGTATAATCTCATTTTGGCAACATAGAATTCCTGGAGATTTATTGCTAAATTGGGTAACTTTGATATTTAAATATTAAAGTCATTATCTACATAATCCTGATACATTATAAAAACATGTTTTTATTTAATATAACTTTTCATCTGTATATAAACCCAAAAATCTCCTTTGTTTTGGGAACTGAGGTTAATGGATTTCATTGAATATATTTTTGTAGGCCCCATTAAGCAATAGTACAGCCACAAGTTCATTCTATTTTATAACAAATCTTAGAGATAGGATCTTTGCAAAGGTAGTGAGAGAAAAAATATATGTGAGCTAATCTAATATATCTCTGTTCTATGGAAATATCCTCCCCACAGGACTCTCATAAGGAGCACTACTAGTAATGATTTTAAACTTCTAACCTCTGCATCTGAGGCAAGAATGTCTATCATTTAAACTCATTTAGTTAGTACCAATTTGTTATGGTAGCCTTCACATATTAATGCAGGATTTAACTGTCTGCCAACTGAAAGATCAGCAGTACCCATGGTTAAGTTTTGGTCAGCTCACCTCATAATACACACTTGTTTTATTATCAATGTACTCCAGTTGAGTCACTGTGTCTTGTGAAATGATTGAATATTTCCCAAAGCATCACCTACATATCCATGAATCTGGCTGATGTGATGAATTTTAATTTCCCTGGAGCAGAGATTCCATATAAGCCTAAAGTAATATAATTATGGTCAATTTTAGGGCTAGGATATCAACCACTGTGGTTTTCTCATGAAGACTATCTGAGCAAAACTATTTTTATGAACTGTAGAATCTTTTAAGGGAGACATATTTAATCAGCAATGCTATATGGAAAATAATAATGCTACCTTTGAAGAATCTCCTCTAAAACTGAGGCAGTAGATTTCTCCCTCAAATTTAATTATTTAGTATGCTTCCCCCATTGTAAAATTAAAGAGGAAAGTGATTTTTCTATGAAAAACAAAGATTGCTAAGGGATAAGAAAATAAGTCAGTGGGTAAATTACTTGAAGATCTAGCATCAGAGCCTGAGATATATGAACAGTACTCACATAAATTGTTGGGCATGGCATTTGGAGCATGTAATTCTGGCATTGGGATGGCAGAGACAGGAGTCTGCCTGTAACTCTCTGGCTAGCTAATAAACCCTAATTGACAACTAAAGGTCAGTGAGAGACTCTGCTTAAGAAGTGAATAGCCTTCCCGAAGATAACACATAAGGTTGTTCTCTCAACTTACATTCATGTGAACACACACACACATACATATGCATGCACACACCACACAGAAACATGCAAAGAAAGGATTTCGAGTAATCTTTTATTAATGTTTTCCAAAGTGCAAACTCTGAATAGCAAACATCTTGTAAAGCATAGCCTAGAGTGGCAGGATCAAGAGAACTGGTTCAAGAGTCTATAAAAAATTATACACTGTCAGTCAGCTAGTGCTCTAATGCTGTTTTCTGTGATCCACTATGACCTGGTGATACTAATACAGTGGTAATACTTAAGGAATCTCTGTAAACAAAGCTTATAAAAACATTCGCCTCTCAGAACTAACTGCTCTGCTTAATGTAAATGTCAAAGTGTGAATTTGTTGTGTTTTATCTTCAAATGAAATCCTCTTCTGATGCTACAGGAATTCATAGTTGCTTGTATGCTGATTCACCAACAATTTGGGGTGTTCCCAGATCCTTGTCCTATGAATTTGAAGAATGAAATCCACAGATCAAAAAATAAGGTTCATAAAAAAAATTAAAAAGAAATAAATAAAGTAGAAAGACTTTATTACAGTTTAAAGCTTTAGGAGGACAAAGAAAAGGGGGTTTCAGCCTAGAAAATCAGAGTAGGAAACAGTGTGGAGCTCTTGCCCAGGGAGACATGAGGGGGTTTGAGAAGCCCCATGAGGAAAGAAGGCAGAGCTCTTGTCCAGAGAGGCAACAGGGGATTTGAAAAGCCCACCATGAGACTTAGATCTAGATACTTATGGGGAGTGGCTACATGAGGAAGACCAGGTCAGCAGGTTACTATGGACAAAAACCAGATTTTACTGCTTTGCCAGTAATCTTAGGTAAGGATCAGAGTTTCTGTCCTCTACTAAAGGTGCAAGCTTAATCTATAAATCCTCTCTGGAGGGTGTAACATCCAGGTTTCTGCAAACTTTACGACATTTCTTGCTTTTTGTCAAGGAGTTGAAAATACTATTCAGGGCTGGAGAGAGGGTATTGTAAGGCACTTACTGCAAAGCCTAAGGACCCAGGTTTGATTTGCCAGGACCTACATAAGCCAGATGTACATAGTGGCACATACAGCTATAATTTATTTTCCGTGTCTAGAGGCCCTGCTGCAGCCATTCTTTCTCTCTCTTTCTCTCCCTCTCTAATAAATAAATAAAAGTAAAAACTTAAAAAAATACCATTCAATTTTGGAATTCTGTTACCCTTACTGCCTAACCAATTTCTGTCTCCTATCACTTAAAAGCTCATTGAAATGAAATAGAATTTAATTGCTCCCTGTAATGCTGATAGTCTCAATATCAAGAGCTGGCCATGGTTGATTCTGAGGAAAGCATCTCTCTCTCTGCCTATAGCAGTAATAGAAACTGGAGTCCTGATAGAACCCATTAAGCATACTGCCCACTTATTTTTATTTTTATTGCTCAGTAAAATGACTGCTCAGCTGCAAAACCAGAAACTTTACAAAGAATAACGGGGCAAGATGAAAAAGTTTAATCACTTCCTATTTAGTTTATGTCTTTGTTGTTAAATACTGTTCTGTGTTTTAAAAAAAACCTTTTATTACTTGCCAACAAGTCACATTTATTCCTCACATAGAATTTATGAACAATCATAGGCCTACTTGGATAAATAGAGATAAAAAAGTTGGTGACTAAGCAATATGTAATCCTTTTAAAACTCCAATTATGAGTGGACTTGAGAAAACTTTTTTTGTTTAACCCAGTTTCAGTTATTTCACATCAAAGAAGAATCAGGATGAAATGGTTCCCCAGCCTCTGGATGTGTGCAGCTTCAGCAGCAGGTTTCTCAAGCTCTCTGAGCTTCTTAGAAGAATGAAGTTGTATAAAGTATTATTTATGCTTACTTAATTGCTCATGTTTTTGAAATATGGGCATCAGTAAGTTGACATTATTTTCAGAAATGTGTAAAGGAGCTCTGAGCTCATTTAGGAGTGATTTGAAAGACACAGAGAACTATATCCTTTCCCCTGTAGATCAAAAGATATAAACACACATAAACACACACACACACACACACATTCATATGGGCTGGAGAGATAGCTTAGTGGTTAAGGTGCTTGCCTGTGAAGACTGAGAACCCAGGTTCAATTCCTCAGGATTCATGTAAACCAATTGTACAAGATGGCACATGAGTTTGGAGTTATTTTACAGTGCCTTGAAACTCAAGTGTGCCCATTCTCTCTCTCTCTCCATATATATATATATATATATATATATATATATATATATATATATATATGTATGTGTATATATATATCCAATAAATAAATACAAATATATTTTTAATAAAGACACACATACCCATGATCTCTAAACTCTCTAAATCTTCAAGCTGAATTTCCTTCATGAAATATGTCTGCATCCATAAGATATGCGAACTTATTCAAGAAAGCCACAAATTTTAGTAAGTCTTTTAAAATCTATTCTAAGTATTTAAAATGACCTAAAATATTAGGGATCAAGTTAACAAAAAGCCCAGTATAATATTATTTGTGACAGTGGGAAATTATAAATAGGTTTCCCTCAAATATATTAAATATTACTTCATTAAGGACAAAAATATTCTGTGGCTATGTTCCTGTTGCAATCAGGTTTACATTGCTGGTAGAAATCACCCAACCAAGAGCAGCTAGTGGAAAAGAGAGGTTTATTTTGGCTTACAGACTCTAGGGGAAACTCCATGATGGCAGGGGAAAACAATGGCATGAGCAGAGGGTGGACATCACCCTCTGGCCAACATCAAGTGGACAATAGCAACAGGAGAGTGTGCCAAACACTGGCAATGGGACACTGGCCATAACACCCATAAGTTTGCCCCCAACAATAACACTACCTCCTGGAGGTGTTAATTCCCAAATTTCCATCAGCTGGGAACCTAGCATTCAGAGCACCTAACTTTAAGGGGATTACCTGAATCAAACAACCACAATTCCCAATCCAAATATGGAAATAGCATTGAATCTATATTACAAATTTGTATTACCTAAAATTAAAGATGTGTGTAAATGAGTGTACTTCATTGTAGTTTGATTTCAAAAGCTTCTGAGGAAGTCAAATTCCTCATGTCACTGCTGATGAGTTTTACATTCTAAAATATCACATTTCTATATCTGTTCTATAAAAAACAAAGCAATTGTTTTATAATTATCCTTTTCATATAAACAGATAAATTTTTCTTATAAATAGAAAGCCTGGCTTTGCAACTGCTTGTATTTATAGACCAATATAAATATGTTACTTGCTTTAAAACCCCAGAGAAGTAAAACTTGAGAGATACTGAAATCTTCTTATATTATTTTTGGTTTCCTGAAAGTAACTTTCAGGAATGTAAAGAATGTCAAGAATTCACCATGTGATGTCAGTATGATTTTAGGTAGAAGTTTTATTTGAAATTATTATTAAGGAATTTATTTACAAGAAGAGAGTATGCATGTGTGGCATGGGTTGGGAGGAGTATTATGTGAAGTAAAATACAAGCTATAGGGACATCTCAGTGGTATGATTGTGATGTCATGTGATGATTAATTCTTAAGAAAGAGTTCATTCCCATGAAATGTCTTTGAGGAAAAGAAACTAATGAAACAAATACACAAAACAAAAATAAAAATACTTATTAGAGTCACCAAATCAAAGACAGCTAATGGTTTTGCAACATTCAGACTGAAAACTTTGTGTTTGTGCGTGTGTGTGTGTGTGTGTGTGTGTTCAAATAGTTTGTCATTACTTAAGGCTGTTTTGTTTCTGTGGGTTTGCATTCAATGACATTGGAACAATTTACTACAAAAACTGGTAGGGCTAGGTAAGGCACTTCATTTATGCAAATCTGGCTGAGAAAGTAAATGTCAACAAAAGATAAAGTGCTAGGAAATTAATTCACAAAAAGAAATGATTATGTTTCTTTCTATTCAAATCTAGTTGCTAGGGGGAAAAATGACTACTACAATTATCTAGAAACTGAATCCAAGAATTTGGGAGATTTTCTCTATATTTCAGCCACAAACTTTTGACATAACCAGAAATAGCCTATCTTATAGATTGACCAAATCATAGATTCATCAAAGAGCATAGGTTATTTGCCTGAAATAAGCCTGATTGTCATGAGATGATCAGCTCATTGGTCATATATATATTAATTTCTAATTCTAACACATCCCATGGTAGATAGTGCCAGCTGACAATTTGATATGGACTACTTGCGTATGTAAGAGACCCTGGCCATGACTCTTAACAAGAAGTTCTATTCAAATAGCTATGCTTATTAAGTTTAAAGTGTGTGGTAGTTTGAAGACCCCATAGTCTCAGGTGTTTTGTTAAAATTAAGTTTATAATGAGAGGCAACTAGCTAGTTAGATAGCTTTAATATTATGTAACCACTTTCTTTTTTCATCTAATCATGCCTGAATCTCAGGAGACTCAGACATTATGCTCTGCACTCTGACAGCCTGGCTCTAGCTGGGCTGGGGAGCCCAGGAAAATTCTTTACCTGAGCAGTCAGTGCTCCATGATAGGTTTTGCAAAGTCCTGGAATATCTAAAATATCTCAGGTTTCCACTGGTAGCCATCGTCCATTTTAATGGCCTGGCTGGCCTCTCTAAATAGGATCATCAACCTGATTTAAAAGATACAAAGAAAAAAAAAAGACACAGAGAACTGTATCCCTTTCCTTATAGATGAAAAGATAAAAGCAGATATACCCACACAACTATAGTGATGAGAAAGAGAGAGAGAAAGAGAGAGAGAGATCGAGATCACTGTGCTTTAATAGATGCAGAGAAATTTTTCTTTTTCCCTGCAGATGAAACGATAAAAGCACATACACACACACTGAAACACACAAAATAATCTCTATTATCTATTGCCTGTCATTTTCTTTCTTCAAAACGGATAAAATCCAGGGTTTAAAGTTTTGGGACTTTTCTTGAATTCACAAAACCCTGTTACAGTACCTTTGTTCTCTATCCTCCTATCTGGAAGAGGTGTCACTAAGGGGTGGGCTCCTGGATTCCAGCTATAAGGTATGATTGGGGGAAGACTTTCATTCCAGTCCAAAGGTTGGTAGAGAGCAATCTGAGCCATGGTGGCTAGTGTTTGCTCATGTTGCTGTTTCTCTTTCTTTCTCTCTCTCTCTTTATATATGTATGTGTATATATATATAAAATTTTATAATATAATATCTATACATCATATAAATATATATTTTATATAATAATATATATACCATTTATAGTCTCTCTCTACATATATATCATATATATATAGATATAAATTATATATATATATATATAATTATATATATAATTTTTTTAAATCTTAAGTAAGTAGGTTCTTCTTCCATTGATGGACTTCCCCTGGTCTCTGTATGCCTGAAATTAATCCCTTCCTCCAATAAACAATGCCTGGTTGTATGTTTTTCCCAGCAAAATGGAGCTGGCTGAAACAGTTAATTTGGTACCAGAAAAATGTGTTCTTACTGTGATTAAACTGACCATGTGGACTTTGGTCTTATGGAACTTGTGTGCTGGAAAACTGTGAATGGGCTTGGTGCATGGGACTGAAAAAGTCTTAAAGTATGGTAAGCAAAATTTTATGAGCTATTCTGGTGAGAATTTGAAAACGTTAATGCAGAAAGGATTGTCTTGGCTTGTGGACTTTAAATAGGTAGGAGACATAGCAGAGAACTTTGTTGGAACTCAGATACTGGCATAAAGGCTGGCTCTGTTCTGTTGCCCATGCCTAGAGAGTTTGTTTAAGGTTAATTTAAAAGTAATGGCTGGTGTTCTTGGTGAAATTTAAAACTGAAATATGACAATTTAAAGTTGGAAAAATTCAAGCAAGTTTAAAGTTATAGGCACAGAGATTAGTTTAAAATTGTTGACACTGCTACTGTCAAACAGGTAACCACTATTAAAGGTGGGCCAAATGGTTTAAATTTAAACAATGGAATAGATGCCTGAGGGTGAAGTCCACCCAGGGAAGAATGAATGGTAGAAATACAATGAAAGTAGATATGAAGGTAGATTTTCTCAAGTCTCAAGGTCAAGATTTATTTCCCCCTAGATTAACAGTGGCTGTGTTTCTGCATACCTGGTGTTGGATTGGATGCATGAAAAATGCATGGAAGTGTGTCATGGAGTACAAACAATTCCAGAAACCACTGCAGTACCTGAAGCAGAGTGATGTCTTAAAGAGGCCAGTGAGGCCATCTTGCAGTGGAGACCTGATGGTGTTTTGGATATACCAGGACTGCACAAAGGCTAGCTTGGAGCACTATTGGCTCAGGATGAAGGGTTTCCCTGGCTCCTCAGCCCAACTGTAGGAGAGAAAATAGAAATTACAGAGACTGTCATCACTCGTTATGGATGTTGGACTTGAACTACAGATGTTTATGTTTACCTGCTGGTTATTGATTTCATGTTGGTTTAGTCTCTCTTCGCTGTGCCTTATTGCAGTGAAAGTGCTTACTCTGTGCCACTATGTTTTGTATAACTTGTTTTGATTTCATAGTTAAGAGATAATCTTAAATTTCAGATGACTCTTTGGACTATTGAACAATCTTAAAGTTGGGAAAGCTCATAGGACTTTTGATGTTAGACCAAGTGCAATTTGCATTGTGAGATGCTATTGAGTCTATGGGGGACAAGGGCAGAATTTAGTTACTTGAGAGTGATATTATAAATGAATTGCCCCATAGACTCAAGTGCTTTATTAAATTTAAGCTTGTAACTTGGGTCTCAAGCTATCTGGTTAGAAGTGGTGTCACAGGGGACAGATCCTACAGTCAAAACCTAACTTGTGTTTGGGGGCCAACCTTCACTCTAGCCCAAAATTTTATAGAGAGCATTTTCCAGCTCTGGCAGTTCATGACTGTCGGTATTGGTGTTTGCTTACTACATTTTTTTTAAACCTATGCTTGGGTATATGGAAATAAGCACCTTTGTCCACCATTGATAAAAATGAAAGAGTATCCCTTTGCTCATAAAATCACATGTTGAAGTCAATCTACAGGCTGATCATTATATTTGGAAATAGGTCATATGGTTTGGAGCTAATTGGGTTTAGAGTAAATCATGATGATGGGAAACTAATGATGGAATTAGTGCTTTCATACCAACAGGCACTTAGAATTATTCATTTTGGTTGAAGATTTAAGATATCTTTCTTTTTTCAATCTCAAAGTTTTTAATTTGTTTGGGATTTTTTGTCTTTTTTCTGGCATCAGATTGAACCAGAGACCTTCCACGTGATACACATGCACGTTCCCACTGAGCTGCATTCACATTCCCCAGGAAGTCTTTCCTTACTTACCATGACCATCTAAAATTCCAGGCTTATTAGAGAAGCATACACAGACATATATTTACTACTTTAAGTAATACAACTCTGATTTTAACATTTTCTCATATCATAAACTGTGTTTGATTTGTTCCTCTTTTTGTACTTTGATAAGAAGTCATCATGGGGTTATGTTGACATTTTTGTTGACTCTACTTAGCAACAGTTAAGTAGTACCACTCTCTTCACTTATAAACAAATGCAGCAATGTTAGACACATTACTAGTACTCATTTCAAAAGATGCTGGAAATATTACTAAAATCCATATGTTTTTCTTCAAAACAATAAATAGATTCTTCATCACAGTTTTTCTTGTTTCCTTTACATTCATTATATAAAAGCTAGCGTTCTGAATAGCAACTATTAAATTGAAAATAAAAAAAAATAATTAAAAGGGAGGAAAAACTGATTTTCAAAATACAAATAGATAGTTTTCAGATAGATTTTTAGTAAATAATTAGGTAACTACTATCCTAGCAAAGTCAGTTTGTACACAGTACGAATGTATGCCCACAGTTCTACAAAAGGGAAGTATGAGATCAAGGCAGAGGCTGGTGAGGGCCGGTGTCTTCAGGGACACCTGCCATTTTACTTCTACTTCTCTCACTTGGTAAAAAGGATTAAAGGTCGTTCTTAACCTGGGCTATTTTGCAAGCAAATACCTTTAACCACTGAGCTGTCTCTTCAGCCCTAACCTTCTTTTCTAGCAGCTCAAATTCCAATCATAATCAAATCATCTTCCAAATGTACAGTTACCTGAAGCCCTCTCCTTGGACAAAAGGATTTCAATATATGTTTTGGGGACACACACATTATAACCACAGAAGTGAGAGAGTACTGCTCTTGCACATCCATAACATGTGTGAACTGTTCCCAGAACCTGCACATTAATAATAGAAACTGACCTTGCGAACTCAAAAGTACTTCTCATGTAGGGCCATGACACCTCAGTCACGTGGAGACAAGACTGCAATCTGATATTTCCTTTTAAACATTAAAAACAATGTTTATAAAGTTGATGGGCTTTCAGGCTGTTCTGATTGATGACTGCTCATGAAACAACCCTACGAAGCAAAACATTTGCATCCCAGATGCAGCAGTCAGACTATGTGGTGGTTGGGGACAGGCACTCCAAAATAAAACCAAAGTTGTTTATATATCCACCCAATTTTGGAAGTCCACACTCCCACCTGGTCTTAGAGCATCAAAGTCTTGCTCCATGAATCCCCATGGTGGTGCATGTGTTCTGCCTCTTTCTCTCTCATATAGCCGATTCTCTTTAAGCAATGAACTTGAGGGACACAGCAGATCTCACTCACAGTCTGCCAGTAGAAAAAGAGTGACTCAGTTGTTTCATAGAAAACTGGGGTGGGGTCTTTCCTCATAGTTCAAAAGACAGTGGTACTATTTACCATTCTTGTGGCTGTGGTAAAATATCTGACGAAAACAGTATGAGGAAGGAAAGGTTTATTTTAGTTTTTATTTCCAAGGGATGCAAGCCATCACGTGATGGTGTAGGAGGCATGGTGGAAGGAACACGTAGCAGCCGATCCATTCAATTCACGAGGAGGAAGTGGAGGGGGTGAATGCCAGTGCTCAGCTCACTTTCTCTTTTTATGAAGTCTTGGACCCAAGCTAATGCCATGGGGTTGCCAACCTTTAGGGTATGTCTTGCCACCTCAATTAACCCTCACAGATATGTCCAGTGATTTGTTTCCATGGGTGATTCTCCATCCTGTCCCATTGACAACCAAGATTAATCATTACAATGAGGCTTGGCTTATGGGTCTGCCTATGACTGGAGATAAGGAACTGACCTATATTCTAGCTTCACAACTGGAGAAAGAAATGCACTTTATGGGAAGAGTACAATAAATGGTGGGCAATAAGGAGTTTTAGATAATATTAAGAACAAAAATTGTGTATTTGAACTCTCCCAACAGATTTTGTGGTCAAAATATCTTCTGAAATTTCATTATAATTATCAAATGTCCCTCAAATTTGAGAAAAAAGCTCATAATGTGAATTTGAGATTTCCATTGAAACTGACACAGAAACAGTTTCCAGTTTGCAATAAACATAATTTCTATCCTTGAAAGAGAATTGTTTATCTGTTTTCAGAGTGTGCATTACTCTTAAAATGTATAATTTCTGTGGTTCAAAGTATTAATATTCTGATTAAGATAAATATGATTATTGTGACATAAGTAATTGTTGACAATTCTCATAATTTACCATGTCCTGCAAAATATTTCCATGCTAAATATATATTTGCAGAAACACTCAACTTGTTTTTCACAGTTCTCTGACTGTAATGCATTTGCATTTAGCAAACAGTGGGACTAGTTACATACCTACAAGATAAAGATTATTTTAAGCTCATCTTCAATTGACTTTCTATAGAGCTCTTATTTACACACATATTTTTGGAACTCTGAAATGGAGTAAGATTCATTCTTACAAGTAATTGTAAATTATGTTTCAAATGTTGTTTGGTAATAACATGTATTTAATAATCCCATTGGGATTATATGTCTCATTTCTTTCCTTTGCTTTCCAAATATCAATGAACTATTGTGTAAAAGTATTTCATAAACACATACATAGTGAAATACTTTCATGTAATAAAAATGTGGTGTGTTACTGATATCAATCTTGAATATAGGTGTCACCCATCAGTATCCTGGCAAGCATTGGACTACATAGAAGTAGTAATGTGTGAGTGCACTTGGAGTCTCTTCAAATAATCAATATGGCATGATGAGGTTAAGTGACTACCGTCGGGAGGCTTCTTATTTATTCTACTTTGCATAGGCTGATGGAGAAGCCATTCTTTTGAGCCATTATGCAAGAAGCATCTTATTTTGCTTTATAGGACAGATTACCATTTCCTTTGAACTTGATTCTGGCTGGTAATCAAAGTAATTTTTATGAAGTCAAAAGGAATAGAACTTATAGGCATGGGGAATAGTGTTTTATATCATGATTTCTCTGCTCCAAGTGTCAACTTTCAAAAAGTGTAGCCCATGTCAAACTACTCAATAATATTTACCTTACAGTTTTTCACCATACCAATAACTAGATGTTGTCAAACTTAAAGTGCTTCACAAACATTAAATAGTCTAAGATCACACACTGTGTTCCTTGCATTTATCTTGACCAGCTGTCAAGGAAGGCAATTTATTCCCTCTTAATTTTATCTCCTTGGTTCTGTGTGCCTTCTGATGCAAATCTGAATGGAAATTGAAGAGCACAACTTAGCATGTGTCAAACAAAGGCAATCAAGTTTTTTCTTTTAGCAAGAAAACCTTCAGATTATTTCCCAAATACTAATTTTTTTTTGAAGCTGGATACTCAGTATATATTTTCATTATGAGCCTTGATTAATTTTTAAGTGGAACATTTAAGGGTGTAAAGGTAAAAAAAGTAAAAAGAATAATGAAAAAGTAATTTACTATTCACATTATTATTTTCCTCTATTTATAAATTTTACCTTAATGTTCTTATCACAAAGTTCATTAAAATTTGGAAATCATGTCAATTCTTTAAGAAAACATAAAATTCTTATTTTGACTTTGGACATACATTAGTGTTTCATTTTTTTCTGATTAAAAGGGAAAAATATATTAAGTCATGTACCTTCAAATATATGACCAGGTCACAACAAAATTGAGTCAAATTTCATTAAGCTTACATTTTTAGTTTTAAGATAGCAAAATCCAGTGAGATATGAGATACTATTTCAGAAGTTGCTGAAGTGAATCTCAAGGGCAGAAACAATTCTACTTAGTTGTAGTCAAAAGCCTTCCAGAGGTCAAAAACCTAAATATTAACCACATATAAACTTTCAGGTGGGCCAGTCCTAAATAGTCATAATTCATTTACACTCCCGAAAATCATTATTCTGAAGGCTTGATTCACCTGTGACCCCACTGGGCCTTAAATCTCATTTCAAAGCAATCCAATAATTCATCCATTTCAGACCCACCATTAGAAGTGATGGGAATTTGGCACGAAGATCAATGAGCGGATACAGTCTGAGCTCTTTCTGTTTCTTTCTGTCCTTGAGCACCACTTCACATACACCCTCTGAAATCTGTCTGTAAATGTGTCATTCCATCTCCAAATCATTTCCACTAAACTGAGTTCATGAACTTTAAGTACATTTCACCATAGATTTTTTTTTTGCTTTTTTCTTTTGTTTTGTTTTTTAACTATATGTTTGGATTTTAATTTTTTTTTTCTTTATTTGAGAGACAGAGAGAGAGAGAGACAGAGAGAGAGGGTGAGAAAGACGCAGATAGAGATAATGACCATGGGAGGGCCTCCAGCCACTACAAATGAGCTCCAGACTCATGCACCACCCTGTACATCTGGCTTATGTGGGTCTTTGGGACTCAAACCTGGGTCCTTTGGCTTTGCAGGCAAGCACCTTAACCACTATGCCTTCTCTCCAGCCCTGTTTTACTTTTTTTTTTTTTCAGGAAGAAAAAGGAGGTCTGTCATCATTATTATTAATTGCTAAGTAAGGTCATCTAGAAATCCTAATTAAGTATTTTTGCTATTTATATTCCTCATTAGCATTTTAATCTTTTGAAAATATGAGTCTATATTTAACATGTTTTTAAATCTGAAAAACTAGTTTTGCTAGTTGTGCACTGACTAATATGTATTGGATTTTCTTACTTATTGGTAGTCTAAGAATTTTATGGCTTTCAAAAATTTGTTCAGAGTGGGGCCTGGTGGTAAATGCCTTTAATCCTAGCACTTTGGAAGAAGAGGTCAGAGGATCACTGTGACTTTGAGGCCATCCTGAGACTACCTAGTGAATTCCAGCTCAGCTTACCTTGAAAAAACATACAAACAAATTTTTACAGAGCACAGGATGGTGCCATTTTTGGTTGGAACACATTAAGACTCGATTAACAAGAGTATTTAATATTTCTCATATTACTTTAATTTATTCCTCAATACCAGAAAATATATTATGACCATTGTATATACATACATATCTATTTCATGGGTCCATTTCCAGCTTAAATAAATCTTCATCATTAATTATGTGTCTAGTATTTGCTATAGATTACCTAGTTAAAAATAAAGTAAAGTTTAATAGCAACTTTTTAAAATCAAATGAAGTGTAAATAGAATATTTTAAAACAAGTTGTTTTTGAATGCTGTTACTAGGTTGATATTCTTATGATTTTTGTTATTTTATATTACTTATACTTCTAAGAGTGTGTAATTTAAAATTAAGTATAAAGAAATTATTGGCTATTATAAGATTTTCCATCATTATCAGTTCCATGCTATCCAAATATAGTAGTCTCATAATATTGTGAAGGAATTTTGTTCATTTGAACTTTTTATTACTAATTGTGATTTTCCCTCCTAAGTGGATGATATTTTTGCTTGCTTTCAGAACTTTCATATGTACCCAAGTAAAAGGTAAAGGTAATAAAAATTTCTTGGTCCATAAACTTATTCCTGCTGATAATAGTGAGTCTAAGAAGTGGTAATGGAGGTGAGAAATACTTACATGATCATGTAGGATTCAGAGTGAGAGCTAAATAAAGACAATAATTTGTAAGTGGGCTGGGCACATGGGCCTGTCGGTAACAGATGTGTTCTACTGCAGAAAATAGTATACATATCTTACAAAACTCACATATTCTATGATTTTGGTGTAACTATTTGATGTGAATTTCTGAATTATATTTTCCATTCTGGATGTTTGACTAGGAAATGCATCAACGACCACAACTGTAATAGACAACAAAAATGGATCTGTGCCCAAATCTCCTGGAAAAGTGCTAAAGAGGACAGTCACAGAGGACATAGTAACAACATTCAGCTCCCCAGCAGCCTGGCTTCTGGTCATTGCTCTGATAATCACATGGTCAGCTGTTGCTGTTGTTATGTTTGACTTGGTGGATTACAAAAATTTTTCAGGTAAGATCCATGGTATTTGGACTTTAATTTAAAGGGACATTGTTCTCCTTGGGTATAGCTATCATTCCCTTGATACAACTTCCTGAAAAAATTAAACTACTCACAATTGTGCTAGAGGTTCAAGGGAATCAGGTTCCTTCTATTCTTTTCCCTGGTCTGCTCTACTCACCAATTTGAAAATGAAATCAGTGCCTTCAGCTTCAGAGCTGAATAAAGAACAAATCTTATAGTTTCATAAAGATAATAATTAAGACTTATCTTAGGTAGAAAGGTAAATTTTTAAAATATCAACTTAAAAGAGTAACAAGAATTTTATACTTGGCAAAATAAAATCAGAACAAAACACATGGAATCATTTTAGACAAATTGAAGATAGTTTAGGTTACTTCTAAGTGTCTGACATGTGGGCCAAAGCTTCCTTTACAGACACACTCTGTGTTCTACCCGCCAATCCATCTTATTTTGAGTTTCTGAAAGTAGAGAAGGTTAAAAAAATTTTTTAGTATTATTTGTAATGAATTGCTACATCTTGATTGCCCATATATCTTCTGAATTTGGAGTACAATAGGAGTAATGCAATGAAAAAAATATTTTTATTATGCTCATTTGATGAGTAGAGTGTTCATCTGTTTGTCCAAAGATGTTTTATATTTTTAAGTTACACTTAACTATGTCTATGTCTGATACTTATCTGAAATTCTTGATTTATCATGAGTTATTGGAGGAAAAGAATCATTCCAGTGCTCAATAAATAGTCCATAAATAGATGAAGGAATTTATTCCATCCTTGTTTACTACTACTACAATCACGTTATTCATCTTTCATTGTGTGCAGTCACATATAATCTCCCCATCCCTGTCTTCTCTTTTTCCCCCAATAGCAGTGGACTCATTAGTGTCCATACATTATAAATTGTGTTGTATATACTCAGGAATCCTCTATTTCTCATTGTGGAATTTTGCTCATCCACCATTTTCTTATCAATTACTTACGGTAGGTGCTGAGAAACAGTTTATGTCACATGAGTCAGAACTACATTAATACTATCAAGGTAAAGATATCTCTTGTTAGAGTTAGTTTATGGATGGAGAGGTATTACTGAGATGCCTTCTTCCAGCTACATCACTGGTAGTTTTACTTCAGTGGCCATCATCTGTCAGACAAGATCCAGGATGTCAAGCAAAGACCATATTATCTGAATGCTGTTTAACCAGACCCTTCAATTTCAACTCTAAATTGTAAAACCACTTAGTATGTTTCCATAGAACTTTTGAAAGAAAATTTAGTTGCATTACCTACAATATGATCTAGAATTTCAGGTGAAAAACATTGGGCTGTATTACTCTGGAAAATTCCACTTATGTTGATCCTGTGCTAATGACCGATTGTTGTCCCATCTTTTCCTTTTTAATAAAAATAGTTTCATCTACTTAAATTGTGAAAATAAACATGACATAAATATAATCATTTCATTTTCATAATATATAATTTAAGAGTTATATGTCAATCTGATATTTATAAAGTTAATATTATATGTGCATATATATGCTATAAAAAGGAATTAAATCTTACTCTGTTAAATACAATGCTAACCACAATTGGATTTATTTTCGAATTAGATTACTTAAACATAGGACACACTTTTCATTGGACCATGGTCACTAGTGTGATGGATTCCTCACAAGAAGAGCCCATACTCCATTTCAAAGTCTGGATGCTCAATAGTGTTCATAGTCTATGCCTGCTAAACTCATATTGATTATGAGTTTCATTCCTCCCATCAGTAACACTATATCTATTATTACACCTCATATTACTTTCTTTCTCTTTTGTGGTCTCTTATTGTCTTCATCTGCCTTCCACCCATGGATACTGCACAATGCCAGCTTCTTAAAAGAGACATTTGATCAAGTAGTGTACCACCTATTGTCCAGGTACAACAAACACCTTTACATGAGATCCTAGTCCTTGCCTTAGCTCTGCATTTATATCTTGTAATCCAGCATATGAATTCCTCTTCCCAACCATATTTACATCTATTCCTTCCTGTTTATCTGAGGAAAAAGACTTCTACTTCTTGTTTACTCTGCTCATGTCATTTCCAACTCTTCAGCCCTTGGCAGAGTCTGAGTCATTGTTAACAGCTGAAAAAAGGAAGAAAATGAACTCTGCTGCCTCAGTTCCTAGGTATTAAATCCAGACCACACTGTGTGACAGTTCTTTGATGCTGGCAAATGGTGGTTCTCTCTTTTTGTTTCACTTTTATAACCTATAAAGTAGGGACTGTAATAGTATCTATGTGACGGGATTTTCTAGAAGATTATATAAGGAAATGCATTTAAAGGGCTTGGGATAGAACCTGGTTTCTTATAATTACTGTATAAACACCACATCACTATAAGTAGGAACCCATCCTTCACTTCAATCACAAAAGTTCTTATTCATTATTCAGGACCAAACTCTTCTTTTATGAAGTATTTTGAAACTACATTAGAAAAAGGTACTCTACTAATATACTTCTATTCTCTTAGTCCTGTATTGGAAACTTGTATTAAGAATAGTTAAGAGCTGAGAAGATGGTCAGCAAAGTACTTTACAAGTATGAGAACCTGAGTTTAAATCCCCAATACTCATGTAAAAGCTAGGTATGGTAGTATACATCTGTAATACCAGAGCTGGGAAAACAGAGGTGGGAGACTCCCTGAGGCTTGCTAGTTAACTATTAGAACTAAATTAGTGAACTCTGGGTTCAATAATTGACCCAATCTCAAAAAGTTAAGGTGGATAATGACTGAGGAAGAGACCTTATGTCAACTTCTAGCTTCTACACACATAAATACACACATCTTCCCAAACACTGATGTATACAGAAGCATGTATACATACATATATGCATAATGCACATATACACACATATGTGCAGAACAGGAGTAATTAACACACTTCATTGTAAACATCAGTTGACTTGTCGAAATCATTCAGAATCCTAAACTTAATCAAGGAAAAGATTGATAAGAAAAAAAGAAAGATACATACATACAATCTTGTTTTACATAACTGAAGAGCTTTTGATCTGAAGTTTATAATTAAGAAGGAATGGAATAAGAATATATAAAATAAAGTATATATGTGATAAAATTATACATATTTTGTAATTTTTTTTTTTTTGGTTTTTCGAGGTAGGGTCTCACTCTAGCCCAGGCTTACCTGGAATTCACTATGGAGTCTCAGGGTGGCCTCGAACTCACGGCGATCCTCCTACCTCTGCCTCCCGAGTGCTGGGATTAAAGGCGTGTGCCACCACGCTCGGCTCATATTTTGTAATATTTATTCATTATAATAAGTTACTTCAAAAGTAAGTGGTTTGGGGTTGAGGAGATGGTTCAGTGGAAAGACACTTCCTGTGCAAGCATGAAGACCTAAATTTGGATCCCTAGCACTTACAGGAGAAATGATAGACATAGTGGGGAACACCTGTTATCCAAGGACTGAGAAGGTACACACAGGATCTCCCTGAGGTACACTGGCTAGCTACTCCAGCCTATGAGCTCTAAGATAGATAGAAGTTCTATCTCAATGAATAAGATGCATTCCCAAAGTTGACCTCTGGCCTCTATATACATGTGCAAATATATAAACGTATTCACATATGCACACTCATGTGTTCCTATACACTTGCAGACACACATACACATATCACATACACAAGTTAAAATAAGATAAGTAAAATAGTAATAAGCATTTATTATTTAATAGCTGTGTGTCAGAAATTTGGAAATGATCTATCTGGCTGGTTAAGTCTTAAACTCTGTCATAAGAAGAGACTTTGGCGGGGGCAGCAGATAACTATGTCTCAATCAAGAGACAAAATTATTTTCTGTTATACAGGGCAGCCCTATTATGTATTGGTTAGAAAGGACTTTATAAGTGTGAATACTGGGCATCAAACGTCAATGAGTACAATTTATGTGTCTGGCTATCATATATTTTGTTCCCAAAAAGAAATCTATATTGCCAAATTACATTTCCTTACATAAGTACTCAAATAAGGCAGCATTATCCAGCATCTAGTTGACCAATAGGCATGCAATCAGAACAAGCACAGAGTAAAGATGATGCATTAGGATGGCATCACAAGACCATATTTAGGAAGATAAAAATGCACCAGTAGATTTGAGATTGAAAAAAAAGTCTTGAAATTTAGAAGGAAAATGTGTAATTTTTTTTAACTTTTTTTAAAAATTTTTGTTTGTTTATTTATTTATTTGAGAGCGACAAAGAGAAGGAGGCAGACAGAGAGAGAGAGAGAATGGGCACACCAGAGCTGTAAACAAACTCCAGATGTGTGTGCCTCCTGGTGCATCTGGCTAACATGGGTCCTGGGGAATTGAGCCTCGAACTGGGGTCCTTAGGCATCACAGGCAAGCGCTTAACCGCTAAGCCATCTCTTCAGCCCAGAAAATGTGTAAATTTTTAGAGAAAAAATTCAAATGGTTGTAGCTCATTGAAATGTAAATGATCAGTTTCTGGAACCAAAAGATATAAGTTGAAGGACTTGGTATACTTATACCCAAAATAACCCTTTACTTCTTATTAGTCTTTGTATGGATGAGGCATATTCAGTTATATTAAAATTCTAATTCCACTTATCCATTTAGTAATTTTTAAGCCACCATTTTTATGTTGATTCTTCACAGAAAAAATGCTTCAATAGGAGTTTCAAAATGTAAATGACACTGATATATTTTGATGTTAATTTTCTGTGATATAATTTAAGCTTTTACTGAATATTAGTATGATGGCCAAACAGAGTCTTTTGTACAAAACCCATGGTCTTTGAATATATAATTTTTAATATTTTAAGAACAATATTAGCAATAGAAAAAAGATGGAAGTAGTCCTCAAGGCCAAAGCTGCTACCATTGTGTGTTCAATTACATTTTGATGCTTTATAAAAATCAGATAAATCCTTTAAAGCCATGAAAGAGTGCACATGGGAAGTGAGAATGCATTCAACAAGCACATACTATACCGGCTTGATGAGATTTCACCTTTCTTCATTTTCAGAATTTTATCTGATTTATCCAAGTGTTGTGTACTTGTAGAATACATGTAAATAACCACCACACTACCATGAGTAGGAATTTTGATTTTCTTGTCTATATTTGTTTGCATTGTATTTTGATTATGATATTCATTCTTAAAATAAATAAGACATATTTGAGGATACAAAATATGATGAGTGGGAAAGAAATTCTACTTGTCCTTTTTTTTTTCTCATCCAAATGTAAGATCTGAATGACTTTTGAATAGCACAAATGTATTGTCTGTGTTGATCACTGAGTGTTGCAGAATGGAAAAGTATCAACACAGCAATGAATTCGTGGGAGATGATTAAACAGTTTATGCAAAGCTCTGCAAGTGAAAACTGAATGGAAACTCAAGAAAGGATCCATGAGTCAGAAGGACACATGCATACAGAATAGGAGAGAGAAAGGGTGAGCCATAACCCTCATTGGTTTTGTATCACCTTAAGTGACGATGATGTGGATGAGTGGCGAGGTAAATTGACATTTGTCAGTCCTAATTGGCTGGCCGTGCTATGGAGATGAGAGAGCCAAGCAGGAGCTAGAGAGGCCATAGCAGCTACTGCTGCACAAAGGCAGCTGGAACATTGGTGAAAATAGGGAACCGCCAGTACCAAACAAACAATATCTTCATTTTTCCTTCATTTCTGCCTCCCAAAGCTGACACCCATTTCTCTAAACCTACATTACCTGGAAATTTATATTTAAGGAAATTTTGGGAAGTGTAGTTCTACTTTACTGATGACATCACACAAAGCCTACGCCTGGGAACACTATAGTTTATCATCCCCAACCAGTTATGCTGGAGAGTGAAATGGACAACTGTTAACATTTCTGTCAGGACAACAGCCACAAATCAAGATGTATGAGCACACTGACATTCTCTACACTGTTTTTACTTCACACCTGGAAAGCAGGTGCTGTCAGAAACCTTCATGGGAACAGTGCAAGGTGCTTTCTTAGTAACTCACGATAGGTTCTCTGAGGGCTGCTCGAGGTAGACTGGGCCAGGAAGCCCTTCAAAACACAGAGATGTTGCTGGGCGTGGTGGCGCACGCCTTTAATCCCAGCACTCAGGAGGCAGAGGTAGGAGGATCACCATGAGTTCGAGGCCAGCCTGAGACTACGTAGTGAATTCCAGGTCAGCCTGGTCTAGAGTGAGACCCTACCTCGGAAAACCAAAAAACAAACAAACAGACAAAAAAAAAAAAAAAAGAGACGTTGTTGATAATTTGTAATTTTTTGAGGACTAGGATTTGTAGGCTTTACTGAAATTTCTCATGAATATCTTTGGCTTTGTTCATGAAGGGGAAGTTTCTCCTTAAACAGTAACAAAAGAAAACAAATATGCTTTCTAAAGAATTTCTATACATTAAACCATTAACAGATATTGGTGTGACTGTGATTGGGAATGCACAGGAATGAGCTACAGCAACTTGTAGGAGCTCTGCTTTTCCTGTGCATGAGCAACGTAACATCATACCTCACTAATATCCTCACCCAGAGCAGGGAAATGGTATCATATGGTTGTACCAGGGTGTCACTATGCCTATTTGGAAAATTTTCCAAACACCCTATACAACATACCTTTTGAAAGAGTTTTGTAATTATTATAATACAATAACCCATATAAAGCATGGATGTGTGGCTCACAGGAAACACTCATTAAATGTAATTTGAATTTGAATATTATTTGGGAGAGTAAGATCAGTAATCTAATGAGAAAGATGGCAAAGACATGATGCTAGGAAGCTTCAAATCTTATGAAAGCCTTGCAGACATTGCCAGAATGTGCCTTTTAAATAGATTTTCTAATGTGCCATGTATCTTGGAAATTAATTTCCATGATTTTTTCCTTCCCTTGGCACTTGGCCCACCCAAGCAGGTGCACTTATTGTCAAGCTATGGCTTTAGCAGAGTGAAGTTATTTACTCAGTCTGAATGTATAAATTTAATTATCTAATATCTACTTATTACCTATCTACATATCAATCTATCCACCTACCCCCTCCCTACCTAACTGTATGCTTTCATATAAATGTGTTTGTTTGTGTATACATATATATCAATGTATCATATTTTAGGAAACATGTGTCAGTAAGCCTAAGCGGAACACTGATGCTCAGAGAAGGGCTGGTATTTTGTGTATTCCTCAGATCATATGTTATCTCACAGTCCACTTTCCCTGTTCAAGGTCTCAGGCTACTCAGTCCTCTTGGTTATTGTGGCTAAAAGAACGCACTTCATAGTCCAATTTCAGTTATCTTATAATCACCCCAAAGAAGGATAAATTTATACCCCAGTGATTCTCAGAGCCCTGTAAAAGTTTACTGATACTTCATAAAATGAGGGAAAAGATGACGACAAATGTGTTCATTGTAAATATTTAATCTTTATTAGACTATATTATCCATACATTTTTATTTTGAGATCATAAGAGAACCAGATTCATTCCTCAGATTTTAAAGAAATAGAAAAAATTAGTAGTTCTACTACCCTTAGATTTTTGTTGGTGGTGGGTTGCAGGGCCCAAAATTCCAATATTCTAAAATCTAAAATCAATGTTCTATACCATTATTTGAACCCTAGCAAATGAGATTGTATGTTGAGGCACTTAAGTATACCCATGTATGTGAATATTATTGTGTATTCTATAAGACATGGATGATAATTTTTAAAGTCCAGCCATCACAAATCATTCACATTTTTATATTAAATTTTCTAGAACATTGAAAAATATTTATCATCCATTCCTTATAATTTACCATTTGTATATAGTATGTTTTGCATTGCATATATTTCATTAGCTATAATTTTTAAACAATATTTCCTCTCCACTGATCTGATAGGATCTTAAGGAACCTCTAGAAGTTTTAAAAGCTTCATGTCTCCATTTTTCTGTCAAATATTACATTAGTTATTTTTTAAACTAGCTTGGAAAGTATTGAGTTTTATTATAGCATCTTCAATTTGAACTGATTTTTGTTCAGAATGGAAAAGAGACCTAGTTTTATTCCTCATATGTGAATATCAAGTTTTTTTCAGCAACATTTATCGAAGAAGCTGTCTTTTCTCCAATGTATTTTTGAAATCATCGTCAAGAATTAGATGACTATAGTATCAGAAGTTTATTTCTGAATCTTCTATTCCATGGTGTATATATTGTTTTTTATGCCAACATCATGCTATATTTTTGTCATTATGGTCCTGTAGACTTGAAATTAAGTATAGTAACATGTCTGACATCATTCTTCTTGCTTAGCATTGACTATCCAAGGTCTTTTATGTTTTTGTAAGAATTTGATGATTACTTTATTTAGTTCTTTGAAGACTGTCTCTAGTATTTTGATGCAACCCCATTGAAAACATAGGTTGCTTCCATCATATAGCCATTTTCACAAAGTCATTCTGCTTCTCTATGAATATGGTAGGTCTTCCCATTGTCTCGTATTTACATTAATTTCTTCCCTGATTGATTTAAAGTTTTCATTGTGGAACTCTTTCACCTCCTTGACTACGTTTGTTCCTAGGTAATATTTTTATGTTACTGTGAACAGGATTATTGATTTCTTTCTTACTTCTTACTGTGTTCAAGATTGATGTAAAGAGAACTACTGATATTTGTATGAAATTATTTATCAGGTCTAAGCTTTCTGGTGAAGTCTTTAGGGTCCTTTAAGGACAGGACTATACCATGATCAAGTAGACATAATTTGAATTCCTTTGCTATTTATATCCCTTTTATTTCTTTCTTGACTTGGTCTTATGACTAATTTTGGCTATACTACAAACATTGTATTAATAAAAGTGGAGAGCGGGGTTCCTTGTCTCATCCTGATTTAGAGGAAATGGCTTAGGTTTTTTTTTTTTCCACTTAGTACAATATCAGCTATAAATTTTGGAATGTACCCATAATTATTTTGAAGAATGTTCCCTCTATCCTAGCTTCATCAAGACTGTTAAAGTTCTCTCCGATGCCCTTGGGATGATCATATGATTTCTGTCCTTCAGTGTATTTATGTGATCTGTTAAATTTATTGATTTTTGTATGTATGTTGAAAGATCTTCAAAACTCTGAAATGAAGCTCATTTGGTCAAGCTTTGTGATATTGCTGATGTGTTCTTGAATTCTGTTTGCTTGTATTTTATTAAGAATGTTTGTGTCCATGTTCATCAGAGAAACTGGTATATAATTTTCTTGTTTTGCTGTATCCTTATGCACTGAAGAACCATTATTATATTGCTTATTTAAGTGATTGTATTAATCTTGTTTCCCTTTCTATTCTATGAAATATTTTAAGACAGTTCATCTTTAATTGTCAGTAGAATTGAGCAGTGCACCCACCCTGCTCTGGGCTTTTTTGTATTGCTTCAGCCTCATTCCTCATCACAGATCTGTTTAAGTTGTTTATGCCTCCTGATTTAATTTTGGTAGATTGTGTATTTCTAGAAACATAAATTTTTTTCTAGATTTTCTAATCTAGTGAATGGAATCTAGTTTAAACCTCATTAGTATATGTATAATGACTAATTTTATGAATTTCAGTCTTCTCTTTCTTACATTTAATTGGCTACTTGTTTGGTGATGTAAATAGTGCTAGTATCCACATTTTAGAGTATTTTTTTAAAGCAGATTCTTTATTGATGTGTGTATTCTGTATGTATGTTGTGTGTGTATGCTGTGTATGTTTGTACTTTTTGTACCAGTCTCATGTGGGCAGCCTGGAAATTGAACCCAGACAAGCAAGTTCCATTAATTGATGAGCCATCTTCCCAATCAGTAGCCTTACATTACAAGCTCTACATCCTTGATTGGACCATGAAAATTGTTTTAGTTATTTTAATACTTTTCCATGTCTGACACATATTGATGTATATATACCTATATCTAAAGTGAAACTATTTGTTGATTTGTTTAATATATATATAAGACAAACAAAGAAACCAGTAAAGTAAAAATATAGAACACTAATAATAAAAACTACATAGACTTCAATAAAAGAAAGCAAGCTCTGGGCTAAAATACAAGAAACAAATTCTTCATAAAACTATTGACAAATTATTCTCAGTTCCTCAGTCTTATTACCTATGAATAGAAATGTTTCCTGTTTCATTTGGTTGCCTTATGCACTGAACGTCTAATGCACAACAAATATTTGCAATTTTAAGTTTCAGGTACTATTAGATAAATTACAGCTAGTATCATTTCAGTCTAATATTTTTGACCTTTTTCATATTTTATCCTTCAAATAGATGAAGAGATCTATGCTAAAAGATGAGTTTACTACATAAGTTTGAATTTAAATATTCTATAAATATACATAAATTCTACTAATTACACAATAGAAATCTAATGAGTATTATATTTAGGATGAAATATTCTCACCATTCTGAAAAAATAATTTATCAAAATAGATGATATCATAAACATATACCTGATGTTATTACATACTACATTTTATGTAGCAAAAGAACTTTAAAATTATTTTTTAGCTAATATACATAAAGAGAATAATACTATAAATAAGAATTCCAAAAGCTTGCGCTCAACTTTGTGAACTAAATGTTTACAAAATAATTATTCGGTATATGCTAATTGAGTTATTAATCCAAAATCTAATATATTGCTTTTTATTGATTTTAATTTATAATGTAACAATCTAAGTAAATCATCCCATTATAGTGATATTTTGACTCTTCCTGTGCTCTGAGACAAATTATTCCATTGAATATTAACTTGTAAATATATATATGAAAACCTATAAACCTATGATTTTTGGTGTTCCCATTCCTTATTACATCTATAGTACAAGAGAACAATAAATGTCTTACATGTATTGTGTGTAGTGGAAATTAATACATACCCCCCTCCATCATGAGCACCAAAACTAACATCCCTACAACTATATTATAACCTGGGAAAATAGAGAGAAATGTATTTAACCAAAACTTTACAGAACATGAGCATGTTTGGACCCAAAGAAAAATACATTTATGCCTGGGTTGGATCAAGAAAGGAAAGTTTTATTCAAAATTGATTGAAAGGAAGCTTAAGTTTGAATATGAAAGCTGGGCTAGAGAGATGGCTTAGTGGTGCCTGAGAGGGGACATCAAGTAAGCCTGTCTATTGGAAATCTGTGGGCTCCTGATGACCTTCTTTGCTAGAAGAATCCCTTCTTGAATAAGGTTCTAATGATTTATCATCAGGCAGGTAAAGTAGATGAAAGATTTATAGGCTGTATCATACACACAGATAAGAAGAGAGAGATTAGAGTCAGATAGATCCTTTTTTGTTTGTTTGTTTAATTTTTGGACTACTTTGGCAGAGAGAGGATCTAGTTTCTCTTATCTATGCTAGAAAATAGAAAACAGATTCTAATTCCCTTCACACTCCATGCCAGGCTGAGGTGGGGGCGGGATGGTGAAGGGGAGTGGGGAGAAGAGCAGGAGAATGAAAAGCAGAAGATAGTCAGAAATACCTTGCTTTTAATGCTGCTCCCCTCGGCTCTATTTTCTGAGCCCCCATTGTAGCATTCAAATTTGTTTATATTAGCATGTTCATTTAAAAAAATAAGAAAATTTATTTTCAAATAATAAAACTTTCTCATGTTTTATATACATTTATTTATAAACTTTAATATGAATGTTTCCTTCATGTTTAGACAGATGCTTGTATTAGAAAAAACATAAGCAAAATGTTGTCTGTACTTCTGTTTGAATTGTACAGTGCTATTATTGTTTTGTTTTGTTTTTCTTTTTGAAATAGTCAAGTCCCAGTTACCTGGAAATATTCTAGAGCTAAATATCTGTAGCATGCTTTTGACAGAAAAAAAAAATTATCTGCTTAGAATCATATTGGCAAGGACAGCTGAAGTGTACATCCATTTTTATTCAGTGAAGTTTGTAATCACCTTAAAAACAACAGTTGATTAACAATAAAGGTTAATTTAGAAATGTCCTAAGGCCATTATATATTGAAATAACCATATGATTTTAACTATGAATACTTGTGCTTAATTCCATTAGCTACCATACTTTTCTAAACTATGGAAGGAGCTTGATAATGAGGATGAGTAGGGAATTTTAAACTAAGAATGCTTTAAAAATGGGACACTAATGTCTGAGACACTGAAAGCGAAGGACTAGAGCTAAGGATGGGTATTCAAATGTAAGATTAGAAAAGTGACAGTCATTTCCTTCATTCAGGCAAACTATTAGTTCACCAAAAGTGCTGTTAGACCAGGATTGTAGTTTGCCTTGATTTAAAAGCATCTAAATATCTAACGTCTACAATAATTTTTTTAAAAAAATTTTCAAATGCAATAGTTTTCATCTTTTGAATCCAATATACTTCAGGGACCTTACATCCCACATTTTATTGTATTTTTAAAATGTCTCTCACCTCATATTCTATTTGATATGCTAGGATAAAATGCTTAGACCCGATTGCTCTTAAGTAAAAGTGATTCTTCTTAGTGTTCTAGAGGTTGAGAATGACAGGATCAAGTGCTGGCAGGTTTGACATCAGATAAGGCTTTCTTCCTGTTAGATGGTTTCTTGCTGTGTTCTAGTGATGAGGGATTAAATGGGTTTTGTGGAGGCGTTCTATGTCATTAAGCATCTATCCTCATTCTTGAGAGCTCTGCAGTCATGAGCTAGTCACCTTGCAAAGGCTCCTGTTGCAAATACTAACACTTCTAAATCAGCATTTTCACACACAGATTTTGCTTGAGTACAAATTTACATATCACAGGATTCACTAAAGTGAACAGACAGGAAGGTCATTTATTCTAATGTGGATGGTACCCAGAAGGGGGAAGGAGAGAAGGGTGATAAATCCAGTAGAGGTAGGTAGATTATAGATAGTCATATAATAGACAGATGATTGATACTAACTAGATAAGTGATAGACAGATTAGATGATAGATAGGCCACAAGGTAGGGGATTCTGAGAAAGAGAAGAAAGAGGCAGAGGGAAGAAGGATAAGGTGAAGGAGACAAAAGAGAAAGACAATGATGTGGGGAAATATATTGATCTGGGCAATAAAAAGTATCCTCTTATGAATTATTTGCTTTTAAGAAACTGTGGGGGTATGTGTAAGAGAAAAATAGTATTATAAAGGTATATTTTAAGTATTTCATCAAATGCTAGCTCCCCAGTACATTTAAAGACCTCCCTTCTATTGTCTTTGACCTGAGCATAACTGTTTGTGTTTTCTAACTGGGATAAACCAGTTTTTCAATACCCTACTTCCTTTTTCAGACAGTCCCCAACCAATGACTCAACTACAACATGATATTACACTCACTATTTCTTTACTCTACAAAAGTCTCAAAGTCTCTGTGGTGGTTTGATTCAGGTGTCCCCCATAAACTTAAGTGTTTCCAGCTGATGGAGATTTGGGATGTAATGCCTTCTGGAGGCATTGTATTGTTGGGTTGGGCTTTGTGTATTATGGCCAGTTTCCCCTTGCCAGTGGTTGGCACACTCTCCTGTTCTTGTTGTCCACCTGATGTTGGCCAGTGGGTGATGTTCACCCTCTGCTCATGCAATCATTTTCCCCTGCCATTGTGGAGCTTCCTCTTGAGCCTGTAAACCAAAATAAACCCTCTTTTTGTTTCCCACAAGCTGCTCTTAGTTGGGTGATTTCTACCAGCAACACCAGCATGACTGCAACAGTCTCAAACATGCTTTTCATTTTTAAACATTAATTAATTTAGATACAGATTCTTGTGTATCCCAGGCTTGCTTGGAGGAAAATTTCTATGTAATCAAGGATGGTTTTGAATTTCTGATCCTCCTGCCTCTACCTCTGGAATGTTGAGAATAAAAGCATGTACCCCCATGCCCAATTTTATGTGCGGTTAGGAATGAAGCCCAGGGCTGCCTTCATCTTAGTCAAGAACTTTATCAACTGAGCTACATCCCAGATGCTAAAACATGCTTCTTTATATATCACTTACTAAGCGGTTACCATCTCTTTCTGGGGAAACTTTTGTAGCATCACAATGGTTGACCAGCACTTCCTTCTTAAAATTTTACCTTCTTGATTTTCATAGCTGTTTTTTTTTTTGTTTATTTTTATTCATTTATTTGAAAGTAACAGACAGAGAGCAGAGAGAGAAAGAGGCACAGAGGGAGAGAGAGAGACAGAGGGAGAGAGAGAGAGAGAGAGAAAGAGAGAGAGAGAGAATGGGTGCACCAGGGTCTCAAGCCACTGCAAACGAACTCCAGTTGCGTGCACCCCCTTGTGCAACTGGCTAACGTGGGTCCTGGGGAATCGAGCCTTGAACCAGAGTCCTTAGGCTTCACAGGCAAGCCCTTAACTGCTGAGCCATCTCTCCAGCCCATAGCTGTGTTTTTTTATTGTTATCTTCTTGTCTGAGTGGAAGTGATCACTCCTTATTTCCTAAAAAAGTGACAATCAAGCTGCCATACCAGGCTGTACTTCATTCTGCTTCTCTTACTACGTACTCTGGATCTAATATATCAACCAATTCCTTAATATAGATCCATTATTAAGATTTAAAGGCTAAAGTCAGTGATATAGTACTAAATAAGCCAAGCATGCCAGGCAGGTTTTAAGAATAGATATTCCCTCTATTCCATGACTGTCAGTGACTTTCCTTCAGTAAGGCTCATAAACATTTTTATTTTCCCCTTGTTGAGATCTTTATCAAGAAGGTGGTCTGCAAGTCAACTCCAAAGACAATGGCTTCCATCTTTAGGCCCAATCTCCCTGATATTTCTAGCTGTACACGGATATTCACATGTCATGTAGAGCTCAGCCCTTCTGATTGTCTCTTGCTAAACTGAACAAAACTCTAGACCCACTAATCATAACTCCTCTTTCCAGCCTCACCCCAGACCTGACAAAAGTGGCTCCACTATTTGACTCTGTAAATGTGACTATTCAAGACAATGCATAACCCACAACCCCATAGGCAATACCTGCAACCCCACTGAGGAGAGTCTCCAGTGGAATGGGGAAGGGATAAGGGAAAAGAGGGTACCAACACACAATGTATCCATACAAAACATTTTGTAAATAGTAATAATAATTTAAAACAGAAAGCACATAATGAAAATGAAATCACGCATTCTCTCTACACCTGGCTTTTGAGTTCAAGAGTACAGGAAACCTGTGCTTCTTTCTTTCCCGCACAAGCATTCAGTGATCAAAGAGACCCACTTTACCTGTGAAGATATCTCCATTCTGTCTAGCTCACATCCAAGACTCCTGCCTTGGTTTACTCAACATTGTTTTTTTTTTTTTTTTTTTAAATATTTTTATTTATTTATTTGAGAGCGACAGAGAGAAACAGGCAGATAGAGAGAGGGAGAGAGAATGGGCGTGCCAGGGCCTCCAGCCACTGCAAACGAACTCCAGACGCGTGCACCCACTTGTGCATCTGGCTAACGTGGGTCCTGGGGAGTCGAGCCTCGAACCAGGGTCCTTAGGCTTCACAGGCAAGTGCTTAACCGCTAAGCCATCTCTCCAGCCCGGTTTACTCAACATTGTTGTAGTAGCTACTGCTTCCTTTTAAGTATTTGTATCACTCCTTGTTCCTTGTCTTATGCTAAGGCAAAATCATTATGAAAATTTAATTTATTATTACTTTAACTAAAATTCTGGATCTTATCCTTCAAATATGACTGTGTGTGCCATATCAAAAATGGTAAATCAATAGCTTTTGAACAAGGTATATCTAAACAGAGGAGGCTAGCAGAGCACAGGGGGAGAAGCTGACATCAGTTCTGTTTTGTACTCTGTCATCAGGCTAACTTAAGAACCTTATAAATGTTCTTATGTTTTACACAGGAATCCAGAAAGATAAAAATAATCACCAAAATTTGGAATCATTCCAAAAGTTAACTCTGTATCAGTTTATTAGGTAACAGGAAACATTACTTTCAATATCTTTGAAATACACTTTCGACTGTCTTTAATAGGGCATAGGTCAAGGATGAAGAGATAACTAAAACGTCATTCGTTATGTGTAGTAATGAGTTTGGCATGTAATCTAAAATTGCAATCAGTGTACTATAGGAAAAAAAAACAGTAAATTTTCAGGATTAAAGGTCAAGATTTTCAAAACAAGAGAAGAAACATAAGCACAAAATAAAGAAAATAGGCAGAAATTCTGTGAGGTGGTGAGTAAAGGAGACTATTCATCACTGAGGATTGATGACTGAAAATGTGGTGAAAGCAGCAGCTCTGCATGAAGTGAAAAATTATCTCAAAGAAAGAGGCAGATGAGTGAAGAGGAGAACACTGGACACTTTGTTACTGTCATGCATGTGCACACCTGTGCATGTGTGGATACACACATCACATCACACACCACACTACGTACTCTGTACACTCACAAACCATAAATAGGTAAGCATAAGTTTCTGAAATTACATAATTTATGGTTCTGTCTATCTACAAAGGTTCTGAGCAATGACTGTTTCTTGTGGTGAGCACCTTTGCTGGATGCTTGAGTCCTGAAATGCCACTTGCCAATAAGGTTTCTCCTAGGAAACACATGGTTCCAGACTAGCATAAAAAATATGCAGAATTTACTTTGGACAGTTTTTCACTACAATTAAGCAACTGTCAAAATTCCTTTTGGAGGGGAAATGCACACCAAGGCACGAGGATAAATTTGTATTTATGGCCCATGTTCAAGCACTTGACCAAATAATAAAGAAAATGAAAAAAAATGCAGGGGAGGAAGAAGAATAAATAAAATTGACTAAATGTTGATGCTTAGTGAAGGGAAGTATAGTGGATTTGTGTTTTGTCCCTTTTATGAACATGGAAATGCAGTTTCAGAATTCTTTCTCTTACATGGTTCAGGTTTAGTGTGAGTGAGCCAAATTTGGAAAGTACAAGGCAAGCAGGGACATGATCATTTTACCCTTAGAAGGTCATTCAGGGACCAGCACACTTGGGCACACATGTTGTTACTGATCTCTTGGCTCACCTGCTTGGCATGGAACAGTAGTTATGCCTGCAATAAAAGAGAGCTACTGCCAGATCTTCCATTGGCTTTGCTTACTCCTGGGTTGGATCCTTATTCAGCTCCATGAAGGAGGGCAGCAGCTTGTCTTGAAAGTCACTCCCATTATTAAGAATGCAGACTTGGAGTTATAGCACTGAAAAAAGCTACAGCTTATCTTCATGAATTCTAGCCCACTGCTTGCATGTTGCAAATTGCATGGTCCCTCTAATACCCATTTATACCCTAGTGTTCTACCACTGTCGCAATCCAATACCATATAACCACATACTGAAGTATTAACCATCCATAAACTATAGATTGTAGAAGTTGTAATCCAAGTAGTAAGGTGCTTACTCACTGTCCTTCATAGTGAATGTGATTTTCTGATCAAACGGAGTGATACACTGTGAGGAACAGGAATTCCACATAATATGCTGCTCACTTTCATCTATATTTGAAAAATTCCCTTAGTAGTCAAAATAAAATAATTGCTTATCTTGACATAAAGGCTTCACATTCCAGTCTTGTTTAACTCAAGTCTTTTTCCTTTCTGTCTTCTCTTTTTCTTTTTTTTATATTTTTCTTCCTATAATGTAGTGTTGTATATAATGTGTAATGTGCATATGCATGATTGTGTGTGTACAGGGGAATGTGGGGGATACATATTTGTGTGTAGGCCAGAGGCCAACTCTGTAAAAAATCCTCATAAATGCCACCTTCCTCCTTTGAGATTTGAGGATCTTTCATTATTCTGGAGCCCCTAATTTAGGTAGATTTTAGGTTATACAACACAATTCTCACCTTACTTTCAATGCAAGGGTTTATGTCTGAATTTTGTAGGGATAGGTAAGGATAGGTAATAAGACTGGTTATTTCATGAGTCCCAAAGAAAGCAGTGTGTGGAGATCATAGACCTTGCCAAGGATGCATGTGAAGACATAGAAACTAAGTTATGGCAGGGTAAGGCTTATATAAGCATACATTTATAGACCATTGCTATATGTTAGAATTAAATGATTCTGGAAATGAAATTAATAATTACCTGTTATTTACCAGGTTCCTCACTTTCCTTAAGTGCTTTACACACAGGAGTTTACTTGAAAACAATGAGCTTGTATAAGAACTGATGAGAGCCAGGCAGAGACTCACTGCAAAAATAGTCATAACAATGTCTGGCACTCCTGTCTTCCTGTACCACATGGAGTAGTGCAGACATGAGCTTGGGGAAGGCCTCACCTTCACAGGATTTTTAAAGAAAGCACAGCCTGAGAGCAGCAGTATATTTGTGGGTCAAATCATTTGGGGATTTTATGTTATACATTCAGGGTTGTCTCAAATGCTGGACACAAGTCATGTCTCACAGACCTTGGAGGTAGTCAAGAGCAGGCACCCTCTGCAGATGGGAGTGGATGCCACTGGTCCTCTGCAGTGAATTGGAAGAGGTTATGGGTCATTAACAAGACAGCCTTTCTTATTTATCCACATTATATTCATCAGTTACCAGGCTCTGAGCTATGTGATTTTGGTGACATTATCATAACTTTAGGAAGTATTTTTATTGCAACTTTACAGCTTACTAACCTGACACACAGGATACTCAATACTTTTTATCTACTATGAACTATTGTTTGCCAGCACTGGAAGTGATACAGGTTGTAGTACTATAAGACTGAGTATAGGAATAACAGGAATGAAGGGTGGAGGTCTTAATTCAGTATGCTAACTGTGCAAAATCAGAGGTGTTGATGAATTTTGTAGATTATATAAAAGTCCCATCCTCTCAATTACAGCTAGTAATTGTGAAAATAACTTAATTCTTAAAAGGGAAATTAAAGAAAATATTTTATTTCCATTTAGAAATAAGTATGTGCATAATTAGTTTCAAAAGAAGAGGAAAAAACAGCAATATGAAATTTTAAACTGCTCTTGGTTATTTCCCCTCCCTTGGCACTATTTTATCACTGCCAAAACCATCTAATTACTGACCTCAGTGATTTAGGCTATTTCTACTAGTTGTAGTGGTAGAATTTAATATAAGAAGTATAATATTACAGATGAACTGAACTTTAAGGAACATTTGTTTATCTCATGAACAGAAGTGCTAGAGATGACTCCAAGACTATCATTCTATTCCTTTACAATGTCATCATACACTCATATTCTTTTCTGCTTCATTCTGTTTACTACCTCACTGTGTCAGTAATCTGTCCTCAAGAAGGGTGTAGCACTTTAGACTTTAATATTCCTAGGGTACAAATACCATGTGTCCATTTGTAAGAGCTATAAATCCTTTCTCAGAACATACCTATCCACAGTCTTACTTTATAGCTACTTGTGAATTCATGTTTTTGTTTGATAGCATAGGAATTGAGTCCTGGTCTACAGGCCTAAACATAGGTATAAAATCTGACTTTGTTACTTTCTAGAAATGTAAACATAGGCATATATATATATATATATACACACACAAATATATATATAGAAATATATATATTTACATATCTCTGTACTTCAATGTTTAAATATATATAAATATATTCTTATATATTTCTTATATAAGAAATATATAAGAAACAAAGTCAGGTATAAAACCTGACTTTGTTGCTTTCTAGCAATGTAAACATAGGCATATATATATATATATATATGTATATATATATATATGTATCTGTATGTATGTATTTACAAATCTCTGTACTTCAATGTTTAAATATATAAGAAACAAATAGAATAACATCCTTCTTCCTTGGGTCATAGAAAAACATGAATATATACTGAATTGCTACTTCTTTTATGATGATCTTCACTTTTGTGTTTATTCTTTAACCGAAGAAAAACTGAAAGATGAGAAATTATTTGGGTATCTCTTGGAAGGGGCATCAGTGAAAGTTTTATTTACATTATGTAGTAGTTTCCCTTTAAACTCACCTATATGGTTTAGATGTTGTGACTGAAAACAGAAAATAATAATAAAGTTTAAGTACCAACCTAATTAATTTTGTATGTATGATTAAATTTTTAATCTACATGGCTGGAAGTCAGAAACTAGTTTCAAGCCAACAACACTAACTTCCTGGAGACAGGCTGACCAGACTCTCTTCTACACTTCGAACTGCTGAGAGCATGCAGAGTGTTTAAGTGGCTTGGGATAATTAAATTCATACTGATTTTGTTGGATTTCATTGTGAAGTTCCTCAGTTAACAATTTGAAAGAAATGGAGAAGGATAGTCTAATCTATTCAAATCATAAAACTCAATTTTCAGTACTCTTCCACTAGATATATTTTAATTCTGAAAGTGCCTTTAATGGTGCCAGTACAATCCAGGTTCTTTTTTATAATTCTTTTAAATTTCTCAGTTGCAATTATAAAAGTTTCATTTCATTTCTGTTCTCTGAGGTTTAGTCTCATCATTCAGGACTATTTTTGCTCACACAAATGTAGTGAAATAAGCCTCCAGAGTAATGTACATTGCCCATGAATCATGAATTGTCTCCTTGCACTAGTTTTCTTTTCAAACTTAGGGTTATCAAATGGCCATTATGCTCAACCATTTTCCCCAGAAAGAACATGAAATCAAAATTTTCCCCAGGAACACTCCTGCTTTTATACTTTTTCTCTTTATCAAAAGAAAGTTAACTAGTGTCTCTGTATCTTTTCAAATGTCACTTAATCTTCATCATTTTCAATAAAACATAGTTGAATAAACTCTATTGAAATTGGTTTTGTAGGGTCTTCAATGACATTGTTAACATTAAATCCAAAGGTTTGTCCATCCTCACTCAGGCCTCATCTTACTTGACCTACTGTATCATTTGCTGTGTGTTCACTCTTTTCTCCTGAAATGATTTTCTTGATTTCTAGTACTTTATAATTTCTCAGTTCTTTCATTCTCTCTTGTCTCCATTTCTCTCAGGATTTTTGTTTATCCCCATTTCTCTGATGTATTTCTCTTTTGCGTATTGCAGTCTTTCTGAATCTTTTCCCCTGGGTGATTTCATTGAATGCCATGGTTTTCATTATCTTCAAACCTCCTTGGGCTACCTGGTTGCTAGCTTTAAGTAGAACCTGTCTATTATAGCTCAGACTGAAATTATGTACCTATATCTCCATGGAGATACCTAACAGGTAATGAACATTTGAAAAGTCTAAATCTCAAATGATTTTTACTTCACACACCCTCAAAATTAAAACAATTATAGAAGTAGCAAGTACACTTCTCTTCATTTCCATTCTTCTCAGCATATGCCATTTTTATAGTTAAGAATAAAAAGCAATGGAGTTATCCTGGAATTCTCTGTCATTGCACATTCCAAAAACAAATTGCAGACATTTATACCTATATTGTTAGTTGCATTGTTGGAATTCATCAGGAATCTAATGACAGAAAAGCACTGCTAAGGGACAGGGAAAATCACCATGAATTTTCTTCTTCAATGTTACAGTTGGCTCTTGACTCCCTCTCTGTTTACAGTTGTATAATTTTATACCTCTAAACTGAATCAAAAAGTAGAGCATTTCATTCTTTTGTTCAAACATTCCAACAAATTCCTGTCATAATCAGATTAAAGCCCTACTTGTTTTTTTTTTTTTTTTTTTTTGAGGCAAGCCCAACAGACTGCCATTTTTTTAATGTTAGAGTGAGAAGATGAGAGAGAGAGAGAGAGAGAAAGAGAGAAGGAATCGGCATGCCCAGGTCTCTAGCCACCACAGTTGAACTCCAGATGTATATGCCCCCTTGCATCATTGTGTGTTTGGCTTACATGGGATCTGGAGAGTTGAACATGAGTCCTTAGGCTTTGCAGGCAAGCACCTTAACCACTAAGCCATCTCTCCAGCCCAAAAGACCTGTTTTTGAAGTACTTAATGTTTGGATGATATAACACAATTGCATAATTTTGATCTCTTAACTATATCAAAGGGAGAAAACTCATAAAAACTGAAATAGTTTTTAGAATTAAAAACTTCATAGTTCCAAAATTTAATCATATGGATAAAAATCAGTTTCAATTTACACCATCTTTTCTAAATCAACTCTCAATCAGCTCAGTGATTTTTCTTTTGGGGGGGGGGGTTTAGAGGTAGGGTCTCACTCTAGCCCAGGCTAACCTGGAATTCACTATGGAGTCTCAGGGTGGCCCCAAACTCACGGTGATCCTCCTACCTCTGCCTCCTGAGTGCTGGCACTAAGGGTGTGTGCCACCACGCCTGGCTTCAGTATTTATTTTTAAACCATCCTCAGAACAACTTTCTTATAATTGAAACAAAAGCATTTTGGAGGTATATTTGCTTACATATTTGTTATTTGGTCTCTTATTCTACAGTTTTTGAATCTTCTAGGACATAATAAAAATAAGACAAAGGGTTATATGTTTTCTAATTATCTGTTGAAGCTAGTAGAATTTCAAGTATATTTTTATTTTAATATACTTGAATGTCTGAAATGTTTAATCTTTTGAATTTAGCTTAATTTGATGTACTTAGTGCCTTGATAATTCTAATTTTTTCTTGGCGGTTCACAAACAACAAGACATCGGTCTTCATTTAACCACAAATACTCTAGTGAACTTTCAGACCCTGTTTAAAGGCTTTTTCAATGTCATTGTCTCCATGATGCTGTCATGTAAAATATGATTTCTTCCATACCTGAATTTCTACACATGGGTAAATTTTAAACTTGGGTAATAAAAATATATATTCACTTTTAGCTATTCTAAACTCTTGTTTAGATTATAAATATCTCAAAGTCAACCCCCCCCTTTTATTTGGTAATTCTGTAACGGTTGGTACCAGAGGTATCAAATAATCTTTCTTTGTAATAAATTACTCTAAAGAAAATTATACCTAAGAGATATCTAATTTTGTGGAAAAACAGATTGTCTTAGGTTGTTGGCACTAACTATAAAATTTTGCTTTTTTCATATTTTTTTAGCAAGCTCCATTGCCAAGATTGGTTCAGATCCTCTAAAATTTGTACATGACACTGTGGAGGAAACAACAGACTGGATCTATGGCTTCTTTTCTTTGTTATCTGACATCATCTCATCAGAAGGTGATGAAGATGAAGATGATGGGGATGAGGACATTGATAAAGGTACGGAAAGCTCAGGGTTGTAACTAATTTCAGGGACTGCCTGAAGTAGCACTTGGCCAGGTTTAAGTAAAATAAACTCAATTCTAAACATAGAAAGTTTTTCATTATGCTGACAAACATAATAAATTGGTCTCTATTTGGTTTCAATCTTATAGTTTATTTTTCATTATGGAAGAGCTATCAAAATTAAATGCTAAAGTTAGAGTAGCATTATCACACAGGGAGTCTTATTATATACCTCACAGTAAACCTGTAGCAGATACTCACAATTATATGCATCTTTGATGAAAAGTAGCTATTTTCAAGTTTATCTCTAGGAAGATTGAAATAAAAACAGCAAAACTACAAAGCACATAAATGTATAAGCATGTTATCATCATAGTCAAATAGCGGTAACCAATAATTAAAAGCACAATCAAAAGGGTAAATTTATTGAGGCAAATAGGGACACAGGGTAAAAAAACATATTCTAAATGTCATAACAATTGTACAGCTCTCATATAATGAATAAAAAACAGAAAAATCAAGCTATATATGAGATGTCATTGAGTAGATATGAAAAGATCAAAACATTAAAGGATGTGTTAAAGGATATGATTGTTTGTTTATTTATTAGAAAGAGAAAGAAAGAGGCAAAGAGAGAGACAGAAAGAGAAAATTGGTGTACCAGTAACTTCAGCTGCTGCTAAGAAGTCCAGACAAATGTGCCACACTGTGTATCTGGCTTACATGGGTCCTGGGGAAACAAACCTGGGTCCTTTGACTTTGTAGGCAACTGCTTTAATCACTAAGCCATCTCTCCAGCCCTAAAGGATACTTATAAAGGTTAATCTTAGTCATCAAAGATTATGAATTGTTTTATCTAATAGAAAAATTCACTAGAGTCCATCCTGTGACTTGATCTGAATTTATATGTGTTTTGACCTCAGTGAAAAGTCATAGTACACAAGAGAATATTGAAATTAATATGATATATGACCTCTAATGCATAATTTGGACCACTGCCACAATTTTATTGAACCCGTAAAAATGAAATGATTTCAAATGAATGTATATAAACAAAGTTTATATATTGGAATTTAGGAAGTAAAGTAATATAAAAATCATGATTGCTTAATGTAATAGCTTTCAAAAAAAAGCAAAAAAATGGATAAATAATAAAGCCATGTTGTGCCTTGGGAAAAGTTTATCTTATTTATTTTTGTCTTGGTTTAGGAGAAATAGAAGAGCCTCCTTTGAAAAAGAAAGGTTGGTTTTTCATTTTAAAATTATTTTTCTTTTATTGCATGTTGATTTGGGGCATGACTAAAATGCCTTTCATTATTGCTATTGCCTTAACACATTTTGATACAGAAATATTGTTCAATGTCTAGAACAAGGATTATAGTTAGGAAAAATACTAAATTTGTTCCTCTGAACTGAGTCCAATGTTTCTCAGTTTGTTGTTTATTAGATTCCTTATTCAGTGGTTGTGTGCATATTCATTGGTGTTCACACCAATGTGAGCTGGGCTTTCAGGAATAATGGGGAATTCTGAGGCCATGGAAGTAGGCCAGACATTTATGGAGTTTATGGTACTTATTCTCACCATTACAAGATTTGCTGAATATAAATTTTCTTCACTTTTATGATTTAACTGTCCATGTTTTGCAGCTTAGTTGATGACAATGATACATGACAGCAGCCACTGTGTGGAGTGTAACCATCTCAAAGTATAGTGGTATCAGTCATTACGCAGTTTTTTTCATGTTTCCATTTTTATTTGATGTTTCCAAAGGTAAAAAAGTCAAGATTCTTACATCAGTTAGAATGAGACCATCTCAAATGAGACCACGCAAAGCAATTCAGTGTGTACAACAATCATTTCTCTTCAGTTTTTCTAATTTATACAACAATGTTTGATAAGAACTGGATGGCATGTGCTTGGTTTTTTACAATGTCTTTACAAAAACAACAGACAGGGTCAATTTACAATAACTTGTTTTCTGGTTTTTTCTTAGGCACATGGAACTCGAAATTTTAGCTGCCCAATTTTATTCACACACACACACACACACACACACACACACACATATATATATATATATATATATATATATATATATAAAGATATATATATAGATATAGCTATAGATCTAGATAAAAATGAGTTGAAATTTTACTCAAGCATATTTTATCATGATTACTAGTCTTACATTTAAGAATTGCCTTGTTCTAGTACCTTGATGATGGTACTTTCTTTTGAGAGAGTGGAAAAGTTTTCTTCAATTATTTTGTTGAATAAGTTCTCCATGCCTTTAGCCTGAATTATTTCATCCCCTTCTGGTATTCCCATGATCCAAATGTTGGGACATTTAAGATCCCATAGTTCCCTCATGTTCAGTTCCCCAAAATTTTTGAACTTCTTGAAACTTTTGGACTTATGAACTTTTTCTTCTGTATTGTCTTCCACTTCTGAGTTTCTAACCTCCACATGGGTGACTCTATTCTTGAGAGCTTCTATAGAGTTTGGGGATTGTTCAATTTGGTTTGTATTTTCTGCTGCTTTTTTATATATAGTTTCCATCCCTCTGTCGAGTTCCCTTTTCTTGTCACTTTCTGATTTTTCTTAATGCTTCTTGGAATTCATCCTTGCATTTCTTTTTGTCTTCATTGAGCTTAGCCAGCTGGTTATTGAAGTCCTCTTTTTTTCACTCTTCTTCAGATCACTTAACTGTCTTTGGACCCCTTCCAGGTTCTTATCTATTAGGCCTAGTCTAGCCATTATAGCATTCAAAGGATTATAGGCCCTTTGTTGCCTTTCTGCAGATTCCGCCATTTGCTTGTTCAGGGTTGCATAGCTTATAATTTCATTTTGGGGTTCTGATCCTAATGTTTCTTCTGTGTTTTTATTAGAGACATCCAGTGTAGGACCTGGCCATCTTATTGGACTTACTTGCATTTGATTTTTCATGTTATTCCTTTTGCATTGTGGTGTGCTCACCACAGTGTACAAGCCTTATTTAATTTAGGAGGAAGCTATACTCTACCATTGAAGTGTGCCCAGTGGTTATTCCCCTTTATGTTTGCTTCCACTATTTTTTTGGTGGCAATTGAGCCTGCCTGCTCAGAGTGAAGGAGCCCATGAGGCTGTGGTGTGGGCCCAAGTACCTGATGTAGAGGATTGTTGTTCTCTGATTCAAGGTATGGGAGTGTGTGGTCAGGTGGCCCAAAGTAGACAGGGGAATGGGGGGCAGTGGCCCGTGGGATGGCATTTGGGAGCCTGGAGGTGCGGGTGGGGCTAATCTGGCTATCCTGGTTTCACAAGGGGATGTAGTGGCACTAGCAAGTGGGATGGCTTTCATGGCAAGGAGTTCTCATGGGGGTGGTGTGGCAGTCACAAGTGTTGGAGGGCATCTGAGATAGAACAAAGCTCATGGCCTTAGAGTGCTCTATTCTGCATGTGTCCTTCCATCATCACCATCCCAGAACATATATGTTTTATCCTTTTGGGGGTTAAACTCAATTTCCAAATTTATGTTTCTATTATACATTTTTAGGTGTTTTCTATAAGCCAAGTGTTGTATCAAGCACAACAGAACATGTGTCCAATTGCAATATCTTCCAAGGATGATAATGAAGTCCATTAAATAAAATACTAAATGAATATAATGGTGCTTTCACGAAAATGAAGATAATTATTCCTTATTCCAACATCAAGACAGCATGGTAGTCTTAGCCCTAATCACAATTGATACTGAAGTAACAGAATATTTAGTAAAATGGCCCATGAAGGCCATGTTGAAGGGTTTAATGAATAAATGAGCACCTGTTAAAGCAAATTAGATAGGAGAGTTAGAACACTGCATGTTTAATAGTGATGATGGGAAGTCTTTATATAACAGTATTGTTTATACCTGAACTGAAAGAGGGTGCAAATGTGAGTAATAGTTATGTCACTAAAATTGCACAAGTTTGAACAAATATATTTTAACATATGTAAATACTCATAAATTCCCCAGGTCTGAGTTGAAGGCATAGTCAGTGACACACACACACATACACACACACTCTGACAAAAAGAGAGGTAGGGAGGGGAGAGAGATAGAGAAGGCCCAGTATTCATAAAGCAAAAGTATAGGTGTCATAGTAATTTTTCAGAATTTAAAAAAATAAAGTACTTGTTTGTAACAAATGTAGTGAATTATTTTCATTTATATATTCATATTTAATATTTCACTGAGCAAACAGAGAAAATATAATTCCTTAGTAGTATACTTTTAATTTTGTGTATTAACACTTCTAAGTGTAATATAATGAATATACTTATCTCCATTTTGCAGTACATTCTTGCTGAAACCTTTATCAAGAATGCCTGTGTATAAGAATAATCATTACACCATTTATGTCTTTTCAAGTATGTAATTTTAGAAGATAATAATAGTCTTTTAAATAGAAATCATGTCTTATAATGCCTTTTCCTGACATGTAGCTTCAGAGTTATGAAAGAATAATTGTAGTCATTCAGACCTAGGCACACTTAGTCTGTTTTTATAAAAGAAAAACTCGTGTTCAATTGTAGGGGCATGGTGAACTTCTAGGTTACACATTTACTTTTTTATTTTTTGAACCAGGGTCTCATTCTAGCCCAGGCTGACCTGGAATTCACTATGTAGTCTCAGGGTGACCTCAAACTCAAGGCTCCCAAGTGATGGGATTAAAGGCTTGCACCACCACACCAGGCCCAGATTTACTTCTTGTCATGGCAAAAAACAATAGAAGCTTTTAATGTTATGCTTCTTTCTCTTGCTTCCTGTATTGGTTACTTTTAACCATTCAGTGAACAAATACCTACCCTGAAACTCTGGGGAGGGAGGGTTTATTCTGGATTATATGCTGGGAAGAGGTACAGTTCATAGCAGCATGTACGAGGTTGCTAGTCATCTTGAGTCCACCGTCAGGAAGTAGAGAAAGATGAAAACTTAAGTTCAGCTCACTTCCTCCTTTTAATTCAGTCCGGAGCCTCAGCCTGCTAATGGTGACATTCAGTTAGGGTAAGTCTCCTCAACTTAACTAGTCCATTCTAGAAAACCCCTGGTGGACTGGTTTCCTAAATGAGGTTGAGGATGAAGGTTAGCCGCCATGTCTCCTAACTCCTTCCTTTCAAAATACAGAACTGTACTTAAGGATGTGGGAGGCTCAAATATAAAACCTAAAGTTCTAGAAAGTTTGGCTTGATGCATGAGGCACAAACCCCTGCATATAGAGCTGACTGACTGGCTCCATGGATTGAAATGCCTTTGCTTCTCCTGATGTTTCATTTTAATAGTTCTCATGCAGACTTTTCTAATGAAAATTACAGCCACCAGTGACTTCAGGCCTGCTATTTTACCTTAGTGGTCCAAGAGAAGGGACAGCTCTTACTCAAATGTGTCTGCTAAAACAATCCAGCTGGCACTCATTAATCTGGGCTGAGTAACATGCCCTTGTTGCATCCAGCTACTTGGCCAAAAAGTTGACATACCTATTGTGGAGGCTGGGCAATAGGATCACCCTTGGAATTAGAAGATGCCTTAGCATCACTATTGTGTTGATTGGGAAAGGAATGGTTCTTGAAACCCGAAGAGGGATGCCATACTGATAACAGATGACAGCAAGAATGCTTTAGATAGTACTTCTTTTTAATTCCGAATCTCAGACTAACTCTCAACTCAGATGAATGAAATAATATTCTCAGGTGTAGAGCCTTAAACATATCCCCAGATAGGGGTAGGGAGATGATAGGTGGTGGAGAGAATTAGAAACAACTCCTGGGGTTATGGAGTTCTCAGGGTGATCAAAATGTCCTATGATTGGCCTTAGTTATGGTTGCACAACTCTGAGACCAGTTAGAAAGCATTATACTTTACATTGCTTTTGAAAAAAATAAATTAATATAACTGTCCAATTATCCTTCCTCCAAACAAAAGAATTCTAAATTCCCACAATGCATTGCAAAGCACTCTTAAAGTGAAAGCAATCGCGATGAAACAGTGTAACTCTCAAGCTAAGGGAATCTTGAAGACAGTAGGGGAAACAGTTGAGAATAGTGAATGTCTACATATTTTATTACTATAGCATAACCACTGTATATACACTTCCAATAAGACACAAAAACAAATAAGCCAGTGTGATGGCGCATGCCTTTAATCCCAGCACTCGGGAGGCCAATGTAGGAGGATTGCCATGAGTTCAAGGCCACCCTGAGACTACATAGTGAATTCCAGGTCAGCCTGAGCTAGAGTGAGACCCTAACTTGAACCCCCCCCACAAAATAATAATAATAACATGCATTCTAAACTAAGACTGCTGTCATATTAGCCTGCCTAAGATATTAGGATAATAATTGATAAACATTCTCAGCTGAACATATCAAACATGGCTGAGATGCACTCCAATGAGGAGGCATGTGCATTATTTTCCCAATGCTGTTTACTTTTACCTGTTAAGTTTCAAAATCTCAGTGGCTCCATTTCTCACACCTACAAAACAATGATGCAGGATTACTGATGTCTAGCTCCTTACCAGCCACAAGCAATTCATGTACACATTAAATTTTGAGAAACATTAATCTAGACAGTGGTTCCCACTTCTGATTGATTCTTAAAGTACATGAGTGTTGCTTTAAATTTTAGATCCCCATATTTCTTTGTCAGCAGAAACTAATTCAATTTAGGCTTCTGTTCAGGAAAGTTATTTTTTTTAATTGTTACCTTTTATTATTTTACAATATATTTCAAAAAATGCCATTATAGTTGCCTTGACTGCTTTACAAGACCAGGAATAAAAGAACACTTAGAACACACAAACATCAAGCTGAAACACCTACTTGTACTGAACCATAATACCAAGGGGTTAGTTTTTTAAATAAGCAGATGTGTGATAATGCAAAATAGACTAAAGCTTGTTAAAACACAAAGTAAACTTTGCTTTAATGGCTATAGAAAAGAGGTGGTTTTGTTTTTATTTTCGAACACATCTGGTTCTGGCAGCAAGTAATAGTATGCATTTAGAGCAGCATGTGCCCTGAAAACTTGTATCTTCTGTTTGTGCATTATCACAGGAAAGTTATTTTTAAAATATTTTTTATTAACAACTTCCATGATTATAAATAATATCCCATGATAATGCCCTCCCTCCCCGCCACTTTCCCCTTTGAAACTCCATTCTCCATCATATCCCCTTCAAGAAAGTTTTAACATCTCCCTGGATGATTTACATTATGGCCACATTGATCTCTTGTTGGGTAACATAAATTATGGAGCATATATACTAACAGAGCCAAAACTTCATCCATATCTGTGAACTCCATCAGTGTTTATCTAATAGGAAGAATTATTTGCAATCACTTCCATGTGTCTGGTTTATGAGCTCACAGGGAATGTCAATTCATTTTAGAGATGAAGAAATAAAACCCAAAGTGAATAAAATGGATTAAGCCCAGATTATAGATTTTGTAAGAGGAAATGAGACTAGATTGATGTCATCTCAGAATGCTCAATTTGAAAGTCTTTGTTCAAGTCATTAGTGTGAAGTGTTGAGACCACTGTTTTCCTGCAAAAGTTTAACTTATCTTACTAAGTAATAAAACAAAAGAAAATAAAGGCCCAAACAATTTTACATTTATGAACTTGAACATACCTGAAGGTAGTTTTCCTTAACATCTTCCTGCCATTACGCCTAGTATCTGCCCATTTGGTCACAAACCATAGTTGACTTCATACTCTTCACTAATGACAAGGAATGTACCTTCTAGAAAAATACTTGTTCTTACAACAGAAAAGCTATTACAAAAATATAGGTATCTACAAATAATTTGGTGTATTTTTAAAATATTTAGAGTTAAGTAAAATATTTTTATTAGCATTAATAAGCCACTAAATAGATAATGATATTTACTCAGTCATTTATCAAGCTGAACTTTTGTGTCCATGTAATAACTGGCAGTGTTACAAATATCAATTCTATATTCACATGAATAATTTTAATATTAGGATAATATTAAAAGGAGAACCATTATGTGCAGGTATTTTATCTTATCAGATTCTTACAGAATAACAAGAGAAGACAATGATAAAAAGCATTCTTAGAAATTCACAACCTCCATTATATTTTAATGAACTGTTTGTCATCTTGAATCAGGATAGTTGCCTTGGTGACAATGATAATTTTATTAACTCTTTAAGTTTGTCATTTAAAAAACTTGAATTGATAAGATTTGAATTCAATAATATGATGCCATATTGATAGTGAAAACTTTGCATGTTTTAAACTGGCCACATAAAACAGATAAAATTAAAATATAATATTTGATGATGAGCTTTGTAATAATTATAGTAGATAAAATATTTTATGATCAAAATACATGTAATATGACAAAATAATTTAGACCTAACCAAAACATAAAAAGCATTATTGGGAATAGCTTAATATGATCTATTTTTATTAATTTTAGTCCCCTTTACTTTGTTGATAGTAATCAACATTCTCATTTTTGGTATCCCTGCTCTCTTTTCTCAACTTCAAGAAGTCAGGATCAGAGTCTTTGAAACTATATTTTCCCGTGGTTACCACTAGGATTGAGTTTAGATAAACCACTAAAACAGTAATAAAAATATTCAAACCTAGCTGGAGAGATGGCTCGGCAGTTAAGGCACTTGCCTGCAAAACCTCATGGCCCTTGTTTGATTCCTTAGTACCCAGTTAATGCCAGATGCACAAAGGGGCACATTCATCTGGAGTTCTTTTGCAGCAGCTAGAGACCCTAGTTTGACCATTTCTCTCTCAAAATAAGATATTTTTAAAATAATAAAAACAACAACCAAGCCAATGGCATGAACTTTCACTTCAAGTCTGGAGAAATTTCTGAGACTGTCCTACTGATTAATTGTATACCTCTGAGGGACATACAACACTTACCAGGGGAACTTGAAATTTCCCTATTCTACCTGAACCTTTCAGCCTGGGCAGACCACCATGAATAAATTTAACAAATGCACACATAATTTTAAATGCAACATTTTGATTTCTCAGTTTTTAATTAGTCGCATTTTCATAGTTGAATTGTTTAAAAGTTGCATCATATTGAATGGGAAAGAAATAATTTACTACCACTTATAATTTCAAAGATTATTTTTATGTAGCACATGTTTTTATAATCATATATACCAACTACATTGTTTTGGAGTTGAAAATTTACTATGGAAGAAAATATTCCTAATTTTTGCCATTATCAAATGTAACAATGTTCACATGATAATTACTTGACAGCAAGTGATAATTAGATCTTTTTGATATTGATTCATTTTGATTGTCATGTAAACTATGAGGCAGGTACATTATTAACCTTACTTTATGTATAAGAAAATAATATTCACACATCTAGTAATAGATCAGATTTGAATTGGGCACATTAACTATAGTGTTAATTACCTTCAACACTGAGTTGCCTTATAATGAATGTCAGAACTTAAAATATTTTGTACAGATCATTTTAATTGATTGTCTGTACATTCATTTTCCCATGAAAATGTATTTTTAAGATTATAATGCAATATCACAGATTTATTTCCTTTTAATATGAAGATTATTAAAATAATAATTTAAGGATCATTGCAATTCTGGAATAATGAATAATCTAAACACATGACTAGGTTTTATTAATTCTCAGCACTCTAATAAATCATTGACTCTGTTTCTTTGTTTTCTATCAACTCAAAGTTTCTTATACATTTTAACATTGCATGTACTGTTGAAAACAGTACTATTGAGAAGAGAATATTTTTAGCTTCACTAAATAATACAGCACAAAACCAGAGTTTTAACTATGTGATTTTTTTATTTTTATTTTTATATTTTTTTGGTTTTTCAAGGTAGGGTTTCACTCTAGTCTAGGCTAACCTGGAATTCACTCTGTATTCTCAGGGTGGCCTCGAACTCACCACGATCCTCCTACCTCTGCCTCCCGAGTGCTGGAATTAAAGGCGTGCACCACCACGCCCGGCTTAACTATGTGAGTTTTTAAATAGAGGAAAGTTTCTAGTCAATTTAAGAAAAAAAACTGTAACCTTAAGTTTCCTGGAAAAAATTATTAGTTTTTTTTCTTTTTACTTTATAGTAATAGATGAATTAGAACCTAAAACAAGCATCCTTACATCTACCCCAGTCCTCATTTACATTTATGTTGATCCACAACAGCCAAAAAGGCATTTGAGGAAATTCAGGAGTAAAATAAAAAGAAAAATATCTACCACATTTGATACTCTTCGCTTGCCTTCTCTTAACTCTTTCGGTGCCAATCTCTTTCCTGACAGCAGGGCGTTAGTGGAGGTCCACTCACTATCAGGAAAGGCCACTGGGACCTGCAGACACAGCTTCTTCCTTCACTGTCTCCTGAATTACTGAGATAACTGGCAGTATGTTTTCATTTTAGTTTATTTTTTTCTGTTCTCAAAATTCAAACTTTAAATGACCGATGGTCAGTCTCACACTTTGACTTAAACACTTTTGGACTTCTGTGCTACTAAACTACCAAACCTAAGATTTTTCACTTACAAAAAATGACTTGTGATTTGTGGTGCTGAGACCGAATACCTTTTTAGAGACATTTGACTTGTACCTCATTTCAAAGTACCTGAATTTATTTGAAAGTAAATAATAATTGCAGTGACCTTATTTAACCCCTGTTTTCACATTTGGTTTGGGTTATAGTAGATTTTTCCTTAAATAGTGTCATATTTTTAAATGCATTTTATTCTTTTATTTATAAATGCCACATTACACAAAGTAGGGACACCCACTAGCTTTTAAAATTATTACATGAGGGCTGGAGGGATGACCTAGCAGTTAAGACATTAGCTTGACAAGCCAAAGGACTAAGGTTTGACTCCCCAGGACCCACAAAAGCCTGGTGGTGCATACTTCTGGAGTTTGTTTGCAGCAGCTGATGGCCCTGTCACACCCATTCCCTCTACCTTCTTTAGTTCTCTATCTCTCTCTCAAATAAATAAAATTAAAAATATTTCATGGGGCTGGAGAGATGGCTTAGCAGTTAAGCACTTGCCTGTGAAGCCTAAAAAGACCCCAGTTCGAGGCTCGATTCCCCAGGACCCACATTAGCCAGAAGCACAAGGGGGCGCACGCGTCTAGAGTTCGTCTGCAGTGGCTGGAGACCCTGCGCACCCATTCTCTCCCTCTCTCTCTCTCTGTGTCTCTGTCTCTTTCTCTCTGTCTGTTGTTCTCAAATAAGCAAAAAATAAACAAAAAATAAACAAAAAAATTTTTAAAATATTTCATGAATAGATGCTAGGATTACTATCACATAAGGTATTTTCTTTATTATCGAAGCTTCCTGAAAATCATAGGGCAATAATTCCTAGTTTCAATGACTTGAATATTTAAGTTTAATTTTCCAATCAGTTACAAATGGATCTTGGCTGGAAGGAGCCACTGGAGACAACAAATCAAATGTTATCAGCATATGAGAAAAATGTCTTTTTGAAGTTTAATTTGGGAACATGCTGTTAGTCAATTGGATAGAAGCCCGAATGGTCATCATTTTCTGGCTCAAGTGTAAGGAGACAGAATTGGCACACCATGCAGGAGTGTCACTGGATCTTCTGACAGCTGATAGCCACAGGCAGGGACACCAGTGCTGGAATTCAGTCCCCACAGAACATGCAATGCAGCAATAAAAGACACAGAGATTGAATTTCTACTTAAGTTTGTCTTAGGAAATACATTTTGGTGTCTTCCATGGGCAAATAAATATAAAGGCCTTTACTAATTTAGCTGTTCTTGTCTAGAGTTACATTGTCCTCTACAAAATATGTTGTCATCTTTATCAGAAGCAGCTGAGACTGCTCATTAGAGACTCTTGAGGTTGAGTTATTGATATTCCACTACTGAAAGAGGAGAGAGGGAAGGGTCGTCTGACCTTGACCAGACAGCTCAGCAGTCCCCTGTGCCCGCTCAATGTACACTCATGAGTTCTCCTGGTCTTAGGGGGAGATAGAGAATTCAGAGGAAGAAGGATTTAGGGAGAGGGAACTCCAGCTATGGATGTACAGGGAAGTAGTTGTCCATCCCAGGATGATTCATGTTGATGCCACAGCCATTTTGGGGTCACCTGTGCCCAACCCCTTGCCCATGCTCTATAAATTTCCATTTCCAGGTTGAACTTTGGTAGAATTTGACATTAGTATATAGTCCACTCCTAAGGAAGTGTTTACAGACCTAAGTGAACTTGAACCCCAAAATGTATTTGATGATGGTCCTACAAAAAGTGAAAACAAAACTCTGCCCACGGAAGTCATCACTGTTTATCTACTTTTGCTGTGGACTGTGGTCATCTTATTATTCATCTTAAAAAAATCTGTGATTTCCACTTACAGGAAGGCTGTGTAGACTGTTCACATAGGCAGGGTTGTCTTTCTCTATGTAAGGCTGAAGAGTGGAATCATAAGAATAAAAAATCAGGTCTTTATCCTTGATCTTGGTTTGAATTGCAGAACTGGGATATGTCACTCCATTTGTCATCAAATGGAAAATAAATGATCTGAAATGATAGATATGTTCAAACTAAGCAAACTTTATTTTCATTAATTATACTCAACTAAAACACCAAGCTCATCACATACTTCAGAGTGTCTAGCTTTCATGTGCAAAAGAAAGAGGAAAGGTACAGAAGATATATTTGTACCTCTGCCTTCACCTGTCCTTGGGCTCTCTTTTTAAAAAATCACACATATTTAGCTGGACATGGTGGCTCATGCCAGCAAACAGGGAACTTCTGAAACTTTGATAGGAATAACCCCATGAGTTCAAGGCCAGCCTGGGCTAGTATGAATTTCACGTCAGCCTAGGCTAGCATAGAGCCTGTCTCAGAAATAGTAACACATATTAATTGTCCATATTAATGACTTCCACATAGGATTTTCACATGTGCATGCAGTATGAACTGATATTATCTACCCTCTATTATCTCTACTTTGCAACCTTCACAATTCCTGGTAATAACAATTCTAATCAAATAAAAGTTTTAGTTTCCAAATATGAGAAAGAATATATCACTATATAACTGTTTCGTCTTAAGATGATATACTCCTGTTTCATAGACTTTTGCTACAAAATCTGGATTTCATTTCTCTTTATGGATAAATATTTTATAGCTATCCTAAAAAAGGTCAAGTCAAGTATGCCAGTCAGGACTTATTCCTGTCAATGTGTCCTGATTGGTATTCATGATCTTCCTTATTCATCCCCCCCCCAGAAAAATGGACCCTTGCTGATTTCCATTTTGGTTGAAATTTGTTCTTATATCTTTTAGCTACATCTTGCTGTATATACAGAGCTTTCAGGAGCCAAAGTAGTTCCTGCCACTGCTTCCTTCATCTACCTGTGATGAACAGGCATCCCCACTTTGGTGGGAACCTTTCTGTGGACCAAGATGGATTGTTTTATATATTAAAAAAACATCATTCCACACAATATATTTCTCAAAATCTATGTTATGTTAAGAAGCTTGAAGAAGTTGGTGGAGACAGGTCATAGAAGAATCTTGTTTAGCCCTAATCCTTTCCATGTGGATAACAAAATCTCTTCTGTATTATTAGAGTGACTACAGGTGTCTAATAAACACCCACATGCATGTCAGGACACCACTACATCTAGAAGATAATGAAGTATTATTTCAAGTGATAATTTATGCCCTTCTTATATCATGATGACTTAACATTCTTTTTAAAGTACTCCATGGAATCCTATGTGCCACTTAGGTTATCCAGAGGCACTTTCTTACTCAAGATTAACTGATGAAGAATTTTCATTAGATGTGCAATACCCTCAAGCATCTGCTAGATTAGTGCTCTTCAAACAAGTTAGGACAGTAGCCTAGCCAAGCTTATCCATCAATAAAACCATCTCAGCCAATGTGCCTCAGTTAATATCACAAAATGTAATTAATTAAAACTCTTTTGAGGAGATAATTTTACTTATTTATTATTTTGCATCATTCTAATCTAGAGTGAACTTTATTCTTAAAAAATACATTACTGACCAATAGCCACACATCATATGCCTAGCATATACAGGTGTCTAGCAGCCACTGCATTGGAATATCAAGGTGCAAATAGTGACACAGAGCTTGAAACTTGCTTATCATGTATATTTAGAGCTGTGACTCACAGCAGGGGTTCATTTTAATGTTCCAGGGCACACTTCCAATGCTTGAAGACATTTTGTATTATCATGACTGAATTGTTCATGAGGCTGCTGGCATCTAATAGATTGAGACCAGGGGTGCTACTGGTAAATGTCCTTGCAGAAATGCCACAGCTGTGGCCTTGGGCTGCATGTGGTCCAGAACAGTTTAGTTGTGCAGCACGCCACAAAATCATAGGCTACTTAAAACATGACATTGTGAAATCATTTTTATAACTTCGTTGTATGGTTGTTCTTTTTATTTATTTATTTTTTATTGGAGAGACTTTTTATTACCATTTTTTTTCTTTTTTTCTTTATTAGGTAGTTTTGTATTCAGCAAATACAGTCAGTTTGGTACCATTATTAGGCTAATCTGTGACCTACCCCTCCCCTTGGACCTTCCTTGTTGAGGTATATGGGTCATGCATTGTGGAGTTAGCCCACAGTTATGGGTAAGATAAATGTCTCTGCATATCATGACCCAACATGTGGCTCTGACATTCTTTCCGCCCCCTCTTCCATAAAATTACCCTGAGCCATGTTGGGTTCATTTTTGGTCTGCTTCAGTGATGAGGTGCTGGGGGCCTCTGAGGCTCTGGCTCTCTGATTTGGTAGGAGTTGATTTTTCTCTGTGTTGATCTCCTTCCCCCTTGTGTTGTTATCTCGTTCATCAGGAAAACAGCCCCCTTGCTTGTTTCGCCAATTTTTCTTAGTTTCAGCCGGGGCCCTTTGGAGGTATGATGGGGTGGCTCTCTCCTTAGGATCTACATCTATCTGAAAAAGAGAAGTCGATTCTCCAACAGAGAGTATGTTAGCACCAGGACAAAAGAGATAACCCTTACTTTTTTTTATAGAGAATTTAATAGGTGTAGGCTCTGTTGTAGCCCATGATTGATGGTAGCTTGATATTGGCGAGTGGGCTTATGTTTGGATATGGTTGAGAGAGAGAAAGGCAGAGAGAGAGAGAGAGAGAGAGAGAATGGGCACATCAGGGCCTCCAGCCACTGCAAACGAATTCCAGATGCTTGCTTTCCTAGTGCATCTGGCTTACATGGGTCCTGGAGAATTGAACCAGTATCCTTTGGCTTTGCAGGCAAATGCCTTAACTGTAAGCCATCTCTCCAACCCCTCATTGTATGGTTCTTGGTGTGGTTTCTGGAGATGAAAATACTGTGCAGCAATGTCACACAAAACTAGACACATATGCTGTCACAACCAACAGGCCACAGACTGAACACCTCTGTAAGTGTATTTCATGTGTGACCCAAGAAACTATTTCAGTGAGGAACAAAAACCAAAAGGTTGGACATGCCTGTATGCACAGAATAGCCCACACATCCTCAAATAATGCTTCCCCCATATCCTAAAAGACCATTGTGCCAAGTGGGGAAGCTCTGCTGTGGAGTAGAACTTAGGGGCATTAAGGAAACAAATGAAGTAATGAGACAAGCAGGAAGATAGAATTTTCCAGTGCCTTTGGAAATCTTTCTCTGCACCTTTCAGAGATTTTTGAGAAATGTGAATGAATACCTAACTTTACTTGAATCTATCTGACCTCTTTCAAAACCAAGGATGTGACAGGGTGGAAGAAATTGTATTGGCAATTTAAAATGATTGCTTAATGGTAAAAATTCAGAAAAGAATGCCATCATAGTAATAGTCACCTCCTTAAAAGATGATTTTAAGGCAATACTTGTTTTTTTGTTTTGTTTTGTTTTGTTTTTCTGAAGATGGTTAGGGGTGTGGATGGATATGTCTGCTCTTTGTTAAATAGGCTTCTGAAAATATCACAAAAACAAAAATGTAAATTTATGTATGAGAGTTTTGAATGTGTGCAGTAATTGCTGTCATCTCAGACTCTATGGTGTAAAATTAGAATAAATAAATAAATATCTGCTTTTTCTGAGAAAATTCATGAAAGTTAAGATTTAGTAACTTTTTAATGGTAACAAATATAGTTTTAAACTCCAACCTACAATTTAGTTTCATCCAAATTAACCATAAATTCAGAATTAATTTTATTTTCCAAGCCATTTATGTACACTGAATGTATGTACACTGAAGATAGCAGCAAATTGAATCAACTTGTTAAATATATGACATTTACAAAAAATGTGCATCTAACTTATTCTATGAAATGTGTCATGTCATGTTGACATAATTATTGGTTAATTCAAAGTCAAATGATGATTATAAATATAGCTTAGAGTCTACATTTCTGAGCTATAGTTCCTATTACTTAGTCTTAACAGTTCATTTCACAAATTCCTAATCTAATATGTAAAGCTGTCTTCCTAAATGTAAATGACATTCTTAGGTTTTATTAAGAGTAACTAAAATAGAACATAATTATAGTTTGTGATTTATTTTAGCACAGAAATGGTACCCACATATCTCAATCTAATTTTTTAAGTTTTCCAAATTACTGATTTTAAAATGTCACCAATTTTCTCTTATTTCAATAAATAAGTGATTTTATATAGCACTGTGTTAGAAAATATCCTTTTAGGCATGGATAAGATTTTTTAGACATAAATATTTATATTTTATGATGGAATTAAAATGCTTAAGTCAAAGCTTTGTTTTAAATTTTAAACTTTTAAAGTTTTAAAATTATAAATTCTGTTTCCCTAGAACTATACAAAGATAAGACTGAAAAACATGAGAAACCTGAAAGGAAAATACAAACAAAAGGTAAAAGTTTAATTCTATCTTTATTTGTATTTTATGATACATATTTTTATATTCATATGGCAGAAAAAATGTTCATGTTTTTAAATGTTTCTCTTTTGATGTCATTCATCATATTACTTTATTCTTTAGTTAGCAGCAAGTATAAATGTAGGAATAGCATTTAATAATAGAAACCCAAGGAATAAAATGTGTGAGAAAATTTTATTTATAGCTGGCTTTTATTTACAAAATTGCACCACAAATAATTGCTTTTACTAAGTGAATACCTATAATTCCTCTAATAGTACTTATGACTCAGAGTGGGTTTTTCAAATGTGAACTGCATGTCCTTCAATGCCTTCATAGTCTTTGCTGTAGAAATGCAGAGTCACTGCATTATGTCATGCAGAATACCACTGCCCCAGAACTCTGCCACAGTCTCAGGACAGAGATGGACAGTGACCAGTTCATGATTAATAGCCTTTTTCCATTGAACTGAATCCAGGAAATACAGTCTTGCAACAGAAGTATTTTAATAATGACAGGTATCACCTTGCTCATCTGATAAGCATCACTCTCTGTGGGTGACCTATGTGGCCATAAAACTCTAAATAAACTTATAGAAAGCAAAGGCATTCAGATGCAATTTATTTCTAAGAAGATCCAGATTTGTCAAATAGTTTTGTATGTTCCAAGGCAAAAATAAAAATCTCATAGTTGACATGCATATCTACAAGGATAGAGGTAAAATAAAAATGATCCCCAAAATAAAAAATAAAATGTTGGAAGAACTGGGTATGTTTTCCAGAGAAAGAATGTTTGTATAACATGTGTAAGGCTCTATGTTCAATTTCCTGTATCCCCCTACACACATACAAAATATATTTATAATGTAAAAAATGACTAATGCAAAATTACCTGTCACAAATGTCATGGCGGCCTATAGTAAATTTTTAAATAATATGATGTTATTGGGGCTGGAGAGATGGCTTAGTGGTTAAGGCACTTGCCTGTGAAGCCAAAGGACCTAGGTTCAATTCACCAGGACCCACATAAGCCAGATACACGAGGTGAGACATGTGTGTACAGTTCATTTGCAGTGGCTGGAGGCCCTGACACACCTATCCCCCCCCATCATCTATTTATCTCTGTCTTTCTCCCTCTCCCTCTCTCTCTTAAATAAATAAATAAATAAATACTTGCTTTAAATAATAAGATGTTCTAATTAACATGAAATTGCAGTAGCATGTTTATCTATGTTGCAATGTAATGTTGTGGTTGTTATTTTTATATATAATTCCCATAAATCCTTTTTGTGAAGAGCTTTGATCATTGTTTTAGGTATTAGGTTTTTCATCATCTTGTCTAAGTTGCTTGTGATTGGTCAGCACAATTTAAAAAATCTGAATGCTAAGCTCATTTGTTGGGGAAATGTTTATATTTAAACTTAGAGATGCAAACTGTTCTGACTGCATTTTTTTCCTCTCGTTGGTTCTGAGTTCCTTTGGATTAGAAATTGGTCAGTGCCTAAGCATGAATGGACAAAGGAAAACATGACTATGTACTGGTTATTTCTGTTTGCTGGGAGTTAAGTTCCACATGATGAGGGTCTCTACTGCTAACTCTGTCAATTTAATAGCAGAGCTTCTGAGTAGGCACAGTATGGTGGTTTGATTCAGGTGTTCCCCATAACCTTAGGTGTTCTGAATGCTAGGTTCCCAGTTGATGGAGATTTGGGATTCAATGCCTCCTGCATGCAGTGTATTGTTGGGAGCAGGCTTATGGGTGTTATAGCCAGTTTTCCCTTGCCAGTGTTTGGTACACTCTCCTGTTGCTATTGTTTACCTTATGTTGGCCAGTGAGTGATGTCCATCCTCTGCTCATGCCATCGTTTTCCACTGCCATCATGGAGTTTACCCTCTAGTCTATAAGCCAAAATAAACCCTTTTATCCCCCAAAGTTGCTCTTGGTCAGGTGACTTCTGCCAGGAATGCAAACTTGACTGCAAGAGTAATGTTGATATTGAGAGTGGCATTGCTGTTAGACATCTGACTATGTGTCCTTAGCCTTTTGGAGCTGATTTTCAAGAGGAATGTGGGAGGATTCGAAACCTTGGCCTAAGAGATGCCTTGCAGTGCTGTAAGTACAGCTTGATGGACTATTCTGGTCAGAGTTGAAAGACCTGAATGCAGTAAGAACTATGGACTGTGAGGTTTGGTTTATGAGGGTGAGAAAGAGCTGTGCCTGGACTGGGCTAGAAGCAGTTTGTGTGAGAAGCTTGATGTTATTGCTATGCCCAGAGAACTTGCTTATGGTTGCATTCCATATAAATAGACGGGTGTGAGCAAAGGGATATGGCACATAAATTAAATCTTTGGGCTGAAACTTCTGCCCATTAAACTGAGATTATATGCGAGATTAGAACCATTGAGACTGAGCTAGCTTCCTGCATTGGGACAACAGAAAAAAATACAGATTTTTGAAGGAGCATGAATGCTCAAAGAGTGTCCTGTTCTTTAAAGTCTGCGATATTACATCCTGGATTAACAAACTGGCACCACACCTGGTATTGTGGAGCATAAGAAATGCAGGAAAGGGAGGGCCATTGAATTTGCAACAGTCTTGTGTTTTGGAAATGTCCATAGGCAGTATGAAGCAGGTTTGCTGGTTGCTTGCATGGAGACCTGATAGAGCCATGAGGATGAAATGTGGGTTGCAGTGGCGAGCCAGTGGAGATGCCGGGACCATGACATGGCTACCAAGGAGAGCTGCTGGCCCACATGAAGTTTTCCAGGAGTATGAGTAGCCTAGCTGTGGGGGCAGAATTGAAACTCCAGAGACTTGCTGCTGGTTGGAATTATTGAACTTGGAGATTTGTCACTAACTAGAGTTGTTGAACTTGGAACTACAGAGTTTGATGGTTGCCTGTTTTAAATCTTGTATTGGCTGAATATTTCTCTGCTATGCCCAATGACATCTTTTGCAGTGTGAATATATATTCTGTGCCATATGGGCTTTTGTGGAGGGGATTGTTTGGTATCATGGCTCAGCTAAACTTGGACTATGGGGATGTTTGAACATTATTAGGATTGATAAAACTACAGGGACTTTTAAAGTTGGAATGAATGCATTGCATTTTACATAATGGATGGTTATTAGCTTTGGGGGGCCAGGGGAAGAATGTGGTGGTTTGATTCAGGTGTCTCCATAAACTTAGGTGTTCTGAATGCAGTTCCCAGTTGATGGAGATTTGGGAATTAATGCCTCCTATAGGCAGTGTATTACTGAGGGTGGGTTTATTGATATTATATCCAGTTTTCCCTTGCCAATGTTAGGCACACTCTCCTATTCCTGTTGTCCACCTTCTGTTGGTCAGGGGGGTGATGTCCACTCTCTGTTCAGGCCATTGTTTTCCACTGCCATCATGGAGCTTCTGCTCCAGTCTGTAGGCCAAAATAAACCCCCCCCTTTTTTTTTCTCAAAAGCTGCCGTTGGTCAGGTGATTTCTGCCAGCAATGTGAGCCTGCCTGTAACACATGGTGATGCAGCTGGAAGTATTTGTAATTGTGGGCCTGCCTCTCAAAGCAGTGGGCTGCCAGTGGTTTTATTAAACTAGAATCTTCCTTAATTAAAGCAGTGGATTTGGCTGAAGTTTAAAATACATTCACAAAGGCTGGGCTAGAGATTTGTTACCTGAATATCTTTTTAGAGTAGACTAAATAGTCTTGGGTAAAAATGAAGTATTCTCAAAACAACAAACAACCACAAAAAGGAACTTCAGTTGTTTAACACATGACTGAGTGTCAGACACACTTTATTTTTTAACTATCATTTTATTTGTGCATATGAATTATTCCATTTACTTCTTCACTTCCTGCCTGTAACTGGGGTATAATAATGGTTATTCTTCATCCCTCAATACTTCGATAGCAACAAATTTAGTTTTATAACTATATTTAGATGAACAGTTCTAGAACTGTTCACATGTATGGACATATACTATGTTCACTATGTCATGTTCCATGGCAGGTATATATGATGAGAGTCAGGATTTACATTATTTTGTAAACGTTTTGAAGCCATTAAAAAAGTTACAATAAAACGGGCGTGGTGGTGCACACCTTTAATCCCAGCACTCGGGAGGCAGAGGTAGGAGGATTGCCATGAGTTTGAGGCCACCCTGAGACTCCATAGTGAATTCCAGGTCAGCCTGGGCTAGAGTGAGACCCTACATCGAAAAACCAAAAAAAAAAAAAAAAAAAAAAAAAAAAGTTACAATAACTCCAAAACAGTATTACCTGTGAAGATCTTAAAGGGATATCCATTACCTTAGTTTAAAAAGATTAACTATGCTAAAGGCTGAGGTGTTTATGCAGCAATTAGATCACATCCTATCCTCCTCCCTCTGCTACTTCTTTCTCTTTTGCAAAAGACCTTGGGAACTCTTGATGAGAGTTCACTTATATGATTTACTAATCAACTGTAGGAGATAACACCAAACAATATGCAGTCCTTGAGAAGAGCAAAAATAGCAATATCTAAAACTATCCCATGTACTATGTTAATTAATTCTCTAATGGGAAAAGACTAAACTTCAATTCTGATAGTCTGTCATTTCTGTCACACAATATAAGGTAATTATATAGTAATCCACATTAAGTGATTTAAACTCCTTATATCATAACTTCTACAACTTCTCTCCCCTTTGTTTATTTTGTTTGGTGTTTTGTATTGGGAAGAATACAGCAATCCTTTTTATCCTTTCAATTCATAACTTGTTAATAAATAGCCATTATGGCTTTAGGAATAAACTCTGATGTGAAGGTTAACATTTTTCTTTGAACTAAATTAACTTTGGCATTTTTCCACATAAAAGAGATAGAGATCTATTTTATAATTATAATCAGGAAAATGTCAGAAACTGTTACCTTGTATTGAATTTATATAGCAGTACAGTGGAGCATTAAACTTCCTTAGAAGAAACTTATAACCATGTTTTAATGTTTTCTGAATAATTAAACGTTATTATCTCAACTGTGACTCATGTAAACGGCCCCTCATGAGCAAGCAGAATGAGTTGACTACAACTAGTTTTGGGTTCAGAGTAGTGAGCTCTAACAAAAAACAAAAAACAAACAAAAAAAAACTTATATAGACAATTTTCTTTCTATATCAGGGTGATGGTTTCAAAGGTCAAAATGGTTTTGCACAATATCTTTTCTTAAAGTCTGATATTTTATATGTTATTGTCTAAGTAAAAGAAAACTAAAAAGTGTTCAGAGAATTAAACAGTCTTAGACCCTGAGACAGTTAATATTAATTATAAACTTGACAAGGCCTAGAATCACCAGTGAAGGATTATTGGATTATCTAAATCAGTTTAGCTCCTGAACAGGCTTGGGAGGGATTATCTAGATGAAGTCAGTTAAGGTGGGAAATCCCATCTTAAATTTGGGAAAGCACCATTCCATAGGCTGTGGTCCTAGACTAGATAAAAGAGAGAAAGCTGGCTCAGCTCTGAGGCTCATTGTTCTTCACTGTGGACTGGATGTGTCTAGTTGTCTCAGGCCTTCCTCATCATGATGGACTATAACCTCAAAATCTAAGGTGAAATAAAGCTTTCCTTCCTTAAGTTACTTCTTGTCAGGTATTTGTTCACAGAGATGAGCATGCAATCTGTACAGACCCTCAGTTCACGCTTCAGAGTAAAGACTGCTTCACAGTAAAGAGTATCTTTTGTACATTTAAAGCCACATGTGAAATAACTGAAATGTTATCAAGTCTCCACATTCATAATAAGTACTGATACCTTCTTTGTATATTTGACATCACATGGTATGAACCTGGCCATAGGCTGGAGGAATTTAAGTTGTAGCATGTATAGTCCTGTAACACACTGCCGAACTCCCTGTAGTGTCATATTACCTCTGCATTTATGATTCTATTCTCAAAAACTGGAATGAGTAGAGTGTTTATCTACCATGAACAAAATAGTGTACTTATCCTGTTTTATTTAATATCTTACCTAATGTTTATGAAACATTCAATGTGATAGACATAATCCCATTTAAAACTGAAAATGCTAAGGTTTTCCTGTGTCAAGTGATCCACTCATTTTATCACTTTTAGAAAGTTTCAGAGAGAAGTTAACCCAGATTTCTCTATGGTAGAGAGAGTGGTTTCCCTGGCTCACTTTTGTAGCCTCCATGGCTTCATTGTGTTCTCTTACCACTTCACTTGTCCCCTACCTTAAGAACACATCTGATCATATTTCAGCTGGACAAAACAAAATAATCATCCTACTCAAAACTTATAACATAATAACACTCAAAAACACTTTACATGTAAATCAACATTAACAAATCCTAGTGATTAGGATAGAAACTTATTGCAGAAAGGTTTTCTGTAGCCAACCCTGACCACAGTGCTACACATTAACTCTATATTTCCAAAAGTAAGATAAACTTTAACTTACTTAAAAGCATTCTGGAGCAAGGAAATAACAGAGAAAAACATTTAAATGGGGATAAGTATTGAAAAATGTTTATCCAGTCAGATTTCAGAACTGAGTGCTAAATATAAAATGAAAGTATCTAAATGTAGGCTCTAAACAGTGGGTAAGGGTACTAAGTGGATAAGAGCCTGTTTGTGCTGGAAAAAATAACTATAGTATTACAAGATTTTGATATGATTTCAAACATCAGCATGGCAAAGTTAAGAAAAAAGTTATCAGTGTAGAATAAGACTGATATGTGTGAGATATTCAGGGTTTCATTTCAAGAACCAGATCCATTTAGGATGATGTTATTAGCTTTGTATCTTCTGGACACATGAGATGGTTTTGTGCTTAAATTTTGTATTTTTTTGAATGGGTAGGGGAAACTGAATTAGGATATTAGGATCATTATCATTACCAAGTTGGCATCATTTCTGTTATGCAAGACTTGTTCAACATACACAAATCAGTGGTTATATAGCACACAGACAGGATAGAAAACACATGGTCTTCTCAAGGTCTTTCACAAGTTTCACTATCCCTTCCTGTTTTAATTCCTGAAGAAATTAGGAATAGAAGAAGCATACCTCAACAAAATAAAGGATACATTTGACAAATATTAGCAAACATTATACAAAATAGGAAAACTGATGAAAGCATTTATTCTAAAATCAGCAACAGGAGATAGATATTCACTCTCTCTATCTGATTGTACTTATACTGCTCAATTACTATTTAAAAATAACAAGAAAGAAATGAAATGGATATGAATAAAAAATAGAAAACTCAAAATTATCCTGTGTGTAGATGTCATGATCCTATATGTAGTAGGGTCTAAGGATTATACCAGAAATCTCCTAAAATAGGTAGACATTCAGCAAAACCATGTACAATACAAAGTCAACATTACAAGAATCAGTACCTTTGTCATATACCAATAATGAGCATACTATGAAAGAAATCAGTAAAAACAAATATCAGTGATAGTAGTTCAAAAGTATCAAGAATGAATCTAACCACTGACTTGAAATAGCTATGCAGTGAAAACTTTAGGACACTGAAGGAAGAACATAAGGACATGAGATGAGAAAAGGTCTCCTGTGGGAGAATTCATGTGAAAACCTTCAATGCAATCCTGATATTATTCCAAAAACATTCTTTTTTTTTCTTTTTCTTTTTGATTTTTTCGAGGTAAGGGTCTGGCTCTAGCCCAGGCTGACCTGGAATTCACTAAATATTATCTGGGTGGCCTCAAAGGCAATCCTCCCACCTCTGCCCCAAACGTTAGGAATAAAGGAGTCTACAGAATTGGAGAAAATCTTTGCACTTTGGCCATCTGTAAAGGAATTATCTGGGATTCTGGAATCCATAAATAACTCTTATAAGTAAACACAAAAATACATTCAAAATCACATAGTCAATAAACAAAGCAATGAATTGAACAGATAGTTCTTGACAGAAGAAACACAAATGAACAATAAAATTTTGAATTCATGCTGGAGAGATGACTTAGCGTTTAAGGCATTTGTCTACAAAGCCAAAGGATCCTGGTTAGATTCTCCAGGTCCCATATCAGCTAGATGAACAAGGGGGTGCAAGCATCTGGAGTTGGTTTGTACTGGCTGGAGGCCCTGGGGCACCCATTCTCTCTCTCTCTCTCTCTCTCTCTCTCTCCCTCTTTCTCTCTCTCTTTCTCTTTCTCAAATAAATGAAATATATTAAAAATTTGAATTCACCTTTCTTCACATCACGAAAATGAAATTAAAAGTAGTTGAAGTCTAGTATGGTGGCACAGGCCTACAATGTTATACTCAGAAGACAAAGGACAGCCTGATCTCCATAGCAATTTTCAGACCATAGGGTCTGAAGGCCTTGTCTCAGAAAACCAAAGGAATAACAAAGAAACAACAAAAGCCTATATTTAGGTTCTAGTGCACTCCAGTCTTAAGTGCTTCATCAAGAAAACAAACAACAGGGTTGACCAAGGAGTTGGATAAAGTAGAACCCTAATGCACTGCTCTTGGAATGCAAACTGGAGTGTACCACAATAGAGATCAGAATGGAGGAAGAAAGAAAGAAAGAAAGAAAGAAGGGGAAAGAAAGACAGAAGGAAAAAAGAAAGAAAACTCTAAAAACAGAAGTGCTATATTCTGTGTATTCACCTGAACTAAGCAAAGCCAGCACTCTCCAAAGCAGCACATGCCCTGCCAAGTCACTGTTCACAGCTGCAGAAATGAGGAGGCAGCCTAGATGTATGAATACAGAGAATGTGGCACATATCCACCGTGAAATTTTCCTCAGCTTCAAAGAGTGATTTAAGATGTTAGCAATGAAGATGATGGAATTGAAAAAACGGTCATTTTGTTAAGCAAAGTAAGCCATACTCAGAAAGACAAACAATATGTTTTCTCTCAAATGAAGTATCTATAGTGTGTGTATGTGTGTGTATGTGTGTGTGTGTGTGTGTGTGTGTGTGTGTGTGTGTGTGTGTCATAAAAACAGGAAGTGGACTGTATGAGAAGAAAAGGTCCAAAGGGTTTTGGAGAGGACTCATGAGAGAGTGATAGAACATGTGACACCAGAGCTGGAGGGGCTTCCTGGTGAGAAAAGGGGGTCAGGAAAAGAGGCCGAAAGGAAAGATGAGGGGAATGTGAGGGGTAAATAACAACAAAGTATAATGCCATATATATATGAAAATGTAACAATATAATCCATATCTTTGTATGTTCACTTAAATAATAAAAATGAATCCCTAAAGTAAATGTATATACACATATAAATATATATCTTGAATGGAAAGACTTGATAATGCCTTGAATTAATGAAGTATCTTTATTGGATAATTCCTCACAATTCATTTAAAACTTCAATTAATTTAGGAGTGCTAATAATTACTTAACTTTTATATCTAAAAAGTCTACAGATATAGAATGTGGAAAGTCTCAGGACCCTATTACACAACTCTTATCTAACTGAATGCAGATAGCCTTCAGACTTTGTTCTCTCAGTGGACTCAAAGCCCTATGCCTATTTGCATTTTAGGCAAGTTTTATGCTCTTTCTGAAATTTCAGAAACTTTTCCATGAGAAAGTTTTGCATCAAAGTGATTGGCAGGCCCATTTTAAATGAATCTTTCAGGGCAAGACTTTGGTATATAAAGCATCCTGCTAGGTTGGAGCCTGGTTAGACTTAGTTCTTTCAGAACCAGGCTTAGAACATTATCCATTAATAACCTCCTAGGCAGTGACACAGATCCCATTCCTCTGACCAGAGATTAGAGTCCCGTTGTTCAAGTTATTGCTTTGGCAAACTGTTGGTAATGAGTGAGGGATCTAGCCTTAATATCCTTCATGCTTGTTAATATCCAACTAGCTACTTAAGTTTTTGTCATTCAAAATAAGCAATTAAAGCATCTTAATTGATTTCCTAATAAGAAGGTATAATTTCTATGTGCTAGTCTATCTGATTTCTTTAGTATTGGATTCTCAAACAAAACTCACGCAGGAGCTTGGAAGTCAAGTATGAGCTTCAGTGTTTTAGTTTAATTTAATACCCATTATTTGGAGAATTCTGCAGCCTCTGGCAATGCATTCTTTGTATTTGTACCAAAACTCTTGTCTTCTGTACTATGAGACCCCTCCAGAGGCTGTTTTTGCCACAACTGCAGGGTCAGAGGTGCGATGACCTCTGACACACCTCAAAAAATACAGGATTTTTCCATGAGCTGCCTCACAGCTACTGGCATTAAACCCAGAAACAAGCAGCACAGCTTGGGGCAGGGTGGAGATCAGTTGTGTGGGGAGCTGAACTTCAGAGAAGAATTGAGCTGAATATTCTGGTCAGAGAAAGGTCAGAATCTGGACAAGTGTAAGAACAGCAGGGCCACACTAACTCTGATGCCAAACATCAGAGCCATGCCAACTGGTGGGTTCCACTTGCTTTTAATTCTGAGTCTACCAAAGGGGCTTTTGTTTCTTATAAACAAGGATGGCAAACAAGTTAAGCTCTAACAGGTGTAAAAAAGTTTATTTTGTCCTAAGCTAAGACAGTCTTAGACAATAAAAAAATGGCAAAACAGGGTTAATGGAAAGATGCTATTCTTTATCCATGTGGAAACACCCGGTCATGGGTGCTAAGCAGACTTGTACCCACAATGCAGTCCCTGTTGCAAATTATTCCCTTTCAAAGTCATTAGTAACATGGTCACTGAGTGTTGCATATGATAAAAATCATTTCAAAACTTGGCATTTGAGCTCAGTCTTGCCAAAGTTGCAGTTTCCATCCCAGCAGCTTCAGGGGCTGCCTGCCATAAACAGATCCCTGGAGCCTGGGGCCAGCTGCTTCACTAAGCTGTGTTACCACGTCATTCCAAAGGGGAATAATGACTCCATCATGTAACACTGTGTCCTTTCAACAAAACCTTTGACTGGAGGACTCAACTTTTCCCCCTGGGTAAAGAAAATGAGGAGTTAATATGCTAATTTGCATCTGAATTCAGCCCCCTTGCTCCGTTGATTTTGTGTTAATTCTCTCAAATATGCTATGCACATGTCAGTCTGCAGTTCTGCTAGTGGAGTGGACAGCCAGCCAGCTGTGTGAGGTGAGTGAGCGAGTGAGTGGGTGAGTGAGTGAGTGAGTGAGTGAGCCACCCCCAGAGGGGAGCTGTAGATTCCGTGTTCCCTCAGGGGTCTTTCCAGTCAGGGACTAAGGGACGGTACAGTACAATTTCTCTCACAAATGTGTTCCCCAGAGAGTAACTTTACAAGAGGCTTTTTCTTTCTCTTTGTCAGGAATTTCTTCTGGGATTTCAGCTTAGTGAATACTGAATCCAAATAAAACTGAGCTATTTGTGGTCTGTTTCTTCCACTTAATTTGTGAGATATTTAGATTGAACTTAGCACCTCAGAAGCACCTAAAAGAACCATTACACATGAAAAGAAAAGCAAATGTCTAAAGATTCTAAAATAGGTTCACCCCCCCATTTACAAACAATTTTTTTGCGAAATTATATAAATCTTTAAAAAATCAGGAAATTGCTAGGAAGCAGTATCTATTATACCACACCACACCATTATCCATAGACGAAACTTCACAGAAAATGGATATTTACTTTTCTAGTAATATTCTAGAATTTAACAAACAATGATATTATTAACAGTCTACTCTAGGACAGAAAGCAGTGACAAAGGCAGGCTGCTGAAATCACAGCATAGCACCACCCTTAAGGATTCCACCTCTGCCGGGGTGGTGGCTCAGTGGAGAAAGCGCTAGCTACTCAAGCGTGAAGACCCAGCTTTTGATACTCAGCACAGACATAAAATTCTGAGTATGGTGGCAGATATCTGTAATTACAGTGCTGAGGAGATGGACCCAGTAGAATCCCTAGGGATTACTGGCTGGCTAATCTAGCTGAATCAGCAAATTCTAGGGTCAATGAGAGACCCTCTCTCAAAGAATAAGGTGGAGAGCAACTGAAAAAGACACCTGATGAACATCTCTGTTCTCTACTTGTGTGTGTGTGTGTGCGAGCGCGCGTGCGCGCACACACACACACACACACACACACATTTCATCTGCTGCGTAGTCACATACAAACAATTACAATTTTATTACTTATTTGTGAGAACAAATTAATAATACATGGTCCCACTGATGTATGTAATTACTACAGATAGAAGATTTACAGAAGAGACATGGGGCATGGCCGGGAGATGGCAAGTGGCAAAATGTGATTGTGGGAATTCAAGGTAGAGGATGCAAGCAAGCAGTAGCAGTCGTGATGCAGACAAGGTGTCCATGTAGAGTTACAAGTGTTCTGTGAGGACTGGTGTAAAGTCCAAGCGGAAATTTCTGGTAGAATCTTTCCTAGCAGTATCCTCAGCACCTGGATGGATGTTTTCTTCCACCTTTTATGTAAACATATGAAAGTTAGGGATAAGATTAAATAAAGTAAGATGACTCAGAGAAGTATTAAACATGTTAGCTTAAAAGAACAAAGTGAATAAATGAACAAAAGTAGAAAATGAGAAACTGTGTGAGAGATGAGAGAGAGAGAGGTCAATACTGGGTTTCAAGCTTGTGTAATTAAAATTATGACAAAAACACAGGGCTAGATTATAATATTTACCTGACTCACAGCCATTAAATTAAGTTGCCTTCTTTGAAACAATTTGACAACATTCTTGTCTCATTTCATTTAGGTTAATTGTTCTTCATTTCAGATTCAGAGATTATGCTTTTTCCTTTTTTTGTCTTCATATTTCTGGAATTCATCCATTATCAAAACTTGGTCCCTTTATCATATATCATCATGTACAACAGTTTTAATTTTTCTAATTGCTTAAAACCTGGGAAAAATTCAGATATATTCTTATGTATATAGTTAGATCCAGGTTTGATATTAGTTTATGCTTGTATATTAAATAAAAATAGAAATAAAAAACAAATCCCTAATTATTTTGAAGTTTAAACTGATAAGTATGAAAATCTTTATTGCAGTTAAAGAATGTACCATAAGTGATTTTGACAACAAATCTGTCATGTAATTATTCCATCATTTATATCTCTGATTTACATGAAATGCATTCTTATTCTTTCCAGTTACACACCGAGAAAAGGAAAAAGACAAAGAAAAAATAAAAGAGAAAGAAAAACCTGAAAAGAAAGGTATGTGGTTATTCTTTATATGATTATTTATTTATTTATTTGAGAGTGACAGACACAGAGAGAAAGGAAGATAGAGATAGACAGAGACTGGGTGCACCAGGGCCTCCAGCTACTACAAACGAACTCCAGATGCAGGTGCCCCCTTGTGCATCTTGCTAACGTGGATCCTGGGGAGACGAGCCTCAAACCAGGATCCTTAGGCTTCACAGGCAAGTGCTTAACCGCTAAGCCATCTCTCCAGCCCTCTTTGTATGATTTTTAACATTGGACCTTTCCCTTCATTATGAACCTTGAATTTCCCTTTTCACAAATTTCATGATGTTTATTTTCTTGGACTGGAATCTGAAAGAAGGAACGTCTGAATTGAAAGTAGTAAAGTCCTGTAGGCAACTAAACTCTGATACCACATTATTTCTCAGAAATGTACCAACCTTTCCTCTGGTAGCTTTGAGACTGTCTTTGCTAGCAATTAAAATATTACTTGGGAAAATGTTTGTCAATTTTTTGAGTAAGATATTTTACTTATTCATTATTTCAACTAGCATATTTTGAATGCCTATGAAAATGACCTCATTTGTTTATTAGTTTTTTTAAAGTAAATAGTTATTGGTAAATATAGGTAAGACAATATCATTGGTTAAGTTACAAAGACACATGGTATAACATATTAATGTAATTAATATACTAGTCTAACAGTAGAAATTTATGTTATTGTTTAACCATTTTTACACAGTCATGTTTCACATCCTGATACTTATAGATTAAAAATGCCTCAGAATTTTCCAAGCCTATAAATATTTTCTTCATTCTTTAAGAAAAATCTGCATACATTTGAATCAGGATATTTTCTTCCATCATATCTAAACTTTTTTTTTAATTTGTAAGCAAGTCAGTCTAAATATGAGTTTTAGTGCTGCACATTTTTTATCTCAGAATATTTACATTCCTTACACATTTATCATAATTTGTGTGTGTGTGTATGTGTGTGTGTGTGTGTGTGTGTGAGAGAGAGAGAGAGAGATATGGGTATATAAATCTCTTAGTATAACTTTATTTTCAAAAGTTTCCATCAGTTTATTTTGTAGTCAGCATCAGAATTTATATTAGCTTGAATGGACAGGTGCAAAGATATTCATGTTGCATGCATGTGTGTACATAGGTTGGGGAGTTGGTATGTTAGTAGATGTTAATATTTTTGGTAGTATCTCTGTTTTTGAACCTTCATCAAATACTAATATAACAGCTGCTCATATTTTTCTTAAGTTTAAAAAAGTGTTCCATGGTTTGCCTTTTATTTTATTGCATCAAAAATCCATTGCCTTGCAGTACGAGAAGTAAGATTTTATTTTCCTTTTTTGTTATTGTTTGAGCCAATCATCTTTCAATTATTTCAGGGGTTGTGTGCAACCATAGTGTGCACACCTTGCTGACTTTTTTTGCTTTAATACTCCACTTAGTTGAATATAGTAGAATGGCTATGACATTTATGAATCAGAGCAGTAGAAACCTGCTTCAATATTACTTATTACATATTCATGCTTGGATATTTGAATTAAATAATTCCTCTTTTATTAATATTTACCTAGCAATAATTTCCATAAATTTTAATACAGCCACTATCATTGTCATAGAAACAGGTGTCTTTTTCTCATATGCCAGAAATTTGAACACCAGGTCTGTGTACTCTGAATAAAGGATGTGATTTGATGTTTCATTTGAATTGCCAACCATCATTCCTACTTTATTTTTTAATTATAAGTAACTAAGAATTGTTTTTACCTTTAAGTTTTGATCATATCAAATTTATCTAAAATTAAAATAAAAAATAAAAAATTTTCTAAGTGTTCTATTGCATATGCTAATTAAAAGATATTTGGATTTTGAGATTCATTCTCATGAATCTCCATGAACTTGTATGACTAGTGCCCTGCTTATACTAGTATAGTGTCCCTTGTGCTATCATTGTGCAAAGAGAACACCCCCAAACGGTTGTGGCAGGGCTATTAAGGCAGTCCGGACCCCTGGAGAAGGCACTTGATCTCAAGCAGCTCAGAACCTATCAGGGTCCTGTGTTCTTGAACTGAATATTGCACTTTAAGACTGCTGAGAGGATTTCATGGTTTCTCCAAGATTCTGGGAGATTTCTTAAAAATAAATTACCTCTTATTGCATGTTCTGATCTTATAAAAAAATAAGCTTACTTCTGCTTAATACTCAGGAGGCTAGGAAATCTGAGAGCTGAAGACAGTGTTGTATCAGCTTCTGATCTGAATCTTTTAGCTGTTTCAGAACATAACAGATGGCAAAGAGAATCAAGGAGCCAAACCTTCCCAGTGCAACAGCCCATTCACATATGAATGAACATATCCCAGAACTGTTTCATTTCTATAGGAATGACATGAAACTGATCAGGAACTGAACTTTTCCCATGATGCTATACCTCTTGACATTCTATTCCATTTATAAGTAAATTTGATGTATAACAGTATTTTTAAAGAGTTGAAAACATGGATAAGTTTTAGGCATTAAATAAGCTACCTACATAAGTTTATGGTTTAATTTGAAATACAAGAATATGCTGCAGAGGCAGAGGAGATATCTGTCAGTAAAATACTTTCTTGGCAAGCAACAGTAACTAAGCTTGTTCCTTAGAATTCAGATGAAAAAATCAAGCATAGTAGTGTGTGCTTGTAATCCCATTACTGGAGAGGCAGATCCCAGGAGCACATTAGCCAGCCAGTCTAGACCAGGTTCAGATCAATGCATCCAGTCTCAATAAAAACAGCCCCCCCCAAAAAAAGAAAAAAGGTGGACAGTTCATTAGGAATGACACCCATGGTTGTTCTCTGCTCCTCAGTGCACACACACACACACACACACACACACGTATACCTCCACATACATGTACCCCCCCCCATAGATGCACATGCACAAAGATAAAATACACACCCAAAAGACATAAACACTATATTACTTCTCATATCACCTATTGAGATAAAAGATGTTATCACTGAGGGTTAAGACAAATTAGTTCATCCTACTTATCTTAAATAAACAATGAGAAGATATAACCCCTCAAATATTATTTAGAATATTGTAAATTAATGTTTAACCTAAATTCTGGAGATTTGAATTCCCAGGCCCCCTCAGGCCCTCATGCTTGTGCATGTGCTCAGTTAAAGACTGAGCAGTCTCTCCAGGCCTTTTAATCACTTGTGAATGGCATAATTCACTATCATACTCACTTACAGGTGTTACCCTTTAGGGAATATTTAGAAAAAGTGTGCTTGTCAAAATGACATTGGAATAAGAAAAATGACATTGGGTAGGTAAGAACCAGAAAGGCTAAACATATTTTTTCCAGGGTGAGGAATTTCTCTTCCCTAAATGTCAATTATGTCCATGTTGAATAATATTTTGGTTAATCAAGTCTTCAGTCCTGTTTTAAATACTTCTTTTTTTTTTTTTTTTTTTTTTTGGTTTTTCGAGGTAGGGTCTCACTCTAGCCCAGGCTGACCTGGAATTCACTATAGAGTCTCAGGGTGGCCTCGAACTCACAGCGATCCTCCTACCTCTGCCTCCCGAGTACTGGGATTAAAGGCGTGCGCCACCACGCCCGGCAAATACTTCTTATTATTAATCCTAAAGAAAAAAATACCTGTCATGAAGATAAAAAAAATTCTTAAAAAATTGCTCTCTCCAGCCAGGCGTGGTGTTGCAAGCCTTTAATCCCAGCACTCAGGAGGCAGAGACAGGGGCAGAGGCAGAGGCAGGAGGATTGCTGTGATTTCGAGGCCACTCTGAGACTACATAGTGAATTCCAGGTCAGCCTGGACCATAGTGAGACCCTACTTTGAAAAACCAAAAAAATATTGCTCTCTCTAGCTTTTCTTCACTAAAAAATTCATATGCTTGGATTAGTGACTTAAAATAAAGGGTGATTCCTGCTAAGTCTTAATGCCATGTTTTCACTGGACTATATATATAGTTATCATGCTGGCAAGTGTACTTCTGAATTAGAGTGATAACTGTCAAAAATCTTCAAAGTGGGGCTGGAGAGATGGCTTAGTCATTAAGCACTTGCCTGTGAAGCCTAAAGACCCTGGTTTGAGGCTCGATTCCCCAGGCCCCACGATAGCCAGATGCCCAAGGGAGCACACGTGTCTGGAGTTCATTTGCAGTGGCTGGAAGCCCTGGCACGCCCATTCTCTCTCTCTCTCTCTCTCTCTCTCTCTCTGCCTCTTTCTCTTTCTGTCTGTTGCTCTCAAATAAATAAATAAAAATAAACAAAATATTTAAAAATCTTCAAAGTATTATGTGATTTAGGTGATTGCAAAGCTAGAGGTAACAGAAAACTTTGTTTCAAAATCTATTGAAAGTATATACTAATGTAAACTTTCTGTTTAAGCAACTCACAAGGAAAAACTTGAGAAAAAAGAAAAATCAGAGGCAAAGACAATGGCAAAAGGTAACATTTTCTGTATTATTTTCACAATTCAATTATTTTTCTTTGAAAATTTACATTGTGAGTAATATGTGTATGTTTATAAGCATTTAGAATTTGATTTACATAAATATTATAAAGGATAATAAAGTGAAATACATAATTTCATAATATTAGAGGAAAATGAAGAGGACCATCACTTATGATTGGTAGACGATTGGCTCCTATGCCCTTTATCCCTTGACATCAACCCCATCATTCCCTTATACTAGTTGGCAAAAAGAAATTTGTAGAGGTAATTAAGTTTGATTCAAATAGGTAAATTTCCATAACTTATACATCAAGATCAATGAACTATGACAAAGAATTTCAAAGGAGAGAGAAGCTGTGCATAGTGGCTCTATCTGAGTTTGAGGCCAATCTGAGCTACAGAGTTTCAGGCCTAGGTGGGCTATGATGAAATCCTACCTCAAAAAGCAAAACAAAACAAAACAAAATCAACCAAAAAAAAAAAAAAAACACAAACAACAACAACAACAAAAAACCCCACAAACAACAACAACAACAAAAAAAAAAAAAAAACACAGAGTGATTCACCAGAAAGAAAAGAATATTTTTCAGATGTGAGATCTTTCCTTCTTTGGCTAGTATGAAAAAATGCAGGGACAATGTAATAAAGAAATGAATCCTGCTTTTATGTTGAATAAGTGTGGAAGCCAGTACTCCACTAAGAAACTCAGTCTTATAGCTGCTTAATTTTAGACTTCTGAGTCCTGAGACCCCAGTGAAGGCAGGCAACAACACTGGAATCATGGAAACTGGGAGACATATTGGTGTTATTTTAAGCAGCTTCCATTAATTAAAGTGTCTTCAAGAGTCCCTTATTCTTTCAACAAAAGAAGTACTTATAGGTAGTCATTGTGTAAAACATTATCACAAAAAGTCATGGGCATAAAGCTGACACATTTGTGTCTGTAAGTCAAGAGTCTGGCATGGCTTCATTCAGTCCTCTGCTTCACAACCTCTACTGAAATTCATCTGGGAAAAGTAATTTCCAACTTCATTTACCTAGCTGTTGGTAAGATTCAGTGGCTTTTTGAATGAAGGCCTCAGCTCCCTTCCCTCATTGGCTGGTGGGAACCCTCAGTTTCATGTTACACAATTCATACTAATATGAAAGCTGATCATTCAACCCATCAACAAAGAAAGCCAGTTAGTTTGACAAAAATTACAATCTTTTGTGGATCATGTAAGTCTCATTTAATCACCTTGGACAAATACTTTTTTTTTGTTTGTTTGTTTTGTTTTGTTTTTCAAGGTAGGGTCTCACTCTGGTCCAGGCTAACCTGGAATTAACAATGTAGTCTCAGGGTGGCCTTGAACTCTCGGCAATCCTCCTACCTCTGCCTCCGGAGGGCTGGGATTAAAGGCGTGAGCCACCACGCCCGGCTAACAAATACTTTTGGTTAACTCATTTCTAGGCCAATGGTGCATTTTCACAAATACCAGAAAGTAGGGATCCTTGGAGTCTGCCTGCTAAAGATACTTCCCATTTGCATACATTTTTTCTGGGTATGTAGATGTAAATAACACACACACATACACACATAAACTAGACATATGGTTTTCAGTTTTTATTTAATATTTGTATTTAGACAATTTTAGTATACTAGTTTCTTTATTCATTGCTGTGAACAAATATCTGTGGAAAATAAGCAGTATAAGGATAAAAGGTTTATGCTGCCTTATTGCTCGAAGGGATTCAGCCTACAATGGCAGGAAAGGCATGGCAGCAGGAGCCCAGTGGCCACCTTACAACCCTGGTCAGGGTCAGAAAACAGAGGGCAAATAGGAGTACTGGCCTATAAAATCCTGAAGCCCATTCCCAGTGGCCCACTTCCACCAATAAGGTTCCCAAATCGTCTCAAATAGTGCCACCAGCTGAGGATCAAGTGTTCTAACTCATAAGCCTAGGAGGGACATTTTACATATGAACCAACCATAGCAGTTATGACTGGGAATGCAGAGGAAATGTTCCTTATATATATTGTTTAGATTTCTAGAAAAATATTAAATATTAAAAAGGCGTGAGCTAAAGTGATGTCATTCATGTTAGAAATAATGAGGAACTCCTTTAGAAATACATGACAAGTGTCAAAGTGAGCTGCTCTATGGAAGACCTTTAATTTCTAGTGGCACTGTTGTGGACATAGTGGTTTTTGTTTGTATCTTTTGTTTTTTGCTCTGCTTAAAATAAAGATTAACCTAGGGCAATAGTTGTCTAGGCTACCTCAGAACCTTTGTCTGAGGGACAGTGGACATTTCCTTAATATTTCATGCATGGTACATGTGTTGGAATTTCTGTGCACTTTGTCTATCTGTAGTTCACAAAAAATTTAGAAAAAGAAAGAAGACAGGAATAGAAGAAGTTGAGTGGAGTGAGACTAAGCTGGATCAACCTATCTAACATGTGTGGAAATAACATCCTTCAGAAATCTAAGGCCTGAGGAGCTAGGAGGTTACTCTTCTCAGATCACTTTGGAAAAGACTTGGTATTCCCATTTGTTCTGTATATGCTTCTATCAGGCCTCTTATGTCTTAAGATTTACTTTTGGATGCAATTTCTATAGGTTAACATTAATAAGCTGCAATTATCATGGTAAGGATTTTTAATCTGTGTTCATCATATACAAAATCAATACGATGGAAAAATTATATGTTAAAATCTGGGTAAATACTGGAGAAAATCAAAAGAGCTCTAGAAATGCAAAGTATATATATTTATTATAAGAAAATTATCTAGTTCTTTTCCATGTATAAAAGGTATAGTAGACAGCTTCACATTCACTGAGATGAACTTCCAAACCAGTCACAGCTATGGATAAAGGGATATTTCTTGAAGATGACAGATCCAGGGGAAATTCTACAATAGCAGAAGAAGGTGGCCTGCTTTCAGAGGTCAAAGCAGAGAGAGAAGCCAAAAGCCACACAGCACACTTCAGGAACTCCAGACAGAACTGGGCACTTCACATATATTCAGATTGGAATTTCAAACCCACTACCCCACCTCCTCCAGCCAGGTGGCTGCAGACCCAGACTACAAACTAATAAAACCCTGAATACATTGGGGCCATCTATTCAAACTACCACAAAAGGTTTCTTTTCTCATTATGTTTCTTATGCCCTCAGCATCTGCAGAAGAAGAGGCAATTCTATTTTTGATCTTTTTGTAGCAAGGAAATTGAGCTACAGGGAAGTTAAGCAATTTGTAGTTCCTTAATGAGTGATAAATGAAACTTGTTATTTCTAGCCTTTTAACTGCAGAATGTTAGTATGTTTATTGGATAACATTTTCCCTGTCTCGGTTTCTGACAATTATCTTGATTCTGATATACTTGCTAATATTAATTGTAAACCTGGATGTTGATACCTGACATTTAATTAAAGAATTTTTCCATTTGACAAATGAAAGGCAGAAGCCTTTCTAAGTAGAACTGGATTATTTGATTATCTGCAAGCATTTACTTGTTCTTCCTAATGAAATTCTAAGTGCAAAGGTATTCAAAACCTTTTTGGTGGAAATCAGTAAACATTTTTTTTTCACAAAGCTTGTGAATTTCTACACAGTTTGATCAAAACAGTGAAGTTGGGTATTGCTTAATTTTCACATGTCTTCTTTATAGTGCATGGTTCTCACCCATTTTTTTCCTAATGTAAGACAAAGTCACCTGTTTTAAGGATTTGACAATAAAAAAGATTAAAGATTTATACTGAAAATCAATTATAATATGGTTGTCTTATGTGTTGCAGTATTTCTCATAATTTTTTTCCTATCTAAAAATTAATGACATTAAAAATAGATCTAAATTTCTGTGCACAGTAAAAGTCCAAAAAAAAAAGGTAAAATCAATTGTACCTTCCAAGAAGCAGGTAGATAGCATTTCAAATATCAAATATTATAATTTCACATGAAAAAGTATAAACAGAAACAATGGATAAATTTCCCAAGATCTGATGTTTTTTCTAAAAATTTCTGTTTATAATGTTTATAATGTATGCATCAATATATGGTACACATGAATTATCTGTGGTGAAAATTTGTTACCTTTGATAAAAATGGCCAATTTAGTATTAATTATATTTTTCCTTAAAAGTATTTTGTTAGACAGAAGGAGTGATTAAAAATGAATAGTAGAGCTCCTCAAGTTTCTTTTAGTCTGGTAGAAGAGATAGGTGAAAATTTATGTAAGTAAAGATATGCAATAGGGAGGAGTAAAGTGTGTGCTTGAATAAAAGTCCTGGCAAATAGAAACTCAGGGGCAGAAATGAGTAATTCCAATTATAATGCCAGTTTGCATGTGAATTGAAAACAATGAAACTTAGATAAATAGAATTCATTGGAATATAGGGACTAAAGTCTGACAATGTTTGGCATGTGGGAAAATCATGATATACTTTTGTTTTTTTTATAAAGGAAGTAGTACAGTGGGAAAAAAACATTTTTTTTGGAAATATATGTGAGAAGAGAGGCAGAAGAATGATGCCAGATAGCACAGGTTTTTAAATGCTAAACCATCTCCTTAGGCTGTTACATTTCACTGATTTTTAAAGCCCCAGCAAGAAATGAGAGCAGGCCAGTACAGGTTGTCTGGAAAGAAATCTTAGGTAGTATGAGTGTGAGGTACTGTTTACCACACTAGTGGAACTTTCTTTCCAGACAGACACCAATAAACATCTGAGTTGTGGTCTGGAATGATTACTTGCAGTTATTGAAGAAAGCTGTGTTCATTTTCAGCCATAGAAAAAATTGGTTTTTAATTCTAAGAAGATATCTCATTCCGTAAAGTGCTTGAGTGCAAGTATGAGAACACGAATTCAATATTAAGGACCAACATTTTTAAAAAAAGCAAGGTATGGTGGTGCACACTTGTAATTCCAACAAATCACTGGCCAGACAGCCTGGCCTAATTAAGCAAGTTTCTTGCCAGCATGTGTCTATATCTCAAAAAAGATAGATGGCCTTCCTGAGGAATAACCTATGCATATGTCATCTGGATTCCACATGCAAGTCCACATACTTGTGCACACACCTGTGCAAATGTGTGCATGCTCTCCACATATACACACACAAATTTTTATAAATCTATGAGATTGCTATAGAGCAAAAAGAAAAGAGCAAAAACTTGCAAAGAATATTTATAAATAGTTCTGCTTTTTAAGAAGCAGAAGAAAAATCCATCAATATAATCACAAAATCCTCAATAACAGTATGAATTTAAAACATAGATAATTTAAGGCTTTGGATAATACAGATATATAATATCCCTCCCTGAAGAATCTCTCACTTCGCTTTATCTTTGAGGAATTCCTTGATTAAGGAACTCATTTTTCCTTCCACAACTCATTTCATGATGAGAATGACTTCTCTAGTGAGCACGTGCACTCCTTGTGCATCTGGCTTGCGTACAACCTGAGGATTCAAACCAGGGTCCTTTGGCTTCGGAGTCAAATGCTGTAACCCCTAAGCCATTTCCTAGTTCCCAAGCCATTTCCTAGTTCCTGAGAATGACTTCTAAAGCCTAATGTAGTATCATTTTGTTGAGAAGTCTCCCAACAGCATGCTGGTACATCCTGGTTCATTACATGCTGTATAGACAGTGATTCTGATTTTGTAAGCAAATTTCCATTGGAAACAGCATTCTTCTCCCTATTCTCACACAGTCTTCTTGGGTTATTCCTATAAAATTAAGAAATTAGATCATATTATTTTCATCAAATTATTTAACCAGAATGACCAAAAATCCCTCAGAATTGTATATTGGCAAATGACAGATCCTAATGTAGTAGCTGACTCTCAGTGGTGTTTCCTTGCCATGTGTGGCCCTGTGCATTGAAAATGTCCAATATGCATCATCTACTGCAGATGAGTTCATAAATCTGAAGTAGGTTATTAATTATTTTTATAGAATAATGGAATTATTTTCATGCTTATTTAAATTTATAGTAATAACTTTAATCCAATTTCATCTTCCAAAATGCAAATGCATATAATATCAAATTAATGTGCATAGTATATATTCTAATACATGTATATGCTTATATGTACTCATATATCTTTCCTTGGTAGCTTTTCCTATTTCACAGGACATATTTAACGGGTGAAAATAACACCAAAATTATTATCTGTGACTAGGGCTAAGCAGGAATGAGTATCCATCTGCTCTCTCAGCCTTTGGAAAACCAGATCGTTAGAGAAGGTGTTTCTCAGTTATCCTCTAGAGCAGTTGTTGATGTATTCTATTAGTCAACACTGGGGCAGATAAGTTTTCATTTTTATTTCAGGTAATTTTCTTCTTAAAATTATTGCATGAGGTACTGGAGTTTCTTAAATTCTTTTAGTTACTGAGTACATTTCAAAAGATGATGTTTTTGTGGGCTTTTAAAAAATTTATTTATTTTTTATTAATTAGTTGTGTACTCAATGAATACAATCAAGTTGGTACCATTGTTAGGGTCATCCATGTCCTACCCCCTCCTCTTGGCCCCTCCTTGTTGAGGTATATGGGTCATGCATTATGGAGTTAGTCCACAGTTACAGATAGGAGAAATGTCTCTACATATCATGACCCAACATGTGGCTCTGACATTCTTTCCACCTCCTCTTCCGCAAAATTTCCCTGAGCCATGTTGGGTTCAATTTTGGTCTGCTTCAGTGATGAGGTGTTGGGGGCCTCTGGGTCTCTGGATATCTAATTTGGTAGGAGTTGATTTTTTTCTGTGTCAATCTCCTTCACCCTTGTGCTGGTACCCGATTCATCAAGAAAACAGGACCCTTGCTTGTTTGGCCAATTATTCTTAGTTTCAGCTGGGGCCCTTTTAAGGTATGATGCGGTGGTTCTCTCCTTAGGATCTGCATCTATCTGAAAAAGAGAAGCAGATTCTCCAACACAGAGTAAAGTTATCACCAGACAAATGGGATAACCCTTATTTTGTTTTTTTTTTTTTAATAGAGAATTTAATAGGTGTAGGCCCTCTTATAGTCCACGATTGTTGGTAGCTTAATAATAGAGAGCGGGCTCATGTTTGGATATGGTTCTGACTTGTTTCCCAGCTCCAGCTATGGGTCCTGTTCCACTGAGGGAATCAGTTAGCCAAATCAAGAGCAATTGGTTTTCTACCATGACTGTGTGCCACCATTGCACTTGTGTGAGCATCATGACAGGTTAATTGCTGCTAAGTAGGTTAGACCATAAGTTGCTTGCAAGAGACTGGGGGAAATGATCAACTTCTATGGGCTTTTTATTACAGGAGTTTTCTTTACTGAGCATGTTTAATGTGTGTGTGTGTATATATATATACACACATATATATTATATTACATTTATTATATAATATTTTAGAACTCTATATCTATATATTAGAAATACCTTCTTGTGGTCATGTAAATTTCAAGTCTTCCTCCTCCCTCCCCCTCCAAAAACAATGGGTAAAAAAAAACAACCAAAATGGTATGGTCAAGTGCAAATCAAGGAGGCCCCTCTCTCTGAGGCCTGTAAATGTGTAACATGGAATCTCACATACTTCAGAAAACTCTGATACATCACAAGGATTAATGTCAAGGATGGTAGTTTTGTATTGATTCTCTTTCTTGTCAAATTGTGCTTGAGGACTGATTCTGGTTGAAGCATGATGTTAGTAAGTCAGTAACAGTATTTCTTAACTCTCCACAGACGACAAGCAATCTAAGAGTAAGGAAAAGGCTGAAGAGAAGACTAAAAAGGAAGTGAAAGGTGGAAAACAGGAGAAAGTGAAGCAAATGGCTGCAAAAGCCAAAGAAGTGCAGAAAACACCTGCGAAGGTCAAAGAGAGGGATCACAAAGACACAGCAGCTGCATCAAAACCTGAGCAGAAAGGTAAACACTGAGAGGAGGCGCAGACGGGGCGGCGAGAAGCAGACACAGTACCGTGAAAGCTGACAAAGACTGAAATCAGACTTCAGAAGGGGCTAGCAGACCTGTCCAGTAAATGTAACTAAAAGGAAGTCTAATATGTTGTGATTTCACATTTACTGATAGAAAGACTACATTGTGTTCACATATCTAGATTTACGGGAGTGGAGTTAGTGTCTGGAGTTATACAAACATGGGGGATGAATGTTAGTTCTTGAGATACAAGATCTCTACTGAGGGAGGACCACAACTAGAAATCTTGTGTATCATAAAGACACTAGGAAAAAAAAAATGCCAGTGACTCTCATGAAGTTTATTAAGAAGTCTGTGTTCATGTTACACTGGATATCATAAAACTATACATTCTTAATGCCTCTGCAAGAGGACATCATTTCAAATGGACATCAATTTATGAATGCAGTAAGGTGATAGGAAACAAGCTGCAGGAAAATGAACTCTTGGGATTCTTTGTCATCTCCTTGATTAAATTTATGTCCTTAGCAAGCTCGGAATTTCGTAGGTGGCTCTCTTCAACAAGTATGGCATATGTGCCCACTTCCCAGAAACACAACATTTATATAAGCTGGAAATAAAACCTAAAATTCTTCACTGAAGGGTGCTATGTATATATAAATTGGTGATGTTGGAAAAGGGTTACTAAATAACTCCTTGACTCACCAGTGGAAACCTTGTTGTGTTGTTACTTCCCTACGTCCATTCCTCATCCTTACAGGTGTTGCAAAATAAAGTTTTATTTTACTCTGAAAGCAGCTGAATATTTTAATCTGAGAACTAAAATCAATTAATTGACATCTCTGTACTTTTATTTTCAAATACCTGAAAACATTATTCAAAAGACTGCACAGTATGAAATGGAATAAGACATAAGAATTTCAGTCAACTGTTATGTTTTTTGCACTCTTTGTATATTTTCTTTGTTTTTCAGGATAGGGTCTCACTATAGCCCAGGAGCACCTGGAACTCACTCTGTAGTTCAGGACTGGCCTTAAACTCAGAGCAATCCTCCTACCTCTACCACCTGAGTGCTGGGATTAAAGATGTGTGCCACCACACCTGACTACTGTTTGCATTTTTAATCTTTACCTCCAAATCTAGTATTATAAATAATGCATAAAAACTTTGGTTAATAAAACAAAAGATACATATAAAATGTGCTGTATAGACAATAGAAGAATAAAACAGAAGAACTACTTTTTTTTTTTTTTTGATTTTTTGAGGTAGGGTTTCACTATAGCTCAGGCTGACCTAGAATTTACTATGTAATCTCAGGTGGCCTCGAACTAACAGCAATCCTCTTACCTCTGCCTCCCAACTTCTGGGATTAAAGGCGTGTGCCACCTCACCTGGCTGAAAGAACTACTTTTATTCCTTTCATTTCGTTTAGTGATTCACATACTTAAACTTAGGCAATTTTCCTTGATTCTAGTCTCATCTTTATTACTGAATAACAACCTTTTAGTCTTAAATTTTTTATTTGTTCAAAATGATTATGGTACTTGAAAATTTAAAAATGTTCTTATAACCAATTTCTGTCATTTATGTATATTTGGGTATAAAAAGTAAAAAGTAAATAAAGGGAGAATACTTAAATGGAATAAAATACTATGATAAAAATGAAAGGAAATTCGGCTATAGAGATAGCTCAGTGGATTAGGTGCTTGCTGGCAAAGCCTAAAGGCCTAGGTCTAATTCCCTAGTACCCACATAAAAGCCAAATGTACAGAATAGCACATGTATCTGGAGTTAATTTGCAGTGGCAGGAAGCCCTAACACACACACTCTCTCTCTACTTACAAATAATAAATAAATAAATAAATAAATAAAGGAAATTAATCGTGTGATTCACTAGTGTGTCTATTTAGAGCCCCAAAATATTTTTCATTTCAGATGGTCCTTTTAAAAAAGGAAAATAGTCACATAGAACCAATTAAAACACATCAAGTGTATTTTAACTTTTCATCCATAATTGCAGCATGTAAAAATGCATGCCAATTATATGTGGGAATGTCAAAATACTTAGGTTGTAACTAAGAATGTGAACATATTTTAGGATGTTCTTTTCCATTACCTTTAGGAGTTTAGTGGTGATATTTTAGTGACAGATAAATCAGGATACTTCCAATGAATATTTGCTTTCTAAGTCACAAATGGTATGTTTTGTTCATATCACTGATTAAATTTAATGAAGAATTATATTGCCATTCTAACTTTAGTTCACCAATTTTACTTATTCATGAAAACCTATTTATCTATTAAAAGGACATTCAACTATGACAGTTTCTATGTAAAAACAGGAAATGATATGTGAGGTAACTGGTTTATTCTTGTATTAATGACTTGTCAAAATTGAGCTAGTTCTCCTTTGGGTGAGAGAATATTTATTTACTTGCTTATATTAGGCTAAATTAGCTTGAGGTGTCATTTTCATATAGATTTTTTAAAACGTTCCTTTTAATCACATAATGCCAATAGGACTTTCAAGAACAGAGTCTTATAGGGGACACTCAGTTATGTTAATTATTTACTCAAATAATAAATGTATTAGCATATTCAATGTAGTTACTGTTAATAATTTTCTGTATATAAGCAGTGAATTTATACTTCAGGCATTGAAAATAAAATGCATATAAATGCACATGCTGGCCATAAACATACACATACATATATATCACAGTCTAGTTTGTATGAACCAACTTAAAACTATTCAAGGTGGGTAACAAAGGTTGGCCTGATTAGAAATGACTTCCTAGTTTTTGCTGGTATGTGGAGTATCTGTGAGGTAAGAGGAAAACAGTTTCCCAGCTTTTCCAATTTTGCTCATTCCCTCCTTTGCCTTCTTCCCTCCCTCCCTCCCTCCCTTTCTTCCTTTCTTTTTTTCCTTCCTTCTTGCTATCTTTCCTCCCTCCCTCCTTACATAACTTCCTTCCTCTGTTCCTTTTTTCCTTCTTTTTTCCTCCTCTTCCTCCTTTGTGCTCTTCTTCCTTCTCTGTCCCTCTTCCCTCCATTCTTCTCTAACTCCCCCTTTTCTCTTTTTAAATTTTTTCCAAAAAATCATTCAAATATTTGTGGTAGCCATAGAGAGTATAGCTAACAAGAATCTGCTATAGAGCACTGGACCACGGACACTCCATTCTTATTAGAAATTATGTTGAAAGAGACTTTTCTGTTGATATTCTCTACCCAGCTGCTGCTCCATGCAGAGCATCTTCAAGGCTGCAGCAGTTGGATGACAGCCATCACATCTCTCTGAGGAAGAATTAAGGGAGGAACAGAGAGAATGGCATGATGTTTATTTAGAGAAAATCACTCACTTCATTGTGTGGATCTAATATAAATAGACCTTAATATATTATTTTCCTATAATAATAAAATTTAGAATAATGAACATTTCAGATTTTCTTTATAAAAAGTTTTCTGCTATATTATTTGACTTGTACTGAAAGTTAATTTCCATTAAAAAACATCATGTAAATCTAGAGGCATTGGTCTTGCTTTGTCCCTATGCAAGTGAAGTCCAAATATAGACTTCCCTAGAATTTTTTTTTTTCAAGGTAGGGTCTCACTCTAGCCCAGGCTGACCTGGAATTCACAATGTAGTCTCAGGGTGGCCTCGAACTCATGGCGATCCTCCTACCTCTACCTGCCAAGTGCTGGGATTAAAGGTGTGTGCCACCATGCCTGGCTTTCCTAGAATTTTTACACATTATTAAGTAAACCATGAGAACAGATATAAATAAGCATTCTAACTAAAATCATTTTAAAATTCATAATTTAAGATACATAAGCATATTTATTTCATGCTCCCATTGATATATTGGAGCCATTGGAATGTAGAACCACAACATTATTTACACAGAACTTAAACCTTTTAATTGTCGTAACCTAAATGATTTTATAGAAGGAAATTATTTGTTTTCACAAGGAATTTCTACCCTATCTAAAGCTCATTAGACTATTAGTGCATGAATGACCACGATGAGTGATTTTGGGGGTCTAAAAACCCAATAGTAAATATAAGTATGATATTTGGGCACTGGTTTATGCCAGGTTAAAAAGTCTCATTATGTTATAAGCAATTAGCTAAAGAGAAAACATTAAAGTATGGTTTCATTTGCTTCAAAACTATTATAGGTGTCACAGATCATCATCATCATCAAATCTCTATTTGGGGCAGAAAATAATATTTCATTTTGAGGTTGTTGACAAAGGTTTCATATCATAGTCTCTGCATTATAAATGTCAGCCATATATAAATAAACTTTTAAAAATAACAAAATATCCTTTTAAATTTTAGAAGTCTAATATACCTTGTGTCTCTTCAGTCATATGCACATAAGATAATAAAATATACTTTTTTTTTTTTTTTTTGGTTCTTCGGTTTTTCGAGGTAGGGTCTCACTCTAGCTCAGGCTGACCTGGAATTCACTATGGAGTCTCAGGGTGGCCTCGAACTCACGGTGATCCTCCTACCTCTGCCTCCCGAGTGCTGGGATTAAAGGCATGCGCCACCACGCCCGGCTTAAAATATACTTTTAAATCCTTGAAGTCTAAAATACCTTGAGTCACTTCAGTGGTAAAATAAAAAAGTAAAGAAAAATGAAAGGTTTTACATCAGTGATTCTGAATGTGTAGTACAACTTAAACATATCTTGGGACTTTCTGTTGGATTGATTGCAGGGAAATCTAATCTTGTGTTATAACACAAAGTTAAATGCAATGTTATTAATGTAAAGGGGATTTTACAACATTCTATGTCTGTTCAATTTGTTTTATTTACTTGATTTAATAGGATATAGACTATACAAGGTCAGTAATTAGCTTAACATTTAGTGCAATTAGTGCCATATCTTGATAGATTATTAGAAAAGAATTATCCTGATAAAAGCCTGGTGCTGTTGTAATATTGTAGCTGACAGATCTCATAAATCAGCATCTTGACATTTTTCTGTTGTATCAATCACCATTTTTGAAGAAGTCTTGAAATATAGGAAAGAAAAAAAAAAACCTAAAAGCACAGCCACATAAGGTACTTCAGTACATGGGCAATTTATACCACTCCAACCTCAGATTTTCCACTTAAAGGAATAGTTTTTTTTGTTGTTGTTTTCATCTAGCTTTGCTTTAAACAGAATCATCCATTCTGAAGAAAAATCTTGTGTCTTAGAAAGTGAAAATTACAAAAGTATTGGATAAAATTCAATATGATATTAGTTTTTTCTGATACTTGGGATTCCCAGTTCTTGGGATCAGGAACTCAAGCTATTACTACAAATGTATCAGGGAACATAAAGACCCATGGACTAGCCTGATAGACAGCCTATCACCATTACTCACCTCATTTGTGGGGAAGTAGCTCTACTTTTAAGATCCAAAATTCACATAAAGTTTAGAAATATACACTTGGGTGACTCATATTTAGGGATTAATGAGTATGATGATATCTTAGGTATATTTCAAGAGCTATATTTATCATTCATTTTTTCAAATACCTGGCAGACTTCATAACAAAATTGATATGAAATGTTATTAGCCACCTAAGAAGAATGAAATTTAGATATCCTTGGGTGCATATTTATATATGGGCAAGTTAATGTTTGATGAAAATAATTTGGAGCAATTTAAGATGCATTATATGACATAATTTCAATAAACTTTCTTTATCCTAAAGCTTCACTTGGATGTAGTGGGTTAGTAAAATTCCTAACCTAGGAGTATGAAAATACAAATGTAAGATGCAGTTCATAATATATAATCTTTAAAGAGCCTATAATAAAATTTTCAAAATCTTGTAAGAATCTTCAATGAGGACTTTTGGATTGACTGCAGGGAAATCTAACCTTACATTAATATATAAAGTTAAATACACTGTTATTAACTTAAAGGGGAGTTTACGTCACTCTATGTCTGTTCACTTTGTATTATTTACTAGCTGTCCTAGTAAATAAACTAGACAATATCAGTAATTAGTTTAACATTTAGTGTGATTAGTGCAATTAATCTGTTGCCCTGATTTACCCTCTGAGTATACATCAGTTTCTGGCAAAGGACCACACCAGGCTTCAAAAGGGTCACTGTCCTCTGAATTTTTTGTGAGCAAACATTTTCAATTTTAATTTAGACAACTAGAAAAGAGTCTGGGAGTGAATTGTAAAGAATTCTAAGTTGGAAACCATTTACTTTATAAAACTTGTTTCTGTGTCATAAATCTAACAAGGACAAATAAAAATAATCACTTTAATGTGATGATTTTGAAGCAAATTTGTTAGAAAGGATTTTTGATTTTTTAAAATAATCACCCTAATATGAATCTGGGCTAGTTTGACTCAAAATTTCTGGTTATTTTTGTATGTAATAAATGGCTATGTTTATAGTTGGTTTTCTCCTATACGTTCATAAGAGTGCAAATTATTCCTTTACAGAAATATGTAGTAATCAAAATTGAGTTGTTCAACTTTGTTATTTTAAATCATTTCCTTATATAATATAATTTCCATTTTCTTTTCTTTCTATTCTGTCAGATCAGTATGCATTCTGTCGATATATGATTGACATGTTTGTCCAAGGGGATTTAAAACCAGGTATTCCAAACAATTTGTGTAGTTGTATGTTTTAATAGTCTTTGTTACCGAGTTTGTTGCTTTTTATGTGCTAAATTATGTTTTCATTTAAAAATTGCATAATGCATGTGTAGATAGTGAATAAAGCCAATAAAAGTAATAATAACAGACATTAGAGCTTTTAATTTTCCTTTCAATTGCTGTGTGGCCTATTGCAAATGAAGTCAACTGAAAGCTAAAAGTGTGCTAATATCTTCATATGTACAAGTACTAATATCTTTAGTAATATCTTGGAGTGAATCAATGAATCACCTTATTGGATATTTGGTAAATTTAGAAAAAAAGACTTATGACAAGAAAATGTCCTTCATTTTTGCTATTGAGTAACCATCGTATAAAATGTATCACTTTGCAAATATTCAAGTTTCTCTCTTCAAAACTTTTAGATTTTCTTACCCATACATTGATGATCTTGGCTATTCCAAGGAGCTACTGATACAGTCAGCTGACCTTGAAGTTAATATCAATATAATCAGAAAGATTTTACATAAAATACTCTCTCATATACTTAATTACTGTCCATTGTATACTAAGTGATCTTTGCTAACATCTTAATTAAAATGAGTAAATAAATTTCTTGAACTGTACCATTTGAAGATTTAAAACATGAAAGAACTAATATACACATTTGGACAAGAATTTCTAAGAAGATGCTATTATTAGAAAGGAGATGATTAACAGTAGGATAATCAGAGGTGACTGCTTACAGCAAACTATACTTGGTTTTCTTAACTGTTTTGTGGAAGTCTTTCTAAAATGCATAATTTTAATTTGTGCCTACATGGACAAACAGATCTATTATATCCAAATCAAATGCATAATTCATGCAGGTCCTAGAAATGTGGATCATTAGAATCTGCTTATTCTAGAAAACTAAGTTAATCCCAGTATTTTTTCTATTATGGAAAGAATAACTTCTTCCCCCTCCTTCTCTTCCTCTTTCCCTTTTGTACCCGTATATCCTTTGATACTTTTATTGAAATAGAAATCTGAAATTAACTAATAAATCTGAAAATTATTATATCTTGTTGGCAAAAATAACTGCTTTCAACATTTGTATATAATCTTATAAAACAAGATGGAATTATCAAAGAAGGTGGTGTGATTGTTTTGGAAATTAGAGTTTTGGACAAAATGCATAGGAAAAATTCTCGATACCTTCCTTTTCTAAAAAAGAACATTGAGCAAACCATGTAACTCAAGCTCCTCTTCATGGTTCTCACATTCAAATGGAGATCATAGTAACACCCTTCATGGTGACAAAGCATCTGAATGAACAGCAGCAAGTCCTTCTATTACTGATGTAGTATTGGTTAATTAATCATGTTCACTGTGATCTGTTTACAGGAGTACATCACAGGAAGGGAACATCTCAAGTCCCGTCAGTGAATGCTATACACTCAATTTTATTCAGTCATGGAGGTTTAAGAAGACATGCATTAGTGGGCATGGTGGCATATACCTGTTATCCCAGCACTTGGAAAGCTTAGGCAGGGAGATTGAGAGTTCAAAATTCTAAGTCAACCTGGGATATATATTGAGAATAAAAAGTCTTTACAAAAATAAAGGAAAAAGAAGAAAATTATATTATATGTATGCATTTGCTTTCATAGGATTAACTGTTTACACATATAAGATGAATACATACTGTTAATGTTCACAAATCTATGTCACTAATGTGATGTCTTCTTAATATTCAATTAGCTTTCAAAATTCATTATTTGGGAAAATAATTTGCTCATTTTACCAATGAGGTTATTCATTGCAGCAGGAAATTTATTACAGAATGTTTTCTAAAAAAGTCACAAAATATGCATTGCCAAAATAAGTGAAGGATGCTCACAATTTAACAGTTAAATGTCAACCAATTTGTCCTGAAAACATATCAGCTGAAAGACAGAAGGAGTAATCAAATGACAACAATTAAACACATGAGAGAGTATTTAACATAAAAATCTTTCTCATTGTGCTAATATTAACTTCAATGTTAAAAAGTATTTTGCTAGTAACAACACAGAGAAGCCCTTGTAAAGACATATATGAACATATTACTAAACACCGTGAGTTCAAATCTACAACAGCATACATTACTTCAATTACTGGAAACAAGTTCTAGACTCTGTAAGGTTAAATCTCTTCATTCTGTATGTTGACATTTTAATATTTACATTCTACTTGTTCTGATTTACTTCATCTTTGCATTTATTGTTTTAAAATTTAATAATTAAAATAACATCTACATTAGTAGTTAATATGGAGGGGCTAAAAGGAAAGGAGGAGAAGGGAAACAAAGTATCACAAGCCATAGTGGTTGAGGGAGTCACAAATTGAATAATGAAGAATAATGAAGCACCAAGTGTGAAGCACAGGTGTAAAAGTAAGTAATGGAGAACACAGACATAACTGGGCTCATTCATTTTTAATAAATGCAAGAGATACAACAGTGACTGTGAGTGACAATAGGAAAGCAAAGTAATACCTGCTAGGATGATTGCTCTGTGCACAACCCCTAGTTACAAAACATCCCTGCTTCCATCTGCTTCTGTTTGGGATTAGTGTAACACCTGGTATTGTTTAGCTGGAGTTCATTATTAATTATTGGTAATGAGTTTTTAAAACTATAATTTGAATTTTCCCTCTAGAATTCAGTAATCGCTTTGTAGATTATTGTCATGCTCTCCAAAGTAGCACAAATTGTAGTTCAAATTAAAAGGCAGCTTTATTGATTAAATGTTGTAATAATAAGGCATTAAGTCCCACATTTTCCTTTATATACTGTCACACAAAATACTTCTCAGGAATACTTAAAAATCTTAGCAAACATGTTATCTATATGCCTGGAGACGAATTAAATGCACCTTGATGTTCTACAGTGATTATTGAATGTGGTAGTACAGTGTGGATAGTGATCATCCAAACTTCAACTACAGAGACCATCTTAAAAAGCCTGTAAAAGTGATAAATTATAAGGAGTGAATCATTTTGTTGTGTGTAATTAAAATTATGCTGTAATGTTTATATTAAATTTGAGCTGGGGCTGGAGAGATGGCTTAGCGGTTAAGCGCTTGCCTGTGAAGCCTAAGGACCCTGGTTTGAGGCCTGATTCTCCAGGAACCACGTTCGCCAGATGCACAAGGGGGTGCACGCGTCTGGAGTTCGTTTGCAGTGGCTGGAAGCCCTGGCGCGCCCATTCTCTCTCTTTCTCTCTATCTGCCTCTTCCTCTCTCTGTCACTCTCAAATAAATAAATAAAAATTAAAAAAAAAATTTGAGCTGAAATTACATTATAATCTAGAAAGTAAAAAGATGAGAGAGAGAGAGAGAATGTTGCATAACAGGGCCTCTAGCCACTGCAAGTGAAGTCTAGACACATATGTCTCTCTTCTACAGCCCAAAATTTAAAATTCTGAGCCTGGAGAGATGGCTTAACTATTACAGGTGCTTGTCTGTGAAGCCTAAAGACTCACATTCTGCTTTCCAGATCCCACATTAGCCAGATGCATAAAGATGAGGTAAGTGCAAGGTCGCACATGCCCACTAGCTGTCACAAGTGTTGGAGTTTGATTGCAGTAGCTGAGGGCCTGGCAGGCCAATTCTCTCTCTCTCTCCTCTCTCTCTGTTTCTGTCTCTCCCCCGTCTCTCTTCCATTCTCTAAAATTAAAAAAAAATAATTTTTTTATAGCAGATGGTTTTACTGAAAAGAATATATTACCATCTTCACTCATTAATGACAAGGTATTTTAATTTTTATATTAAAATTAGTTGGAACACATTAGTTAGAATTACAAGGTTGATCAATTTTCTCAATACCCACCTTTACACTTCATTAGCATTAGTGATCTTAAAAACCATAAATATTGGCACATATATTTTATAACTTGAATATTGACTCATGTTCATTGAATAAAATCCTATTATTTGTACTCATGTCACAAAATATAGCATGGAAGAGTAAATTCTGTAATGTTAATGGGCTAAGTATATAAGTATACTGAATGGTCTTTTGTCCTTTGAGATTTATTATTCACTCATTAATCTCAAATATGAGTAAATGCATTGTCATATGAAGACTCACAGTCTTCCATTTCACATATAGAATCAATTTCAGTCTCAGTCTAGTGATTAGTGTCTAGGCCATGGCTGTCTGTCTTTATGCATTCATCTTTTGAATCACTTAATAATTGGGAAATGTCTTCATCTATAACTTTTTTCTTTATGCAGTTAATGATGGAAAACAAAGATTCTGAATTTTAAATTATGTTAAATAGAAACTAAAATAGATCAGTAAAATGGAATATGCTGTCTTCCAGATATTCCTAAATGATGATTTAGTACTTCAGTCAACATAATACCAAACCCAAATAACAATGGGAAAAGTCCCTTAAGTCAGGTTTTACAATTTTGCATTAGTGAATTTTAAAATCTCATTTTTCTTTTCTTTTAAATATTTTTTAGATTTTATTTTTAGAGCAAGAGAGGGAGAAACAAAGGGAGAGAGAATTGGTGCAGCAGGGCCTCAGCCACTGCAATCAAATTCCAGAATCTTGTGCCACCTAGTGGGCAGGTGCCACCTAGCACTTGGCTCACCTTAGTGTGTATGGCTTAACTGGGATCTGGAGAAGGAACAAATGGATTCTTAGGCTTTGCAGGCAAGTGCCTTGTCTACTAAGCCATCTCTCCAGCGCTCTTTTCTTTACTTTTTTTTTCTTTATTTTCTTTATTTATTTTTTTTACTGAGATGAGTGTATGATTTTTGTCCTGATATATTTTAAGTAGAAATTTTGTATGGATACATCATGTGCTAGTACCATCATTTCTAATGGTTGTTAAAATAATAATATGGTATAATTGCAGCTACAATGCCAGAATTCAACCTGGAATACATCAAGAATTAATCTCAAAAAAAGTTGTTTGAATTCCTTGGCTAAGTTATTCATGCATGCCCGTGTTCTCCTTTTTTCTTTTATTCTTCTTTTTTAAATGAAATTTATTAGAAAATAACAGTACTTTAGTGCAAAATATCAAAGTACTTGGTGTAAAAGATCAAAGGTTGAAAATCATATGAGAAATATAAAACTGGAAATGGGCCTTGTGATGTTGTCTGGGTATGTCTCTATGATATTGATCTTTCAGATTAAAACTAGCTCTGCATTCTATCAGAGATGGGAAAGCATTCACATTCATAAACTCAGGGAACCTATGATAGGAAAAGCAATTGGAACTCTTGTGCAATGTATTTTTAAGAGAATAGTATTAGAAAGACCAGGTAGGAGCTGGAGAGATAGCTTAGTGGTTGCCTTCAAAGCCTAAGGACCCAGGTTCAAGTCCTCAGTATCACGTAAGCCAGATGTACAAGGTGGCACATGCATCTGGAGTTCATTTGTAACAACTGGAGGCTCTGGAGTGCCCATTCTCTCCTTCCCATTCTCTTTCTCACTCTCTCTCTCTCTCTGTCTCTCTGTCTCTCTCTCTCTCTTCTTGCAAATAAATAAATAAAATATTTTTAAAAAGGAAATACCAGGGGTAGTCACCTCCATGGAAGACAACAAAACCTATTTTTAGAGAGGAGGAATGAGAAAAATTAAAGTGCTTTCAGGAAAAATCATTGAGAAGAATTGTGAGACAGCTACCAAACCAGAGGAGATTACAGGCAATTCAGAAACTGTGTCCCAGGAAAACCAAAGAATGTACAAAATATATAATAGTAGAAGAGAGATGGGCTCAAGCCCATGACAGTGGGTAGGGCTAGAGAATAGGAGCCCAAAGCTACCAAGCATCATTGAATCACAACTTGAGTCAGGATGAATAGAGAGATCATGTGAAGATTCCATTTCAAACAACTCAGGTTTAGTGCATACTAAATATGAAAGGTCATTGTAGTTATTTCCATATACTTATTTAATTTTCAAATTTAATGTGAAGTGAACCAAGATGTGGAGTTACCAGGAGAAGATAGGGGTGAAGATGGCCAAAAGAGTAAGAAAAAAAAAAGTCAGGGTACAAATTCTTGAATAACTTCTGTCTGCTAGATAGTCTCAAGCTGAATACTTGTTTAAACTTGTTAGAGGACTAAATGATAATTTTGACCTTTAACATGTGGAATAGAAAGATAATAAGAACTGTGTTCTTCATTGCTAGTAATTCTGACTGGTTTTTCTTTATTATTTCTATTTCCTTATTTATGTCTAGTATTGACCTCTTTGTTTCATTAAGTTGGTGTCCTGTGTTTTCTTTGATTCCTTTGATTTCCTCTTTCATTTCTTTGATTTCTTCTTTGACTTCTTTAAACATATTTATAATCATTCTTTTGAAATCTTTCTCATGCATTTCCTCTAACTCGTTCTCACTGGAGGTCATTTCTGATGCATTAGTACTTTTTGGTGGATTTATATTGTCTTGATTTTTGGTGTTTCTTGTATTATAATGTATATATTTTTGCATCCTGGATTATTTAATGATTGGATTTTCTAGTTAGCTGGGTATTATTAGATGTATCAGGCAATCTGATGTTATATAACTTCAGGGTAGGAGCTTAAGGCATTAGATGTGGCTCTCAAGACTCTCAGAGTATCTACAAAAGTGACCTAGCTGTTGGGTTTGCCTGCTATGAGAGTATTCAAGTAGGCTGAGTGGAACCAAATACAGATAGATTCTGAAATTCAATTAAACAATGTACACTTTCAATGAAAAACAGCTCAAAATATTTATCCAAGAGTAGGTATTATGACAACCAGATCCTCTAACTGTCCCTTAGGGTGTGTGGTGCCCCACCCACAGCCTTAATCCTGACACCAAGGAGGTTAAGAGTTCTGATCTGTTGAGGGTTCCAAGTCAGCTTGTGACTAGGTGAGACCCTTCCCTGGTGTAATCCCAGTTACCTCTGCTCCTGCTTTGGTCCCACTGTCAGTTCAAGTTGGTGTGGCCGGGTCCCTGGACCGCTGCTCTGTTCACTGGAGCTGGGCACTGCGGTGGGGGAGGGGAGGCTGCCTATGCTGCTCTAGTTCTCTCGCTGTTCCACGTGTTCTTCTACCTTGTGATCTGCTCCTCACTTGTTCACTGCTGTTCTCTCTTCAGGTTTCTTGAGTTTGTGGAGAGCTCTGGTGTGAGTGGAAACTCCCCTCACCTGGCTTTTCCTGCGGCTCAAGCTGAGCCTGGCGGCTTTGTGGCCCCTGCCGCAGACCTACAGGAGCTGCTTCTGCCGGCCTATGTGGGCTCTGGATGTTCTGGATCTCTCCTACTTCTCTGCTGCCATTTCAGTTTGCTATACACCTCACTTTTTAGTAAAAGTGTGTATTTTGCTGCAGTTTTTTTTTTTTTTTTTTTTTTTTTTGGCGTTTTCCCCCCTAGGCTGCTTTGGCGTGGTACCTACACGGTGATAAAAAGTTTAAACTTAAGTGTTAAGTTTCATAATGCATATTGTCAATCTGACAAATTTCAGCCAAGAGACATCAGTGATCCTAGCTCTTAGGGCTGATAATAAAAACCTGTAGAACTTGCATGAGGAATGATATTTGGCTAAGTGCTAAAGAATGCTGAGGACTACTTTTATTTGTGTATGAATGAAAGAGAAAATGAATAGGGATATTGCCCTGCATATGAAATTGGTGTAGTAATAACACAATGAGGATATCAGATTGAAAAGCTGGTAAACTAAGATTGGAAAACATCAGGAAATAAATGATGTTTTTGATGACAAATTACAGGATACTGGGACAATCAAATAGAACTGGGACTTAGCGTGAAATGTTTTAAGGATTTACATAGAACACTAACAGGAAAGTATTACACATAGAGAAAGATCACGCAGGACTCAGTTTATGAGACTGTAAAAGCAAAAAGTTGTGGAATATAGCTAAACCTGATGCATTTAAAACATGACATTAAAGAAGGGCAAACATTAGTGAGACATGATTGATTTATAGAATGAGAATTCTCAATAGATCACTTAGTTATTTCTGTAACTACAAACTATTTCAACAATTTAAGCTTTCGTATTGTTGAATCATCCCTGAAATCTAGAATTAAGGGACAGATGCAGGGCTGACTATCCACTTACAATAATACAACCAAGAGTGTATTACTGGGGTATATATTCATACTCTACATGAAGTAACACCTTTCTCTCATTCTTTGTGTCATGGGTTGCCTGTCCTTCCGATTAAAAAAAAAAAGACAACTTTTTCTTTCTTTCTTTCTTTATTGGAGAGAGAGAGGTAGAGAGAGAGAGAGAATGGGCATTCCAAGGACTCTAGCCACTGCAAACAAACTCCAGACATGCACTACATTTTCCATCTGGCTTATGTGAGTACTAGGGAATCAAACCTGGATCCTTAGGCTTCACAGGCAAGCACCTTAGCCTCTAAACCATCTCTCTAGCCCTTGTTTTCATTCTTTAGTGAGCCAGGCAATGCACAACAGTTACAGTCAAAGCCAGAATGCAGGAACTTAAATCCAGTCCTTGCCTCTCACTTGAAATCTTAATTGTCAAGTTGTTCAATCTTTTCTCTGTTTCCACCTCTGTAACATTAGCCTGCTGATGGGGTCATTGTGGTATTATTGAATATATCATCAAAGGGCACTTCATGTGCATGACAGTGTTGTTTCTGCCTCATCAGTGAGCATATGTCCATGGATTATTGCAAAGGACAAACGATAACAACAAATAACATAATAGACCAATTTCACCAATTTGGCCATTATATATCTTCTAGCCTCTGTTCCGTTATCTATGTAATGTAGATAATAGTACATAATTTTAATGTTATATTGAAATGCATGTGTTATATAATACACAACCTATAAACAAGAGCTTGATTCCACTGTCTTCTGAGTTCTAGGGAAAATGCTAAATTCTGTAAAGACAGCTAGAAACAACATATTAATGACATGTGCTCCATGGAACTCAGATGCAATCTGTGTAGTTTATCTTTAGCTTCCAGGCACACAGCAACAGTAAGAAAAAATTCAATTGTTACCATTGAAAGAGAAGAAAAATATAAATAATACCTATAGTTATAGTTGCTCTTATTAATTGGCTTTAAGATAGGCCATAGTAACAGCATACACTGTTTGGTTTATGCATGCCTGAAATGTGATTCTGTGATAGAGAAAAAATTATACTGAGTCCACAGTAATGTTTACAACATTATTATTATTTTTTATTTTTTTAAAATTTTTTTTGTTTATTTATTTGAGAGTGACAGAGAGAAGGATGCAGAGAGAGAGAGAGAGAGAGAGAGAGAATGGGCACGCCAGAGCTTCCAGCCTCTGTAAATGAACTCCAGATGTGTGCGCCCCCTTGTGCATCTGGCTAACGTGGATCCTGGGGAATTGAGCCTCGAACCGGGGTCCTTAGGCTTCACAGGCAAGCGCTTAACCACTAAGCCATCTCTCCAGCCCCTACAACATTATTTTATTGTAGGTTATTGGACAGGAATAAGACAGTATATGAGTGTTTTGATATAATTAAATCAAAAGAATCAGTTAAAATACAACTTAATAATATGATGAATTTTTGACTAGTACAAAAATAAGTTTTTTTTTGTGTTTATTTTTAATTGACTCATAAAATTGTATATACTTACAGAATAACATGTGATATTTAAGTACATGTATATGTTACATAATATTCAAATCAGGGTAAGCATTATACTTCTCAAACATTACATATATATACATACATATAATTTACCTGCAAGCAAAGAGAGTCAGAAGAGAGGCAGACAGAGAGAATGGATACACCAGGGCCTCCAACCACTGCAAACAAACTTCAGATGCATATACCACTTTATGCATCTGGCTTTATGTGGGTACTAGGGAATCTAACTTGGGTTGTTAGACTTTGCATACAAGCACATTCACTACTGAGCCGTTTCTCCAGCCCACATATTTGTCATTTTTTTGTATTGAAAATATTTAAAAGTCTTTACTCCTGGCTATCTTTTTTGCCATAGTCACAGAATTGTGTAACTATACAACAAAACCTGCTTGCCCTTTGTAACTGAAGCTCAGTGCTACAAAAATGAAGTTTTTTTTTTTCTTCAATGTGGCTTAAATCACAATGGAATACTTATCAGAATTGTATGTTTTACATATATATTTACATAAATTTTAGGTCTCTAAATTTAAAGGAAACTTCCAATAAGCCTACTATTAATAGCAATAAAACCAAAAAATCGGGCTGTTGTTTTATTACCCAGTAGCCCCATAATGCCAGATGGATAAAGTGACACATGAGTCTACAGTTTTTTGCAGTGGCAAGAGGCCCTGACATGTCCATATATTTTCTGTATCTCCTCACAAATAAATAAAAATACTTAAAAAAATCACTGTGCCAAAAGAACCTGAAATGCTCAGAGATGTTTTGACCATTTACCTAACAGGGAAAGGTTTAAGACATCAATCTTGGATTCATTTTGTTTATTGTGATTCAGGTCACAAAATTACATTAGGTCACATATCTATTATAAATGCACTTGTATTCACTTTTATCTCAACAGTTGAAACTTTAATCTATTTCTGATTTTCTGTAGTCAGAAGCATAGGTCTTTTTCAATATACTAGGACTGTCTTGCTTCCTAATAACAAAATGTCTAGCAACATCACCTCTATAGTGTAAACTGCAGAATAAGCTCAATAGAAAATTGTGGGAGCTATGAAATAGGAAGGAGGGGAAAGAATAAAGTAGAAGAACCATTGTGTTAAAAGGATCTAATCATTTAAGAAAATATTCACACACATTATTGAGTTAACTTTTCTTTGCCATTTTCCTTGCCTATAAAATGAAACCATGAGGCTGATGGGGCTGCTCAATGGTTAAACATGCTTGCTTGCAAATCCTGCTGGTCTAGGTTCTTTTGCTCAGTACCCATGTAAAGCCAAACACAAAAACTGCCACATGCACTTGGAGTGTTTTTGTTTTTATGTTTGTTTGCTTGGTTGGTATTTTTATAGTGATTAAAAGGCTCTAATGGCCATACTCTTCCTCTCTCTCTCTCTCTCTCTCTCTCTCTCTCTCTCTCTGTCAAAAATAAATAAAATGGAACCATGACTACTTTGAGGTGTGGTTGAAATCCTGCTCCTGCACAGGGACTTGGAGCACACTTAACTGTAAAGGACAGTATATTCTGTTTTAATCCCCCATGCACTTGGTAGTTTACATATAGCAAAGCCATGGTATCTATACTCATTCCTTTCATTTTTCTGATCAATTATCATTTATTATAATTATAATTTCAATTATAATTTCCCCTTAGAAAGTCCATTTTTTCTTTAATACCTTTTTTTTATTAAGAATATACTTTGTATGGGTATATCATGTATTGGTACCAACTTTTCCTTCTTCTCTGCCCACATTACACAGGGGCCCTCCTCAGTGGAGTTGCTTGAATTCCCCATGTGGTTGTGGATTATGTGTTGGGAGAGCACCAGTAAGTTATTGGAAGGAGGCAATGTCTCTGGGCATGACATCCCAACCTGTTGTTCAGTTCTTACACTCTTTCCTCCCTCTCTTCTGCAAAATCCCCTGAGCCTTGGTGGGTGAGTTTTAAGTCTACTTCAGTGATGAGGTCTTAGGAGCCTCTGGATTTCTGCTTTCATAGGTTTTGAGTATCCTCAGAGTCTGTCCCCTTCACTTTAGCACTGATTATCAAGCTCACCATGGAAGCACCACCCTTGCTCATCAACCTACTATTTTTATGCCTTCAGATCCCTACTGTTTGTATATATTGCCAGAAACAGGATATGTTTGTTGAATTGAATTCTTAATGTACAGTATTTGTCTCCATGGAAAAATTCTGTTTATCCCAGAGCAGTCCTCTTTATTCATTCAAAGAAATAATCTTGTTACTTTAAAAGATGACAGGTTTCTAAGCATCACAAATAGGCCTCTGTAGAGATTTCTTAAGGAGTTATTGGTGCTATCTCTAGAGACAAATTTGGAATTAACAAATTGCTTCAATACATGCATCAGTAAACTGCAGACAGCAGACAGAAGCAAGACAAAAGAAAGAATCTATGCTAAATGATGTGAGTGGATAACCCTGGGACTTCATAGCCCCATGATAGTGGCCTTCTGAGCATTTGAAGTAGGTGGAAACTGTTCAACATTAGTGTATCAAATCGTCCATTTGTCTAAATCAATCCATGACATATAACATCACTATAAGTATCTGGGATGTGCAGAGAAATATATGCATGTACTTCTGAGATGACACCACTTCACTGATGCTTGCTATATGTTGTAGGGCTACTTTGTCCACTAAACTACTTCTGAAATGGGATAAAGTCTAGTGATTATAGCTTTTTGGTCTTTTAATGCAGTGAGTGTATGACTTTGTTTGCTCTATCTAGAAAAGAAAGGAAATGAAGTCTTAAGGTTTCTTATTTTCCACATGTTCTCAGAATTTTACTTCATAGATTTTAACTTTGTAGGTGTGTATGTATGTGTGTGTGTGTGTGTGTGCACATGCATGTGTGGATATACTTGTGTATGCAGATGTCTGTGTGTACAAGCCAAAAGTCAATGCTAGCTTCTTCTTGCCATTGTTCTCTTCCTTAGTTTTTTCCTCCACCCCATTATTTTAATCCAGAGCTTATAAATTAGGCTAGACTAGCTAATCAGAGAGCTCTGTAGATCCCCTTAATTTTTATGGCTGCTGGTAATCTGAACTGTGGCCCTCATGGTTATGCAGCATTTAAACTGAGCCATCACTTCAGTCCTCTCCAGTTTCTGAAAGAAGGATGAATTTTGATAGGAATATCTTTGCTCTGGGAGATATTTCATTGGTGATTGGATTTTGTGTTTGTTTATTTTATATAGTTTTGCCAATGTTAATAGCATGGATCTACTTTTGGGGGATAATAAATTCCTTCTCAGGTAACATACTGGGAATATTCAAAGGCTGTTCTAATGTAGAATGTAAAGGAAGAAATAATGCATAGTAATCTGAATTCCTGCATGAAGCATAAAGAAATTTAAGACTTAGTGAAAGAATTATCAAAGTAATTAGTTGTTATGTATTACTAAGCAATGACTTGTAATCATTCTATCTTGCAGATGACATGCAAGAGTCAAGACTAAAGAAAATGACTAATATTTTATGAAATAGTCTATCAGTAGTGTTTTGAGGTTCACTTAAAAAGCCATAGATTTAAGGGATAAATTGTAGAGACTCTAAGCCTCTTTCTAAACATTCAAGTAAATGTACAGTTATTCCTTTTCTTTTCTTTTCTTTTTTCCTTTCTCTTTCTTTCTTTGGTCAAAAGCCACAGTCAGGTTTCTAGCAATAATTATACCACTTCTTGGTACCAATTTTACTGTTACAGTCAGGTTCCTATTGCTGGCAGAAAATAACTGATAAAGAGCAGCTTGTGGGGGAAAAAAAAAGGTTTATTTTGCCTTATAGGCTCGAGGGGAAGCTCCATTATGGCAGGGGGAAATAATGGCATGAGTAGAGGGTGGACATCACTTCCAGGCTAATATCAAAAAACAGTAACAGGTGAGTGTCCCCTGTTATTAATTTTCTTTTCATTGTATTTTTTTAGATGCAGAGGTCATAAATATGTTATTATATTTTTACTTTCCTACTGAAGTATTGCTTATAGTGAAGTGCACAATCTTATGTGTACAGCTTGAGGTCTTTTTACAGCAATAAAATCCCAGATCAAACTATAGAGCAGTTCCAATACCCAGCAATGCCCATGGTAACAAAGAGCACAAAGATTAGCTTATGACAGAATATCTGAGAGAGCCAACTTTGTTTTTTCTTGGTGAGAATCAACTTTTTTGTTTTTATGTACACAGTGTGTATACAGAATGTTGGTACCATCATTAACCTCCTCCCTGTCCTCCCCCCACTGAAAGAAGCACTTATTTCAAATGTGTAGATAGCAAACTGGTTTTATAAATGTGTTGATGCACCTATTCAGAGAATTTGATAAACAGATACTTTTCCATGGCATTTTTCTATACAAGGCTATGATTTATTCAAGGTGAAGATAATCATGAAATTTATAATAGTAACATCACCATTCTTTTTGTAGATGCTTCAACCAGTCACTCAATATTTATGTATAGTTCTAGAATTTCTATACTAGACTAGTATATTTTCCTTGTTTAGTGTTACAAAATATTTTAAAATAATTATGCTATTAAATCCACATGGTAGTTTTAGTTATCCCGTGTTTGGAGATAAATTTATTTGCCTATTGATATCATCACTAGAACCAAGTTGATGTGCTTGTCGTCATTGCATTCAGAAAGGCCCAGCAGCTACTGAAAAACTGCTAGCATGTAATCTCTGCTAATAGCATTACTTTACTATAGTTATTATGATATATTTACAGTGATTTCCCATAGATTCTTATTGCTCATCAACCTTTTTATCCAGAGGAGATAAAATGTAGTGATATAATGGTTTACTTTTATCATTTACTTCTCTAAGACAGGGCATTACTATGAGGCCCTGGAAAACCAGGTAATTGCTATGTAGGCCAGGCTGCCCACAAACTCACACAAAAAAACTTCCTGCCTCAGGGGCTGGAGAGATGGCTTAGCAGTTAAGGTGTTTGTCTGCAAAGCCAAAGGACCCTGGTTCAATTCCCCAGAACCCACGTAAGCCAGATGCACAAAGGGGCACCTGTGTCTGGAGTTTGTTTACAGTGGCTAGATGCCCAGGTGTGTCCATTCTCTCTACATATCTGCCTCTCTCTCAGCCTCTTTCTCTCAAATAAATAAATAAATAAAATACATTTTAAAAATTTTTGCCTCAGTCTCATATCCTCACTGCTGGGATTATAGGTGTGCATCACCATGCCCAGGTTTAAAATGCATTTTTAAAGTTAAGATATTAATAATGAAATCAATATAGGATTTAAAAAAGTAAACAAATAATAAAAAGTGGACCAACTCACATTTTTGGTATGGATGTGTGTGTGCTATTGTGTTTTCTTCCACTTTATACCATGTTCTATTTAGTGTCCTTCCTCAGTCACAGTGGATTACTTATAACTATTTCTATCCTGTGTAAGAAATGCCCACTACTCCGTTTATTCACTATTTCTATTTTGTGATTGATAGGCTGCTTTTTTTGAGATAAAAATGTCAACTACCAAGAATTTTTATTCTTACTGTCCAGCCCTTACATGTGAGCATTTATGTAGTGGGCAAACTCATTGTAACAGCTTAACTTTCTTAGAAAAGGTGAGTAAAAATATATATGGCAAAAGTAATATGTGCCATATTGAAATACCCTACCATATAAGAAAGAAACTTGTAATTTAACATTCTCTTACCTGATGGCTATATAACACACAAATACTTTCTATGTTCTGTAATATATGAACATGATTATATTAACACTGATTTCTCTAATGGAACATAATAGTTTAGGAAGTTCTGAATACCCTCCTAGAAGATAATGAATAAGCAATGCACATTGTTTGAAATTATAAAATACTATCAGTTACACACAATTTGAAACATTGAAATATTTGAAATATTCATTGATTTTCAAAGATGTTAATCATCTGAAAATGTAATTGTGAATGTAATAATATCAAAGCTATCAAATAATATTATTAGTACATTCTCATTTTACTTTCTGTGAAACATTTAAGTTTCTGTTGTGTCTCAGCAGTTACAAGGATGTGGGGTTTTATTATACTTATTGTAGCATATGGTGAACATTTCTCTCTTAAAGCAAAACTTGAAGTAAGCTTCAAAACCAGAAAATTCTTTTTTAATTGGCTTTTTAGACTTTTCAAGTTTCTTTGATTCACTTGTATACTTATAATATTTATGTGTGTCAAAGACAAAAAAAAAAAAATAAAAGTGAGTCTATTTCTTCCACAAGGGGAGATAAAATTTGGCAGGGGCCTGGGAGTTGCAACACATCCCTTTTGCCAGGTCAGTGGTGCTGTGACAATGGCTGATACAGTGACTTGATGAATGAAGTCCTTATACAACAGAGAATCAACCCTATTTCTACAATGCCATATCTCTGCTTTAAAAATTTTGCAATGGCACTAGGAATCAAGAGAGAGGAAGTCATCATTGCTGAGTAATTTAACATAAGTTGAGGGGATTCAGGTACCCTTCCTGGCCTTAGCCTGCATCTTTCTTGAAAGGACTTGCAAGGACTGTGAGAGATGATACCATGAAGACAAACATAAGGTTACTTACTACTTGGTTGCACGATGGTTTGCCAGGCCTATGCTGACCTCTGTGTATGAGTCATTTCATGTAATGTCACAACACTACCAGTTAGTTGAGTTACAACTTCCCTTCCCTTTAGAACATCTTACCAAAGAGAAGTTGTTGAATTGGCTCAGATGACTTTATATTTTCTCCAGGATTTAAGCATTATTACAAATATATTATTTAAAGAAGGTTACTGCCTAGTAGGTTTTTTGTTTATTTTTTGTTTCTTAATATTTCTTCACTTGCTTTCCTAGTTGATATAATTCATACCAAATGACTACTGTTTGTTTACTATAATTAAATTCAACATATACTCCTAAATGCTGCCAATGTAATTGTTCAAGAAACCAAGTCCTTTGCCAATATCTTTTAGTTGCCTCTTGCTTGGCTTCAGAAAGGAATCTAATTCAAAAACTGCATATCAGAGTCTGAATCAGTACTCAGTGGCACAATTTGCATGTCCCCAAATTTGCTAAGGGAGTCTTTGGTATGGTTTGCTGCTGAATATTCTGGTCTTTCATTAAGCCAGCCATTAGTCTTGATAACATAACTCTGCACAATGGTTTGACATTTAAGTATTATACATAGTGGTTAGAGAGAAGATACATTCTGATAAAAAAATATAGAATATATTTATCTACCAGGATATGCATGGGTCTTGATGTTACTGTGAATGAAAACAGAAGATGGTTGTACTTGGAGAAATGATTTAGCATTCAATTGTGTGAGCTTCTCTCTGTCAACCTCATTGGTTGAATCCAAAATTTAAACAACTCAAAAATATAGGAGACCAAAGGAGGCATTCCATATTATAACATGTTTTGGAAGTTTGCAAAAAGGACATGCACCATACCTTTGATGAAATCAATTTGGTATTCTCCTTGAAAACCATTTCATACATTTCCTAAATGTAATGACTTTGACTCTAACAACCATAGTTTTTCTATCTTCTCATCATTTTGGTTCACACTTGCATTGTGATGATCAATAATTAAACACTGGTTTGTTTTCAGTTTTTTAGTTAATCATTAAAGTTTGTTGGATCACTGAAAAGAAATAATAATGATAAAACAAGAAATATTATATTTTGACTATGAAAAATTACATTTTTGCTTGAGACCTACGGCACAGTAAATGTACCCGCATTCTGTGATATGCTAAATTATAATAATTTTGTTAATACACAACAGTCTTCTTACAATGAATACTCCTATATTGAAGGCAAATATCAATTAAATTAAGTAATAATAGCTTACTCTTCATTAGTCAGTCTTTGAGGACATAGAGTACAACTAGGTAGATAAATAAAACCTGAGATTTTTAGCCCACTCAAAATTTTACTGTTTGTAATTTTTTCTTGAAATTGTAAATTTCTAATCAAATTTATAATTGAGTTACACATTATTAGTTATGACCAATACATATGATCTTTGTATTTAAAATAATTTATTAAGTGGAATAAGGGGTAAAATATCCATTAACAATATCATATTAATATAGAATACTGTGTGTAAAATGTTTTCTTATAATTATTATGAAATGATATTGATTATAGACAATGCACTAATATGAAAAGAGGACTATATTCTAATTCCACATATTTAAGTCCTAGTTAAAAGTTCATCAGGAGAACTTGGCTAGTCCTTTAATTTTAGTCTTCTTAATAAAATTATCTTCTGACACTGAAACACAATTCATGTTACATGCATAGAGATAGAAATACCTTGCATTTAAATATGACTCTAGTTCATATAAATTTTACATGTATGCAAAGCTATTCAATATTTAGAATATATTTCAAGTGTTATATTATGAATAAGCTATTTCATGGAGTACTTTTCCTCCATATGTACTTCAGCTATCTTTCCCACAAACCATAGATAAGCATATTAGTTTTTCACTTTCCTTTAAAGATGGATATTTTACTCATTTTAAATCAGTAAACTTCCTCCAGAAACAAACAAGTATTTTATTCTAGAACTATAACTAATGGAATAAGTACATAAATATTTTCTCATGTATAGTTAGAAATATTTAACATTTTATTAAGAATTCAAAATCATTCAATTAAGTTTGCTAGTATTAAAATATTCTAGGGACATAATAAATTGACATTTAGAATTATTCATTCATACATACGTTTTATTTTTTATTAGTTTTATACTCAGTGAATACAGTCAAGTTGGTACCATTGTAAGCCTCCTCTCTGTCCTCCCCCCTCCACAGGGACCCTCCTAGTTGGGGAATATGGGTTGTGCATATTGGGGTTAGCCATCAGTTATGGGTAGGAAGCAATGTCCCTGTGTATCATGACCCAGCATGTAGCTCTGACATTCTTTCTGCCCCCTCTTCTGCAAATTTCCCTGAGCCATGTTGGGTTCATTTTAGGTCTGCTTCAGTGATGAGGTCTTGGGAGCCTCTATGTCTCTGGATATCTGGTTTGGTAGGAGTTGATTGTTCTTTGTGTCTGTCTCTCTCACCCTTGTGCTGGTACCAGGTTCACCACAAAGACAGCACTCTTGCTTGTTTGCCTACTTAGTCTAAGTTTCATCCAGGGCCCTTTTGAGTTATAATGGGGTGGTTCTCTCCTTAGGATCTGCATCTGTCTGAAAAAGAGGAGCAAATTATCTGACAGAGAGTAAAGTTAGCACCAGATAAATAGAATAACTATTGTTTTTTTTTTTTTTTTTTTTTTTTTTGGTTTTTCGAGGTAGGGTCTCACTCTAGCCCAGGCTGACCTGGAATTAACTATGTAGTCTCAGGGTGGCCTCGAACTCACAGCAGTCCTCATACCTCTGCCTCCCGAGTGCTAGGACTAAAGGCGTGCGCCACCACGCCCGGCGAATAACTATTGTTTTTATAGAGAGAATTTAATAGGTGTAGGCCCTCTTGTAGCCCATGATTGGTAGGAGTTTGATAATGGAGAGTAGGCTTATTTTTGGCTATGATCCTGACTTGTTTCCCAGCTCATGTTATGGGTTCCTTTCCACTGAGCAGATCAGTTAGCCAAATCAAGAGCAGTTGGTTTCCCACCATGGTTGTGCACCACTATTGCACTTAGGTGAGCATCACATCAGGTTGTTTGCTGCTAAGTAGGTTAGACCATGAGTTGCTTGGACAGATATTGGTCATTTTCCCCAGTTGCTCATGAAGCACCTTCTGGCACTAGATGCACTGTCTTGGGACTGACTCTCTTCCGGCTTCCAGCCATGTCACTCCATGTTACGTGCCAACAGCATGTGGTGTCTTCAGCAGTAGGGTGTTATGACTAAACTTTGGTGGGTCATCAAGTACTCTGACAGAAATCTGTCTTCTTTTGGAGAACCTTGTAGGTATCTTGTAGAGCTCATTGTGGATGATAACCACATGCTGGTACTGGGAGTCACAGGTCAGCACCCAAGAAGAGAAGGACGAAAAGGATAAGTAATACAAAAGAGATAGAAGAGAGAGAAGAGGGAGAGAGACAGAGGGAGAGAGACAGAGAGAGAGAGAGAGAGAGAAAGAAAGAAAGAAAGAAAGAAAGAAAGAAAGAAAGAAAGAAACAGGAGATAAAGGTTAGTCTTCATCGGGCCTTCTCCAGGGCCTTGTGATTCAGGTGTTCCCTCTAAGAGTCTGGTGAAGGCTCAACCATTTGGTCTGTCTTTAGAATGTAGAATTTTATGGTACCATTGCCATTTTGGTCAAGTTTTGTGTTCCCCACTCCTTCTCTTACCCTCCCCTCCCTCCCCACCTACGCTATGGTCCAGTCCTTGAGATGCTTGCTGGGTATGTCAGCATCTTGGGTAGATTCAGTTTAGGAGCTATAGATGAGTGAGACTATATGGCGATTAGCTTTCTGTGATTGGGTGAGTACACTGAGAATGATCTGTTCCAGGTTCAACCATTTTTCTTCAGATTTCATTGTGTTGTTTTTTCTTACTGCTGTGTGGAATTATATCATGTAGATATACCACATCTTAGTTATCCATTAGTCTAATGATGGAGATCTGGCAGAAAATATTTGCTGAATATCCAACAGACAGAGGCCTAATCTCTAGAATCTACAAAGAACTCAAAACCTAAACAATAAAAAGTCAAACAACCCCCTCACAAAATGGGGCAAAGAACTGGACAAGCAGTTCTCAGCAGAAGAAATACAAATGGTAAACACACACTTAAGAAAATGTTCATCATCCCTAATCATCAGAAAAATGCAAATTTAAACAACTATGAGATTCCACCTTACCCCAGTAATGATAGCAAACATTAAAAAATCAATTGAGGGAAGGGGGGATGGCTTAGAGATTAAGGCATTTGCCTGCAAAGCCAAAGCACTCAGTTTGGATTCCCTAGGACCCATGTTAGCCAGATGCACAAGGGGGCACAAGCCTCTGGAGTTCGTTTGCAGTGGCTGGAAGCCCTTGCACACCCAATCTCATTCTCTCTCTCTCTCTCTCTCTCTCTCTCTCTCTCTCTTTCTCTGTCAAATAAATAAATAAATAAAATATTTTTTTAAAAAATCAAATGAAAATAAATGTTGGCAAGGATGTGGAGAAATAGGAACCCTCATCCACTGTTGGTGGGAATGTAAGAAGGTACAACCACTGTGGAAAGCAATATGGAGACCCCTAAAAAGTTGACTATAGAGTTACCAACAGACCCAGTTATTTTCTTACTGGGCATGTACCCTAAAATCTCCATGCCTCAGTTCAGAGAGATTTGCTCAACCATGTTTATAGCTGCTCAATTTGTAATAGCTAAGAGCTAGAATCATACATACATTTTAGTCATATATTTTCATTTTTAATAATTATTCCCCAGTATAGTTCACTTGGGGATAAGATAGCTTGTAAATAAACAAGTTTATCAGGAACAAAAGAAGCATGGTGGAAAAGGATATGCCTGGTGCTATAAGCATAATAAATGTTGCCAAAGAAGTAGTTAAAAAGCTAATCTTTGGGAAGTGGCTGGAATTAGTTATTTTCCAGGCAATTTTTCCATGGAAAAATTTGAAATCCCTCAGCTATTGGAAATGCACTGAATGATTATAGAGTAGGTTGGCAATTTAGTGTGTGTATGTGAAATAATTATTACTGTTAGGTTTATGGAATTGAGTCTTACTGTGTTGCCCAAGATAGAATCAAACTCCTGTGCCCAAGCAGCCCTTCTATCCTCGTCCTACATAGGTGGGTTTACATGTGTGCTGCTACACCTGGCTATTATTATGAATTCCGATTGAAATGGTAATCAGTCTAATTTGCCTCATCTATTCCTAATAACTCTGGCATTTGAACTGAATGAAAGTTATAACCCATGTTTATCCACACATCTGTATCTTAGTTATTTGCCCATTTCTGTGGTAGTTTGAATAGATGACTCCAAATATAATCAGTATTTTATTCGTTTTTAGTTTAGATCTGCAGCCACCTGACTTAAGGAGGTGTCACTGGGTGGAACTTAAGGTGTGGTGCTTGTTTGAAATTCCAGTCTAAAGTTATACAAAGTCCCGAGTTCCACCTGCAGCTCCTGAAGTGTGCTGTATGGCTTGTGGCCTCTCTCTCTCTGTCTCTCTGTCTCTCTCCTTGGACTTGTGAAAGCAGGCCAGCTTCTTCTGTCATTATGGACATTATGGAACTTCCCCTGGATCTGTAAGCTTTAACAAATCCCTTCCTCCATAAGTGTTCCTGATTTGGAAGTTCATCTCAGGGACCTGAAGCTCTCTACTACAATTTCTCAATGAATAAATATGATTTTTTATGGGTGGGGTCACAGGAGAACTATTTGGAATAACTAGAAGAATCTATTTAATAACCTTGAAAAAATAATAATTCTGAAATTATGGTTGACAATTTATGGTTATTGAAATGGTGTCAGTTAAAGTAGAGTTTGATTCATAAGTATTGGGCCTTTTCAATGGTCTATTTCAAGTAAGTTATATGTCTAAGGATAACCCAAAGCAAACAATGAAATCATTTCACTATAGAAAATAAATAGCTGCAGGTCTTCAAGGATAATTAATCACTTATGGTAACAATTGAAACGATTACCATTTATCTTGACTTTCTGAGTAAGGCTTTAAATGAAATTTAAAAAAAAAAGAACTTTAATTTTAAATTAAGGTTGATCTAATTGCATCCATCCTTTTAACATTAAGACATGGTACTGCCATCTACAAATGTATTGATACGTTTGTTGCTATCCTGGTATATATGTGCCCTGTAGGGAATTTGTTTGACGTGCTGATACAATAATTCTTTCCTGATACTGTATTTTCAAACTGTTAGAACTTAAGGTGCAGGAATGACTGAGTTCAAGGTGTCTTTTACATCCCCCATCTCCAGAATCATGAGCCCATGCATCTATTTTGGTTACATGTGAGCATCAGTGATTTTGCAATGAATGAACTAAACAGAACAATGATACAGCCTTGAATTGATATCATTTCCTTTCTTTATTGGCTATTCTAGGGGAACATATTTCAACCTTATATATTCAAAATGAGAAATCAAAAATCACGAATATTACCTTTATCATTTTTAATCAAAAGAATGCATGAAATATGTATTTGGCTGCTATTCCTTCCTTTCCATCAAAGTGAATATGCAAATACATAATAACACATGGAAATATTAGAGAAGGTTTTATCAGAACTCAAACCATCCCAGCAACACTCTGGCCTGGAGGATGCTCTTTGATCTAAGAAGTTGAAAGTTTTGGTGTTTTAAATACCTTATAGTAGGGTTATGTTGCCAATTTAGGATAGATCATCCATTTCTTAAAACTTTTCTAAAACTGTGAAATAAAACTTGAGAATAACTACTCATAAGATATGTCACTGGAACAATCCAATAAATTAACTATAGATTCATCTTGAATATAAATTTATATTTGCACTCTGGAAAAACTGAAAACTATGTGCAAAGTGACAGTAATAACAAAACAATTTTTGATAAAGAGCATGTAGCTTGGTAAGCAGAAATGCTATTAGTTGGGCACTATTATTATCTGTTCACAGATGCTCAAGGAAAATTTAAAAGTGATCATTTATTTTATTTTCCTCACTTGCTGCATCAAATAAATTAGAAACTCTCATTAGATTAACTTGAATATTAATGCTAAATCCATCTATTACTCTATAGTTTGTTTTCTGTTGGCTGTATACTAAAAATTATCACCCATTATCTTCATAACATTCCTAACATTCCTTGGAAACATGTCATTATAACTTTTAAACGAAGGCAAATATTTCCATTTGATTTATTTAAAAACATTCTATATTTTTAAAATTTGACCACTAGAATCTCAGCTTCATGAATCAGGAGATGTTGGCTATATTGTTCAATTTTATGACTTTATGTTCTACAAAAGTGCCTTATACTAAGTGGACCTCAATAAATATTGATCATATGCACAATTGAATCTCCTCAGCAACCCACTCTATTCCAACCAGCATTATCTTACCTGGATTACTTCAGTGGTAGTCTGCTGTCATGCTGAAGCTTTTTAAAAGCTTTTTATTACATTTGGAAAAAAGCAAACCACAAAACATCATACATCCTTTCATATGAACTGTTCAATTTACACAATACTTATAGTTAGTAGGCTTTGCCTGTTAATGACCCTGATATTCCTTCAATATTCAATTTCTCATAGTCTTCCTAGGCATTCTCTGCCTCATTTCTCTATGTTGACTGTCTTATTTTGAGATCTGAAATGTTCTGGTTTGCCTCATAATCACAAGCATTGGTCCCATCATTAGTGTAAGTGTCTTGAGAACTGGGCTCTATCTTTACTACTGAGCTTTAGTGACTCTACTTGTACTTTCATCTCCACCATTCACAAAACCCAGCCACAGCAGATATGATTCTCATCTATGAAACAAGTTCATATATCACTGTGTGATAATTTCCTGTTTATTTGCTGCCCTCCACAAGATAAAAATTATTTAAGGCACTCAACAAACACTTCTTTCATGAATTAATGAATCCAACTCTAACCCATGTGGACCAATCCAGTCTAATCTCTCTTTTGGGTTGCATGTCTCACTTACACATATCCCACCCATCATTTTTATCACCAAAGCCTCAATGCAATCCCTAGGTGTATAATATGAGAACTCAAAATGCACAGGAAAAGACTTCTTTAATGAATGTGGGCATGCAGGAGACATCTGAAATCCCCAAACCAAGATCCGCAACACATCAAATCCAGAATAAGTTACCATAATGTCTACGTCATCATCTTTAAAATGCACCTCTACTAATAAAAACTTGGTTGCTAACCGAAGGAAAAAATTGATGGTTTTCAAAAACTGGTGGACTGATCCAAATAATTTTGAGATTACACTGCTCTAGGTCAGGACAAGGGTGAAGTTGTAATGATGAGAACATTCTTATTTTCTTAGAGAACCTTTTTCTTATTTTCCAGTTGAATCTGTCCCGTTTTGATTCTGTCCTATGGAGTTTTTCCTTTCATTTTCCAGGGTTATATTCTCTTCCTTCCTCTCTCACTTCTTCATCTGTCATCTTTCTTCTTAATTTTGTTCTTCTTGCATATTCTTATACCTTTCTTTTCTGATGACTGTCAGGTTGCCACTGGGTTTGAGAGATACCTAGGGGGCAGAAAATCGATGAAAAGATAATTGCAAATTTATAATACACATGGGTGAGGAATAAAGAACTCTGTGTTGTACCTGTCCACTCAAAACTCTTCCTGTAACTTATTGATAGTTCGCCATTGAGGATGCACCTATCTAGCCAGCAAATTTGCAAATCTGGAAATATTTTGTGTGTGGCAACTAATTTTTCCATAGCTGAGATGAAATAACAAGGTGTGGCTGACATCACTCATCCTTTGATAGATTCCTTTCATGAGTAAGACTTAGCTAAAGGAGAAGATAGTCGGTGAGGAAACCTGAAGGTCAAGGTTTCCCTATGAATACATGGCCTTAGCATGAACAGGCACTAGCCTAATACATAACTATATTTTAAGCTAATTTCATTATTTGTTAAATGTAACTTTTATTTTATTATTTTTTAACTTTATTTTTGTTTATTTATTTGAAAAAGAGAGAGGAAAGAGGCAGAGAGAGGGAGAGAGAGAATGGGAGCACCAGAACCTCCAGCCACTGCAAATGTACTCCAGACGCATGTGCCACCTTGTGCATCTGACTTTCATGGGTCATGCAGAATCACACCGAAATCATTTGGCTTTACAGGAAAAATGCCTTAACTGCTAAGCCATTTCTCCAGCCCTAAATTTAACTTTGAAACTGTTATTCTTTACACTACAAAAATAGTCTAGGAACATTGAGCCAATGTGTAAATAATATCATCTTCAATCAACTCAGCTATCATTTTCTTGCTAAATTTGCATTTTCTTACTTTATTTTAATATTAGTCCTGCAAATGCCATCTATTAACTTCGATTTAAAAAATATAGAGACAAGATTTTATAGTTCTCTAATAGCTTCCATCTTTTTAAATCCAAATGGATTTATTTATTTTATTTTATTTTTTTCAAGGTATGGTCTCACTCTAGGCCAGGCTGACCTGGAATTCACTATGTAGTCTCAGGCTGGCCTTGAACTCATGGTGATCCTACCTCAGCCTCCCCAGTACTGAGATTAAAGATGTGTACCACCATGCCCAGCTGTAAATGGATTTTAATTCAAACACTTACTAGAGATCTTCACACCTTGCTAATAAAGGATCTACCACCATTTAGTGTTTGTAGGACAAAAGGCTTTTCTAAAGTTCTTACAGTCTGGAACCAAGACTCATTAACTCCAGGAAAATGCAATGGGTGGGACTACACAATAAAGTGTGTAGCAGACCTTAGGTGAAAAACCTATCCATGGTAATTGTTTTAAGATATAGGAAGTAGATCTCAGTTACAAAGAAATATTTTTCAGCCAGGGACTTTTATTCACTATGAGACTAGTCAGATTGAACCATTACATACATATAAATAGCTGACTTCTACTGGTGGTCTCCTACTTGGTTTGGTATCTGAGTAATCTCATTTATCATTTTAGCCATCAATCAGTCACTTTGATGATTAGAAGAAACATTTTGTGTATGATTGCCTATACAATTTGGTTAAAATGTAAACAACTAAATTGACACATGTGAAAAAATACAAAACAATAAATTATTGGCTGATCATAAGTATGCCATCTATAGGAATAAGTCAACCAAAATCACTCAAGTAGTAGAAATGAAGCCAATTTAACATGTTGGAATGTTGGAGGGATTTTCAGGTAATAGCTTGGAAAATTAAGGGTACCTTTCAGATGACAGTGCAAATGTCAGCAGCATAATTCTTTCTTTCAGAGAGTAATAATGCTCAGGAACTCCAAAGAAATACATTCCTAATAAAATTATAAGCTTCTTTCCCATAACTGTATTGTCATATGCTTGTATGTTCAATTTTAGTTTTGTTTTGTTTGCATACTTCAAAAAATGACTTTAATTCCTCTTGTGCAATTAGATAGGATTAAATTGTAAATGCATTATAGAAAAAGAATTAATTTCCATATCTAGTATGCATTAGATCATTTAATCCTCAACACATCCCTAAAATCTATCCTCATTGATGAACTCCTTGTGATTTGAGGAAGTCATAGCTATTCAAGTTTACACAATTTATAAATAAATGGTGGGGTTCAAACTCTTATGTGTATCCATCTGAGCCCCATCATACAGTCTTTAGATTAATAAATTTTGCTTTATAAGTATATTATTGGGGCTGGGAAAATTGATTAGTTGTCAACGTACTTGCCTGCAAAGCCAAAGGACCCAGGTTCAATTCCCCAGTACCCACATAAAGCCAGATGCAGAAGGTGGCACATGAATCTGGATTTTGTGTGCAATGGCTAGAGGCTTTGGGATGCCCATTCTCAATCTCTCTCTCTCTCTCTCTCTCTATCTGCTTTTTTCTCCCTCTCAAATAAATAAACAAAATATTAAAAATAGATAAATATAATGTAATATAACTTATTATGCATTACTGTGTATAATGTCCAATATAATTCACATAGAAAAATGGTCATTTTTTTCAATAGTGTTTTCTCCTATTATTGCAAATAGATGGATACTTTCCATAAACTTATTCTACCATCCTGTCTCATGTTGAGGATGGCCTGCCTGATTTATTTTGGTGCCTAGTAGCACAATCAAGGTATATCCTAGATTAAAAATTCCCTTTTCAGTATTACTGAACCCTGTTCCCAAAAAAAGCGGGCAGCCATCTGTCTTTTCTTTCTTTATTTTTTTTTTTTGGCGGGGGGGTCTTTCTCATTGCATGCACTGTGTCACACCACACAGCCATCCATTTTGGAGAGACTAGTTATGGTTATGCATAATTCCTGAATTGAACTGGATTTATACTGACTTTTGCAGAAAAACAAACTTGTTTAATAGTTCTATATATTTGAGCATCAGGATCCTCTTTATACAGGTACACATTCCTCAATCTGCCTTCACCCCTCAACTTCCCAGCTGTTTTTCCCAAGGAAATTCCTTTTAGGTATTTAAATGAATTTCCTCCAGAAACCTTCCTAAAACATCCACTCTGCATATATTGTTTTCTATTGCCTCATTATAATGTAATGATCAATCTGTGAGTCTCTTTGAGGAGAGTTCTTAAAGTTATTTTCTTAAATTCAAGATTAGATGATTTATGGTTTAATGGTTGTCTGGTATTGACATATAATAGGTATTTAATAAAATTATCCTTTTAATAACATAGTGACTTCATAGTCCCTTTAGGAAAATTAAAGGATATTTTATGCTGGAAATCATGTGTACTTCTCAGGGAAATCTCATATGTTTTATAATACACTCCTGGAGCCTACATCAAGATTATCTACTAATTTTCACAGAACCATATCTTGCTTGGTATAAATAATAGTTTAGATCCAAAAGGCACTGATCTCTGAAGTAAGATTTTTTTTTTCTTTTTGGAAACCTTACTCTTTAGAGACTATTGATTTATATCCATGGCCCCTTGTGTTTTAAGGTTGTATCATTTAATTTTCTCACTGAAGCTAGATTCTTTACAAATTACAAAAGCTAAAATACCATTCTTAAGACCTCCCTAAAAAGGTTTAGGAACAGATATTTATTTTCCAGTGTATCCATTGGACTCACAAGGAAGGTGAACACACTCCACTCTATCTCCTTCCTAAGCTGAAGTCAAGGACTCTTTATAGAACAGGAAGTCTGAGATCAGCTCTTATCACAGCATCTCTGATGCCTACAATGAAATCCAGCTCCATGTCACAGGAGTTGAATGGCATGATTCCATTCACTTCCATTTTCAAAGTATACAATGGAAATCCCATCAAATGCTTTGAAGATTAAAAGGCTTAATTCCCAAAAGTGGTATCATTCATTTAAGTGGTGAGCACGTAGAAATGTTACATGGGTAGGTCTGGTGGGTCATTCACACTCGTATTGTTCTCACTGTTACCTTTCCTTGATTCACTAAAAATATGAATGTCTATGTTGTTTCTATCAAGCCTTTGATCACACTGGGAAAACATAACATGATGAAATTATAATTTCTAGGTAAATGGCCTGCATGACATGTAGCATTGTGCTTTGCTTTGAAACATACTTGAACATGCTCATGAGCCAATCTGCATGGATTTCGTAACTAGAAGAGATTTCGGGGGCTAATCTATACTTTTCTGGTGTCCTCAGCCTGGAACATGGTGTGTGTACAACTGTGATTGCTCCTGTTACTAAAACATAATATACAACAATGATCTCATTTGGAAGAATTCTAAAAACAGAATACTTCCAGTAAGCAGGCATATTGGCTGACATCTGATAATATCTAGTTGTCATGGAGAGTTCTATAAGTACACATACTCACATCAATTCCTAGATGAATAACACACATCAGGAATTTAGTAGAATGAAAAGTAATGGCAAAACATTCTGCAAGTATTTTATGTGGGGTGGTAAGATGGTTAATATTTGCAGTTCATGGCCTGACTCATATAGTTAATGTAAGAAATCTCCTGGGACATAAAAGCACTTGAAATTGATTGTGGATTTTTTTCACTTCATAATGAGCTGAAGACTTGAGGGAACCTCTCAAGATCCTATAAACTGAATATATTTTCTCCTGCTCATTATTTACTTAACTCTAGGTCATTTATTTTGGCAGGAGAAAATATACCTGTTCAATATCAAAAGGCGTATGAATTTTTACCTTTTATTGCTCCACTATATCATTTCAAAATCTTTTGATAAATGAAAAAGTGATGATTTTCTTCTTATTAAGAGACCTCTTAGCTTCTATGATTTTAGTTTCCATAATTTAAACAGGAAGTTTAAAAATAAACTATTCTAGTTGATCATACATAGATTTTCAATTAAAGAAATCCAGAAGAACTAGCTAATATAGTGTATACATCTGTGAAAAATCATCCATTCAGAAATAGCTCTGTAAATAAAAGGACCTGAGAAAGTATAATCTTGAAAATCTTACCTTAAAATAATTTTTTATTGTGTAATGATGTTAATTTCTATTCAGAATCATGAATTATGCATGTAGGAGAAAGTTCTATGTGTTTTAGTGGTGGGTAATAAGTATGCTAATTTCTTTCAACATTTACTCCTGCATTGCACGCACAGGACAAAGCCCAGCCATCCCCACTCCATCTCTGACAGTACCAGCTCCTGGACCTACTCTAGCAACACCTGCTCCTGAAGGCAAGTAATTAGTAATGTGTATTTTTATATCTCTCAAAATAGCATATAGACAAATGAAACAAAATATTTAAAATACCAAAATGTATAATTTTTTCTTATATAACATTAGTGTCTAGAGGCTAAAAATTTATTTTTATAGAAAAGCCATTTTTTTTTTTAGAAAATAAAAATTTTCTCTTAGGGTTCTATATAGTTGTCCTTCTGCTGACAGGAAGAAAACCAGTTAACCTCAGTGGAGCACAAATGACAAAGTATATGCACAAGTTGACAAGGATATAACTTATATCTTTATGTCCTTATCCTTATGTCCTTGGAATTCTATAGCAACTTGGTCAGTTTGGTGTCTGAAGACTCCGATGATAGAGTTTCTGTGTTTGAATCTGAGCTCCACTGTTAACAAAGTTTCTAAATTTGGGAGATTACTTCAATCGACTGTTCATGAGTTATGTCTTTCTGAGATGGTATAAAAATAACAAAGGCATACTATGGTGATGATGATGGAATTATATTTAGTTTATAAGAGCTGTATACAACCAATAATTAATAGTAGTACTAATTCTTCAAAATGTGTTACAAGAAAATGACAGAATTTAGGAGACTTCAATTATAGATATAAAAGCTCAAGTAAATTGAACACAGCACGGTACTAATATTTCAGGAGCGGTCATGGAAAACTCCATCAAATCACCTCCCTTTTTGCACCAATTGCTCTGTCCTACACTCCACTGAAAAGGACCAACTTGGGGCCCACATATCTAAGCACAATCTGTCCATTCTGTCTAGCAAGTGACTATTGGCTTTGACAACCCCATGAGATGGACATGGTCACCCTAATGAGGGTTTATCCCATAAGAGGTCCATGCGGACAGAATGGAGAAATCTCAGTGGTCTAGAACCTGGAATGCATGTTAGAAGAGAGTATACAGACGTCTTCACTCTGCCCTACTTATCACTTCAGTACTGAAACAGGTGCCATCAAGGAATGACCAAGTAGAGCCCTGCAAACCACAGGTCTTCAAGGAGGGGACCTAATTTCTGGTTTTGTAGAGATTTGCTCTTACAATATGATATGAACTGAACGACCAAAGTCAGTTTGAAGCCCAGTAAAGGTTAGAAAAGGAGAACACAGATCTGCTTGGAACCACCCAGGAAAACACTGACACCATCAAACAGATGAGGCTGGAGTTTAAGACTCAAGAATAGGGTGGCTCTCTCCTTAGGATCTACATCTATCTGAAAAAGAGAAGCAGATTCTCCAACGGAGAGTAAGTTAGCACCAGGACAAATGAGATAAACGTTACTTTTTTTTATATAAAGAATTTAATAGGTGTAGGCCCTCTTGTAGCCCACAATTGATGGTAGCTTGATATTGGAGAGTGGGCTTATGTTTGGATATGGTTCTGAATTGTTTCGAATTTGTTAAGCAGGCAAAAAAGGTAGGACAGCACAGATCAAAGGACCAGCAACATACACAAAGGCACAGAGTTCAGAGAGAAAGAACTGTGGTACAAAGGAGTGTGGAAGGGGAGCTTTGGGACTGGAAAGATGGCTCAGCAGCTAAAGGCACTTGCTACCAAAGTCTTCCATCCCAGGTTTGATTCCCCACTCCCATGTAAAGCCAGATGCACAAACTGGCACATGTGTATGGAGTTCATTTGTACATAATCCAGAGGTCCTGGCTTGCCCATGAGCACTCTCTTGCTTTCTCTCTCTCTCTCTCTCTCATTTATAAATAAATAAAATTAAAAAGAGAGAAGGAAAAAGAGACTAGTGAGGTCATGAGCAAGTTGACAGACAGGAATTTAAAGGCAGATCACTAAGTGCTGTCTAAGCTAAGCATGGAATTCATTTTATTTTAAAACTTTTTGATAAAACTTTGATAATTTTCCAATATATTGAAACTGAAGATAAATCTATTAAAATTTACTATTCCCCTCTCCCATGTGACCTTCTTCCTTCCCTCCTTCTTTTCCTCTGTTACTTCCATCATTCCTTTGAATTGTCTGTTATTTTATTTTATTTTCAAATCTCTGATATCATATTACTTCCTTCAAATAAGTAACTTTTGTTTTCTCTTTAAAAGATTGATGTATGTGCACATTTAAAATATAGTAATTACAAAAATGACATACAGAAAAAGCTCCACCTATCCTGATCTTTTCTTTCAATGAACCAGTTTTCTCTCTATAGAAAATCAATGCTAGCTCCTTATATAATTTTCCAGAGATTTTTTTCAGATATAGACACTCTAGATTAATTCCAAAAAGTGATTGATTTCTATAGAAAATGAATAGGTTCCAATGGATAAGATAAGCATAAAACCTTAGAAAAATTACCTTGCTAGCAACCCTGTAGGCTAGACTGTTATTCTGAGATTTTGTTCACAGGCTTGTGGGAAAAGAATAATCTAACTAAATTGATGGGTTTAAACTATACAGTATTATTGGATATAGAAAACCATGTGGATTAGCAAAGTTTTGAAAGGGAATTAACTAATCTGAGTATGTGGTTTAATGTGTGTACTGAGAGAACAAGGAGTTAGATTAACCATAGAAACAAAACAGGCTGTTAAACAGAAATAGTAAGGTGATGAGTAAAGAACCTGGCATGATAGACCTGTGGGTTGGTTGCCCAGTTATAATTATTAAGCATACTATGGCAAATTGGTATATGGCTCAAAAAATTCTAATTTTTTAAATTTTGTTATATATTATATATTATGTGTTCATTAAACTTGTTTATTCCTGTATTCTTTACCTTTCTAGTCTCTCTTAAACTTTATTCAAAACTTAACTTCTCAGTGAGGAATATATGTCTGAGAATTTCAATTCACTTCTTGTATCCTCTGAGACTCCTACAAAAATTGTGGAAGCAGACCTAAAATGAACCCAACATGGCTCAGGGAAATTTGTGGAAGAGGGGGTGGAAAGAATGTCAGAGCCACAAGTTAGGTCATGATACACAGAGATATTTCCTCCTACCCATAACTGATGGTTAACCCCACAATGCATGACCCATATACCCCAACAAGGAGGGTTCCTGTGGAGGGGGGAGGACAGGGAGGAGGCTAACAATGGTACCAACTTGACTATATTCACTGAGTACAAAACTAATAAAAAATAAATAAATAACAAAACTCAAAAAAGCTTAATCATTTAGAGATTTAAAAAATTGCTTAAGCTCTATGGATAATTTCTTGATCTGCAGAGAGACAGTGAGAGCCCTGTTGCATGAAATACTATAGTGACTGGCAGTTTGTACCATAGAATCACACAGAACCAATCTCACCTTCAGGTTCTGCCATTTTGTACCTGGATGGCCTTCAGTATGGTACCTGAGAATTCAAGTTCTTGATTTGTAATGAACTATTGCTAGTATTACAGAGTGGCATTTTAAAGACAAATATATGATTACTCTATTTGCTGCTGAACTTCAGAAAATTTCCTATGACTAGGCTTTACTGTCTTAAAGTTTTGTACTTTGTAGATCAGTAGCAGCAAAATAAGTTGTTTTTCTCAATTAGAAACACCAAGAGATTATATATTTTACCATATCTTGGGTCTAGTAAACTAGATCTTTATGTTATACAAGGAAAGAACAAAATTTACATTTCTGCTGTAATTTTTTTTTCTTTGCCCAGAATTGAGTATCACTATGTAACCTAGGCTGGCTATAAACTTGCAAAATTCCTGCCTCTTCCTACACTCCTAAGAGCTGAAATTATAGGCATACTTTGCCATGCCCAGTTAAAATCATTTTTCCCAAGGCACATTAGCTGGATATTTGCATATTAATTTTTGAGAATCATTCATATGGTCTATGAACAAAAGTTTTAAATATCTAATCAATTGTTTTACATAAAATATTGCAAATTGGTGACCTGCGACAAATAGTTTAATCTACTTTTGTGTATTTTTACATTTAATCTGAGTACATTGGTAAGAAGTACATTTACAAATTGACGACAAATATCAATGATATATTGGATATGCATTCGTATTTCATTAATTCAATACATGAGAGAAATATTTTAGATATTGAGAAAGTGAAATCCTCCCAAAACTGCTCAGACACCAGTATTATTATATACTTGAGTATATACTTGAGTTGTCCATTAGCAAACCACACAATGATTGTTGTCATGCTGTGGTTAACTCTCATTTATTTTCAATATATAATATAATGTTTCTTTGACTTACAAGCATTTTATAGACACCATATAAAATTTTAGAAAGCACATATTATTGGCAACGAACAAATGTGAATTTCAAATTTGTTTGTGCTAAAAAGGTAAATACTATGACTGGAACTCCAGATCTGGGTGTCGATCTATGCCAAGGTCTTTTTCTGTTAAGTTAAAATGTAGACGCTAGAGAATTGGGACAGCACCCTTATATTCTTCAGAGGTAAGAATGAGTGAGGCTGTGAAGACATAAACTTTATGCTTGAGACTTCACATAGTTCGAGGTAGAAACATCTTGTTCTGACGGCACTCCATAGTACCCCAGAAATCCTACTCACAATTGAAGATGCACACAAATCAGCCTGGAGTCCTGTGAACACATAGATTTTAATTCCTTAAGTCTATGTCAGAACCTGAATATCCGTGTTTTTACCAGAATCTCACATGGTACTGATGTTGCTGTTCTAGGACCACACTTAAATGATGACCTGCTCAACTGTGTGTTTCTAAGAATTGTTCTTAATTTAACATTGGTAACTCAATTTGTAAATGTTGGCCAAGGTTCTTTCAGAATGAACAGGATGTCACTCCTTTAGAAATTATGACTTTCATCATCTGGGCAGGGATGAACTGGTTCATACCAAGTACACAGCAATTCCACAAGACAGCAGGAGAAATGGTGCAAAGAAGAAATGGAATCAAATATAATGACCTATTTATATGGTATATTAAAAAGTTTGATCAGTTACATGAATTGAATCAATTATCTAGTTGTAATTTTTAAATAAAAATCCCAAACAACCTATAAGCCAGTATTACTTTACCAACCTAAAAAGAAAGCATGATTGTTTGATCACTAGGAACCATGATCTAGTATAAAGTTCAGTGGTGTGAAACTCTGGTGTCCTATGCCCTTCAGCTATAAATCCATTTCATTTGATCAAATCAGCATTTTATTTCTTATTTTTTTAAATGTAAATACCCTGAACAGATCAATCTTCTCATAGTCTCAACCAACATCCATGTACCCTTCACTCATTCCCTCACTTGCCTTCAAATATTATTGCTTTGTGTCCAAGAAATATATGAAAATAATTTCCTTTTGAAACATGTTTTCTGTATAACATTGAATTTTAGTCTGTCTAGCATAGTTTTGCCAAGCTCAAGCAACATGACTTTATTTGGTAGAAGTTTGGATGCTGTAATTCTAAGATTAGGGTACCAATCTAGTAAGGTTTTGATAAGAGCCATCTTCCAGTATCTTTCTTGCTGTTGGTTGATACTGTAAAGAAGAGAGCCCTAGTATCTTCTTGCTTGGTCAGTGTAGTCAGAACTTCAGACTGTGACCTTTTAATATAACTTTAGTCACCTCCTGAAAGTCTTCATCTTCAGTCATCACACTGTGGGGGACAGTCCTTAAACATATATTCTTGACATGGGACATGCTCAGTCTATAGGACTTTAGTAACCTATAACCTTAGTTAATAGACAAGTTCATGCATTGAAATATTTACCTTATACAATTAGAATTTAAACATCTTTTTGAGAAACCAACAATTTAGCTTTTCATTTAAGTCATAGATGTTTAATGTACAAAATAAATTCTTGACTATTTTCATTTCCTGCATTTGTTCTTTATTGCTATAAATTTCTTTGTAAATAATTTTTGTAGTTCATTCTTTTTTTTTACTTTTGACAGTTTTGTACATGTATATATGTATTGTTATTCATTCTATTTTTACTTTTGACAGTCTTGTACATGTATATATGTGTTGTTATTTTGTTTATATTTACCCTATTAATCTCCCTTGTAACTCTCCCCTTGCACTTACCCCTTTTCTTTTCCCAACTTTTGTGTCGTGTGTGTGTGTGTGTGTGTGTGTGTGTGTGTGTGTGTATGCCCCAGGTGTGGGCCACTGACTTTAACTAGGTTACTTGTATGAGAATGGGTAAGGGGTTACTTAAAAGAACATGGGCAACTAACCAGTGACCACACCACTCAAGAGAATGTCTCCCCTTCACAGTTGTCATTTATCCTTAAGAAGAGGAGGACCTCATGAGCACCCCTCCATTCATGATGGAATATTAATAGGCCCAATCTTATCCTGGTCTCATTCAGCCAACCACAGCTGCTGTGAACTAATGAGTCCAGGTGCTTGTCCTGAAGACAATATTATACAACTCTCCTTCTTTCAGTTCTCGTGTGGTTTCTGCCCACTTTTCTGCAATGTTTCCTGAGCCTTGGAGGAGGAAATGTAGGCGTCCCATTTAAGGATGAGAACCCAACAGTCACTTATTTCTATCTTTTAGTTTTTATTGAAGGTAGTAACAAAAAATTAAGTAATCTCATTGCTGCCAACTGTTGTATATCCTTTATGTAAAATTTAAGCAAGTGATTTAAGAAAAATCTTACAGAACCCAGACCAAAAAAGAGAAGAGACAAACAGACATTTTCCTATTCCCTCTGCACTTGCAGGTTAATATGGCTTGAGATAATTTGATACAAACTGTGTAGACATCATCCCTATGCCACAGTGTTAGTCTAAGTTTTATGTGATCCTAAAGAAATTGGCATAAAAAATTCAGATCATCCAACATGAGGCACACTTTGATAATAATATTTGGCTCCGATTTATCTCCTGGCAGAGATTCTTAAAATATCAACTGGCAAATATTTTGCTTATCTACTTGTCACCTGGAAAACGATGTGTCATTTGTTAAGTGGGATACTTAGGATCTGTTGTTATGGTTAAAGAGTGATTTAAATTAGCATTTCAAACAGTATTCATTACTACATTTAAGTGAGTAAAACAGCAGTATTTCTGGGTGCCTAGTCTCTTACTAACAGGAATTGCATGTCTTGTGTGAGATGGTGTCCAAGCACAGAGGCTGCTGACATGTTATCTAGCCAGGCTGAGCTCATGTACTCCATCAAGCTTTGCAGATGGGTTGCCTGTAAGTTCATTAACATAATTGATTAGGACCTAGGACATATTTAGTATTAATCAGGCTGCTTTTAGGGGAGCTGATTATCACAGTTTCTTGGCTCACTATTTTGGTCTAGAACTTCCTTAGAACTAACTTGCAAGAAAATGGCTTCAGCAAAAAGGAAGAACTTATACATGTCACTGAAGCATGTGTTTGATTTGGAGAATATAGACCAACTGGAGGAGCACAAATATATGTAAATCTTAGTGCTTTGAAAACGAGTGCTTACATATGGACATTTTAAAAAATTTTCTCAATGAGTTTAGAAACTACAGAAACTTTATGAATAGAAACATAAATAATTATTGGTCTAGTTAACGGGTGAAACACTCTATAATATTTTAAATCTTTAAAAGAATTCTTTGTACTTTCATGAAAATTAAAAATGAGTTTCTCATAGCCATCATTTGTTCTGGGAGTATCACTTAATTTCAAATTTCAGTGACTCATTTAGGGCCCTGAAGTTGTGTACTGCCTTCCATGAATTTTAATGTTCTTGGTATCACATGTTTTGTATACCATGAGGAAGTTTTTATTGCTTTGCATGCAAAGGAACTAATTGTATAATAAAGCTGTTGTTCTATTTGACTTCTGCTAATTTTTCTTTCAGTAGGTTGGCCTTGGGAAAATTGACTACAGTAGCTTTTAAAAGTATTATTCATATCACTGTTGTCTGTTTATATTTAACTAGAACTCATTTAAAATGTGACCTAACAAGTATAGCAGTAAATCTTCCAATCTTGCAAAGATATGGAATTTTGAGTTGGAATAAATTCCTATGTAGTTTGATTATCTTCTGGTAACATAAAGGCCTGTAGAGTTCCAGTGCTCTTGTACTATCCCTTTTGTTACATGCATGGAGCAGAATAGTGTGAGTTTTCCCTGATTTACATAGTCTTTTGTAATATGGATGTGATAGGTGGCTTAAATCATTAGCATAACAACATTGCTATCATCATAGGTTAACTAACATTTCTGCTGACCTCTTTACCGAGGAATTCCATTTCTCAGGAAGAATCATTCCCTTGGCATTTTGGTAGAATTCTTAGTTATTAAACAGTACAAACTTGGACCAAGTTCCTTCTGCCCTACTTTCCAGCCACCAAGATAGGGAGAAAACCTTGAATAACCAAAGGCACAGGGAGGACCTTCATAACAAAATGGAAGACACTTTCTTCTTTATTCCTGCTTAATATAGAGCTCTCAAATCCCCAATTTTTAATCAGCAAAGAATTAAAGTTTTCTACCCACAGATAATTAGTGAGCATATAATATAAAGTCACCAGGACTTCATTGTGATGGTGAGATATGGAAGAATCTAAGTTAAACTCAAAATTCATTTACTATCCTACAATATTTGAAATTTGAGTAAAGTTAATGTAATAAGGGGGACACATGTTGTAGCAGTAAACTTCAGGTCACTGAGATGAACCTCTAAACCACACATAGTTTATGGGAGGAATATCATTTATTTGAAGATTACAGATCTAGGAAGTTCCATAATGGCAGAAGAAGCAGCGCCCACGTGGAAAGAAAAGCCACCACCAAAAGCAAGCAAGCATACTTCAGGAGCCCCAGGCAAAGCTCAAGCATTCTCCATATCTTCAGCTCCATACACACCCTAGGGCTGGAACCTAGAATCCACCCACAGTGACACCTTCTCCCGCCAAGAGGAAACAGATCTAGGGTACAAGCTTTAATAAACTCCTGAATCAATTGGGAAGCATCTGTTCAAACTACCACCTTCTGCCCCTGGCCCCAAACAGGTTCTTAACCATCTCACATTGTATATTGTGTTCAGTAGTAATTAAAAGTCCCCACAGTCTTCACCAACTTAAGATAGTTCTAAAGTCCTAAATCTCATCTGAGATTTAAAATTATCTCTTAGCTGTGAGGTGAAACCTGTAAAATCAAAACAAGTTATATACCTTCAACACATAAAGGCACAGAATAAACATTTATAACTTCTATAAAGCATAACAAGGAAAGACTGGAAAAATTCACTGAACGAGTATCAAGCAAACATCAAACATCTGCAGTTCAAGTTCAATATCATAACCAGTGACCAGTAAGGAGTCTGGATTTTTCCCATTCTGCCCCTCCATCTGAGCTGAGTACCCAGGGAAAACTCATCCATAGCTAAAAGCCTCCATGGTAGCCCTTGCATATTCCTGGAATATTCAAAATATCTTCAGATCCCCACGCAAACCATGGTCCATCTTCCAGTGGCACCACTAGCCTCTTCATAAGAGTCATCATGCCTTGCCTAGAAGCCACATCTGAACAGCAGCTCCCAGAACCTTGTAAACTTCATAACCACTCCATGCATTTTTTATGCTTCCAAAACCAATACCAGGTGTGCAGGACATAGCCATATTCTTAATTCAGGGTTTAAATAAATTATGACCTTAAAGAATATGTTCATTTTTTTTCTGATATCCTCTCAAAAGAATAAGCATTCCTACTATCCAGTCTTTCTGGGATGAACTCACCTCGGGCATTCTTTTCATCATATTATTGTAAAGCAGTTGGGCCGTCTTCCTTAAGAATGCTAATGTATTTGACAATAGAAGCTTCAGTAACCTAAAACCAGTCTCTGTGCCAGTAAATTTTAAACTTGTTTGAGTTTTTCTTTATTTTATTTATTTATTTTCTTTATTTATTGAAGCCACATATATTTTGCTAAGCACATCAGTCCATTACTAATTTAACCTTTATCAAACTCTGGGCTGGACAGCAGAATGCAGCCATCCCTTATGCCAGTAGCCCAGGTCCAAGGTTTTGTGTCATTTTTTCCTTCTCCTTAGAAAGTTCATAAGTCAAGCTTTATGTTTAATTCTCACTACATTTTCAAATTCTCATCAGGATAGTCCAGTTGAAGGCATCTTCAGTTCCAAGTATCAAGTCCATGCCCATTCCTCAAAAACAAAAATTCCAAAAGACCAAAATCCATATGGTCAGATTCAGATCAGCAAACCCCACTCCCAGTCCCAATTCTGTAGCAGTCAGTCTCGGGTTGCTGGGATAAACTTCTGAAACAGGCACATTTTATGGAAGAATGACATTTATTTGAAGTTTATAGATCCAGGGGAAGTTCTATAATGGCCAAAGAAGCTGCATCTCCCTTCACAGGTCCACACCAAGAAGAAAACCACCACAAAAAGCAAGCAAGCACACTCCAGGAACCCCAGGCAAAGCTCAAGCACTTCTCATATCTTTAACTGGAAATTCCAAATCTGTCTTCACACCTTAGGGATAGATCCTTGGATCTTCCCATAGTGATATCTCTAGCTAGGAAACTGGAAATTTAAGTTAAAAGCTTTAATAAACTCTTGAATAAATTGGAGGACATCCATTCAAACTACCACACAAGTCAAACACCCTGTCATCTTCTTGGTTAAATATGTACCTACTGTTATTTTAGTATTTAAATTGTGAATCTTATGAATACCATAACTTGTCTGTGGATCCAGAAACTAGAGAGAGAAGACAGGGCCACTCTGACCAGGCTCTACTTTGGAATCAATCACTTGTATGATTTTAACAAATCAATTGAATTGTTAGGACTTCTGTGTTCGTAGGTGTAAAATGTGGGGATCGATCTTAAATGGCAAATAAATTTTATTTTGGTTTTTATCCCCATATATTTCTCCCTTAGTATTTATTTCCACAATGTTAGATTGGTAATGAGGTGCTTTGATGATGAAGTGGAGCCAGTGTGTATTTGTTATGAGGTAAACAGCCACCATAGATACAAAATATATAGCTATAGTGTCCATAGAGTTGTCAATTTACTGAAGCAATGGGTAGAACTGTGAAGTATTATTTACAGAATACAAAAGTGAGTTGTGCAGATGATAAAATCTGCAAGAATTGGGAGAAGATGAGCTATAAAAGAGAAATGCCATACAGTGAAATCATGCGACCTGTATTGGGTTATGAAGAGTAAGTAAGATGTATGACATAGATACAGAAGAAAGGAGCATTTTAAAAGGTTTAATACAACTTTTTACTACAGGACAATGTTCTATGGTAGCTAATAACATTTTATTTACAATTCCATTAACCATGATCATTATCACCTTAGCTCTTCAGTGAGATACATCCTAAGAAGCAAAAAGTATAAAATAATAATATAGATTTTTTTCTCAGTTTTATTCCATTAATGCTGTAACACAACAGAGTGTATTGAACCATAGACCAATACAATATTTTGTTTTCCAGTGAAATAAATTCACATCTCTCAGTCATTTTTTAATGAAATTGACAATTGGAAATCAATTCCGATAAATTATATAAACCAAACTACATTTTTTACTGATTAACTTGGATATATGATAAGGATGTTAGATTATAAAAATGCATAATTTTAATATTCCATTATATTCACACAATTTAATAACATTAATTTTATAGCATTGCCTAATATTCAAAATTACCATCAATTATTATAATTATCATTTATATATCTGAAATTCATATGTATACATATATATGTAATTTTTATATGATTTAAAATATTTTGTGTACATATGATTCATTTTTGTTGATATAGGAGATGATAAATTAATTATACTTATGACCTTAGTATATATGAAGAAACTCCAATATTTATTTTTTAGTACAGGATGGGGATATTTCTTGAAAGAAGTATGAGATAAATTTAGGCTATTGCTCCATAAAAAGAAAACACTACTTTTTTTTCTAAACAATTGCACTTTATCCTCAAAACTCCATGAAGTGGATATGATACTTTCTTCTCCAGAAGATCAGAAAAATCAAGTAAATTGCATAAGATAACACTGATCTAAAAATGGCATAACTGTAATTTGAGGCAAGGTGTGTTCTAACCATCAATCATTTGTATGATCTTAACAAATCAATTGAATTTTTAGGACTTCTGTGTTTGTAGGTGTAAAATGTGGGGATCGATCTTAAATGGCAAATAAATTCTATTTTGGTTTTTATCATTGTTTTTTTCATAATGGCAGTCAAGTTTTAGGGTTCTGCATAATTACTAAAGATCTTATCTGACTCGGGTAGATAAATTATCATTAAGAATGAGAATAAATTTTGAAGGATAATAATAACTACAGTTTGTGTTTTGCTGAGTGCACATGGTGTTTGAAACATTCAGCTATGTTGATGAAAAAGTATTGAATGGGGCTAGAGAGATGGCTTAGCAGTTAAGGCGTTTGCCTGCAAAGCCAAAAGACCTCAGTTTGATTCCCCAGGACCCACATAAGCCAGAAACACAAGGGGGCACATGAATCTGGAGTTAGTATGCAGTGGCTGGAAGCCCTTGTGCATCTTTCTCTGCCTCTTTCTCTCTCTCTCAAATAAATAGATAAAAATAAAGTTAAAATAGTATTGAATATATGAAATATTTAGAAATGTCAGAGTGTGGAGTACCCCAGGATTAACCCAAACAGGGATGAGCAGATTAATACCATAAATATTATAAATTTAGGAAACAAACATACAGTTAAAACATCTAAGCTTTTCTCCCTTCAGTAGAGGAACAGAGCTACCAACACTCCATAAATTACCATATCTAGAATTTTCAGTGAACCACAGAGGAAGCAAAGAATAAATGCCCAGCTATTTCTTCTTATCTTTTGATGATGTGTCCAGAAGCCCAAACTCTCTGAATCCAGAGGACTTTGGGATTGGTTAACACAAGCCATAAAGGTCAATGTGGACACAGAGCATGGAGAGAAAATGGAGAGTTTTCCATATGTCTGGAAAGGATATTGATCTTGATGTATACAACTGTGCATGTGAAAAGCAAATGCTAATAGAGAGTTAGGAGCTTGCAAAGAAAGACACTACAGATAGTGGTGCCCTCAGCTTAGCTGTACCAGAGCATTTCTTAAAGTATGTTATGAAGAACTTTAGTACTATGATACTATTGGTGGATCAAAAGTTTTGAAGACAAAACACTTGGACAGCATCTGTTCTTTATTCTTTCTGCACCTTCACAGCTCAAATTTGTATATCACAGCATCCAAAAAAATCTGGACTTAGAGAATAAACAACAGTGACAACAACAGGTAGTCTCTGTTTTATGCCCCCCAAAATATTCTTATCTCAAATGACATGCATAAATCCCTCAAACTAAAAGTAATCTCAAGAACAGTCATAAAATGTTTAATTCCAAACATATTTGCATAGTAGGGCAATCATAGATTCAAATCTGTGCAATGTACTCAGTGCATACTAGAAGGAAAATGCAGAGAAAAGTACTGGTTTAGTCTAGATACCCCAGAGAAGCAGCCCTTCCCACCCCACCAGGTATTTATCCACATATTGCTATCTATTTATCTACCTATATTCTGGCTGTTACATATCTGTTTATTGAATGAGATACTGATTTATTTTTAAAGAGAATAGTTTCTTGCAACTACAGTTATTACAAGTTCAAAATAGGTAATGCATACCTCAGGGAAGAAGTTATAGTAAATCACATAGTCTTGGATGATAGAAACAGAATTTCTTTCTTAGCTAGATCTTACTAACCTCTCCTAAAGATTTCTATTAAATAGAAGTCCATCTATATGATAGAGGTTATCCATTTTTCTCCAATAAATGTTACTCACACTTTAAAATATGTCCATAAGAATGTTCATAGAAATATATAGTGATTCTTGAAAAAAATTCACTTTAGACTAGGTAAATTAACATAAAATTCGCCATTATGAACATAATCTGAAGACTGAGACTACAGCTGAGAGGTTCAGGACTTGCCTAATACACAAAAGGGCCAGGGTTCAATAATGATACCACAATTCAAATAGAAAGAAAGAAAATAGATATAAACGTGCAGAATGAGAAACAAAGGTAAGAATGAAAGAGTATGGAGGAGGAAAAGTTGCAATAGTGTTGTGTCCTTGAGATGAAAAAAACAAACACCAAACAGAGACCTTGACCTCAAAATCTGTCAAATAGAAAATGACCATACTCCACTCCTGACTCAAGTGTACCCTTCCATATATACACAGGAGTACAGTCAGGAATGAGAACAAAAGGCCCAAAAATAAGTGCAGAAAAGTAGTGAACATGGGACATCGAATATACCCTTCAACAAGCTTCCTCTAATGTTATTATCTTTAAAAGATGGTTATTTACTTTCCAAAACAAGGATATGACATTTGAGAAACATTTCTTGGTGGTAGAACGATGGCTTAGTGGTTAAAGCACTTGCCTGCAAAGCCAAAGGTCCCAGATTTGATTCCCCAAGACCCATGTAAACCAGATGGACAAGGTAGCACATGTGTCCAGAGTTTGTTTGCAGTGACTAGAGGCCCTGGTGCACCCATTCTCTCTCTCTCTCTCTTTCTTGCTTTCTCAAATAAATAAAGGAATAAAGAAGATTATTTTGACTTTCACTTTCTAACGCTTTAAATATAATCAAAATAATTGATCATTCTTAGCATTTATTCAAGGATTGAGAAATAGATTTCCCTTCCATTTTGTCTTACAAAGGACAACAAAGAAAGCAGGATGGGACTAAGTAAACATGATCTTCTAGCAGTTTGATTGCTGTGGAGATTGTGTTTGACTCTGTTGCCTTCACATGCTTTTCTCATACTTCTTATAAGTAGGAAGTGGTGGTTTCCTCTCAAGTTCTCCTTTACATGTACCCATATTTTTTTTAATTTTAGCAGAAAACATCTACATTTTATTTGCATTTAATGGATTTAATAAATCAAATCCAAGCCTCTCATAATCTATTATTAAAATGATAAAGTATTTCAAAAGTTATATATATATATATATATATATGAACATAAATGCATATATATATATATAGAGAGAGAGAGAGAGAGAAAGATTTTGAGTTATAACCAACTTTTACTCTAAGAAAAGGAAGAAGCTGTTTTCTAATATGTGTAGGCATTCTGTATAATTTAAAAATAGTGAAGTATGTTCACAATCCACTTCTAATTACAGACAAGTATACAAAGAACATACAGGTAAAATTTGGAGGAACATAGGCTGGAGAGATTGCTTAGCTGTTAAGGTGCTTGCCTGAGAAACCTTAGGAACTGTGTTTGACTCCCCAGATCCCATGTAAGCCAGACACACAAGGTGATGCATATGCAAGGTCGAGCATGCGCACAAGGTGGAGCATGTATCTGTAGTAGCTTGAGGCTTTGACATACCAATTCTCTCTCTCCCTCCCTCTTTCTCTCTCTGTATCTCACACACACACATAAAAATTGGGGAAATATAATATTATATAAATAATATGAGATTGAAAGATGTTAGGAAGAACCTTGAATTTATTTATTTATTTTTTTGCTTTTCCTTGTAGGAAAACACTTTGTAAAATTTACAATAAAAATCTTCAGCAAGTGATGATTGTGCATAAAAATTAAATTGTTTCAAATACATTTTAGGAACCTCCAAATGGAAGCATCACCTAACAAGAAAAGAGCAATTGAGTTTTACAGATCTGTTTAGAGAGCTGTGTGTGCCACCTGATATGACTTGCTTTAGAACAAGCTCAATGCACTTTGAGTATTTACATTCTGACATGTAAAAGCCCTGAGTCAAATCATGAAATCTAAGATGTCCCTCTCACTGCCCACCACCCTGAGGTCTTGTACAGTTTTACATCTGCATAGAAAGTGAAAAAGAACTGATATGGTAATCTTACCATTACCAGCATATCACATTGAAGATTAATGTAGGTGCATATTCAAATAGCTTTTATCATTTCTTAAAAGTCTTAGGCAAATCCAATTCACTTACTTTATTTTTATTTTGTTTTATTTTGTGTGTGTATGTATAGGGGAGGAAAAGAAAGAGAGAGGGAAAGAAAGGGGGAAGGAAAGAGAGAGAGAGAAACCACATGCTACATTGCAAATGTGTGGGACTTGAAAGAAAACTTTTCAGCTATTCTAGTTGGCCTTCTGTTTTTCCACCTTTTGAGTCTTCATTTCCCTATCTGGATTTTTCTCCACTGTTCCCTACTGCATTCACCACAAGCTTTCAGAGATGTTCTCCAGTCTCCACCTCACCATTAGCTGTTGTGATTATAGAAGCCCATCAGGATTCTGACTTTTTTAAATTTTGTATGCTGATGTCTGGTACTCTCACTAGAGAGAGGATGATTTTTCTACTGAGCCACCCCCATAGCTCCTACCTTATTCATTTTAAATGTTAAGCTTAACTGATATAGAAACTTATGTGACTTAAAATGCATTTAAGTCTTTCTCTTTGCATTTCTTTTCATAAAATAAACTCAGGAAAATAAAACATAATTATCACTGCTAAATTCATACTATTGTGAGAGAGCTGAAAGATAAGCTTAGCAATACAGTAGCACAAGGTGACACTGTTTTTTGGTCATTGCCTCAGAAAGCTTTCAAGAAAAAAAAAATCCATATTACAGGGGATAAAGTGGCATTTATGATCATTCTTAGTCTAAAATGTTTGTTCTGCCCTTTCACTAAATTTTGATGTTTGCCAAGTTACTCCACCATCTCCAAGTCTGTTCTCTCACTAGTTACAGAATATACAAATTTTTACTTGAGAAAGCAAGATCTTGCTTTTTATTCTGTTGGTATAATTTCTTGTCATTTAAAAATTATTGTGATTCTAACCAAAACAAAAAGTGTTTTTAATCTTCCTTTGACCATATGAGGTAAGTAATTAACTGAGAGACAATTCCTGCCATCAATATGAGCCTCAAAACAGAAAAACAGTATGGTACTATAAGCAAGGCTGGATTTAAACTGGTAAGATCTGCAGTCCCTTATATTTGCTTCATGGATACTGGAGTTCCCAGCCTGTAGCTAACAGACCTGAGCTATCACAATGGTCTAGCTCCATTTCTACTGAATAAGACTTACCACACTCAGTCAGGCTCCACGGCCATGTTAGACTCATGCTGAGGATCTCCATTCAGGATGTGCCACACCAAGTTGAGCCTCTGTTGCCTCCCACAACCTCACCCATGCCTCTCAAAAGCTGATGATATCTTTGTGAACTTTCTTATCTCACTTCTATTCTCACAGTGGTTTTTTAGGTTCTTAAAGATTTTCAAGTAGTTTAGCAGAAAGCTAAATTAGCAATTGTTGATGTGACTAAATTATATAGTGATAAGTTTCAGTAGACATTGAAAAGTAGTAAAGCATTACTATATGCTACTTGTTTCCTAATAGCTAATAACGAGAAGAGCTGGTTTTGAAAGATAATTCAGATATTACTAAAGAAAATTAAGACAATGAAATGAATTCAGTTTCTTAAAGAACAGAAGTGAAATCTTCAATTTAGAACAACAGAAATCTTGCTGTTCTAGCAGCATAATAACAATGGACAGTGATGTATACTCATTGTATAATGTTTCATTTCATAAAGAATCATAAATAAAATTCAGAAATTTTTGGTTAAAAAATGGAAGAGAATGTTTTTACTTATTTTTTCTAATTCTTACAATCTGATCACATAATCCAATGGAATCCTTGAACCCCCTAGCTACAAAGTTATTCTTAAGCCATCACACATAATCAAAAAGTTTCTTGTCTAAAGTGCCCAGGTAGACTCCAGTATGTTCAGTATACCATGGAAAATTCCCATAATGAACAACACTATTTGGGCCTTACAACAACTCTGGACACATCTTTGGTTCATTCCCTGTGAGTCCTCTCTTCTACCTACAGTCATTTCCCCACAATATTTTATATGTATCTAACATGCTGCAAATCAGGGTCTTTGCAAATGTTTTGTTCGCTGAAAAAAATTCTTCACTCCAAGTAGCCCAAAGCACTCCCGACAGTCTTGACAATAATATTTTCAAATATTACCCATAAGAAGAATGACCCCTGATCTTCCCTAGTGAAATGGTGCTAAATGCAGGCTTTCAGTTCACTACTCTGCTAAACTAAGCTTTATTTTAATCCTTATCACTATCTGAAATTGTGCACATGCATATTCAATCTAGTTATTTACAAATCTTAAGGGTTTTAAGTACCTTTTCCTGGTGAAATTTAGTAATGAATAAAATATGATACATATTTTCTTTGAAATAAAACAATAAGAAATCACAAATGAAGAGGTAAAAGATAAGAGATATTTTAAAATATTGTCATTTCCCTGTGCTATATGGTTGAAAATAGAAGATCTATGCTTTACTTAGAGCTGAATAAAGCAATGGTCTAACTATAGCCAGAAATCTACTTTATTACAGCACAACACTGCTGCAAGATATATTCATTTCTGCATGTTACATTTTTTCTTGAAGTTTCTAAATAAACATATTTTAGGCACACATTCTGTGAATATAGCAAAATATTAATTAATTTGCACCTGCTCAAAGAGTTCAATAAATATCTTCTTATATAGAACTATTTAGGGTTGGGTATGTTCAAAGTTTTAGTATTTGTAAAACATAATAAAAGCTTGTGATTACTACCATTATGACTATCTACCCTGTGCCAGACACTGCAGTCCAATATTCTCCACAACAAACCAGAAAGGGAGGTTTGTTAGTTTCTTCTTTGAGAAATGAAACTGAAATCTGGCATGTCACAGCACATTCCCAACGTGACAGAACCAGAAAAAGTTAAGGACAACATTCAGACCAAGGTCATCAATGCCAGCACCCATGTTTTCTGTTATCTCATGTTCCTAGGCCGTTACAATGAAGAAAATATAATATTTGCTCAAGTAATTGAATTTATCTATTTAAATGTGATTTTCTCCAGTCATGCCATGAGTTAATTTCAGGCAGACTCTGCCCCTTAGAGAAATAAGTTGACAGTGACAAGTAGTACTGGAATGAATTGTTATGAAATAAACATGTCCCAGTTTACTTGACTTCAATCCTGGCCACAAAATGGCAGAAGAAAAACAGTCATGGACCATGCAGAATGTGGATAATCTCCACAGTGGTCACAGAGAGGAGAAACAAAACACGAGTCAAAAATGAAATAATTTGTGTTAGTTTCTCAGTTTTGTGAAGATCTACCATCTAAGAAAACTTTACAACTGTAATTAACTATTGTGTGTTTTCTGGCTTTGAGATGTCATATAAACATTTAAAAGGAAGAGAAAAGCCTATTGTAATGACTTAAAAGTGAAAAGTAAGTTGTTTAATTTTTCTTTCATCTGATGTTAATTTATGCAGGAGTTAATAACATTTTTGTTGGCTCAGAGCTTCACAATGTAGCAAGTATTTCTTTCCTGAAGAGCTTTTTGTTTCTGTGATGTTAGCAAGATAGAAATATCATTTCAGGGCTTTAGACACTTTTTCCCAGAGAAAAACAATGTGCCAGTAAATTCACATCCTACATACACACATTTAATTGATAACCCCTTATGAACTAAGATTATTAAAAACTCTAATCTTTCTACAGCAGTTGGAAACACAATAGGAAACACATTAGAAGAGAGAGCTAAGAGGAGAATGGATGTGAAAGTGCAAAGTCCTGTAGTAAGGGACAGATGTTGACTGCTGAGGGAGACACACAGGAAAGAAAGGAGGGTTTCCATGAAAGAAACGTGGGTCGCTTTAATACCCAGCTTGGATATAATTAAATTGTTATGTCTCTTATAAATGAAAAGAATGTAATACTATCACTACTAAATCATCTAAAGCATGGTAGAAAGGCAGTATCTTCAGAAGTTGGTATTTTAAATGAAATTTCCCATGAACATAGTAAGTCCCATGTTGACAGCTTAAAGGTCTAATTCATAAAAATGTTATTAAAGTACATTATTTATAACTGCTTCTTGTGGACTTCTTCTCTATTCATAACTCTCACAGCATATGGCTATAATCACAGGTAGAGTATGTAACGGAAGCATTAGTTCAATCTGAATATAGGCAAGAATACTGCATCGAAACAACAAAAACCCAGCTATATCAATTTAAAGGGTAGAGGTCATTGCACAAGAGCATTCTCTTTTACAAACTTATGAAGAATAGCTTCCACCTTATGGTCTCAAGTATCTACTTTAACTCTTAAGTTCTCTGTAAGACTAATTGGCACAGAATTTTTAATGAAATATTTATTAATCTCTATTAGGATACTTGGAAATTCAGATACTGAGTTGTGATCTTACAGATACTATGGCAATAATATTTAGGACGTACTCAGGTCTATTTTTTAAGTAGTCTGTAATTTTATTAATCCCTTTTCAATACAGGAAATGAGATGATAATATTTAGCAAATTCTTATTTGGTGCCTTGGCATATTCCTTTACTGAGCTCAAATGGAAAATGTCCTCCCAGAGAAGTTGTATGTAATGCTATTTAAATTAAAAGTATCATTATCCAATATTTTAAATGTGATTTTCTTATGCCTAAATCTTTAGTACAAACCAAAGTAGATTTCTGGTGGCTTATTCCTTACTCTCAATTATGAAACTTTAACTTCTTAACTCTCTCCTGATAAGCAAGATGCTGAAGTACTCCGCAGACATGTTTGGACAATGTGTGAATTGTTCTCCTTTCTACTCTAGATTATCACTGGGAGTGGTGGAAAGGGGCTCCTTATAAATTCTCACACTGAAATAAAGTGTTGACTTTGATCTTGAAAGTAAAGAAGCTCTATACCTAAGGGAATGAATTAATTCCTCTACTTAACAAGACATAGACTTAATAAGATAGTAGACAACTTGGGCAGTCATCTGAAATCTACCCACTGAATTTTCTCAGCAGAGTGAAAATCTTATAAAAGTTCTGGCTAATGAAAATATTGGAATATACCTGTCCCTGAAATGACAGACAGATGGCAAATGGAAAACAGAAAAGGATTTCAAACATAGGATTAAAAAACTCTACCAACTGAACATAAAAATAGGTTTCCACCATTAGTCTATGTCTATTACTGCATCAAGCCTGAAAATCACAGAATATACGTTTTTAATGACCTGTACAGGCTTTGTTACTTGAAATGACAATGCTTACCAAGAAAGTCTCCAGCAATATCCAGGTGTCACAGCTATAGTTGGGCAGCACTCGAAATGCATGTTTGGCCCTGTAAATCAAGACATCCTCAGATTTCTGAAAGAGGAATCCTCCAGGAAGTTCTGGGGTATAACACAAAGTTTTACATGGCATCCAGAGCATTATAGGCTGAACAGACTGGATGGTCATTGTCATTGCTCATTGTGACACTCAGAAAGGGGACTGGAAATTATATCTCTGACACACTGCCAGGCAAATGTCACTAGCTACAAATGCCTCCTGACAAGAGCCAGACTTTTTTTTTTTTCGAGGTAGGCTTTCCCTCTTGTCCAGGCTGACCTGGAATTCACTCTGTAGTCTCAGGGTGGCCTTGAACTCATAGTGATCCTCCTATCTCTGCCTCCCGTGTGCTGGAATTAAATGTATGAGCCACTATGTCCAGCTAAGAGCCGGATTTTTTTAAAGAAATCAAAATTGATACTTTGTACCATTAGTTGTATAACATATTATTTCTAGTGACTCTAAACATATGAGAACACAAAAATCTTCTTAGGTTATAGTATGGCTCAGAAGAAATTGCAATTGTATATATCAATATCTTGCTTTAAGCACTAAACAGGTGATTCAGAAAGCTCAAACTATCTTGTTCATGATCTGTAAACAGAATCAACAGACTACAATTTGATGACATTATTGTGCTCAAAGCACTGTACAGAGAACTGGAAGGCACTGTGTAGTTTTCAAGGAGTTATGGTTATTTTTCAAAGGAGTATAATTTGTCATCCTGGGGTTAAACCACTGAAGGAGAGTCAAAAGTTGCATACAGGAAGGAATGGTTTAACAGTCATTCTTCCTTCCACATGATGCTTTCTTTCATACTAAATTTTCCTGATGGGAATATTTTAAATTTCTAGAAAAAGAAGTGGAGAAGAAGAAAGCTGAGAAGAAAGCTACTTCTGAAACAAAAAATAAAGGTAAAGAATTTCAAAGTTATCTGAAACATAAATCATCAATGAAATTGTATCCATTTTGATGCTACTGACAATACTTTATTATTAAAAACACTTAGGGATTATAAATATTCCAGATCAAGTTAAAGTTGAAATAGAAAATAATTCTTTAAAATCAAAGCCTTTTATTTATTCATTGATTTCCTTGAGACAGTTTTTTGTTTCTTTGTTTTATTTTTGCTTTGGAGCACATGTTGGTCTGAGACTCATGATCTGTTGCCTCTACCTCCACAGAACTGACTAATAAAAAAAAATTAAAAAAAAAATAAATAAATAAAAAATAAAAAAAGTAGAAAATTTTGGGCATCACTTAGTTTTCCCCCTCTTATAATAATGGCATGTGAGTTCAGTGGATAAATTCATTGAACTTGACATTACAGGCTGATTTTATCTCTTTTAAAAAACATGTACTTTTCACATTGATTTTAATCCTTTAGAGGATGGGAAAACAATAAAAAAATGCATTGAAAAAAAAGAAAAAGAATTTCTGGGCTGCTCTCATCACACCTGAATACATTCTTTTGTTTTCTTTGAAGTTAATTTTTTTTGAACTATGGATTTTTTTTATTAATTAGTTTTGTACTCAGCGAATACAGTCAATTTGGTACCATTGTTAGGCTCATCCATGTCCTACCCTTCCCCTTGGCCTCTCCTTGTTGAGGTATATGGGTCATGCATTGTGGAGTTAGCCCACAGTTATGGGTAGAATAAATGTATCTGCATATCACAACCCAACATGTGGCTCTGACATTCATTCCTCCCCCTCTTCTGCAAAATTTCCCTGAGCCATGTTGGGTTCATTTTTGGTCTGCTTCAGTGATGAGGTCCTGGATCTGGGTCCCTGGATCTCTGATTTGGTAGGAGTTGATTTTTCTCTGTGTTGTTCTCCTTCACCCTTGTGCTGGTACTGGTTCACCAAGAAAATAGCACCCTTGCTTGTTTCGCCAACTGTTCTTAGTTTCAGCCGGGGGCCTTTTGAGGTATGATGGGGTGGCTCTCTCCTTAGGATCTACATCTATCTGAAAAAGAGAAGCAGATTCTCCAACGGAGAGTAAGTTAGGATCAGGACAAATGAGATAACCCTTTTTTTTTAATAGAGAATTTAATAGGTGTAGGCCCTCCTGTAGCCCACAATTGACGGTAGCTTCAGAGCTTTGTATATTGCCTTTATTAGGTTAAGATATGAAGCAACCATGCCAATTCTCTCCAATGTTTTGATCATGAAATGATGTTGTTTCTTGTCAAAGGCCTTTTCTGCATCTATTGAAATGATTATGTGGTTTTTGTGTTTAGCCTTGTTTATGTGGTGTATTCCATTGACAGATTCCCATATGTTGAAACACCCCTGTGTTCCTGGGATGAATCCCACTTGGTCAAGGTGGATAATGCTTTTCATGTATTGTTGGATTCAGTTTGCGAGGATTTTGTTCAGGATCTTTGCATCTAAATTCATCAGTGAAATAGGTCGGTAGTTTTCTTTTCTGGTGGCATCTCTGCCTGGTTTTGGGATGAGGGTGATACTAGCTTCATAAAAGGAGTTGGGTAGCTTTCCATGTTCACCAATTGTGTGGCACAGTTTGAGGAAGATTGGTTTGAGTTCTTCCATGAAGGTTTGATAGAATTCAGCTGAGAAGCCATCTGGTCCTGGACTCCTTTTTTGGGAGGTTTTTTGTTCCTTTTTCAATCTCCATGAGTGTGATGGGTTGATTGCGGTGATTAATATGCTCTGTGTTTAGCTTTGGTAGATGATATGCATACACGAATTTATCCATCTCCCCCACATTATCCAGTTTTGTGGAGTAGAGGTTTTTGAAATAAGTCCTGATGATTCTCCCAATTTCACTTATGTCTGTTGTGATCTCTCCTTTTTCATTTTGAATTTTGTTAATTTGAAGCATCTCTTTTTTTTTTTGCTTGATCAAATTGGCCACGGGTTTGTCAATGTTGTTTATTTTTTCAAAGAACCAGCTCTTTGTTTTGTCAAATGTCTTAATTGTTTTCTTGGTTTCCAATTCATTAATTTCTGCTCTGGTTTTAATTATTTCTTTCCTTCTGGAGCTCCTTGGGTTGGATTTTTCTTGCTTTTCCAGTGCTTTTAGGTGCATGGTTAGGTTATTGATTTGGGATCTCTCTGTCTTTGTTATGATAGCATTGAGTGCTATGAATTTTCCCTTGATGACCGCCTTCATTGTGTCCCATAAGTTTTGATACAATGTGTTCTCAACATCATTCATTTCTAAAAATATTGCAATTGCATTTTTTATTTCATCCACTATCCATTTATTGTTTGAAAGTGTGCTGTTCAGTTTCCAGGTGCCGTTGGGATTCTTGGTGGGTCGTTTGTTGTTAATTTGTAGCGATATAGCATTGTGATCTGATATCATGCAGGGAATTATGTCAATCTTCCTAAATATGTGGAGGCAGTCTTTGTGACCCAGTATATGACCTATTTTAGAGAATGTTCCATGGGCTGCTGAGAAGAATGTGTAGTCTGTGGATTTGGGATGGAAAGTTCTGTCGATGTCCAGTAGGTCTAAGTGATCTATGGTTTTGTTGAGCTCTCTTACTTCCCTGTTGAGTTTCTGTTTGGATGATCTGTCTATTACTGATAATGGTGTATTGAAGTCCCCAGCTATGATGGTGTTGGTGGCTATTTCTGCTTTATTGTCAAGTAGGTTTTGTTTTATGAACTGTGGTGTCCCTGTGTTTGGTGCATACAGATTTGTGATTGTAATATCCTCTTAATGGATCATTGCCTTGATAAGTAGGAAGTGGCCTTCTTTGTCTTTCTTGATTATTTTTTGGTTTGAAGTCTATTTTGTCTGATATTAATATAGCTATGCCTGCTTATTTCTTATTCCTGTTTGCTTGGAATATTGTTTTCCCCCCCTTTCACCCTGAGGAGGTGTCTGTCTTTAGTGGTGAGGTGGTTTCTTGAAGACAACAGATTGACGGGGCTAATTTTTTGATCCATCATGTTATCTTGTGTCTCTTGATGGGTGAATCAAGGCTATTAATATTTAGGGTAATGACTGTGAGGTTTGATTTGATCCCTGCCATATTGTGATGGTATATGTGGTTTGGTGTTTTCATGGACTTTGAAGTTTTCTGTGCCTACTCTGAGTTTGGTTATTGTGATCTACTTCTTGTAGGCATTTGAAGTTGATTATTAGGTTCTTCTCTGTGGAGAATTTCCTGAAATACTCTCTGTAGGTTTGGTTGTGTATTCATATAATTGTAAAGCTGAGTTTTGTCATGGAAAGTTTTTCTTTCACCATCTATTATGAGGGATACTTTTGCTGGGTAAAGTATTTTGGGTTGGAAGCCATAGGTTCTTAGACTTTGCAGTGTTTCATTCTAGGCTCTTCTAGCTTTCAGGGTTTCCATTGAGTAGTGTGGAGTAATTCTGATGGGGTTACCTTTAGTAGTGGTATGCTGTTTTTCCCTAGCTGCTTTTAGGATTTTGTCTTTGGTGTCAATGTTTAGAGTCTTAATGACAATATGTCTTGGAGAATTTCTCCTTTGGTCTAGTCTATTTGGAGTCCTGTTGGCTTCTTGTATCTTTATGGGCCTTTCTTTTGAGAGAGTAGGGAAGTTTTCTTCAATTATTTTGTTACGTAAGTTCTCGATGCCTTTGGTCTGAATTTCTTCTCCTTCTGGTATTCCAATGATCCTGATATTAGGATGTTTAAGTGTATCCCACAATTCCCTGATGTTCTGTTCACAGAAACTTTTGAACTTACTGAAATTTTTGAAGTCTTGAACTATTTCTTCCATCTTGTCTTCCAGATCAGAGTTTCTATCCTCCACTTGGCTGACTCTATTCTTGAGAGCTTCTAGAGAATTTTGGACTTGTTCAATTAGGTTTTCATTTTCTATTATTTTTCTATGTATAATTTCCATCCCTGTGTCAAGCTCCCTTTTCACATCATTTTCTGATTTTCTTGATGCTTCTTGCAATTCATCCTTGTATATCTTTATGTCTTCATTTAGCATCACCAGCTGATTTTTGAAGTCCTCTTTTTTTTCAGTGTCCCTCATATCTCTTAACTGTCTTTGAACTCCTTCCATTTTCTTTTCTTTTTTTTTTTTTTAAACTTTATGCTTCTTTTTATTTTTATTTTTATTTTTATTTTTTTGTTTATTTATTTATTTATTTGACAGCGACAGAGAGAAGGAGGCAGAGACAGAGAGAAAGAGAGAGAGAGAGAGAGAATGGGCGCGCCAGAGCTTCCAGCCTCTGTAAACGAAATCCAGATGCGTGCGCCCCGTTGTGCATCTGGCTAACGTGGGTCCTGGGGAATTGAGCCTTGAACCGGGGTCCTTAGGATTCACAGGCAAGCGCTTAACCGCTAAGCCATCTCTCCAGCCCTCCTTCCATTTTCTTATCTATTAGTTCTAGTATAGTGATGGCAGCATCCACATGATTATCGGTCCTTTGTTGTTTTTCTGCAAGTTCTACTAGTAGCTTGGTCAGGGTTGCATTGCTCATAGCTTCATTTTGGTGTTCTGATCCTAATACCTCTTCTATGTTTTGATTAGAGATGCTCATTGTAGGACTGGGTGTTCTAACTGGATTTTCTTGCATTTGATGATTTTTCATGCTTTTTTTTTTTTTTTTTTTTTTTTGCACTGTGGTCTGCCCATTGCAGTGTATGGGCATGTAGGTGGGTGGAACAGCCTTCGCTCAAGCATAATGGGAAGCTGTAGCAGCCTGAGGCAGTTGCCAAGCAGCCTGGGCTTTGGCTCTCACTTGCCAAAGCCGCCTGAGCTCCTGCCTGGCAGGAGCACCAAAGTTGCCTGAGCTCTCATGTGGTAATGTGCCAAAGCTTCCTGCGCTTGTGCTAGGAGGGACACTGAGGCACCAAGCACTGAAGCAGCCCAAACTCTGGCGTGGCAGAACACTGGGATCCAGAAGCAGTCTGAGCTCATGCACAAAAAGACAATGGCAGTCCGCTGGTTCAGCAGACAGGGAGGGGCTGGCACCTGAGCTAGTGCAAGTGACAGACAGACAGTCTGAGCTCCCTTGGGGAGTTGCAATGGGCCTGGCCTCATCCATGAATGTGAGGCGGCCAGAGCAATAAGTGAGCAAATGTGCGGAGCCGGCTAAGCTTGCACAAGCAGGGATCAGCAGCGATGCGCATTTGGCGGGCAAATTGATCAAAGGAGCCTGAGCTCCAATGGGCCAGCAGGCAGAGCCTGGCCAAGGGCACTCATGGGCAGGTGTAGCAGGGCTATCGCCCCTGTGCAGTGAGGCAAGTGGAACTATGTTGGCCTGGGACCCTTTTCCTACAGTAAGTGCGGGAGTTTTCTGAAGCTGGGACTTTGGGTACTGCGGCTGCTTGGGGGGAGGGGTGGGCTACCCGCCCTCTGGGAAATCAGCGATTCCCTGTTTTTTCTCCTCTGTGCCCTCCCACTGGCAACCTATTGGAGATTTCTCTCTCTTAAAAGACCCAGTGAACTCTTAATGTCTTGCCTTTCTTTCCCAGAGATTTGTGGTGCATTTAGGCAGTCGCCATCTTGGCTGGAAGTCTCCTCTTTGAAGTTAATTTTGTCAGAATATTCTTATTTTAGAAGATGCTACTTAATTGTCATTCACTGCTTCACTTAATGATGTCTACATTACAAATAAAGTTTGCTCTTCAGCTCATTCAACATTTACAAAAAATGTTCATCAAAAGGACAAGTCTTTATATGCAGTGGCAAGAAAGTATTTTAATTATTTGCTCTATAAATATTGTCATATTTTTCTTTTTAAGTTAATTGTTTTTAAATATTGTACCTGAGATCGCCAAGGAAACTTTAGAGACTTGAGAATTTCTAGTACACTTCCAGCGACCTCATAGTTCTGGGCATACTCAACATATCCTTTTAACATATTTTAGGGAAATTAATGAATTCTAATAGTTAACAATGTCATTGCATGTTCCTACTTTTATGAAAAAATTCACTATTTCCAGAAAAACAAACAAACAAAACAAAACATCCCCTTCATGGAAAGAACATGCACTCAAGCATTGCATCTATTTGGAAAGTGTTGCCTCACTCCTATTTGATAGGACATAGGGTTCCCCTCTACAAGATTATTTGGATGACTTAATGGCAGTCATGTGTGCTCTGAAGTATATAAGAAGTAAGTAGGGATAGGTTTATAACTTTCTTATTTTACCTGCAGAAAAAGAAGATGTCAAAAAGAAAAGTGAGAAGGAAACTGCCATTGAAGTGAAAAAAAAAGGTATTGATTGTTTGCTTTTCTTATGTCATTAGATTAAGTTCAATCTGCTTACCTCATGAATAATCCTAGTCCATCTATATACAAATTGGATACAGGTACTTAAATTTGCCAATGTGTAGACTGCCAAAGAAAAAGTGTTGGTTTTTTAAATAGAAAAAAGAAGACATGAAATTAGAACTTCACATGAAAGTTACTGTTCAAAATAGAAAGCAGGAGTGTGTGTAAGAGCAGGAACAGTGCATCATTGACTATATTCTGGAGAGGGTGCAGAAGGATGTCAATCTCTTAGCCTCCCACAGAAAGTAGAAGCTGTGTCCCTCATCTTTCTTGATGGTCAACATTTCAAAGGGGTATCCTGCAAAACTTGGAGTGTACTTTAAAAAACATTCATCCCTCAAAAGACCAAATGAAGGGTTTATAATACTAAGTTCTGTTAAGTCAATGCCCTAGGAGGAGGAGGATCAGGCACCAAGATCAATATAGTGCCACTCTAAAGTTAATAAAGCTGACGGCCATCTTTGCTAAGACATAATGAATGTACACAGGATGACAAAACCACTTGGCAAAGATGAGAAGCAGAGAAAAAAGTGTCTTATTTAAAGAATAGGTGATTCAATGATTTAACTGTTTAAATTTTGCTGTTTAGTTTTGTTTTATTCTTTGTTTTAACTTTTTGTTTAATTTTATTTATTTATTTGAGAGCTACACACAGAGAGAGAAAGAGAAAGAGAATGGGCACACCAGGGCCTCCAGCCCCTGCAAATGAACTCCAAATGCATGTGCCCCCTTGTGCATCTGGCTAACAGGGTCCTAGGGAACTGAGCCTCAAACTGGGGTCCTTAGGCTTCACAGGCAAGTGCTTAACCACTAAGCAATCTCTCCAGCCCTTGTTTTATTCTTAAATATACCATATATGTATATATATACACATACATATATATATATATTTCATGCAATATATATATAATATATAGATGAATATATATGAATTTAGATCCTAGTTTAACTTAAATGCAAGATGGAACATTGTCTAAGAATAACATTCTGGACTTGAGGCTTTCATAGAAGCATTCCCTTCTTAAGGAGATTAGGGGTTGTGATATATATATATATATATATATATATATATATATATATATATAATTATAAAATTCACTTCTTTTCTTTAAGACTTATGTCTGTCTGAGAAGTTGGCATCTCAAGCATTACAATTTAGTGATCAGTGGTTTTATCCCAAATATTTCTTCTACCCATGGCACTGGAGCTTGAAATTCTTCAATTAAATGCATTGTCTTTCTTTGAATTATGAAGGTATTTATTGTCTTCCATTAAAATTCAAATCACCCAGGTTTGTGTGTATGGTGTAAATAGGATTCCCCTGAGTTATTAACAATGTAAAGTAGAAATTTCAAGACCTTCCAGTATAATAGTACACTGAGAACAATTAGGAAATGAGCCACTACTTATGCTTAAATGCAAAATGGAATATTGTCTAAGGATAGCAGTCTGGACTGGAAGAATTAGTAGACTCCTTCCCTTCTTAGGGGGTATTAGAAGTTGTGGTAGTTTGAATTTATGTCCCCCAATAGACTCAGGAGTTTATTAAAGCTTGCAATATGGATTTCTAGCCTTCTGGTTGGAGGAGGTGTCACTGTGGGTGGATCCTGGGGTCCAGTCCTAAGGTGTTACTTGGGCAGATTCCAGCGTAAGGAATACAGAGTTCTTGAACTCCAGCATAAGATGAATTCCAGTGTAAGGTATACAGATATACAGAGTGACTGAGCTCTGTCTGGGTCCCTGTTGTTTGGTGTGGGTGTGTGCTTGCTTTTATAAGATAAAACAATATGGGAGGCAGAGGTGGTGGCACACACATTTAATCCCAGCACTTGGGAGGCAGAGGTGGGAGGATCACCTTGAGTTGGAGGCCACCATGAGACTACATAGTGAATTCCAGGTTAGCCTGAGCTAGAGTGATACCTTAACTCAAGAAACCAATAAATAAAGAAATAAATAAAAATAAACAATTATAACACTGGCAATGTATGTAGCCTGATAGAGAAGCCAAGTCAGCACAAGACCCACGTCTCTGTACTTCGCTATTTCTGGAGCTGCAAGGGAAATTTACTATCACTATATATGTTTATAAGTTTATTACTTATGAAAATAATTTTGCCATAATCACCAGTAGATAATTCTGGTATAAAAGGTTATTTCATCACATTTCTCAGCACCAATTTTTGGACCTAAGTATGAATTTCAAGAAGGATAATAAGAATCTCCACTGACTTACCTGAAGTCAGCTGTTAGAAAATCACAGATTAATTAGTTCACTCATTCACACATGATACATTGTCATAAATGTTTGCTAAACCTTCTGTATGCAGAACATTTTGGTGGGTATTGAACACACAGAGGTAGATACAAAAACATAGGATCTACCCTAAAGGAATTTATGGTTTTACGAGGAGGGCACACAGTAAGAAGGCACATGTCCATGAGTACAACTTAGGGTAAAGACAGAGGAAGAAGTAAGAACACAATTGAGAAGGCTGGGCAAATGTCAAAATACAGAAGATATTAGAGAAGACCCCATTTTATTTTGGTATTTTGTGATGCTGAGAATTATATACAGGGTCTATGTATGCTAAATGTAGTGCTAACATTGAGCTATATCCCCAGCCTGAAAAGCAACATTTAAATTGAGATCTGAAATATTGGAAGGATCCAGCCTTTTATGAGTGCATACTTGTCACTTGTGAATATGGTGTGGGTATGTATGTATGATGATTATATGTATGGTGTGCATGTGCAGTTGAAATATTCAAGAATATGTGTAGGTGTCTAAATTTAATTAAAAGCATTGTGGGAGGTGCAGAACAAAAAGCTTTAACTATGTGTAGGTCATTTTAAAGACTCTGGAATGGATAAAATTATCCAGCAAGGTTATTTAAAAAGGAAAGGAGCATATATAATAAATACCAAGGGGACTCCAACACCCACAGATTAGCAGGAAATAAAGCAAAATAGGCTACCCAGATACAACAAAGAAATTAAAGACAGAGAACATGGTATTTGAGATTTCTCATAAGGGGATATTTCTAGGAGCAAAAATTGCTGAACTTTATGTGTAATGCTTGGAAGTTGTGGCACAAAAACAAAACCATGAAGGCAGTCAGCTGAGTGAAGGGGTAACATGAAAGGAAAGTAGAAAGTGGAGAAGAGAGCAATGAATTTGCAGAGGACTACGCTGTATAAAAATAAAGCATCTTTGTGTCATGTCTACTTTTTATTTCAAAGAGCAATTTAAAGCCTGATGGAAATAAAGACAATGTGATGGTGCTTCAAGGGATGGAGAGTAGAAATGGAAGTCTAAAGGGTAATTCATTATTTGATGAACACATGGATACAAAGAAAATCTTTCGGGGACAGATAATACCACAACTGACATAGTAATAAAATAAGAATGTTTCCAAGTTATGAAAACCAGTTTAAACAGGTGACATATTTGCAAGATATACAAGATTAAGTGGCTCTGGTGATAAATCAATAGCTCCAATAATGTCTTTATGCTCTTTAAGCCAAGCCTATTTTTTAGCAAAAGTCAATAAGGATGGCTGATTCTGCTACAATACCTCACTAGATCTATACATTAAATGTCCCCATGATGTTGAATTGTTCAGGTAAAACCATTCCAGTATACAACCCTACTATTTGAGGTATTTTAAGAGAAACATTTATATCCATTTCCATAGAGCATTTTCAAAATCATTATTGGCAAATAATATTATTTTTTTAGTTTTATTTATTTATTTTATTATTTATTTATTGGATTTTCAAGGTAGGTCTCACTCTAGCTCAGGCTGACCTACCTCTGCCTCCCAAGAGCTGGGATTAAAGGCATATGCCACCACACCCAGCTAAATAATATTACTTTTGTACAAAGTAAAATATTTGATTTTTCTATATAAGTTCTACTTTTGTCCTTGATACATTGCAAAGAATTCTTGATAGGAACTAATTGCTTTGAACTCAACATAACATTTTATTCATGGCAAATATTCATGTATTCTCTATTTTTTTGAATCTTTGCTAGCAGTTCTGGTTATGATAGCTCAAAATAATTAACAACACAGACTACCAATCCTAAGGTTTTATATTTATATGTAATTAAATGTAACATTCTTGAAATATTTATACATGCAGATAAAGTGCGTCATATTATGTATAATATGTTTCATATGTGTTCATGTTAAGTTTATAGACCACCCTTCTAGTTTACTCATGGGAAAAAAGGATAGCTTTTCTTAATGAACCTATCCCCTCTCTAAAATGCACTTGATTTTAGAAAGTTATGTTTAATTGTATACTTTTGGAATATGATTTGGGGTAAGATTTGACAAAAATAGCATCACTGGATACTTTGAAATCTAGAAAAATCTTTTCCAGGGCATTTTTAATATATACCAGTTCATATAAAGAATTAAATAAGGCTAGATGTGGTGGCACTCAATTTAATTCCAGTACTGAGAAGGGAGAGGTAGGAGGATCACTGTGAGTCTGAGGCCACTCTGAGACTACATAGTAAATTCCAGGTAAGCCTTGGCTAGAGTGAGACCCTACCTTGAAAAACCAAAATAAAGTAAAACAAAATAAAAGAGTTAAATATAGATGCTTCCAAAACTTTTGAATAAAATTAAAACAGCTCTAGTAATGTGCATTCTAGATCAAATTATCGAAAAAATCTGTCCAAATAGATAGTAAGAAATCCAAGTCAAATAAACCTGCTATAACCAATATTTTTCTAGTCTTAGCAGGGCTCCATAAGTACACAGAAACAGTGCATCATCCTCTTAGCTTCTTACTCACATACAGATGAGAGTATAAGCCTATAGCTCAAGTATGGAAGCTCGCCTGTTTTACTAATATTTTCCATGAATGATTTTCTAGAAGGCAAGGAAATCATGTAATAAAATAACTATTTATTCTCTTGGAGGAATTTGTAATGAAATAATACAGGAAGACTTTTGAATTGTCACTTAATAATAAATCTTAGATTTTTTTTCTGATATTATTTCTAAACTAGCCAGATGGAAACTAATCAGTTTCCATTCCAGTAGGTGAGAGAGTTACCATTGTGATTTGCTGTGAGAATGTCTAAGAAAATCCATATAATTATTGTTGATTTGAATTATACAAAAGCTTGTTTGGACACAAATGAGGTGAAATTACTTGGACAATTTTAAAGTTTAGTTATTTATTTGCAAACAGAGAGATAGGATAAACACAGAGAAAATGGGCACACAAGGACTTCCAGATATTGCAAACAAATTCCAAATGGGTGTACCACTTTGTGTATCTGCTTTACATGGGTGCTGGAGAACTGAACCCAGGTTGTTAGTGTTTGAAGGCAAATATTTTAAATGATAAGCCATCTCTCCAGCCCAGCATTTGGATTTTAAAAAGGAAAATAAAAGTACTTTTAAAAGCTCAGAAAGATGATACACTCATATATGAATTAAGTAGCCCATGGGTTGGAGCTAATCCACAAATCACAGCTCCTATTTTTTTAATACTGATTATGAAGAATCAGACATATCCTCTACATGAAGACAAAAATAATATCAGCTGTAATCTTGAATATGAGAGATGTATACTCTTATGTGAGGTACTTTAATAAGTATTGCTGTATGTATAAGTGAACAGATGTACATATTTCTTTTCTGTATGCACTGATAGTTGCATATTTTAAGTATTTACTATTAATAGATTCAAGATATTAGTATAAATATCAGATAATATTTAGAATGAAACAATTTTTATTTTATTTTATTATTTAAAATGTATTTTATTTATTTATTTGAAAGAGACAGAAAGAAAGAGGCAGAGAGAGAGAGAGAGAGAGAGAGAATGGGCATGCCAGAGTCTGTAGCCACTGTAAAGGCACTCCAGATGCATGTGTCACCTTCTGCATCTTTTTTATGTGGGTAGTAGCGAATTGAACTTGAGTCCTTGTGCTTTGCAGTTGAGCACCTTAACTGCTAAGCCATTTCTCTACCTCTAGAATGAAATAATTTTATAACAAAAGAAAGAAATTATATTATTCAACATTAAAATGACCTCTTCTAAACAGCCTAAATTATATTTTTATGGAAAAAAGTATATTTATTTATATTTTCTATTTTTTATTGACATCTTTCATGAGTGTAAACAATATCCCATGGTAATTCCCTCCCCCCACTTTCCCCTTTGAAGCCCCACTCTCCCTCATATCCTCTCTCCCTCCCAATAAGTCTCTATTTTGATATCATGATCTTTTCTTCCTATTATGATGGTCTTGTGTAGGTAGTGTCAGGCACTGTGAAGTCATGGATATCCAGGCCAGTGTCTGGAGGAGGATCTTGTAAGGAGTCCTACCCTTCCTTTGGCTCTTACATTATTCACCACCTCTTCTGTAACGTACCCTGAGCCTTGGAAGGTGTGACAGAGATATTGCAGTGCTGAGCACTCCTCTGTCACTTCTTCTCAGCACCATGGTGCCTTCTGAGTCATCCCAACATCTCTGCCTGAAAAGAGAAGGTTCTCTAACCAAAAGTGAGAGTAGCATTAATAAATGGGTATGCACATTAAGAGAAGTGCTTACTGGACAGCTTGGTGAGCATAGTATATACATTTAGCCAGACAGCAGCAAACATTACACCCCTATGGCTCATGACTATCCATGTTGTAGGTTTTCAGTATCAGGGATGTATTCCCTCCCATGGAGAGGGGCTCCAGTGAAATTAGAGGGAAGTTGGTTTCTCCCATAACAGACGTGCCACTATAGCACCCGTTGACTCATTTGGCCTGGCTAGGCTAGCCAAATATAAGTCTTACAGTGTCCACTGTTGAGTATCTTCACTGGTGATTTCTCTCTCTCCCATTGAACTGAATGCAGCATGGCTTTTTCCAGCTTTCTATCAACTGTTCTACATGGAGGAGGTTTTCAGCTCAGTTCTAGCTGGATTTCTCATTGACCTTGCAGCCAAATATGTGGAGTCTTCAGCAATAGGGTCTTAAACCATCTATTCCTGGTGGAAAACCAAGGGCCTCAGAAATGGCCTGTAATGTTTTGTGGGCATCAGGGACCTCCCTGGCCAACAACTCACTGGAAGGTATCCCATCCCTGGCACTGAAAACTTTCTAGTAACAATCTATGGCTCCTGTGTGTTCCATTGTTCAAAACAGTAGGTTTCTATATGACTTATTTGTGTACTCTTAGATTTTGATTAGCCCTCCCTCCACTTTTCCTTTACTTAGTCTCTTCCTCTGACCTCACTTAGTCCTTTTCACCCCCATTAATCTATTTTTCTACTTACATATATAAAAACTACCCTATTAAGTCCCCCCCCCCTTCCCTTTCTCTTCCCTTTAGATCTCCTTTCTGGCTTATTGGCCTCTGCTACTGAGTTTTCTTCCTACTCACACAGAAGTCCAATCATTTGTAGCTAGGATTCACATATGAGAGAGAACATATGATATTTGGCTTTCAGGGTCTGCTCAGTGGTAAAGAAAAATGAAGTTATGAAATTTGCAGGAAAATGGATGGATCTGGAAAATTATATTTAATGGTACAGGAAATGAGATGTCACTTAGAAACATTATCTTATACCAATTTGAATACATAGACAGATATTTGATAGATTGGAGGGCTAATGATATGAGCTGAGATTTCCTTGTGATCTGAGCTATAAACTTAAGAAAATAGGTAAGAAATTCCCAGTTAAATTTTGTTAGCATATATCCTAAACTCCATAAATTTTTTGTAAAAGCAATTTTAAAAAGTCAAAATATCTTCTTCAATTTCAGATTTTTCCAGATCTCCAAAATAATGCTGCAAATTCTACCAAAATGTAATCACACTATCAGCACATCTTAAGTTAATAGCTAAATTCAGTATTTTCTCATTTAATCATTATAACAACTCTATAAAGGAGTTTTTATGATAGCCATTTTATTGAAAAGGAAACCCAGGTTTGGAAAGATTACCTTACCTAGAGTCACAAACAACTTAATAGAGAAAAGGCCATAATAACTATATGGGAGTAGTTATAATGAAATTTATTTAATTTTAGAGTAAACTGGTTTGAACTTGAAACTGAGGTCATGGCATCAGAATAAGATTGGTCAGTGTTTGGGACTCTGTTTTATTGGTCTGGTTCCACCTACCTATAAATTAGCTGTGGGTGCTGAATGTGATCTTTATGGTAAAGTTCCTGTTTGTATAGAATAAAAATTACATTAACTTTGGGCTGAAATTAGGTTAGAGACTGATTTATTTTAGGTCAAAAGAGTCACCATAAAGCAGAGTGGCTAATGTAATGGCAGAAATACAAAAATAATCTTTAAAAAGTTATTTCTAGGTAGATAGAATATGAATGATTTTATTTATTTATATTAACTTACAAAATGAAAGAGAATAAGTAAGATTTTAGATTCCACCATGGAGTGAATAGTTAAGAATGTTAGAAAAATTACCAACATAGAATAATGTGTGTCAACTGATAGCAAACGAGATTGAAGGGTTTATGAATTTAAATACTATATATAAAGAGAGAAATCTTTCCACTATACTTTGAAGTATTAGAAACATACTTGAATAACTATATTCACTTTCACCAAACTATTTTGAAATAAGCCTAGTATATTTGGAAGTGACTTTCATGAATGTGGATGTTTCATGTGGAAATGAGGAAGCAAGATGTTCTTCAAAGCATTGATGATAAACGTACTGGGGTGACTTATTTGTATATAACCTGATTTTTTAATTCTGCTGTACATTAAGATTCTTCAGTGGGATTTAGAAGAAGACAATATGAGATATTCACGATGGCATAGGAAATCTTCTCAGTCAATGAGGTTCATCATGTGAAGGACACAAGCAAAGGCACCAGTGGAAGTATAAAGGTGAATTAAATTTCAGGGCATTCCTAGATTATATTCTTTTCTCCAAAATTAATCTAGCTAAATAACAGTGATGCTTGGATCACTCAACCATTGAAAAATTTGAAATGCAATTATTATTACTATCTTATAAGTGCCCAATTATATAATTGATTTGTGTAGAACTGATTCCAGGTAGTGAAGTCATAGTGAAGGTTCATTGTATATAACCTGGTTCGCTGCCTCTCCTGTCTAAACTCACATAAGATGTAACTCTGCATTTGATCAGAGCATGTTTATTGATGTGTAAAAAAAACAGAGGGTGCTATGATATATTTTTTTTAATTTTGTGAGTTTATTTATTTATTTGAGAGCGACAGAATGAGAAAGAGGCTGAGAGGGAGAGAGAGAGAGAATAGGCACGCCAGGGCCTCCGGCCACTGCAAACGAACTCCAGATGCGTGCGCCCCTTTGTGCATCTGGCTAACGTGGGTCCTGGGAAATCAAGCCTCGAACCGGGGTCCTTTAGCTTCACAGGCAGGTGCTTAACCACTAAGCCATCTCTCCAGCCCGCTATGATAAAATTAAAAAAAAAAACTCAATTGTCCTCTGAGTAAAGAATAATCTTTAGGTATGTTAAGAAGAAAATCTAAGTGATAATAAGCTCTAAGTAGTGAATGACATTTACTAATTATGATGATGAAAAGGACAGGATAAATGCCCCTGTGGTGGTTTGATTCAGGTGTCCCCCATAAACATAGGTGTTGTGAATGCTAGGTTCCCAGCTGATGGAGATTTGGGAACTAATACCGCCTGGAGTCAGTGTATTGTTGGGGGTGGGCTTATGGGTGGTATAGCCAGTTTACTCATGCCAGTGTTTGGTACACTCTCCTGTTGCTATTGTCCACCTTATGTTGGCCAGGGGTGATGTCCACCCTCTGCTCATGCTATCGTTTCCCCCCTGCAATGGTGGGGCTTCCCCTCAAGCCTGTAAGCCAAAATAAACCTCTTTTTTCCCAGAAGCTGCTCTTGGTTGGGTGATTGCTACCTGCAATGTGAAACTGACTGCAACAGTAAACTGGTAGTGAGGAGTGGGATTGCTGCTAGACACCTGACTGTGTGGCTTTGGCCTTTTGGAGCTGATTTCCAGAGGAATGTGGAATCATTCAAAACCTTGGCCTAAGAGATGCCTTGAGTGCTGTAAGGACAGCTTGATGGACTATTCTGGTCAGAGTTGAAAGGCCTGAATGCAGTGAGAACTATGGACTGTGAGGTTTGGCTTATGAGGGTGAGAAAGAGCTGTGCCTGGACTGGGCTAGCAGTTTGTGCGGAAAGCTTGCTGTTATGCCTGGGTCCTGAGAAGTTGTGCAGGGTTGTTTTGCACAGAAATGAACTGGTGTGAGCAGAGCGATATGGCACAGAAAAAAATACAATCTTTGGGCCTAAATTGCTGCCCATTCACCTGAAAATTGTTTGAGAGATTACTATCTGTGAGATTGGACCAGCTGACCAGCACTGGGGCAACAGGAAGAATGTAGACTCTTTTGAAGGGGCCTAAGTGCTCAAGGAGTGTCCTGTTCTTCAAAGTCTGCTTTATTCCCCCCTCGATTAACAAATTGCCACCCTACCTGGTATTGTGGAGTATAAGAAATGTAGGAAAGAGAGGGTCATTGAGTTTGCAACATGGTCTTGTGTTTTGGAAATGGCCCTGGGCAGTGTGAAGCAGGTTTCTGGATGCCTGCATGGAGACCCCATGGGACCATGAGGATGAACCATGGATTGCAGTGGAGACCCAGTGGAGATGCCAGGACCATGAGATGGCTGCTAAGGAAAGCTGTCAGCCCCAATGGAGTTTTCCATGACTGTGAGTAGCCTAGCTGTAGGGGTGGAATTGGAAGTCCAGAGACTTTTTTCTGGTTAGAGTTATCGGACTGGGAGATTTGTCACTCACTACAGTTGTTGAACTTGAAGCTACAGAGTGTTTGCCCTGTTTAAATCATGCATTGCTTGAGTGTTTCTTTGCTATGCCCAATGCCATCTTTTACAGTATGAATGTTTATTCTGTGCCATTATGGGTTTTGCGGGGGGATTTTTTGGTATTATGGCTCAGTTAAATGACGTTGGATTATGGGGATGTTGGAAGAACATTGGGATTGATAAAATCTATGGAGACTTTTAAGTTGGACTGAATGCATTCTATTTTACATCATGTATGGATATTGGTTTATGGGGGGCCAACATATGGGGGGGTCAGGGGCAGAATGTGGTGGTTTGATTCAGGAGTCCCCCCAAAACTTTGCTGTTCTGGATATTAGGTTCCCCAGCTCATGGCAATTGGAAATTAAAGCCTCCTGAAGGCGGTGTATTGTTGGGGGTGGGTTTATGGGTGTTATAGCCAGCTCCCCCTTGCTAGTGTTTGGTACACTCTCTTGTCACTGTTGTCCACCATATGTTGTCCAGGGGGTGATGTCCACCCTCTGCTCATGCCATCATTTTCTCTGCCATCATGAAGCTCACCCCTGTAAGCCAAAATAAACCTCTTTTTCCCACAAGCTGCTCTTCGTTGGGTGATTTCTACCAGCAATGCAAACTTGACTGCAACAACTGCCCCCCACCCACCTGCAAAACAAGTTTTGAGATAGGAAAATAATTGTAATTGATTGCTTCTAGACCATTTATTCTAAGTAAATGAGGAAGACATGGAAGAAGACATTTAAAAACTTCTATAATTCAAGGTTATCTTTTCTTCAAATGATAATTTGTGTTAGTAAAAAATATATATAGTTGGTCTAAAGAGATGACTTAGCAGATAAAGCAGTTGCCTACAAAGCTAAAGACCCAGGTTTGATTCCCCAGGACCCACATAAACCAGATATACAAGTTGGCACATGTATCTGGAGTTTGTTTATGGCAGCTGAAGCCCTCTCTCTTTCCCTCCCTCTCTCTCTCTCCCTCTCTCTCTTTTTCTCAAATATGAAATATTTTTTTTAAAATATTGTTTTATTGTTATATCCTGTTGCTGTTGGGTATAACACTGCAGATACAATGTCAAAGCATGAACAGGTGTAGAAGCTGATGATAAAATCCTGAAGATAAAGACAAACACAAAAATAATTGATCCAAAAGAGTCTACATCAGTGTTGAGGTCAATGCATGTTCTATATATGCCAGTCTGAGGGTGAGGGAAGCAAAATCACAAAGCCAGTGAACGTGGGAAAGAATTCTGCTAATGGGATATTATAAAATATTTTCTCTTCTTCTTTTGAAACCAAAATTCTCAGGAAATTGAACTATTGCTGTCATTGTCCCACTGTGCCACACAAGTGGCAGGGAAGGGTCCACCCCATTGCTGTGAAGTGATGCTGGGTAATTCTCTGAGGTGGAGCTGCCTGGGAATTCCTTTGTGTCAGTGACAGCTCTACTGAGACCACAGTTTCCAAGAAGTACCTCAAATCTTTCCTCACCTACTTTTTAAAATATTCCTGCTTCCTGTTTCTCTAAAAGATTAAATTAAAAGTGCTTCTATGAACTATGACCATTAAATTATCTAGCATATGCCAGCTATGTTCCTATACTTTCTTTTCATATATATATATATATATATATATATATACATATATATATATGAATGACATATAACACATATGTATGTGTTTTATTTTTATATATGCTCTATTTTCACTTAATATATGTTTTACATATGTTTTATTTGCTGTTGATGGCATATCCCTTAATTCCATAGGTCTTTTTTACACCTTTCTTCCTTGGTGATTGAATATAGGCCTATGTTGAATGTTATCTTTCAGTTCACACTCTTATCTAGTTCCCTATTTACCAGCTCCATTTAAATATCTATCATATATCCTGTAGCCCATATAGTTTAAAATTTCCCTCCAATGTACACACACACACACACACACACACATTCTCTATCTTTCTTTCTTCATCTCTTTTTTCCTCTTATCAATAAATTATCACAACTTTTTTCCTTGGTCACCCATAGCATGACTTCTCTATGCCCTTATTTATTACTTATTACTAAAGCTATTACTAAACCTGTCATATTCAACTACAAATATGTTTGTTAGATAACCATTTCTCACTATCATTAGAAACCTCATGATCTCTAGAGTAATATTAGTATGGTTTCTAATTGCCACTTTGAGTCTCTGAAGAAAGGCAATGGGCAGCTCCTGTTCTCCGTGTGTTATAGTCAGTGGGAGATTAGAGTTTAAAGGCTTTACTTTAGCTCTACAACCCCCCTGTAATATGCAGGATATAAAATGTTAATGTTTCCATGCCCACCATGTACCATCCTCACTTCAATAGGGATTATGTATGGGTACTGCCTCTGCCCTTGTGAGAATGTCAGAGTCAGGAACTCCAGAACGGACTGTACAATGCTCATTCCCCACTGCTACTGCTTTGCTTTGTACCCTTTGCCTTTCAATATACGTTAGGGTTTGATCTAATATTAACATAGTATCTCTCCAACCCTGGTCATACTGTTTGGTAAACGGACGTAAACTGATAATAATGCTCAGGGTCTTCCAAGTAACTGCCGAGTTCCCATCATGTCTGCCTTATTTCCAGAGAAAAGCTCGTGGACGTAAGAAATCCCAAATTTCCCAGGGGTCTCATATATATATATATATATATATATATATATATATATATATATATATATATATATATATATATATATATATATATATATATATATATATATATATATATATATATATATATATATATATATATATATATATATATATATATATATATATATATATATATATATATATATATATATATATATATATATATATATATATATATATATATATATATATATATATATATATATATATATATATATATATATATATATATATATATATATATATATATATATATATATATATATATATATATATATATATATATATATATATATATATATATATATATATATATATATATATATATATATATATATATATATATATATATATATATATATATATATATATATATATATATATATATATATATATATATATATATATATATATATATATATATATATATATATATATATATATATATATATATATATATATATATATATATATATATATATATATATATATATATATATATATATATATATATATATATATATATATATATATATATATATATATATATATATATATATATATATATATATATATATATATATATATATATATATATATATATATATATATATATATATATATATATATATATATATATATATATATATATATATATATATATATATATATATATATATATATATATATATATATATATATATATATATATATATATATATATATATATATATATATATATATATATATATATATATATATATATATATATATATATATATATATATATATATATATATATATATATATATATATATATATATATATATATATATATATATATATATATATATATATATATATATATATATATATATATATATATATATATATATATATATATATATATATATATATATATATATATATATATATATATATATATATATATATATATATATATATATATATATATATAGGCCACAAACAGCACTGGGGCGATCAGGCCCAGCTGGTAGTCACACTCAGGATGATCATGAAGGTGAAAGAACAACTGTGTAAAAGATGCCTCTATCCATTTCCCTCTTTTGTCTACAAAAGTGATCTAGTTGTAGCATGGTATTATGATTAACGGTTCCTTCCTCAGGCCATTGTTCTTCATTTTCCAAAGGATATTTGGCCCATGCTTTATCGCAATAAAAATAGACTTTTTGCATATTTGGGGGTCCAATTCTTTCCAGTGCTTTAGTAGATATGTGAGGGGGTTCCTGTGGAACTTTGGAGGTAGCTGCTCCCATCTGCAAAGTAACAGAGAGCAATACCAGCCCTATTGTATTAGATGTTTCTAGTAAAGCCTTGGCTGTCTCATGAAGTGACACTTCTCTTCATGTCTTGTACTTATTCCTGTGGCCAGAAATTAGGACAAAGAGTACCAGCGTGGGTCCACCAGACAACAGAATGACTCAGTGTATTTCCTCAGCTTGAGGTACACAGGCTTGAGTTTTCACTCTTACTGATGGGAACATAAAACTTGTACTGAGAAGCCTGGGGTCCACAGGCTTAGGACCTGAAACTTAAGCTTAAGTTGCTAGCTTTTCCTCCTGTCTGTACCTGTTTTCAAAGCCAGAAAACAAGTCTTTAGAGGGATTTTCCGGGAGTGAGGATGTTTGCCCATTGTAACTGTGGAGTGTTCTCCATTTGCTTCCTAGATCCTACAGATTTGAGTTCTTACTAGTGGCATATTATGCCTGTTCCTGTAGTCAGATAACAGAGCCTTGGAAAGTCTGACTGCACAGGATCTTTTTAGCCACATATCTGGGTTTTAATCATGTCTCTTCTGAACCAATATCGACAACATGGAAACTTGGGAGTAAAAAAATATTAAGCAAAAACCTTTGGAAATCTGTAAATCACTACATGTGATACATCAATCTGTAGGTGAAACTTTCCTAAAATTAGGACCATAAAACACCAAATGAATGTAGCCATTGTCAAGTATCTCTAACCACTGAACAATTTGTTTGATTTTAATTTATCATCCTTAACATAGAAACCTATATGTAGAATATCCCCTTCTTTTGTTTTTAATCAGAAACAAAATAGGAAATATGAAATTTCACACTGAGTGCCTCTAAACATTAGCCACCTATTCAGGTTCCAGATGGAAAATACTTGTTTTAGTAGCTTTTAGGTTGATGAAGTATTTGGGCTCAGTTTACCCATTTGAATAATATCTGGCAGAGGTGTCTTTATGTAGGCAAGGAAGAAATAGTATTTTCCTTGTGTTGTTTGTTTTCCATTTTTCTTGTAATTTACCAGAGGGCCAGTCTAGTCTATGAGGAGTCATTGGGAAACAGGTATTGATTTAAAATTTGCTTGAGTCTGAGACAGGGGAGTGCTTAAATCTGAGTGCACACCCAGCCAGCTTGTTATGTTTCCTTGTTTTTCTAAAGCAGCACATGACATTCTACGAATTGTAATCAAGAACAAGAATAAAGGACAGAAAGAGAACTGAGCACCGCAGCCATCTTAGTATTCTAAGGACTAGGACAGGTAGAAGAATGGTTAATTTCTTACAGTTCAGATATTTAAACAAGATTAGGAGCTTTTTTTGGGGGGGGGCTTTAGTATGTCCTGATTTTATGACATTAGCCTAGCATATGTGTCTTACATCTATGTAAGTCTGGCATCTAGTATGTGGCTAGCACCTACATAGTAGGCCCAGCACAGAAGCTTAGCCGTTATCTTGACAGAGGTGGTAAGGGATGAGTCCCTTGATCCCTATCTCCCCATCAGGTGACAGTTCTTAGTAACCACCAGAGACTAGGGAGAGAAGCTGTAATCAGGAGTATGTAGGCTGCCTTGTACCTTGTCATTCCTTAGCCCTGTCTGAAGACCACCTTTTGTTTTACCCAGGGACTGCAAAACTTGAATGTGAATTTTAGACAGCTGAGAACAGTCGAGTACAGACTTATCTGGGCTGAATATTAAGTTAATAATATCTGGGTTTAGCCTAAATATCATAGCTCTGTCTAAAGGAACTAATTTTAGGTGCGTTTTGGTCTTTTTAGGATCATTATAATCCTTCTGCCTATATTCATACACTTTTTATACTTACATTGACTTTCAAATTTTAAGTATCAAACATCTTTTTTAGCAACATTTTATGTATCTGTCATTGAAATTTTCTTGTAAAATTATCCTTCAACATTCTCATCTTCCACAAAACTTAATCAACCGTATTTTATAGGAATATTAAGAAAAACTACATCTAATTGACTTACCTTATTACCAATTGACAGAGAAACATGTAAGTTAACATGAGCCATCCTATTATTGTAAATCTGTAGAGAAACATCTTGAGCAGAAAAACTTAGAATTTTCTTATTATTACTTATGTCACCAAAATTTCTATAATTCAAATGAAATCTAGAAAAAATGACAATGATTTATAATAATTTGTTAGCTTATACATAAAGGTTGCATTACTTGCTGTTATAAGAACAAACCTTAAATTTTTTTGAAATTGTCAAAACATTTTTATTTCCAAATACTAGGTTACGATCTAAGGCTTGTGTTTAAGGATGTCAGATTAACATGAACCATTACACCCTTAATTTAAACAACCATAAACAGAAAACAGAACAGGAAGGGGGGAAATCCATCCATTTATTTTGTATTGCTTCTTGTCATGTTTTCTTTCTTTTTTGTGTGTCATTTGTGACATCAAAATCCATCTTTGAACTAGAATAGCTTAGGAAAATAATAGTAATAATCCATTAATATTAAGAACTGTTGTTATCTGTTGGGGGTGTTACCTTTGAAGATTGGGAGCATAGGGAAAGGGACACATGGTAGGTACCATCTTTAATCAGGGAAAGGGCCATGTGGTGGCTAGTATTGGTTAGGACACACAGTTTCCAGAGAAAAAGAAAAAGAAGAATTATATTTTAATTCTAAGTTTAAGGAGAAACAATATTCTCAAGTGAGCCCAGGGTCTCCTATAGAGTAAGGTAGAAATTGTGTGTGGAGGAGCTGAGAGAGAGGCAGGGTAAGGTAACATTGATGTGTAGAGAACTCGGGGATCTTCTGTGGCCACCCCTCCCCCCCCCCACTTGTGACAATTTATCTGGAAGAGGCATCTTTGTCTCCCTGCTTCTCAGCTCGCCCAGAAACCCGTGAAGTGCGGAGCTGCGCACCCCTCCCCCGGCCAGTACACAGTGCCAATGTGAAGTTGGAGCTTTCAGTTACCAGTGGCTCAATAATAATAAAAAATAAAAAATGTGGCCATTTATATGAAAGTCATGCTCAAATTATCTCAATGGGAACTCCATCTGATATGGACAAATTCAGGGGGCCTGTGTTTCCAGGATCCCCAAGTCCTAAGTCTGTTAATTAACCAAAGAGTTGGCAACTGAAACTAAATGATTTTTTGTTGTTATATTTTTTAAATTTATTAGTTATGTACATACTCAATGTGAAACGGTCATGTTGGTACCATCATTAACTCCTCACTGTCCTTCCCCCTCGGAAGGGACACTCCATGTTGGGGATTGTGGGTTGTGCATTGTGGGAAAAGCCATCAGTTATAAGGAAGAGGAAATGTCTGTGTGCATAATGTCGCAATTTGTGGCTCTAACAATCTTTCCACCCTCTCTTCTAAGAATTTCCCTGAGTCATGTTGGGGTTGTTTTAGGACCATTTCAGTGATTAGGTCTTGGGAGCCTCTGTGTCTCTGGTTATCTGGTTTGGTAGGAGTTGAGTGTTCTCTGTGTCTATCTCCTTCACGCTTGTGCTGATACCATGTTCACCAAGAAAGCAGCACTCCGGCTCACTTCCCTAATTATTCTATGGTTTCACCTGGAGCCCTGGTAAGGTGCCATGGGCTGATCCTCTCATCACATTCTGTGTCCATCTGAAAATGAGAATCAGATTCTCTAATGGAGAGTGAAGTCAGCACCAGATAAACGAGATAACCATTATTATTTTAGAGAGAATTTAATAGGTGTAGGCCCTCTTGTAGCCTAAGATTGATATGAGTTTGATATGGGAGAGCGAACTCATTTTTTGAATATGGTTGACTTTTTTCCCACTTCCAGCTATGGGTTTCATTCCACTGAGCAGATCCTTTAACCAAGTCAAGAGCAGTTGGTTACCCACCATGGCTGTGTGCCACTGTTGCACTTGGGTGAGCATCAAGTCAGGTTGTTTGCTGCTGATTAGTTTGGACCATGAGTTGCTTAGACAGATGTTGGCCATCATCCCCCAGTTACTCATGTAGCACCTTCTGGCCCTAAACAAGCTAACTGTCTTGGGACTGACTCTCTTGCAAATTCCAGCCAGGTCTCTCCAAGTTCCATACCAACAGCATATGGTATCTTGCCATTAATCTTTGGTGGGTAATAAAATGCTCTGACAGAAATCTGTCTTCTTCCGGGAAACACTATAGGTCTCTGTAATCAATAGCTCATTGTGGATGTTAACTGCGTGCTGGTACTGGGAATTACAGGCCAGTGCCAAGAGAAAAGAAGGAAGAAAAATATAGGTAATGTATAAGAGAAAGAGAGAGAGAGAAACAAGAGTAGATTAAGGTTAGTCTTTATCATACCCTCTCCAGGGTCCTTCAATTCAGGTGTTCCCTCTAAGGACCTGATGAAGGTTCAACCTTTTTGTCTGTCTTTCAGAATAAAGGATTTTATGGTACCAGATCCGTTTGGGTCCATTTTTGTGCCCCCCTACCCTTACCCTCCATTTTTTGAAGAAGGGTCTCGCTCTAGCCCAGGCTGACCTAGAATGCACTATGTAGTCTCAAAGTGGCCTCAAACTTATGGCCATCCTCCTACCTCTGCTTCCCAAGTGCTAGAGTTAAAGGTGTGTGCCACCATCCCCAGCCTGAGAATGATTTTATACCATCACACTTTATTCAAACATAAAGGGACATGAGAGAAGGAAATGAGTGGAGAGTTCAGGGGCCAAAGAGAAAGGGAAAGTGACTGGAGAGATCAGTTGAAATACACCACAAGGTCTGGGAGCTCATGTAAACCAGCATGGACCTAAAATTAAAAATTTAAAAAAATAAAAAAGTGAGAAGGTGTTTTAAAAAAAGTGTGTACTTCTAAACAGATTAAAAAGTAAAAACAGTAATAAAAAATGTCCCTTCCCACCCTAGCAGACAGGGTGGGAGACAGATAATCTGTCCTGTGTGAAGACCCAGGTGTGGAATTATGTACATTTCAAGGGCCAGAGGGGAGAAAAAACAGCAAAACAGTTTCTCCATGACCACAAGTTGGAGTCAGCACTCTGGAAGCCATTGGCACACTTGTGCCAGCATATTGGCCAATCTGCCTGGGCTCACAGGAAAAACCTACCCATACCCTTGAGAGACCTGATTGGGTAAGATGGACAGACATTGAGTCCAACAACCTAAACAGGTGGTGTTACCTGAGATAGGCCTGGTGAGGGTGTGATATTGTCAGTTGGCTGGTCTGGCTACCTAAAACAATAAAAATAAAACAAAAATAAAAAACTATCTGTCTAATCTGGCCCCTCACAGTTATATTTTGCTTCAGTAAGTTTCTTTTTTTCTCATCTTGCTGACTTGCTGAATGGCTTTCCCCCTAAACTCCAATCATTTGGCTCAAGTGGGGATGAAATTATCTTCATTATTCAACTTGCCTCTCTGTCCAAGAGTGTGTAGACACGACCCCAGTTGGACAGGGTCCTGTCTGGTGGACATCTTTAAAGGAAAGATGCTTTATTTTCTTAGGTGATAAAATTGTGTGAGACTGAACTGCTATTTATCACATTTATAGCTTATGCTCTTGTGAAAGACAATTTTCAAAACCATGCTAGAACACACAGAAGAGAAAGTAGTGAAAATTATGAGACTCGGGTGTATTAGTTTGAATGGTTGTTCTCCAATAGATTAAGGAGTTTTATTCAAGCTTGCAACTTGGTGTCACTGAGTGGATCCTAGATCCAGCCTTAAGGTGTTTGGGGAGAGGGGGCGGATCTGGAATTCCAACTAAAGATATGCAGGGTGCTTGAGCCCTGCCTGGGTTCTTGTCTGTGCTGGCTTATGGTGCTGGTGGGTGCTTTTCTTTCTGCATGGATCTGTGAAAGAGAGCCAGCTTCTTCTTCCATTTGATTGACCTCCCCCTGGATATGTAAGCTTCAACAAATCCCTTCCTCCCATAACTTGTGCCTGGTTGGGAAGTTCATCCCAGCTGTATATCTTGTCTGCTACTTCATGCCTGCAACCCAGGAATTCCTGAAAACTTACATCTTGCTGTAGCCATAATTTAGTGCTCCATGACTTAAACAATCCTCCTGTTTGCCTAAAATATAGTCTGTGATAGTTACAACAATTTTAGAACTATTAAATAGGGGAAGATAGAGATAAGCATTAAGGATTTTTTCACTGAAGGACTTCAGCTGCTGTACAAGTTCTTTTGGAAAAAGAAAGAATTATTATATTTGATGCTTATCATTTGATAGCTGACTTTAAGATGGAACAATATACACTAAGATAGACATAGAAAGGAAAATCTATTTGACAGTGTTACTTTCCAGAAAACATTAACAGAATTTATTGTTTTCTAATTGAAATCAGAAGTAAATAAATAGTAAAATCCAAATAAATTTTGCATTTTTTTCCTGAGTATAGACTTGAATTTCTTTTTGAATTTTAATATGAAAAGATGACATTTTGTAGCTGGAATATAAAATTAACAACATGTTTATCTCTCTAAACTATTAATAAGCTTAGTGAGACATCTCATGATAAATTAGACATTACAAAACATCTTATACTGCTGTTATATTCATTAGTCAGAAAGAGTCCACACATTTTTTTGTGTTGCATGGAAATCTATAATTTATTCTTGTTGTTACTAGACTCAAGTTCTTTGGCTCAGAACATGACAGGCCAATTAAGTCTTCGGAAAAGGTGTTATGGCAAGAAAGACAACTATGTTCAAAGAGCCAGCTGATCAGGGAAATGTAGGAATATTGTCTGAAGTTGGTCTTGCTTGAAGCTGATTTAGTAACCATTTTTAGGAACTGGAATGTGTGTTTTCAGAACAATGGGAGCCTTGTCACAGTAGTTTGTGGTTTGTGGCCTAATGATACATAATATCCACAATTTCTTAGTCACAAAACATTTTTTATTTCTTCAAATATCAAGAGAAACTATGATTATATTTTGTTTACTGATTAGTTTTCTTGTTTGCAGATCATCATGATACACAATGGATAGGGTAGAAGTAGCTTCCCAGGAAAAAAGACAGGGGTCATGTGATATTAAATTTAGAACTCAAATTCCTGGCTTCACAATTAATGAATCTAATTTTTTGTTGCTTACAGTCCTTGAGAATATATAATTTATTTTTATAATCTATCTCTGAGGAAATTTAACAACCACTTGTCATTTTTAATGTAAACAAAGGATAATTTAGAGGGGCTTTTATTCTTTTATGTATAACATTACACAATAAGTACTAAGCAGTACTAATTTTGTTCATGTGGGTGAGGAACTAGGAATTGAACTGAGAGCCTCATACATGCTGTGTGCATGAGAACACTCACAAGTGAGCTATATCTTCAGCCCATTTTTCAGATATTTTAAGATTTTGAGACAGGGTCTCACAAAGTTGTCCAACTAGCACTGAGTTCTCTCTGTAGTCCAGGATGCTTATGAACTTGCTGTACTCCTTCCTCGGCCTCCTGAATTTCTAGGACCATAGGTCAGTGGTAACAGGCTCAGGTGAAATGCTTCTTTCATTATATAATTTGATGTTACTATTTTGCATTAAGTTGATCCTTGTATAAATTGTAAGCAGTAATGAGTTCAATTACATAAAATTAGTTGGAATGTACCCTGTTTTGCAGGAAATATTTTAGGGTCTTGATTCATCATATTGAATTAATTCTGTTTTTTACATACTAATAATGGCCTAAAATATGCATGAGAAAATGCTTAATACTTTAATCATCAAGGAAATGCAAACCAAAACCACATGAGATACCACCTCTTCCCAGAGAGAATAGACATTATCAAACACACACACACACACACACACACACACACACGAAGTGGGCAAGGCTGTAAATAGAAACTTTTATACACTGTTGATTGGAATGTAAATTAGTAAAACAATTAGGAAGAACAGCATGGATGTTCCTCAAAAAATTTTTAAAACAAAGACACAGAAAACCAAAATACAATCTATCAATTTTACTTCTGGGTATGCACTCAGAAAAGTAAAATTAACATATGCCCATGTTTGTGGCAATGGTATTCAAAATAAACACAAACAGAATAAAGAATTACCTTGACAGTCTGTCAATAAAGAATTTAAAATTTGCTACACATATGTGTTATTATATAATTCAGCCATGAAAAACACTAGATATTATCATTTTCAAAATATGGAGGACCATGAAAGACATCATATTAAGAAAAATAAATAAATAAAATAAGAACAATAAATAATAAATAAATAAAATTTACTCTTTGGAGAATCTAAGAATTTTCATCTGAAAATGTTTGAAAGTAGAATATGGTTTATTACAAAAAGTTAGAAAAAGAGAAAGGGAGAGGCTGGGCAACACATGAAATTTCAGTGTAGAAAAGAAATCTGTGGTGCTGGGTGGCACAGCAAAGTGATTGCTATTATATTTAGAGCATTATGTGTCTCATAATGGTTAGAAGAACTTGGATACACTAACCTTAAAGAAATAATGCAAATTTGAAGTAAGAGATATGTTAGTTATCCTCAGTCTATCATAATAGCAGTTACTTTCTTGATTCTGGAACAAAACACCTACCCAGAAGCAGACTCTAGAAGGAGTGGGTTTATTTCAGCTGACAGTTTAAAGGGGAAGTTCAATCATGGCAGTGAAAGCATGGCAAGAGCAGACATGTGGCTGTCACATCTCCACAGCAGCAGGAAGGAAGTAAAGACAGTAAGTTACTGAGTGTGGCAAGAGGTCTGGGCTATAATACTCCAAGTGCTATCAGCAAAACACGTTCTCCAGCAAGGATCTACTTCCCAAAGGCTCCAACAACTACGGAATAAGCATAAAGATTATTCACAAACACACGAGGACATGGGGAACACTTCACATTCAAACCAACACAATGTCTATCTAATATATTAAAAAAATCAATCACATTACATTGTACTTCCTAAACCTGTGCAAATACTATGCACTCAAAACTTTTAAAATATAGCTTGCCATAGTGATACACATCTTTAACCCCAACACTCAGTAGACAGGTAAGAGGATTACCATGAGCCCCATTCTGGGGCTACAGAATAAGTAGAATAAGTTCCAGGTCAGCCTTGGTGAGAGAGAGAAAGAGAGAGATTACTTTTCTTAGAAGTTCCACAAGATGATTGTTGGATTTAAAGTTATAAAGTATGGACTCATAGCCTTCTTTTGAGTTCTTTTTCCATCTTTTATTTCATATCTTATTCCTGTTTAGCTGTAGTCTAAGGTAAACTTTTAATAACTTGTAGAAAGATTGATGTTGTATGCTTTCAGCTTGTCAAGCTGGGAGACTGAGTTAGAAAAAAAAGTTCAACTCAAAATCCTCAAGTAAATTTCCCATGAACTGAACTTGGGTTCCACGTGACATATGTGCAGGACTGAGTCAAATATTCATGCTTAAGACTGAGGAAAGCAAAATAGATTTTGTGGAAAGAGGATGAAGAAAAGTCCAGGTAAGTTGTGAAGATAGTGGCATGGAATAGTGGGTTACAAAGTTGGGGTTCCAGATTCTAGCATGAAGGTCACTAGCGTGATGTACGTGGAGGGCATGGTGGGAAGTTACAGACCATTTGACAGCAAAGGAGGAGACCCTGAAGGAATAAGGAGAGGAAATATTGTGTTCATGTCTATGATTCCAAACTGTTACTCTGCTCATGTTTGTTGGGGGCAAGAAACTATGAGAAATATTGGGGTCCTGCATTAGTAAATAGTAAGGAGAGCCAATCTATGAGAATCATGGTGTCTGGAAGGAGAGCATCCCTGAAGTGCCTCATGGGGACAAAGTGGCCTGCAAAGCACTGGAGACGATACTCCACTGTGCATGGCAGCCAAGCGCAAAGCAAGGAGACAACATGCGCACCCGATTTTATTTCAACAGAACTTTAGAAAATAGAGGTTTTCAGAGAATTTTGAGATACTACTTTTTCTTCCTTTACAATAAGAAGGAAAAAAGTTGTGAGTAACATTTGTAAAACATGGAATAGGAGCAGGGAGGAGGGGAAAGATGGTACTGACACATGATGTACCCATACAAAGTATGTTCTTAATAAATAAATAAATAAATAAAAATTTAGAAGGAACAAATGGCCACCACCACCACCACCCAACCCCCCCCCCCCCGCCAAAAAAATAAATAAATTACTTTGTTAGAAGGGCCAACTCTCAGACATCACCCTAGTCAGATAATCAACATCTGGTCACTTTCATGCAAATTAGTTTTCAGGGTGCAATGGCCTAATCCTGGTGTGACAGTTCACTACTACACAACAGACAGGCCTTTGTCTCTTCACTTTCTGGTAATTGAGTAGGACTGGGTGTCTAGTTCTAGGACTCCGCTATAGCCCTTTACAACCGAAGGTAGAGCTGGAAGAGGTGGTGACTTCTTTCTTTGGTAAAAACAGAGTTCTACCGTTTCTGTGGCTTAGTCAAGGAAATGCTCTGCAGTGCTCTGGCCTGACAATATTAAACAATGCTATCATAAGGAAGTGTCAAGACAGTATTAATACTTTTTCTGAATACATTTTGTCCCCACCCCATTTTCTTTTCTTTTCTTTTCTTTCTTTCTTTCTTTTTTTTTTTTTTGAGTTAGGGTCTCACTCTAGACCAGGCTGACCTGGAATTCATTAGGTAGTCTCAGCGTGGCTTTGAAATCACGGCCATCCTCCAACCTCTGCCTCCCAAGTGCTGGGATTAAAGGCGTGCACTACCACGCCTAGCCCCACCCCACTTTCTTACCAGTACTAAAATACTATCATTTAAAAAAATCTGAATAAATGTACATCCTTTGCGTTTTTTTATAAATAACTTTGTTTTCATATCAACATTTAACTTGCTTGGTTAAATTGGAATTGTTTACCACTATTTAGAGGAAATAAGAGAATACAATATTTTTTTTCTGATTTAACAACTATTCAAATATTTTCTATTAATTTTAAATGTGATTCCTTTGTTAGAATATTTTTCTAGACTAGAAAGATTCTAGGCAAGAAAGTCAGACAGAGAGTGAAACCATTGTCCTTTGTTACACACTGAATCTCAAGTGCCCAGCCCAATGCCAGAATGAAGCAGATGCTAATTACTCCTTGAATAAATAAGGGAGGCATCTTCCATCATGGGAAAGGGGCTTTCAGTTTCAAATCTTTACAAAGGCTTTGCCTCCTGTGTGTGAAGTTTCCACATTCACTTCGTCTTTGAGTATTCACTTTTCTCACTGCGGTCATGTAGAGAAAAGCTAAATATTGTATTCCCAGTCTCTGCTGCTGTACGTGGAGTCTTAATTAGCTTTTTAAACACATTACAGATAAAACCTATTAATCCTCTGACCTTCACTGAATTCAAAAGTTATTGTGTTAATTGTTTTGAGAGAATAATAGTTTTTCTCTGAAAAAAGTCATTGTATCCCTTCCAGGAAAACAGTACAACCAGGGAAAACACTTGAAAGTTTCCTTGCGTTCCAGCTGTCCCTTTATTGTGTGACAAGAAAATCATTTGTGAATTTCACAGAGATAATTTCTTTTCTTAGAATTACAAAATCAGGCCTTACAAATTATTTCCATACCAAAGTAGCAAAAACAGTAGTAAGGTTGTTTGACGTAATTGTAATATTGTTTACTAAAGCCAAGGTGGAACCCGTTAACACGTAGGGTCCACATATTACATTTCAAGCACCTTGCTTGCATTATCTTTTCAACACTTCAAGATTTCCTCTTTAAATGAGATTTGACCATATGTGTCAACATTCCTTTCCTTTAATCATGTTTAAGCCACTCAGTTGGGCACTGAGGATAAACAGATAAATATCATCGCTCAAAATTTGTGGAAAAGCACCAAGACCACAGATTCACATGTTGTGGAAGGAGCACTCCTGTGCTGGAACTTGGTACTTTCTGACTTAAAACCAGTGTGGAACCTTCAGGGTTCATCAGTAATTGGGAGCCAGTAGGGCTACTGCATAATTCGAGATCCAAGTGAAACACATACTAGTCGTTACAGCAAGGAATAGTAAAATTATCAGTCACGTCCCTTTTCATTCTCTAAGCTGTCCAGCTGATGTGATTCCAAGTAATGTAGGGTTGAACACATTGACATGTTGTACACGTCTACAGGTTTCATTTGGTAAGGGCCAGAATCATTTCCCTCCCTGAGATTATGATTCAGTTGTACGAATCATTGGTTGACTTTGCTCTGCCAGGTAAGCTTATCATCAAATCCCAGAAAAGACAAGATGTAGCCATCTGAGGTGACACAGTGGGAGTTGAGAATGTGAGCATGGGGTCTAACTATGTCACTTGATGCATAATTCCTCATTTCAAGCCTTATCTTTTCTTTATAAATGGAAAGGTTGCAATGGTCAGGGCTTTACTCTTGCAGTGATCTTGAAGGATGAAGTTGTTAGCTAGAGGAGACTTGATAAATCTATAACTGGAGTTTGAAAGTAAAAGCCAAGGTTTCTGCAGCTCTAATATGTTAGGCTTAGCCACTTATCCCAATGTGCAAATCAAAGAGATTAGCAAAGGTGAAAAGCACAGAGAGGAGATTTAATGAATGTATACTTAGGTAATATAAAGGGGTAGAGCAATTCTCAGTTTATCTTTAGGGTACCGACAGTATCTTTGGATTGAAACAGAGAAAGAATTAGGACAGTGTGGTGAGAAGAGTAGGGGATTCAGAAATCTGCTACAGGTGTGGTGCTGAGCCATCATCCTCAGCTCTAGTTGGGCAAGGTGGTACAAAGACCTTACTGTCAGGGGATGATTTCTCCTGCTCCAGGTTGCAGTGTTGCTCTCATGGATAACTGCCGCATCTTCAGAGTGGCATGCCCAAGGAGGCTCCTCTGCTGCTGGCATCAAGGTGACTGCAGGTTTAGAACAATGTCCGATGATGTTTAGGCAACTTTCATAGGTCTGGAACAGGATGTTTTAAAAAGCTGACAGTAAGATGCCTCATTACTCTTTGTTCCTACAGCTTGAGAGGGATGGAGTAACATCAGTTCCTAGATAAACACTCCTTGAATGATCAATATTTCACATGCACAGGTAAACAAGTGACTCATTGGCAAGTAAACAGATACAAAATGAAAGGCAAACATGCCAGGATATCATCTTGTTTTTGAGTTACATGGTGGGCCTATGTAAATGATCAATACCTTATATAGCAAATATAGTTTCAAAGAACCTGTTCCACATCTATGGGATTATAGATGACCATCTCTCTTTCTAAAGTGACAATGTTTGTCATTTAATAGAGTAGCAATGTGCTGGAAGTATGTTGAATGTCCATGTCATTGCTTATGTTGGAGAAGGGATGAACTGAAAACTGGGGCAGATGATACTTAATTTCTCTCTCTCTCTCTCTCAATTTAAACACTTTCAAAGCAATCAGTTTTATCAACTTGTTGACTGGATAACTTGCTGTCTGCTTTACATTTTAATTCACACAGTGTACAGCTCTCATCCACAGACACCCACTCACATGTGTGCACCCACTCACATGCATGTGCAACAACAGCCGAGGACATTCTTGATGACGTGAGCACAAACAGAATTGTTTAGTCTCTTTCCAGCTAAGTTGCTGGAGGACAATAGTGTGAACACCTACCGTTCCTTGCCAGCTGGCTTGCATTCTTTTTTGAAGGAAGTAACTGTCACCCTCACCATACCTATTATGACAAGCTGCCTCTGCTGAAATCATTACAACATGTCTGATTAGTGTCTGAATCCCACTTACACGTGTGCATTACACCTACCCAGTCCCGCATGAGTAATTTTACTGGTGACAGCAAAATATGCAAAATGTGGAATTAGCTTGGGACAAAAATAGCTGCTCTTACAAAGATGGTTTTTGTACCAGAATTGCTTAGATCTCCATCGCTGGTGTCTCTGCTTAACAAAGGCAAGAAGGAGGGGTTATTGGTCTCAGAAGTAGAATATATCTGCTGCTTTGCTGGAAAAAAAAATACTCCTTTTGCTACTATGTCTCTATCTACAGGGCAAATACTGTGGTATGAGGTGGGATATGTCTTTGGAAGCTTGACATCGAAGGTAGTTGGACAGCATCTTCTGTGTCTGCCTATTGCCAGCTGTCTTTTTGCACAGGTTGAATGCAAGGGCTTTGCCTTTGACATTGTTCATTTAAATGCCAGCCTATGCAATTTACAGTACAAAAGGACAAAGATACATAAGGGAATAAGGAAAAATAGTCTCCTTTGGTTGACCTTTTTGTTTTTGCTTTATATAGACATTTAAAGAGACCCTAAGCTCATGGTTCTGATCTTCAAAACAATCTCAAAAATAAACTCCCATATGATGTTATTTGTATACATCTCTCCTAGCCTTCATGGAGCAGAATAGAAAGAGCAATTTGAATTTATGGGCTTAATCAATGAATGCCATCTTCATTTTAGGAAAGTTAAATAAACTTACTCTTGATGATTTTAATAACAGACATCAGAAAAACTTAGAATTCAGTAGTTTTATATACAAGAGTTTAGGCTAACAGTACGTCAAGCTGGGAAGTATATTTTAGATGCTTTCCTGTAATTAAATTCAAATTTTCTGACCTGAAGACATCACAATGTAATTATCATCTCAAAAACAGGTTCAAAAAGAATTTCAAAAGAGAGTGATGGTCATGGGGCCAAAGTTTCATCTTGACTGATGATTTATACTAATCTAATAATTCCTTCTTCCTAGATATTCACTCTTGCATTTCTTCATTCATACATTCACAAGTCTGGTGACTTGAGTCCTAACGTGGGAGAGGGCTTCTTCTTAGCACTTCTGGGCATTGTAGAATAAGGGTGTCAGGACAAGCCCTAGCATTCTTAGAACATCCTCCAAAGTAAAGGAAACAGATAACAAGGGGACTCTAACATGACATCTGTGAAGGATATGTATAGGGAAGAATTGCAAGGGCTACAGGTTAGAGAGTAAGGAAGGTTCAGTTTTCAGCAGGATGGTGTGGTGGTCTCTCTGAAGACATTCTACCTGAGCAGACTTGAATGAAGGGGTAAGCTATGCACACACCTGTGGAAATAGTGTCCTACAAAGTAAATGCAATGCCTACCCAGAAGAAAGGCGAAGACTCCTCACCCAAAAATCAAAGCATAGTAATAAGGGCATAAGAATGGAATAATCTGAGTTAGGAGACAGTGGTAAGAGATGAGGTTATAGTTGTGGATCTTAAAGTCTTTTTCCCTAGAGAGATCAAGTTCAGAGTTTGAGAACAGATCATTTGAAGCAAGTTCAAAAGTAAAAACACAAAAAGCAATAATAAAAAAAAAAATTAAAAAAATCTGTTGTGTGCTCTTTTTCTAGAAAAAAAAGCAATATTTAATTTGCCTACTGTTTTGTCCCTTTTCTTCTAATGGTAGTGTAGTGACAGAATTTTATCATGAAATATTTTTAAAAAGAAAATGTCTACTGCCATCTGGTGGCCTGTCTTGTGAACTATATCTTACAGTATGAAAAACCAAATATTAGGCATATTGATAATGAAGCCTTGAGTAACACTCATACCTCTGGGTAAATATGCATATTATTTGAAAATAAAGAATAATGAACTTAAAAGGTTTTCTATCATGATTTTGTTTTATCAGTTTTGTGCTTGGAGAAACCTTATTGTTTAGTCCAACAATTCATAATATTTGTCTATATATGCAATAGAGTAATAGTGTAAGCAGTAAGTAAATTCATGTTCAGTTGCAATAAACCTCATGCATATTCATAACTGTGTGTTTCTTAGTTATAACTAGGGACCCTCTTAAATACAGATAAAGACCACAATATATCTGTTGCCTAACATGGTATATCTGCCTAACACACTGAATTCTTTTATATTGTGTTTATCTAATACTTATATTTACAGGACATAAAAACCGTTATTTAATATCACCCAATTTATCTCACAAGCTAAATACTTGGATTCCTGAGTATTTCCTCAGTTACCTACAACATTTGTGGATAAGACAGCATCTGGAAGACATTAATAGTTATAATGTTAGATGAGAGACTGAAGATTCTACAAGAAAATGTTGATAAGATGACTAGGATAGTACTTGACATATTACAAATAGTGCATAGGACGATCAAAACCTATCTCATGGGAAAATGTATCAGAGAACAATAAGATGGTAATGAAATAGTTTAGTCTAGCTACTTAACAAGCATGTGATTAAATTTATTTTTGTAGTAAGCATTATTTTCCTATATCCAACAAATGTTTATATTACTAAAAATAATTGAAATTTTTAATCAGGGAAAGCCGCGACATGCCCAACATGTCTATATCTAGAACCTTAAGTTGCATCTGGCACAGATTAGATGTTCAAAAAACCCTCATTGAATAAATGAGTCAAAAGCAAATCCTCAAATATAAAAGATATTTTGGCTGTATATGGTGGTGCATGCCTTTAACAGCAGCATTCTGGCGGCTGAGGTAGGAAGACTACTGTAAGTACAGGTTCCAGGTCAGTCTGGGCTTGAGTAAAACCCTACCTTGGAAAAAAACAAACAAGATGTTTTAACTTCTATATGTGTACCTATTTAGAAATAAAAATGAAAAATGACACATTTTTGCATGCACATATGTGGGAAATTAGAATAATAATCATATTTGTATATTTTCTTCATTTTTACCTGGGAGAATGATGGAAATAATAATGATATTCTAGGTTACTCAGTTTAGTAATCATCAGAAGTGCCATGCATCAGTAGTGGTCAGGATCCTGTAAACAGAAAAATTAGGCTACAACTATTATGAAAATTACTGTGTAGATTTTTCCCTCATAACATGTGAACTTGAGCTTGAAATTTAACCTGAAAATAGTAATTACATTGTCCTATTTTTAACTTATTGGTTGGGACTTTTTTATTTCATATATATCATTTCAATACTCATGCAAATTACATGCTTAAATAATTATGTATTTGTATATATGGAGAGAGGGAAAAAAAGAGTGAGAGAACCTACTTATAAAATATTTAGATAAGGCCTGAGTTTTCTTTGACCTTCAGAAAAAGTAAATTTTGCATATACACATGTACTACCAGTCAATGAACTGAGAAATGTCAACTGCTATGTTCATTATGTACCTAGAAGTCCCCCTAAATGAAGAACTTGAGACTATTTGGGAAATGGGAAAAGTCCTAACTTTCATATTTCTACAGTTTCTGTGTAGTGAATTCTTATTACCCATAGGTAATACTTATTCTTTATTAATGATGCTTCAATAGTCTCTAGAATTTTTAAATTTTGAATGAGGAGACTTTTGTATATTTAAAGTTAACCTCGATCAATTTTTCAGAAAGTATTGTTAAAAGGGATGTGTGTGAGTGTGTGCATGTGTGTGGAGAGAGAGAAGAGAATGAAAATCACAAGGGCCCAGCATGGCTTCCCAAAAATTCAAAGAAGTGATGTAAAATTAACCCTATTCATGTATTGGTCAGGGAACTGGAAGATCATAGAGATTGTGAATACCTGATGCATGTTCAGCAAAGCTTTTGCAGATGTGCCTTTTGATCTATAACTAAAAGGAAGAAACAATCGACTAAATGAGGGTCAAATAGTAACCTCTTAAACCGCCACTGGCACATAGTAATGGACATTTCTTAGTCTGGTAAAGTTGTGTTAAGTTGTGTAGCAAGTTTCATCAACTGTGGAGAGCCTCTGGATTTAGTCATTATTGAAGAAAAAAATATATTTGGCATTACTGAAAGATCTAGTTTCTGAATTGTTAGTACTTTGACACATGTTCTACTATAAAAGGCAAGTACATCCTCTCAACTCCCATATTACTTCTTACAGTTTTATGTGTAAAAAGTCATTTAAGAATGCTTGCTGGAGACTATTCTCACTTACTAACCAGTTATATCAAATATCACTATTTCTGTTGTAGAACGTTTTGCCCTTCATGGATCTCATTACTAATGCAGACTTCATTTTTATCAGGCTGTGAAGCCATCATTTAAGTCTCACCAGAAAGAATCAGTGCTTCTTTTTTCGTTATTTGGGTTTGTTGTTGTTGTTGTTTGTTTGGTTGGTTGGTTGGTTGGTTGGTTTTGTCAAGGTAGGGTCTTGCTCTATCCCAGGCTGACTAAAATTCGTTATGGAGTCTCAGGGTGGCCTTGAACTCATAGCAATCCTCCCACCTCTGCCTCCCAAGTGCTGGGATTAAAGGCGTGTGCCACCATGCCAGGCCCTTAAAATTTGCAGTGCTTTTTTGGGTGCTTATTCTTGAGTACTTCAGTAAAGAAGCATTTCTGAAGATTTAACATATAGACTTATAACCTGATAAACACTGTGATATTCCTGGACCATGTGAATGTTCAAAATACTTGTAGTCTTCAATGTCAGAGAGCCTTTTATATACATAATGTTACTTGGCTGTGAGCCATTTTCTTTCCTCATTGATGCTGTTTCTAGATTGGATTGATAATTCTTTTAAAGCTGCCCTTGTGTTCCTTGAAAAAAAATAGTCTGTGAGTGGGAAGATTTGTGTGTGAGCATACTATATTACACTGCAAACAAGCACAGCTTAACTGTAGAAAATCACATGATGTAATCTCATTTGTCCCCTGTGCCCTTCCTCAGGTGCCTCCAGCTGCAGCATCTCGGCCTCCTCTCTACCTGTCTCCTTCTACCATTTGTCCTATCCCCATTTCTAAAGGCATTGAGGGTTAAAACATTTTTCACTACATTGTACAAAGAAAGACTGTTTTCTAAGCCTAGGCTCCAAGCCTCCACTTCTCTTTTAATATTAAAATTCATGAGCTAGATGAAGAGCACTTTATCAGGAGCAACCTTGCTTAAAAGGCAGTTATTCATAAATTCAGCATCATCTATTGAGTACCAAGTATATGCCAGACACTCCTGTAGTTGTAAATATAAAGTTTGGCCTCCATAATATTACTGTTGAGTGCAATAATTGTCAAACAAACATAGTGATAAAATACATTGGCAGTGTAGAGATGTCATTATAATGCATAGCTTTCTAGCGAAATTTAGAAATATGCTAACATATTAAGAGAAAAGAATGAAAGCTGCAAACTTCAGAAAAATTAAACCTTTCATCTCCTTAGTTATTCTTAGTTACATAACTTACTTCATCCTGAAAACTGCCTCTTCAGAGTTAATATTTATGACCCTCATATAAATGTAAACAATGATCTAATCTACTACCATATTAATAAAATTATGGATAAATCACTATACTTATAATCAATATAAGCAAATCTTTCATTGATTCTAATTGTTTGTTTCCTGTTGCCATAAATTCTCTAGTTAAATATTTTTGATGTACAATAAATATATACTGAAATACTTTTGTTTTTAATAAATAAAAAAATAAGTCTTATAGAGTGGGTTATAATATATTTTAGGTAATTTTGTTTTTATTTATGCTTTATATCTTCTTGCTGTTCATTGGTATTTTAATCCCATTGTGATCAGATAGAGTGCAAGGAATTATTTCAATTTTCCTGTTTTTGTTAAGATTTGCTTTGTGTCCTAGTACATGGCGTATTTTAGAGGATGTTCCATGTGCTGCTGAGAAGAATGTGTATTCTGCAGCATTTAGATGGAACATTCTGTGGAAACATTTGTTCTATAGCATCATGTAATTCAGATGTCTCTCTGTTTATTTTTTGCTGGGATGACCTGTCAATTGATGAGAGTGGGATATTGAAGTCACCAGTACAGTTGTGTTTTGTGTTGTCTGTGACCTTAAGTCTAATAATGTTTGTTTGATGAAATTGGGAGTCCCCATGATAGGTGCATATAGGTTTAGAATTGTAATGTCCTCCTGTTGAATTGTTCCTTTAATCAATATGAAGTGACCTTCTTTATCTTTCCTAACTAATGTTGGTTTGAAGTTTATCATGTCAGATATTAGGATAGTGACATCTGCTTGTTTCCTAGACACATTTGTTTGAAATTCCATTTTCCATCCTTTTATCCTAAGATAGTGTCCATCTTTTAAGGAAAGGTGAATTTCTTAGAGGCAACAAATAGAAGGATCATGCTTTTCAATTCAGTGTGCAAGCCTGTGTCTTTTGGTTGGGGCATTGGGGCCATTGATATTAAGAGTTATTATGGAAAGGTGGGCATTTATTCTTGCCATTCTTCTTGTTTTGTATCTTCCTGTTTTTTTTTCCTTTACTGTCTTATATTAACTATTATTTGAGTTTGTTTCATTTTCTCCTGTTTTCTTATGTGTGTGCTATTCTTTTTCTTCATCATGAAGGAAACTTTCAAGTATTTTCTGTAGAGCTGGATTAATGGTCATATATTTCTTTACCCTGTTTTTGTTGTGGAATGTTGTTATTTCTCTGTGAATTTGGATAGATAGCTTTACAGGGTAAAGTATCTTGGTTGACAGTTGTTTTCTTTCAGACCTTGGAATGCATCATTCCAAGCTCTTCTGGCTTTTAAAGCTTGAATTGAGTAATCTGCTGTTATCCTGATGGGCTTGCCTTTATATATGACTTGATTTTTCTCTCTAACTGCCTTCAATGTATTGTCTTTGGTTTTTGTATTTTGTAGCTTAATTTAAAAAATGTTAAAAAAAAACAAAGACCCTATAAATCAGGGAACATCAAAGGCAATAATATTCAATACCAAAATATAGCTTATTTGAGAATGGCCAATCCAACCAAGAATATATCAATCAAATATAACACATAACCTTCCCTGACATGGAAGGTGAGGTCAGTATTTCCAGTGCAGGCCTATGTACCTAACATTTTATAAGTAGGCCCTGTTACCTTTTGGAATAGCTCCAATCTCAGCAATGCTGAGGGCCTGTCTTGGTCCCTTACTGTTGTGCTGTACATTCCGTTATGCTGCTTGGGTTGCTAGGTCTGGTGTTCTGATCAGCTTTGCTGGATTCTGTGTGGTTAGGGAATGTATAAGTTCTTGGGTGGTTTGTGGCACTGGCGGATGGGGGAAGGAAGGCTTTCCAGAGTGCCTGGAGTTGTACATGATCCGCTCAGCTGGTCCAGTTTGTCATCTTCTTCAGTCGCTGCTCTGATGGCCCCTGCTGTTCCTTTCAGTTTCTCGACTTTGCGACCAGGCTGACATGAGTTCATCTGGCTTCTGCTCGAGTGGCTCTGCTGGGCTGGCTTGTGGATCAGGGCTGCTGGCGCCATAGCAGGAGCCTCTTTTGTGTCTTGCTTGCAAGAAGTTCTGGGTTTCTTCTCTTTCTCTGCCATGGATGATAGTTCCTTATACAGTTTCACTTTTTGTTAGGAGAATGCATTTTGCCATGTTTTCTGTTTATTTCTCCCCCTAGGCTGCTTTGGCATGGCTACTACTCAGCCATCTCACCCAGAAGTCCCATTTTGTATTTGCTGATTATTTCTTTACTTTTTTTTAATTGACAGTTTTCATGTATGTACATGATGTATTTTGATCATAACCCCCTCTCATCACTCTCTCTTATCCCCCAGCCCATCCTGTTCATTAAATACCATCCTACCACCACCATTCCCTCTCCCTTCAGATTTCTTTTTTTCTTTAGGGAGAGATTTGGCACGACAGGGCCTTGGGCACTGAAATCAAACTCTAGAAGTTTGTGCCACCTAGTGGGTATGTGTGATCTTGCACTTGCCTCACCTTTGTGCATCTGGCTTATGTGGGATCTGGAGAGAGATCTAACATGGGTCCTTAGGCTTTGCAGGCAAGCACCTTAACTGCTAAGCCATCTCTCCAGCACTCCTTTAGTTTTTGATATAAAATTAGTTTGGTAATGATGTGAGTTAAATAATAAATATTTTGCTGGTTTGAGGTGGGTATTTTCAACAAAAGAGTTGATGCATAATATTCTGTCTGACTTCATGTTTGAGTATAGCCATGTCTTGTCACTTCTGCCTGCCAAGGTAGCTAATGAACTCCAAGGTATCTATTCCAGTTAAAATGCCATCATACCTCAAAAGGGCCCCAGCTGAAACTAAGAATAATTGGCAAAACAAGCAAGAGTGCTGTTTTTCATGGTGAATCTGGTACCAGCACAAGGGTGAAGGAGATAGACCCAGAGAACAAATGACTCCTACCAAATTAGATATACAGAAACACAGGCTCCCAACACCTTATCACTGAAGCAGACCCTAAAATGAACCCAACATGGCTTAGGGAAATTTGTGGAAGAGGGGGTGGAAAGAATGTCAGAACCACATTTTGGGTCATGATACACAGAGACATTTCCTCCTACCCATAGCTGATGGCTAACCCCATAATGCATGACACATATACCCCAACAAGGAGGGTCCGTGTGGAGAGGGGAGGACAGGGAGGAGGCTAACAATGGTACCAACTTGGCTGCACTCACTGACTACAAAACTAATTTTAAAAATGCTATTCTTCTACATGTAACACTGCCTTGTACTTCCTAAGTACTATAACACAGTCTTGTTCTTCATGTGACATATTCCACAAAACATGGCTTCATAGAGAACATATATACACATATCTGAGTATTTCAATTTTCACATAAATCTGCAAAGATTGGCTCAGTCCTCAGTATAAAGTTTAAGTTGAAAAATTAAAAATAAAATTCAACTCTTAGTTAATTGATTTCCTGTCTCTGCTCTGTTCATACAAATCTTCATGCAATATATGGAAACATCCAATTCTCTTTTATAGTTTTTAAGACATCTATATTTAAATTCATCTTTTTTATTAACTAGAACATTGTTTGGATACATCAAATGTTAGTACCATCATTTCCATCCACCCTACCCACATTCCACTGAAGGCCCTCCTCAGTGGGATTGTTGGTATTTCCCCCTAGGTTTGGGGGTTATGAGATGTGAGAGCATCAGCCAGTTACAAGGGTGAGGCAATACCTTTGGACATTCCCTTCCACTCTGTGGCTTCTACATTCTTTCTTCCCCCTCTTCTGAAAAACTCCTTGAGCCATGGTGGTTGTGTTTTAAGTCTACTTTAGTGTTCTCAGCAGGTTCTGAATTTCTGAGTTGGTGTGTTTTGAGTGTCCTCAATGTCTGTCTCCGTGATCCTGGCACTGGTTGACAGGCTCACTATTTGAGCAACACAGTTGCTCATCTTACTGTTTCCTCTTTGTTTGAATAACTTTTAATTATACCAGAGTATCCTGTTATTCTTTCTATAAAATATCAGCTATTAGAACTTTGAATAGATAGGAGTTCTGTTCTATGTGTCTCATAAGCCGCCTACCTCTTTAATGGGACCTAAGCTGTAGGTTGGGTATTTAATTGTATCTCACTGCACTCTGAGTTTTATTCTTTGTTCTTGTTTTATTTATTTGTTACATCCTATTCTATGTTTTTTACTGACACATGTAAGCACAATGCAAAGCAGGTCTATTTCCCTGTTCAAAATTCAGATGAGTTAATAAATGCTGTAAATACATACATAGAACAATTTGTTTCCCTGCCAGCATTCAGAAGGACTGGGGGGAAATGCACATTTGTGGAGTGCTTATTATGTTTAGAGTATTGTGCTTGGTACTTTGTGTCACCTCATTTATTCCTCACTACAATTTGAGCTTTTGAAAACCTAAGAACTTTCAAAGTTATAAAATAGTCAATAATAAAGCCAGGATTCAGAGCTTAACCCTTTTGATTGCAATGTTATGTCCTTTTCAGCAATCTGCATTGCTTTTGTATAACCATGAAAGTTGTTTTGATGGATATCATTCATCTTGTTGACTAAACCAAAGAAAAAAATATACATACATATATACATAGAAGGCTTATAAACTGTAAATATAATATAAAGTACTTGACTTACATTGAAGACACATTTATTAAATGCATAGCTAAGTGAATACATAGCACTAATTTAAGAAATTAAGAAACAAATGATTATTTTTTTTCATTTCTATGAGTAAGTTGTTGTGGGTGGGCTTATGGGTGTTATGGCATACTTCCTTGCTGCTGTTGTCCACCTGATGTTGGCCAGGAGGTGATGTCCAACCTCTGCTTATCCCACATATTCTCTTGCATCAAGTCTGTAAGCTAAAACAAACCTTTCTTCCCACAAACTGCTTTTGGTTATGTGCTTTTGTTCAGCACTATGAAGTTAATTGCAACAGTAAAATTGATGCTGAGAAGTGGATTTGTTGCTGCTAGTGAAACTGAGTGTATGGCTTTTGGACTTGTGGGACTGGTTTGCAGAAGAAATGTGGAAGTATTTGAAACCTTGGCCTAAGAGATTCCTTGCAGTGCAGCAAGCAGAGACTGCTGGACCATTATGGTCAGAGTTTGAGAGACCTAAATAGAGAAAGAACTGTGGAGTATGTAGTTTTGGCTTATGAGGGGAAGAAAACACTTGTAGGGACTTATCTAGAAACAATTTCTGTGAGAGGATTGCTGCATTTTGCCCACAGGTATCCTGAAAACTTGTGCAGGTTTATGTTGTGTAGAAATGTGTTGGTGTGAGCAGAATGATATGACAGAGAAAGAAATAAAATGTTCAGACTTGAAACAGCCCATGTCCCACTGCAGTTGTTTGAGAGGTCACCACCATTGACTTTGTGCCAGCTATCCTTCATTGGGCCAACAGAAAGAATATAGACTGTTTTGAAATTAAGATACCTAATGCTGATGGAGTGCTGTGGTAGTTTGAGTGTGTGGCCCCAAAGAATCAGGTGTTTTTGATTAAGTTTGAGCTTTCAACTTGAGTCTCCAGTGGTAAAAGCTCTGCTGGGGAAAAGGTATGTCACTAAAGGTAGATCTTATAGTCTAGCCCTATGGTATGTTCAGAGAAGATTGAGCTCTGGCTGTTTATGTTTTTGGCTACTTGGTAATGTCTTCCTGCTACGATCTATGGAAGCCATTGCTGGTGCTATCATTGGATTTTGTAAGCCTGAAATAAACCCTTTCTTCCTATAAACTGCTTCTGGTTGGATGTTTGTCCAGCAATGTGAAGATAACTGCAACAGTATAATTGGTACTGAGAGTAGGGTCATTGGTGTAATAAATCTGACTATGTGGGGTTTGGCATTTGGAACTTATGGGCAGGAAGAATGTGGAGAGGTTTTGTACTTTAGATTGGAAATGCCTTGCTATGCTGTATGCAGAGCTTTATGGGCTATTCTGGTGAGAATTTGAAAATTCTAAATGCAGAGAGAATTGTGGACTGTGAAAGCTTGGCTTATGAACTTTTAAAGGGGGAAAGAGAGTACCTTGGTGAAACTAGGCTACTGGAATAAAGTCTGGTTGTGTTTTTCTGTCCATGCCCAGAAAGTTTGATCAAAGTTTCAAAGGTGAATTAAACAGTAATATATGGCTATGTTTAATGGAAGGTATAAAACAGAAAGATATTAAGGATAGACTGTTTATTATAGGAAAAATTCAACCAAGTTTAAATTTACTGGCATGAAGACTGTTTTTCAGTTACTGAAGCTGCAAATGTTAAGCAGATTACCACCATTAACAGTGGGCCAACTTCTTTGTATTGAAATAATGGAAATGGTGCCCTGAGGGTGAGCTATAGATGCCTCCAGTGAGTGCAACTACAAACCTTTTGAGAGGAGATGGCTTGAAAGAGGACTGGTGAAGAAGTAACTTGATCTTCAAGGTCAAGGTCCAGATTTATTTCCCTCTAGGATTTACAAATATTACATAATTCTTTTTGGTTTTGGAAGCATAAATCATTCAGGAAAACAAGTGTCCAGAAATGGAAACAATTGTAGAAGCTGCTACTGAGATGTGGCATGTGAATCAGAGTATCAATCCCTGCACAGGGATCAAGAAAGGCTGTTGTTTAGAGTATGAAGATGAACCATGATTTTCAGTATAGATCTGAAGATGTTTTGGCTATACCAGAATGGTGGAATGATTATCATAGAGCCCTGCTTGTTTGTGATTGAATTTCCCCCACACTGCTCAGCTCAAATGGAGGGGCAAAATTGGAAACCAGAGACTTTCATCACAGTTTATGGATGTTGGACTTGAACTTCAGATGTTTGATGTTTATCTGCTGTTATTATTTGCATTGGCTCATTCTTTCCTTGTTATGCCTACTTGCAATTGGAGTTTTCTCTATGCCATTATGTGCTGGAAGTATATAACTTGTGTTTCAACTTTACAGGACACACATTTAAGGAGCAGTCTTTAATCTCAGGTGAGACTTGGGAATTTTGAACAATGTTAAAGTAAGTAAAGACAATAGTGACCTTTGACATTGTTCTGAATGCAATTTGCATTGTTAGATAGTCATGAGTTCCTTGGGGCCAGGAGTAGAATGTGATGACTTGAATATATATCCCCCATTAATTCAGGTGTTTTTGAGTAAGATTGACTTTACAACCTGAATCTCCAGTGGACTGAGCTCTACTGGGGAAAAGGTATGTCACTGGAGCAGATCTTTTAATCTAGTCCTAAGGTTAGTTCAGAGCAGTATGAGATCTGGCTGTTGGTGTTTGCTAGCTGTTTGGTGATATCTCTGTTTTATAATCTATGGAAGTCATCCAGCTTCTTCCACCATTGATGGTGCTTCCTTTAGCTTCTGTAATCTTGAATTAGACCGTTTTCCTTCCACAAGGTGCTTCTGGTCAGATGTTTGTCTAGCAACATGAAGGTAACTGCAACAAGTGTCCTGCTTTCAAAGTTGGCTTTATTCCTTGTAGAGAGCTGCGAAGTGCCGCGCCTTAAAGAGGGTGCTGGCTTCCACCTTCCACCTCCCCGATGGTGAGCGCTCTCTGTCGTAAACAACTCCATATATGGCTAAGGCTGAGAATCTGGCTTGCTTCCTCGTATGTGGACCTATCTGCATTCACCACGTGGCATACTGGGGTTGGCTACCCAAAGGCCTTATATACGATGGGCTGGCTTTCCTCGGGGTCAGAAGATTGTTCAAGGTTCCTGAATAAACTGCTTAAAGAAGAGTCAGAGCGTTGCGTCTTCCTTGCTGGTCGAGGCGGTCGCGACAAGTGGTGGCCCGTACGGGGAACCTTTCGAAGGACTCAGAACTTTTTGCAGTCAGGGCAGCGCGCTGGTAAGTTCCCAAGTAAGGTGGGAATCCGCGACAAAAGTGGGTAGTTTGCTCTACTCTGTAGATAGAGAGAGAGCGGAAAGAGTTCGCGGAGCAGCGAACCAAAAGTAAAAGTTTAAAAGGAAACTTGTTAGTTTAACTATGGGCGCTTCTCAGTCGCACCCAATTTTTTTGGCTCTGAGTGAGCTGCTTTGTTCTAAGAATTTAAAAATTAAAAAAAGCACCTTAGAGAGATTTTTAGAGGAGTGCGATACCGTTGCACTGTGGTTTGCAGTCTCTGGGAGTCTTATGGTACCTTCATGGGAAAAGTTAGGGAGAAATCTAGAGTTCGCTTTTGAACAGGGAACACTCAAGGGTGGCGTGAAGCCTATTTGGAAGTTGGTAAGGAGCTGCCTTGAGGATCAACGATGCAGTGAGGCAATAGAGAATGAACAGGCTGCTCTAAAGATGTTGCAGGAAGAAAGATCAGAACAGGCAAGTAGTGAGGAGGGAACCAAGACTAGAAACAACTTGTACCCCAATCTCACAGAATTAGAAGACTCAGAGTCTACAGATTCTGAGGAAGAGCTGCAAGCTCTCATAGAGCAGATGGAGAAGACAAGAATGAGAAAGAGAGAGAAAAGGAGAGAGAAAGATGACCACGGGGGGAGAGAGTGCTGTGAGCCCCCTTCGTGCCCAGTGATGCCGTCCACACCCCCTTCGTATGCGGAGGGAAGGAATGGCAGTTCAGGGCGTTCCTTTTGTCCAGGAATCTGGAAGACAGTGAGGACAGAGTTACGCTTGGCCTACCCAGTGTTTCAAGATCCACAGGGAAATAGATATGAAGAGCCACTAGATTTTAAGGTGATTAAATCTTTGGCCGAATCTGTAAGAACATATGGAATTACAGCCTCTTTTACTGTGGCACAAGTGGAGGCCCTGAATAGACACTGCATGACCCCTAGTGATTGGAGTGGGCTAGCTCGGGCATGCCTAAGCCCAGGACAGTACTTGGGCAGTTGGCCCAGCTAGGCTGTGAGTGGAAAATGCAAGGACTGTGTGTCACATCTGTTCAGTATGCAAATTATACAAGAGCTGCAAATTTGTCTAGGACCCTGTCCAGTTATCTCTTACAGAATTGGTCATTTGAATTTGAAGATACCTTGAAGGAATTGAGACTGGCTGTGGTCCACATGAACTCCACCAGAGTGGATCTTTCCCTTGCAATGGGATTATCATCTTGGCTGACTTCTGCTATGAATCATCTGAAGGAATGGGCGGGCATAGGAGCGTTAGCAGGCCTTTTGGTGTTGGTTTCCTTAGTTTGCCTATGGTGTCTGTGTAAGATCAGAGTCACACAACAACGTAATGCAGCCATGATCATTCAAGCCTTTACAGCCATTGAGGTGGGACAGTCTCCCCAGGCTTGGTTAGCCACTCTGAAAACCAATTAAGCGCTCAGGATGCGAGGCTAAGCACTGCACTCCGAGTCAGCTTTTAGCGACTCGGAGAAGAGTATGTTCGTTTGCATGCGGGTTGATACCCCAGATCCCGCCTCTGAGAAAATGGTATTGGACAGGTCTGGTACTCATGGGATGGATGACATCTTATGAGGATCAAATAGTTGTCCTTTGGAATTTCAGAGATCGAACCTCTACTCTTGCCTGTGGCGTTCATTTAAAACAAAAAGGGGGAACTGTAGAGAGCTGTGAAGTGCCGCGCCTTAAAGAGGGCACTGGCTTCCACCTTCCACCTCCCCGATGGTGAGCGCTCTCTGTCGTAAACAACTCCATATATGGCTAAAGCTTCCGCCTTCCACCTCCCCGATGGTGAGTGCTTCCTCTGTCGTAAACAACTCCATATATGGCTAAGGCTGAGAATCTGGCTTGCTTCCTCGTATGTGGACCTATCTGCATTCACCACGTGGCATACTGGGGTTGGCTACCCAAAGGCCTTATATACGATGGGCTGGCTTTCCTCGGGGTCAGAAGATTGTTCAAGGTTCCTGAATAAACTGCTTAAAGAAGAGTCCGAGCGTTGCATCTTCCTTGCTGGTCGAGGTGGTCGCGACAATTCCTCACTTAATTAATAACTTTGCATCCCACCTTGTACTAAGGAATATAACAAATGAAGGAAAGAGTGGTCATTGGATTTGTAATGGTTTTGCTGTTGGAAATAGCCATGGGCAATGTGAGTCAGGGTTATTGGAAGGCCCTACATATAGAAGGATAAAGCACAGGTTGCAGTGGATACCTAGTGGAGATGCTAAGACTGTGAGATGTCTGCCAATGAGAGCTGCTGGCATAGGATGAATTATTTCCTTGGGTGTGAGCAGAGTAGGGGTAGAATTGGAGCTCCAGACTTTATTACTGGTTAGAGATGTTAGACTTGGAGCTATGGAACTTGATTATTCGTTTTGGTTGTTTTAGATATTTTCCTACTATGCTCAATGTCATCTTTTGCAGTGTGAATGTTTATTCCATATCATTTTGTGCTTTGGTTGTTGCTTTTAGTTTCACAGGCTAATCTTTAAGAGATATTGTTCTATGGGGATATTTGAATGCCATTCAGATTGTTTAAAACTATGGGGGATTTTAAAGTTTGACGTAATACATCATCTTTCACATTAGGATGGTCATCAGCTTGTGGGGCCAAGGGTGGAATGTGGTAATTTGATTCAAGTGTCCTCCATTAGCCTAAGTGTTCTGAATGTTTGATCCCCAGCAGATGGTCATTTGGGAATTGGAACCTTTTTTTGAGGAGTGGCTTGTTGGCAGCATGCTTATAGGTATTATAGCCAGCTTCCCCTTGCTAGTGTTTGGCATGCTCTCTTGCTGCTGTAGACCACTTAATGTTGGTCAAGAGGCGATATCCCTCCTCTGCTCATGTCCCCTTTTCCCTGCCATCAAGTCTATAAGCCAAAATAAAACCTTTCCTCCCACAAGCTGCTTTTGGTCAGGTGCTTTGTGCCAGCAATAGGAAGATAATTGCAATAATAAAATGCAACACCAAGTTATTTGATCCCAGAATTAGTTTTAGATAAGAGCAATTACCAGGACTGGTATCCAAAAAAACTATTCTCTAAAACACTATGTCTCACCCAGAAATTATTTTACTCACTAAAGAAAATTAATTTCATGATGTTTTCTGCTAAGTAACTTCAAACAAATTGTGACTGGCTATTTTGATATTGTAGATTATGAAATTTATATATATATATATATATATATATATATATATATATATATAAATTTCATAATATATATATATTATATATATATATATATATATTAGAAAACAATACTTAGTATAAAATATGACATATTCATATATTTAGTACTAGATTTATAATACATAATTGTGGTACACTATCCTATAAGCATTTTCAATGTAGTAATCCATTCATCTGCTATAAGTATGAGACCAGACATCATAGTTTATACATTTTAAGGATGAAGTAGTTGAGAGATTAGAATGTTGAATTATTAGCTAAAGTTACACAGGTAGAAATTCATTGGAGATTATTGAACCTATGCAGCTTGTAATCAGTATTTATTTATTTATTTATTTTTGTAATCAGTATTTAAGTGTGCATGTGAGTGTATGTGTGTCTGTAGGCATGCCTATGTGGATGTGTGTGTGTGTGTGTGTGGTATGTTGTGGTGTGTGTATGGATGGTCCCATGCAATTGTGCAAGTATCAAGTATGGGAGCCAGAGGGTACCTGTTTTCACCATCTGCTTTGTTTGAGACTGAGTCTCTCTTGATGATGTTGAGTAAGCTTCAGGATTCCTGGTATTCTGGATCCATGTTCATCTTTATGTACATGCTTGGGTTCTGACCTCTGACATAAAGATTGCATCACAAGCACTTTTAAACATTGAACTAGCTCCCTAGTCCTTAAATTATTAATCACATGCAATAGGGCTACATTATAGATATTTTGTAAGGTGAGTACTTCTGAAAAGAAAAAGTTGTCATTATAGAAGTGTTTCATAGTTTGCTATAATTTCCCAGTTTTACATCAATTCTGAATAAAGCAATTACAGAAGAAGCAGCCATACATTATTTTCCTTAGATTCATTTTTACACAAATTGACTCCATGCTTTCCTGTATGGTATATCATCCTTCAAAATGATAAAATATTTCAACCAATATTTTTTCTGTTTTAGTTCATTATGTATAGAAAGAGACAAATAAGTGTTGCAGAGACTTGGAGAGGACGACTTGAGCAAAGACATTAACTGAAGCTTGGATATAAGGGTTTACGGTATAATGTGCCCATTAGGAAAATACAGGGAAACAACAAAAGGAAGAATAGGTGGAGGGATTGAGAGATGGCTCAGAGATTAATGGCACTTGCTAAAAAGCATAGGTGGAAATTTACCTTTAGAAAAGCTTTACTGAAATGTTGTGTAGGCTCTAAGAAGGAAGAAAAGTCTTAGTGATGGTATCTAACTGAACAATCATGATCATGTTTATAATATAAATATGTTATTCTCAGGCTAGAGAGATAGATTAGTACTTCTTAGCACTTCTTAGCAAAGCGAAAGGACCCAGGCTCAATTCCCCAGTGTCTATGTAAATCTGGATGTACAAGGTGGTGCATGAATACAGAATTTGTTTCCAGTGGCTAGAGGCCCTGGTGTGTCCATTCTTTCTTTCTATTTGCCAGTCTCTCTATATACCTACAGACTTACTTACCTACATACATAAAAATATTTTATTAAAAATGTTATTCTCCCCAGGTGTGGTGGTGCATGCCTTTAATCCCAGCACTTGGGAGGCAGAGGTAGGAGGATTGCTGTGTGTTCAAGGCCACCCTGAGACTACATAGTAAATTTCAGGTCAGCCTGAGCTAGAGCAAGACCCTACCTTGGAAAAGCAAAATAAAATAAAATAAAATAAAAAGTTATTCTCATAGAGGTTGGGAGTATTATCATTTCCAGCCAGTAGAAAGAGTGGGTATAGGGAAAGTGTGATCAAAAAGTACAAAGTTACAGTAGGAGGAAGAGGCTTTGGTGTAGAACTTTACAGTATGGTGGCTATAGACAACATTATATGCTATGCTTCTCACAAAGCTGGAAGAAAGCATGTTCAATGATTCATGCCAAATAAATGAAGAATACATGAGTAGCTAGAGATATTTTATCATATTTAAAGATAACACAATATACACAGGTATTAAAACACCACATGATGCCCATTATTGCATATGCTTTTATATATCTATTAAGAAAATAAAGAATGTTAGAATGTTTGCTTCTGAAGACAGAAATGAATGTGAAGACAAATGACGGGCATGTTTGTATGCATGCATAAGGCCCTTTTGTATACATAAAGAGTTCATGAAAAGATTGCACAGAAGTGACCATCTCAAATCTGTTTTATAGGTTTGCTTCTTTCTGCACCTTTGAAGAAAAGGAAGTATGTTTTGTTGCTAATGCTCAGCAGAGCTTAGAAACAGTGGCCTCTTTTCACAAACATTGAAATCACCCAAATGTTATTACATTTCTCAATTTTCCCCTAAATTAAACACTCTCACTTCTCTCAGCTAGAATTCCTTCAGCTCCTGAGAACTAGAAATCTGCATTGTCAGGGTATTGCCCCCCTCCCTCCCCCCTTCATTATAAAGTTGGTTATCACCCTCTTTTCAAACTAGCCTCACAGAAGGAAAGAGAAGACAGACAAATTATTTTATTCAATTAATTCAATTCTAAACTGATTTAGTGTCATGTGTCCATGTAAGATGGCCCCAAACTAATTATCTCTGTTTTGAGACAGTATTTGAGATTCTTTGAGAACCCTCTCCAAGAGAAATCTGGCTGTTACAAAATTAAGACATTCATCATTTTCAATCATTGTATTGAATATCTTAACTTGGATCAGTTTGCATACTTTCAGAATACCACAAATATTAGGTTTTTTATAAGTTGACATTTAAATATTATACCTACTTTCACAAAAATGAAGTATACATTTGAAATTGTAATCGAGTTAATTAATTCTTAGTATAAAGTGTTCATATAATTGAAAAAAGTTTTTTTTTTATTTCTAAGGACTGTGTCTTTTTCATTTTTATGTATACATATGATTTTTTTACAAGCACACAAAATTTTTGGAGGCATACATATTTTAACTTTATGAACATACTAAAGTTTAATTACCATTCTACATCATCATGCAAAGTAATTCTTAGACATGAATGCCAGTTGTGGTGGTTTGATTCAGGTATCCTCCATAAAATTAGGTGTTTTGAATGCTAGGTTCCCAGCTGATGGCAATTTGGGAATTAAAGCCTCCTGGAAGCAGTGTATTGGGGGTAGAGTTTTGGGTGTTATAGCCAGCTTCCCCTTGCTAGTTTTTGGCACACTTTCGCCTTGCTATAGTCCATCTGATGTTGGCCAGAAGGTGATGTCCACCCTCTGCTTATGTCATCATTTTCCCCTGCCATCATGGAGTTTTCCCTTGAGTCTTAAACCGAAATTAGCTCCCCTTTCCCCCCACAAGCTGCTCTTGGTCAGGTGTTTTCTTGCATCAATGTTAACCTTATTCCAACAGTAAACTTACCACGAAGTAGGAAAATGCTAAAATGAAATGTGAAACTTTGAACATAAAGCAGGACACTCAGCTGCCATGTGTTGAATCCAGGATTGCCACTTTTTGATCATTATGTCAGAGAAATCCATTCTGTTTTCAGATATTTCTAAGGTGTCAAAATTCATATTCCAGACTCAAGCCATTATTTGCAATTGGTGTAATATCTAAATTTTTCTTATTTGTAAAATAATGAGCAAGAATTGTGATACATTTGAGGCTAACTTGCCATTAGAATGCCATAAGGGAAAGCTTTCTTCACTGTTGAACCAGAGCCAAGAAATAGGTTATATTTTTCTGCTTTGCCTCAAATTGGTGCAATGACATGGAACAAACGAGGTGATAGTTGGCACCCTGAAGATGCAGAAACTGGAAAACACCAGAGGCCTTTGTCTCCAGAACCAGTTGACTTTGGAACACTTCTACCTTGATCCCTTCCATCCTGCTGTGTTTAATAGTATTTTTCCTTCTTGTCTACAACAATCTAAATCTAACTCTAAAGCATAAGCGATTTTCTGTGAATTGGCTGTATAGAAATTGGTCGCTAGTCTTTTCATTGTTATTATCAGAATTCTGCTCATGTGTGAGTTTGAGTGTGTGGTGGGTATATGCACATGTGTGTCCATGAGCTTCCCTGCTGTAACCAGAGGGGAACACTGGGTTTCCTGCTCCATCACTCTTCTCCCCCATCCTTTCTCAAGACACAGACTCTTACCTATCTAGAGGTTTATGAGCTTTGGTGAATCTCAGGTCTTTGTGCCAGTATGGTACTGCAATTACAGAGCTATTTATGTGGGTCTTGTGAATCAAACTTGAGTGGTCCCTTGGGTCTTCTAAGGCCTCATATGGCACAGGAAGTGCTATTAGCCACTAAGCCATCTCTACACCTCATTCATTTTAAAAGGCAGAGTCATTTAGGTTGCAAGCATTGACTATGCTTAAATGGCTATTAAAGTGTTTCATAAGTAGACTTTTTAAATATATCAATTCTTCATTTCCTATACATATAATAAAAATAAAACCCAAAATAGTAATAATATGAGTTTAAACTCTATGTTAAACTTATAGTTTGAAATTACAAGAAAAGACATAATTTTGAAACAGGTTATAAAACTTGCAATATTGGAAACATACTAGACTAGGAATAAAAATATTATAGTTTAATTCAGGTCTACATGCCAAGTTTCATAGGCATATGATACAAATCAAGTAATATAATTTAAGGCAGAAGACTTTGGAAAATCCACACATGCAAATTTGAAGTTTTGTTCAAAGAAAGAATAGTTTAGAGAAGTTTTCTAGTATATTTTCCAGAAGTTAATATCATACAATCTTTATAGTTTTAAAAATCTATTTTTAATATGAAACTCATAGTATTTCTAGATTTTTCTTTGGTAGTAATTTAATTTTGACATTTTAATTGACTGAAAATTTTTTTGAGTAAATTTTAATTTGCACGATAGTGCACAACTGGCTTTGTGGACAACTCAGTAAATGAAGAATAAGTAGTCAACGCAATTCTTGGAAGTTTGAGAAGACATGTATTCCAGGTTTTAATGTGGAGTGGAGTGTGATTTGAAGGTAAATCAAATGGGAATTATAAAGTGTCTCAGCATAGAATATTGAGGAACCATCATTGAGCTCTATATTTTACTTGTTAAGTTTCAGACATCATGCTGGAGTAAGTAGCCTAATGTGTTCTTTGGCTGCAGTCCCTGAAGGCTTGTTAGACTTGAGAACTGCAATAAGTATGGGGTCTTTTGTGAAATGTATCTTCTAGGTTGCCTGCCATAAATATCTGTTTGCTTTTGAAATTAGATTGACTTTTAAGCTTGTGTGCTATCCTGTGAACTTATTTTGGAGATTTATGACCATCACAGAACTGAGGCTGTGGCATGGTAACCCCATTGCATCTTTACATAGTGCCTGCTCCATCCCCACGTACACTACCAAAGCTCACAAGATGGATCCTGGATTTCTAATCAGTTTAGCACTAGTCCTCATAAATGTTTCTCATTCCATATAACAGCTCTTTCTAACACTTTATTTTAAAATAAAATTTCCCAACTTTTTAGTGTTCAGTCTTAGATACAGTCCACATTTTTAAAATTTCTGCTCCCTTCTAATGGAGCAGATGCCAAAACATGTGAGGAATATGAGAAATGGGTCAGTTAACAGCCTAGTATCTGTTTGAGTGGATTTCAGTGGAACCATTCATAGAAGACTAATATTTGGCCTTTTACCTACATAGGTGGGAAGCTGTTTAAATATACTAGCATTCATTCACTTTCTCAAACACTTTGTGAATACTGCTATGATAATTGAATATTTACTTCCCTATTTGTGCATATAAAGATGACTTTGGAATATTCAGAGTTATAGTCCAGTGCTAATATGTCCCATCATTTCCTATTGGACAGTCCTAAAGGGAGAGCATTCCACTTGCTACAATACGGGCCAATATCCATTCCAATGCAGTGCCAATAATAATTATAATTTGTCACTTTGATATTAAGAGAGCTATTAATTACAGGGAAATATTAAGTTAAGATTAAATCTGAATGCAGAAAATCGGGGCCTGCTTTTTCCAAGGGATACACATAATCCTCTGTGTTGGTTGAAAGGAAGGAAGGAATGAAGTTCTTAAATGCCCTTATATGGAAGCCCATGTTTAGAAGCTAGCGTATTGATTTAGAATATTAGTGTGTAACTTAAAAGTTAAACTATTTGAACTATTCCGACCATTGATACAGATATGTAGTAAAGACTATCTTACCTTATTCTTCATTAATTAATCTTATCTATTCTTAATTACAAGAAGTAGAGTCTCTGAAATTAAAAGTATACCAGGGCCTGGAGAGATGGCTTAGCTGTTAAAGTGCTTGCCTGCAAAGATGAAGGATCCAGTTTTAAATCCCTTGGACCCAAATAAACCAGATGTACAAGGGAGCACATGCATTTGGGGTTTGTTTGCAGTGGCTGGAGGTCCTGGTATGCCCATTCTCTCTATCTCTCCCCTCTCTCTGCTTATTTCTCTTTCTCTCTCTCAAAATATAAATAAATAAAAATAAAAAAGAAGTAAACCAGGATTGTTTCTGAGTGGTTGTGGTTTTCAATGACATTTCTTCTTGAATGCTAAAAGTATACATTCTACAACATACTTGATATAAGCAGCAACATAAATAATCAGTTACATGTTAACAAAATGAAGTGACTGCAAGCTAGCTTGAAGAAAGAGCCTCAAATATGTGACATTTAGTAAATCACATAATTTCAGGAGTCAGTTGCCATTTCATTCAAATATTTGTTGAAAAATCCCAAAGAGAAGACAGATTCTGATACTAACAAGGTGGAGATAGTCCAGGAGTACTTGTCTTATTCTGTGTGCCAAAAGGTCCACTTTGGTTTTAGAAAAATGTACTGCCTTGACAAACTGCCCAATATACACAGACAAGATATAGCAACACAGTTTCATTCATTACAGTATCTGGGCAGTGAATTTTAATTTGAATAATAGGCATCTTTTCTCATCTTCAACTTTCATCACACAATGTTTGTGTTTGTATTACCTATGTTAGATTTTTAAATTGTTCTCACCAGCATTTTTCTTTTTTATATCTTTCCCTAGTAAAATTCAGTTTCCTTTCTTTGTAAAATTCTATTTTTAGCTTTGCTAAATTTATTTATTTATTTATTTGTTAACTTGGATTTCTTCCTCATGCTTTGCATATTGTGTGCCACTGTGGATCACTGTGCTGTCCTCAGGGGACTTAGCTGTGCTTTCCTGACATTTCAATGTCAAACTGTGTCACTGTGGATCACTGTGCTGTCCTCACAGGTTGCAGCTGTGCTTCCCTTACATTTCAATGTCAAATTATGACACTGTGGATCACCATGCTGTCCTCATGGAATGCAGCTGCTTTTTGCTGACTTTGCAGGGAGGATGCTGAGGTCCCATGTCACCAGGCAGGTGATTCTTCCTGTGGACTCTCCTGCTCACACATTTAGAAATCTTGCATTCCCACATTCAGATTTTTTATTGTTTTCTCTATACTAGGCATTTCTTTACTCTCTTAAAACAAAACAGGAGTCTCCTATGTTGGAAAAAATCCTTTTGTTTAGTCTGGAGAGATGGCTCAGTGGTTTAGCAGTTTGCATGCAAAGCCTAATGACCTGGGTATGATTCCCTAATACTCATGTAAAGCCAGATGCACAAAGTGGCACATGAGTCTGGAGCTCTTTTTCAGCAGCTGGAGGCCCTGGTGCTCTTTCTCTCTTCTATCTCTTTTTGCTTGCAAATAAATAAATAAATAAATAAATACTTTTACTTGACCTTCCTGCTACTTTCAAGCCACTTTGGATTCTGTGTTTTCCTTTTTTAGTGCACTTTGCCACATTTTTTAAATGAGTTATACTATTTGTATCCATTTTATCAGTGTTGACTTGAAACCTCCAATGACTGCCTTTTTTTCTGTTCATACTCCAAGTTCTTTATCATATCAGTAATAGTTGTTGGGAAATCCTTAAAGATCTGACACTAAGGTGTTATATAGGGAATGTATCTGGACACATTTTTATATTTCCAAACTTGACTGAGTAATAATAAATTCACAACTTGCCTTAGTTTTTCTTGATACAATGTGCATTAAATTTTGCTTAATAACTATCCATTGACAATAAATTCTTTCATTTCAACCTTAATTACTAGCATTACTTCTCAGTTCACACATTATACACAAAACAATAATACATATCCATGAGGTTACATAGTGGCTAAGAATGAAAGAGGCTTCACAGTTCAGAGAGGCATCCTGAAGCCAGAGGCCTAGAGGTGATACAAGCTCAAGGAAGAGTGTGTAATAACCAAAGAAGACACTTACAGAACTACCAGCCTCTGTTCAGGCATAGAGGTATCAGATGCAGCTCCAGGTGGCAGGCTGTCAAGGGACAGTTTGCACTGGACGGAGAGTCAGGCACAGTCCTGCGTTCAGTCTGGAGCCAGAGGACAGAGGCTGGAGTCCTTCATTGTGGCCATTACCCGAGAAGGCCTCATAACTAGTGCCTGCTGAGTGGTCAGTGTGTCTCCCATGTTTTAGTTTCTAATGTTTCTTCCTTTATAGTAACAAAATGTGGAGATTTCATCTGGAGTGATAGATCAGCTCACAAGTTTGTTGTTTCTGACAGAATTTAGTGTATTTTCTGCTATTGTTGATTGGCACAGATAATGGTCAATGTGTGCCTCCTTGTGTGCTGCTAGGTGGTTGTGCTCAAAATGGAGTAACACAGACAGATCTGTTGCTGTGTATATGGAGTCATTTAACTTTAGGCTCATCCTGAAAGCTGTATCCCACCTCCTCTCACCAACAAAATTAAGTTTCTGTTTTATTCAATCTGAGCTTTATTCTCTCATTTAAAAGACTTCCAAACTTTTCTTTCCCCAGCCTCATTGAAAGTAGCATTTGGATTGCTCTGGTGCATGGAGAACAGTATGTTCTTGCTGAGATGGCAAGGGAACCTTTGCTTATTTGTTCTTGGCACATTATTCACTTTCATAATTTTAATTTACACCTCCATGTGTTGTATTTTAGATTCTTCAGGGGTCATTTATTTCCCAAAATGTCTGCTCTATATTTTCACTTACAGCTTTGTGTCATTTCAAACTTAACATGAATTAGAAGTCTCAATTACATTATATTAAAACCTATTCTGTTTATCAGATTTAAAGTGTCTTGTTGGTATCAATAGCTTTGTTTTATCCTCTGTGCATGACAGACAAATCTTAAATTCTGATAATTTCTTCTTCTCAACAGTTAACAGTGTTTTCTTTCCATTTCCTTAAATATTTGTCTACTTAAAGACATTGTCACTATGGGTTTATAATTCCAGGGACATTTTACTTACTCTCAAAAATCACAGGAAATTTATCCCTTTGAAGCACTTTTAAAGAAAATGCATGACTCAAAGTTTGCTAAAAAAAAAAAAAAAGAAAGAAAGAAAAGAAACACAATCAAAAACAACAACAACAAAAACCAATAGGCAGTGGCTGGTACCCCCAAATCAAGATCAAGCACTAGAGAAGCAGAGGAAGGAAGGTCACTGTAAATCCAGGTTCACTGTGGATTACATAGCAAGTTCCAGACTAGCCAGAGCTACAGAAAAAAGACTCTCTCAAGAAACAAAACAGGGTTCGAGAGATGGCTTAGCAGAAAAGGTGCTTATCTGTGAATCCTAAGTACCCAGGTTCGATTTCCAGTGCACATGTAAGCCAGATGTAAAAGGTGGCACATGCATTTGGAGTTTGTTTGCAGATGCTAGAGGCCCTGACACGCCCATTCTCTCTCACTCTCTCTCCCTCATTGCAAATAAATAAATAAAATATTTCATGAAAAGTAAGACTAATAGAAAAAAATCTACATTTGCTAAGATTTTAATGTCAATTGTTACATAACTTATTTTTAACCATTTTTAAAATTTGTTTTCTTTTAATAAAAGACCCTAAGCAAGTTAAATTTAATAGAGCTTATTGAAACAAAATTTACTGTTAGGCATCTGTGGTAGTTTGAATGTGATAGTATAAAATGCATGACCCTACAGACTCAGGTGTTTTGTGAAAATTGAGCTTGTAACTTCAGCTTCTATCAGATAGAGCCCTGCTAGATGGGTAATGTCACTACAGGGCTGATCTTAGGATCTAGCAAGATGTTGTGTTTTTGGGCAGATCTGAATTCTGACTTAAAGGTGTGGAGAGAGCAGTTTCAGCTGCAGCTTTTTGCTTTTGTCGTGCTGGCTATTAGTGCTGTCTCTCTGCTTAGATCTAGGAAAGGGAGACAGCTTCTTCTGCACTGATGGTGTTCTCTTGGATTTTTTTTTTTTAATTTTTTTTGTTTGTTTGTTTATTTATTTGAGAGCGACAGAGAGAAGGAGGCAGAGAGACAGTGAGAGAGAAAGAGAGAGAATGGGTGCGCCAGAGCTTCCAGCCTCTGTAAACGAACTCCAGATGCGTGCACCCCCTTGTGCATCTGGCTAACGTGGGTCCTGGGGAATTGAGCCTCGAACCGGGGTCCTTAGGCTTCACAGGCAAGCGCTTAACCGCTAAGCCATCTCTCCAGCCCTCTCTTGGATTTTGTAAGCCTGAAATAAATCCATTCCTCACATAAGTTGTGTCTGATTGGATGCTTATTCCAACAACAAGGAACTAACTGCAACAGCATCACTCAAATTGAAAGAATTCTAGATAATTCTACTCAGTAACATGGCCAGTGACCAAATGTGAAAGTACCATCAGAAAGAAAGTGATTTGACTATGGTTATTGGAATATCTTATTTAGACAAGATTTGATCAGTGGGTTGTCCAGCTTTTGGAAATTATCTATAAAACACATTTAGTACTGTTTACTTACTAACATTGTATGTGAAGATAGCCTCGGGTCAGTGGCCTGCTTATTTAATTTAATAATTTTTTATTATTTATGTACACAGTGTGTATACAGTCATGTTGATACCATAAGGAGCCTTCTCCCTCTCCTCCCCACCCTGCAGGGACCCTCCTTGTTGGGGAATATTGGTTGTGTATTGTGGGTTTAGCCATCAGTTATGGGTAAGAGGCAAAGTCTCTGTGCATAATGACCCAACATGTGGCTCTGACATTCTTTCCACCCCCTCTTCGGCAAATTTCCCTGAGCCATGCTGGGTTTATTTTAGGTCTGCTTCAGTGATGAGGTCTTAGGAGTATCTGTGTCTCTGGATATCTGGATTGGTAGGAGTTGAGTATTCTCTGTGTCTATCTCCTTCACCTTTGTGCTAGTACCAGGTTCACCAAGAAAGCAGCACTCTTGCTAATTTTCCCAATCACTCTTACTTTCAGCTGGGGCCCTTTTGAGGTGTGATGGGGTGGTTATCTCCTTAGGATCTGCATCCACCTGAAAAAGAGAAGCAAATTCTCTAATGGAGAGTGAAGTTAGCATCAGATAAATGGGATAACCATTGTTATTTTAGAGAGAATTTCATAGGTGTAGGCCTTCTTGTAGCCCATGATTTGTGGGAGTTTGATAATGGAAAGCAGGCTCATTTTTGGATATGGTTATGACTTGTTTCCCAGCTCCAGCTATGGGTTCTGTTCCACTGAGCAGATCCGTTAGCCAAATCAAGAGCAGTTTGTTTCCCACCATGGCTGTGTGCCACTATTGCACTTGTGTGAGCATCATGGCAGGTTGTTTGCTGCTGAGTAGCTTAGACTACGAGTTGCTTGGACATATGTTGGTCATTTTCCCCCATTTACTCATGTAGTACCTTCTGGTACTAGACTAGCCAACTGTCTGGGAACTGACTCTCTTCCAAATTCCAGCCAGGCCACTCCATGTTCCATACCAACAGCATATGGTGTCTTCAGCAGTAGGGTCTTACCACTAACCTTTGGTTGGTCATCAAGTACTCTAACAGAAATCTGTCTTCTTTTGGAAAACCTTGCAGGTCTCTCTCACCAGCAACTCATTGTGGATGTTAGGCACATGCTGGTACTGGGAGTTACAGGTCAGTACCAAAGAAAAGAAGGAAGAAAAAATTGGTAATATAAAAGAGATAGAGAGAAGAGGGAGTGAGGGAGACAGAGAGAGAGAAACAGGCGAAGATTAAGGTCAGTCTTCATCACACCTTCCAGGGCCTTGTGATTCAGGTATTCCCTCTAAGGACAAGACTCTTCATAACTCCTTTATATAACAACATTTTTTTTCTCTCTCTTTCATTTTTCTTTTCTTTTTCTTCTTGTTTTTTTTTTTTTCTTTCTTTCTTTTTGAAGTAGGGTTTCACTGTAGCCTAGACTGACCTGGAATTTACTATTTAGTGTCAGGCTAACTTGAACTCACTGTGATCTTCCTACCTCAGCTTCCCAAGTGCTGAGATTAATAGCATGTGCCATCATGGCTGGAAACAACTTTCTTTTTCAAAATCTATTTTATTTATTTACTTATTTACTGGAGAGCAAAAGAAGAAAAAAAAAGGAAAAAGAAAAGTATGGTGATGTCAGGGCCTTTTGCTGCTACAGATGAACTCCAGATTCATGTGTCACATTGTATGTCTTGTTTTATGTGGGTACTTGGGAATCTAACCTGTATCAGTAGGCTTTGCAAGCAAGTGCCTTTAACCACTTGCAATATCCTTAGCCCAACTAACAGCTTTCTTTTCTTCAGCCTTTTATGCATCTCTGCCCTATGTCTTCATCAATATTATTTGCATACTTGCCTTTCTATGACTATCCAGTCTCTCAAGCTCAAATTACTTTGTCTAGCACTTTTCATAAGTACCACTACCCAAAGAGGGGGTGGAAGTTACTATTATATTTCAGTAATTTGATATTATTGAGCACTAGTGCAATAACCGAGGAAACATTGAGGGATAGACCTTGTTGATTGTTTCATGAAACAATTTCTCACTTAAAATCAAAATCTCCCTAAATTCTTGATTCACCCTGAAGGTTTATTAAAAAAGCATTTTCTTAAAAAAAGTCATCCTGCATTCTTCATTATATTAATTGACTTATAATTCTGTGTTTCTTTTATTGGGAACTGATTTTTAACTTAGCAGTATAGTAAATCTGCATGTTTGAAACCACAAAATTTACATGAAACTTGAATCTCTTGAGAACATTTTCATAGTCTTGACATCTGCATAATTATAGTGGAAAAGTAAAGACAGAGGCAGTCAGAGTGGTTTGTTAGGATAATTGTTATCCATTAGATGTAGAATTCTCAGATATCTAACACTTATTTTTCAAACATCTTGCAACGTAATATTTTCTCATTTGTGTATGCAGGCATGTTGCGTACATGTGTGCTCAGTGCCTAGAACTGTATTAGAGATGGAGGACAGGGATAAGAACAAGGCATGTTGGCTCTCAGTTTCTGTTTTCTCTTTCTTTGCTTCTTTATATTTTCACAAACTAGAGGTCCACTTAAATTTCTGCTTGTTTATAAGATTTCCAAATGGAGTAATGCAGTAAAAGTGCTACTTATCATTATTGGTTAAGATGAAAACCAGAATGGTGACCTTTTCTCACATGGTTTACCATGTTAGAACCATAGTGGCTGTTTATATCAGTGCTGGATCTATATCATGCTATTGAACAAGAAAAACCATTCCCTGCTCCATGTGAGCCTTGAGTTAGGGCGTCTGTCATCAGAAGCTCATTTCATGTTTACCTTTGAGCCATTAACTGACAGACATCACTGAAAAGTCAGAAATTTTGTAATTTATATGTGCATGTGTAGGTAGTTTATATATCATAACATGGTTTATTTTCTAAAAGAAATTCCAGACTTATTTATCTTTTTTAAAGAATGTAAATCAATCCTAGATGCCAAGCCAGGAAAGTCAATCACTCATATAGGAAATGTGATATTTTCTAATCATAACAGTTGATTCTAGGAAAGTGTCATTTTTCTAGTGAATATTGGAAATTATTCAAATTTATACTGATTTAAAATTGTTTTGAAGAGTATGCATTTCCTAAGAAAGTCAGTATACCCTGTAGGTTAGAATTCTTACTACTAACTATTGTTAAAGAAATGGGAATAATTACTGAGGTTATCATCAGTAGTAAAGCTAATCAGACTGGGTAGAAAGCTCAGTGGGTATGACCATTTGCTGCACAATAATAATATGATGTGAGTTCAATCTCTAGCTCCTTATAAAAAAGCTAGCATGGTTAAGGATATCTATAACCCCAGTAATGAGGGGCTGGAAACAAATCCCTTACCAGCCAGTCTAACATAAAAACAGGTAGAGAGCTCCAGGTTCAGTGAAAGACAGAGCAATAGTGGACACTCTTCTTCTGGCTTCTGCAAGTGGGCCCATGTGGTATGCACATCTGCACAGACATGAGCATACAGCCCTCTACACAAACACACACACACACACATACACGCACGCACGTGAACAATCTAGGAAATTTTCTATCAAAACAATATATAGAGAAATTCTTCAAATATTCTTATTTAAATAGTGGTTTTAGAAAGCTGCTATTGAAGATAGAAAAGGACCTAGAATGCGTACCCGATACTACCTCTTTGCTATAGGCAATGTATCTAACAAGCCTCTAAGACAAATAATTGTCTGGCATCCCCAGGAACAGTACTTCATACATTTCTGTGGTGCCGAATTCTACTGTTTTATTAGACACATGACATTCACTAGGTACTTTTTAAAAATGTTTTTATTTATGTGAGAGAGGGGGGAGAGAAGAAGGAAGGGAGGGAGAGACAGAAAGAGAGAGATATAGAGGCAGATATGTAGAGAGAATGGGCAAACCAGGCCTCCAGCCACTGCACAGGAACTCCAGACACATGTACCACCTTGAGCATCTGACTTATGCAGGTACTGCAAATTTGAACCTAGGTCCTTGGGCTTTGCAGGCATGTACATTAACTGCTAAGCTATCTCTGCAGCCACCCCCTCCCTTTTTTTTTTTTTTTACTATAAATTGAATCTATCATCTCCTTAAATATGATCTGAAGATCAGGAGTCTGAATGATCTGTGCATTATTCTTAATTTCCTTTTTGAATTACAAAAGTTTAATTTTCTAAACATAGAAATATATTCATATCTTGGTGTCAAACTTTAAAATTTAACTTGTTGATTGCTTAGGAACTGTATCAGTCCCACTCATTCTATTCAGAGAGCTAGATGAGGTTTTGAGTGGGAACTGCACTTGATTCTGATTGAGATTCTCAATCGTTTCATTTACCTGTGCTTAGCTCTCCAAATAATACTAGGAAAAGCTGCTGCTATCATATATAAGTATTGATAGATTTTTAACTTATGTCTATTTCAAACAGAGTTTTTTCTCAAATTACTTAGAAATACTAAGAAATATTTAAATGGAAAGCAATGGAGGGTCTGATTTCTTAAATGATCCCCCCAAAGAAACTATTTAGTACACAGTGGATGATTTATTTGATATATTGTTTGGTATTGGACTGTTTAATGTTTGCTCTTTTATCACTACGTAGTATATGAACAACATTACCCTATTTGATGAGGTAAAGATTCTTTGGAGGAAAATAATTCTAGCTAAATTACACACATACTACAAATGGCACTGTCAGTTTGTACAAATTTTTAACCTCCAGTAATAATGTTATTGTGATAAATTATTCATATTTCTGTATTATGTACCTTTTACAATTTGCATATCTGGCAGCAAATAGCCCCTTTTTTCAGACTTCAGTCCCTTTGGTCAGACAGGATGGCCAAAGGCTGCTTCATGATTAATTTCATCTCAGTAGGGTAATTATCATACTAAAATGAAGAAATTCCCCAGAAATGTTCTTTCTTGGAGCAATAAGTTTAAGAGGCTTAACCTAAGAACTTGTAAGCACTTAGCAACTTTTCACTTAAATGTAACCCTTTTTGATTTCGAGAGCATCTGCTTCTAAAATTAAACCACAGTTTTATAAGAATAGAGGACAATGCTTCTTTAGCAGCTCATTGGACTGTGAGATAAGCAGTTACTGGATTTAATTTTAACCAAAAAAAAAAAAAAAAACAGCTGTACACATATTAAGTGATCAAAATGATTTTCTGTTAGAGTCAAACATGGTGGTTACCACCTGTAATCCCATAACTTGGGAGGGAGGCTTGAGGTGGAATGACTACCATGAATTCCAGGCCAGCCTGGAGTAGTGAATTCTAGGTCAGCCTGGGATAAAATGACACCCTGCTTCAAATAATAAGCAAACAAACAAATAAGCAGAAAACACAAACAAATAAAACAAAACGTGATTTTATATGTTTTTCCAAATTTCAATTGCTCAATCAATGAATGTGAATTTCTCTTCTAGTTTACCTAACAGTTATTAAACTTTTCTATATTTAGTTATCAAACATAACCACAATCTAAGTGTCCTGCATATTATAGAACTAGGAAGAAAGTTCACTTTAAAAATGTTTATTTTGGGGGCTGGAGAGATGGCTTAGTGGTTAAGCACTTGCCTGTGAAACCTAAGGACCCTGGTTCAAGGCTCAATTCTCCAGGACCCACATTAGCCAGATGCAAAAGGGGTCACACGCATCTGGAGTTTGTAGTGGCTGGAGGCCCTGGCATGCCCATTCTCTCTCTCTCTCTCCCTATCTCTCTCTTTCTCTGCCTTTTTCTCTCTCTGTCTGTCGCTCTCAAATAACTAAATAAAAATAAACAAAAAATGTTTATTTTGGGCTGGAGAGATGGTTTAGTGGTTAAGGTACTTGCCTCCAAAGCCAAATTGACCCAGGTTCAATTCCCCAGGACCCACATAAGCCCCCAAAAGGGGGCGCACAAATCTGGAGTTGGTTTGCAGTGGCTGGAGGCCCTGACATATCTATTCTCTTTCTCTTTCTCTCTCTCTCCCATCTATTTCTCTTTCTCTCTCTCTCTTTTAAATAAATAAGTAAATAAAAATAAAATCTTTTAAATTTTTTTGAAAATTAGTAAAAATATTTTTGATTCATAACTTGAGTCCTGAAGATCTGTTTATCTTATGTTTAGTCAAAATTATTAAATAGTGAAAAATGCAGATGCAATCTGATCGCACAATAATCTATGCAAAATCTGAAATTTAAACATAAAAGGCATTCTGCATAATATATAATCAATGATCAAAGCACATAAGAGTGTAGTTAGTAATTGTGTAATGTCATCATTAAACAGATTCCCAATTTGATCTCATATTAAATTGGCCAACTGGAATATTTCTCTTTTATCATTAAATTTTCTGTGCAATTTCTTTCTGTTTATTCAACACAGTTTTTGCACAAGTTTTCTAGGTGCTAGAGTTATGAAAATAAGTAATAATTACTATCCTTTGGGAATTGAAAAGCTAGCAAGAAGGGATGGCTGTGTAAATAACTAATTATGTGATTACACCATGAGATAGAAGTCACTGTTGAGCCCAGATGGCTGTGCATTAAGAAATGGGCCAAATGAAAACTACAATAACAGAACTTATTTCCTGCCTCATCACTTGCTACCATTCATTCTATCTTTCTTTTTAAGTTGTTACTTTGTTTAGTGGAATCTTCATTATTTATTGGTTGTTATTTCGTGAATTGAAGGAACTAATATGTTTTTTTAGGATTGTTCATGGCTGCTTGTGAAATAGTAATTGATCTCTTCCATCTTACTCTAAAAAGCAGAACCATAATAAATTCAGTAAGTCTTTTCCAGTCAGGATAGCTCTTAGAGCAAAAAAAAAAAAAAAAAAAAAAAAAAACAAAAAACAAAAAAAAAATAGATACAAGTGTTTTCTTCAAAAATACTAAGATTGGGCTGGAGAGATGGCTCAGTGGATAAAGTGGTAGCAACTCAAACTAGAGTTCCTAAATTCAGTTTGATCCCCAGACCCCAAATAAAAAGCCAGAAGCCATGACAGGCTTCTGTAATCCCAGCACTCTGATGCTGAAGGCTAGATGGGAGGCAGAGAGACAGAAGGATTTCCTGGAAGCTCGTAGGTACAGCAAGAATCCCAAGAGACAATTTCCAGTTCAAATGAGAAAGGAAGTCAGCGGACTGAACAGAAAGTTATCCTCTGACCTCTCCATGGCACTCATACACTCTTGCTTAGGACCATGCACACTAAGTACACACAGACACAAATAAACAGTAAAATTTTAAAAATGAAGTAATATACTGTGGTCATTTGCTATCCATTAGCAAAAGGGTGATATTGAGTATCCCATGGTTAGCAATTCATTTGGTGCTGAAATTATAAGAAACCTATTCTTGAAAATATTGTACCTTACAGTAGCTGAAGGTATAACACAAAATTCATTCTATAAATGAAGTTGATGTTTTTAAACAAATATTTAAATTTTTGCTCAAAAGTCAATTCCTTAATAAAATAACTGTAGTTTTGGATTTTTTTCAGTTTTTTTTTTTAATCGAGCTTTTTCATTCCTATGGAATCAAGAAATTGAAGCATTTGGCTGACCTAATTCATGAAAATGTATGGATATAAATGCAATATGTTTCATGACTTTAGGAATAGTAACTAAGTAATTTTCCAAGTAAAGAACTTCCAAGTGAATTATATTGATATTTTAATTTGGGCCCATAATGCCTGAATTTGCAGTTCAGATTTTTCTATTTTTCTATCATTTTGTGGTTCTAGAGTTTGAACCCCAGAACTTACTTATGCTAGGAAATGATTTTGCAGCATAAGTTAAAATTTATCAATATCATAATTATAATCTTTACTTGAATAATACTACAATCATCGTCCATTATTCAAGTATCTCTGCTAAAAAACACAGTTATTAATTATCAAGAAAACCTAACAAGATAGCAAATTCATTTGAAATCTTTCTGTGAGGTGCTATTAGTAGAAAAAAGTATAGAACAAATAAAACTAGATGACTAGATGACACTTGGTAGCTTATATATGTATGTATGTATGTATGCTACCAACATATATATATATACTCAGAGTATATTTTTGTGATTATACTATTTTGTTCATTTTACATTTTTGGAATTATCCCAAGTAAAATTACTTTCTTTATTAAAAGGCAGAAAACAAAATGAGTCAGGAACTATATCTGTGGGAGAAATATGTCTGTCTGGACTTAATGTCTTTTCTTTTGGTTTTCTTATGTTGTACATTGATGGGCTCAGCACTGAATCTCCCTTCAGTCCAAGAGGTTTTGAATTTGGCAATGCTGTATACAAGCAGATGTGATATTTGATCCTTGCTACACGTGTCCTTGATAACACTGTGGCTGCTAATACTGTTAGATGGGTGCAAGTTGACAGAGTTGTTAAAAATGCATTTGGCTTTAAACTATTAGTTTCTACTGACATGTAGTTCATGTAATCTTTTGTGAACTAATATGAAGTAACTTAAAAGCTTATGCACTGAGAAGGAATATATAAAATTGCAGTTTACTTCCATTACATTAATCATTTACAAATGGACATTACAGAAAGTCTTCTATGAAATACACTTTCACCTAGGAACAGTATGGATGGTGCTCTATGTGCATAGTAAACGGATGTGTTTTTTGAGGAACTATGCGGGACTATGGTAGTTTGAATCTATGTCTCTCAATAAACTTGGGTGTTATTTGAAGTTGTTTGCAGCTTTGGCCCCTAGCTGGCAGACTCCTGCTACAGGGGACAACTTACTGGGGGTGGATCTGAATTCCAGCCTAAAATATGCACAGTGAGCTCTGCTGGAGTCCATGCTTCTGTTGCTAGTTGCTTGCTTTTGGTGGTACTGGCTATGTGGTTGTGTGGAGCTGTGAAAGGGAGTCAGCTTCTTCTGCCATTACGGAACTTCCCCTGGATCTGGAAGTTTGAAATGAATCTCATTCCTCCCATAAACTGTGTCTTGTTTAGAGGGTCATCCTAGCATCACGGAGCTGACTGTGATGGGGACAGAGGTGGGGAAGCTCAGAGAGGGAACTATAGAAGAGCCCATGGGGAATGAGACCTAAAACGTGTCCAATTAATGTGTGCACAGCAAAATAGAGGCAGGTCAATTCACAGGCAAAGAAAAGACAACCAGCCTGACAGAACATGCAAATGAGTGTGGAGCCATCAGGGACAAGTCACTGAACCTGATCACTGAGGTGGATGCAGCTGACAGAAATGCTGAATGTCAGTAGAGAAATATCAGGACCCAAGAAAGCACTCCAAAGTCCCCTGTGTGGTGGATGATCCAATCAAACCCACTGAATGGAAGTTCTTGAGGGTCAGTGATTTCAGAAAAACATAAGAAAGGATCAAAGAAAGAAAGGAAGGAAGGAGGGAAAGAAGGAAGATCAATTATAAATTGTCAAATACTATACTAATAGAAGATCAAACGTTTTACCATCAGTGCTCTACAATAGTACTATATACTAAGAACTTCAAGGAGCAAAAGCTTTGAAAGTTTAGTGATTTTGATGGCCTTTGGAATGGGTTCTTTTCTTATATTTTTCTGTTTACCAGCTACTTAATAAATGCTTAATAAGTACTCACTATGTAGTACCAGGCTGGCCTTGAACTCACAGCAATTCTCCTTACCTCTGATTCCTGAGAGCTGGGATTAAAGCCGTGTACCACCATGCCTGGCTAATAGGTACTTATGAATGTTACTCACATTAACATAGGAAGGGAGGAGTACAGACAAATACATTAAGAATTGTATATGCACCTGTAAATGTTGAGTACTTATTTAATGTGACCATCTATTCTGAAGTAGACAAAACTCATACAAGAATGCTTGTTAGCTTGGATAGTTCCTCCTGCAAAACAATGTCCTTTACTTCTATATAAGGTCTTGGTAATAGACAGAATTTAATTTTTGGAAATACATATTTTATATGTAGAAATAACCATGATGATAATTAAAATCATATGTAGATAAAACAAAATGAAGAACTAACAGCTTCATAATGGTGAGTATGATATAAAAGAAGAGTTCTCTCTCCAACAAAAGGAAAGCAGGAATTAGAAATTGAGTATCTTTTGTTCATCCAGAAAACATGGAACCTTACCTTGTTATGTTGATACAAACTTGTTTCTTTATAATTCCACTAGTGTTGCAATTTTAATAATTGTATGATGGATGAATGAATATGACTATCAAATCTCACTCCCTATATTATTAAATAACTCACTTTCCAAAAATGTAATAAAAACAATCAATCATGAACCATTCTAAATGAGTTGTGAAATGAAATCTTATTTTTTAAATCTTTTTAGTCTTAATTTTTATTCTAAATAATGTTTGCATGTTTATCACATAAGTGTTTTTGAATGTTATTTGCCTAAAATTTCTGAACGCAGGATAAAAAGTTATAATATAAAACTTTTCCACTGTCTGACAACATATATTGAAGCACATGGTCATTATTCTGTGGGCAATTATGTGTTAGAGACAAGTACCACAGTTTGAAGTAGATTGGTCTGGATTTTATTATCATATTGAGCAGTGGTTAACTTTTAGTCGACCACTCTATTTTAAAATGCCCAATCCAATTTCAAAGGCCTGGTAATGTAGTGATTTCAAGATTCTTTAAAAATATTTTATTTAGTTTGGAGAGATGGTTTAGTGGTTAAGGCACTTTGCCTGCAAGGCCAAAGGATCCACATTCAATTCCCCAGACCCACATAAGCCAGATGCACAAGGTGGCACATGTGTTTGGAACTCATTTGCAGTTGCTAGAGGCCCTGTCATGCCCATTCTCTCTCTTTCTCTCTATCTCTGTCTGTCTCTTTCTTTCTCTTTCAAATAAGTAAATGAAAATAAAATATTTTAAAATGTAAAAAATATTTTATTTATTATTTAGTTGAGAGATAGAAGGAGGGAGGGAGAGAGAAAGAGAGAGAGAGAGAGTATGTGTGAGTGAGTGAGTTTGGGTACACCAGAGCCTCTTGCCACTGCAAACAAACTCACACTTTGTAAATCTGGTTTTACATGGGAACTAAGCAATCAAACCTGGGTCATCAGGTTGTGCAAGTGCTGCAGTCAGGTTCTCCTTGCTGGCAGAAATCACCTGACCAAGAGCAGCTTGTGGGGAATAAAAAAGGTTTATTTTTGCTTACAGACTTGAGGTGAAGCTCCATGATAGCAGGGGAAAACAACAGCATGAGCAGAGGGTGGACATCACCTCCTGACCAGCATCAGCAAAGAACATCAGTAGGAGAGTGTGCCAAACACTGGCAAGGGGAAACTGGCTATAATACCCACAAGCCTGCCCTCAACAATACACTGCCTCCAGGAATGGTGGTGCTTGCCTTTAATCCCAGCATTTGGGAGGCAAAGGTAGGAGGATCACCGTAAATTCGAGGCCACTCTGAGATTACATAGTGAATTCTAGGTCACCCTGAGCCAGAGTGAGACCCTACCTTGAAAAAAAAATATCTCAGGAATCCACTGCAACTTCCTAAATTACTTTATTTCTTAAGAATAATTCTGTCAGGGCTGGAGAGATTGCTTAGTGGTTAAGCGCTTGCCTGTGAAGCCTAAGGACCCCGGTTCGAGCCTCATTCCCCAGGACCCACGTTGGCCAGATGCACAAGGGGGCACATGCGTCTGGAGTTCATTTGCAGTGGCTGGAAGCCCTGGCGTGCCCATTCTCTCTCTCTTCCTCTCTCTCTCTCTCTCTCCCTCTCTCTCACTCTCACTCTCAAATAAATAAATAAAAGATAAAACAAAAACAAAAAAAATTAAAAAAAGAATAATTCTGTCAGAAACAATGTTGATTGTGTATGCACACTATGTGAGCCCACATAATCCAATGTGTACACACACACCGCATACATATGCAAATAAAGCAATGCCTATGTTGTTTTTTTTTTCTTTTGTATATGTTCCTCTTTAAATTATTATAGTTCTGAAACTGTTCTTCATGGTAACTCATTTCATTTTTTCCTAAAGAGCCTGGAAAAGCTACTGAATCCAAACAAGGAACTACAAAAGTTGCAGCACAAGGTAAGCAATAAAACAAACAAAAAAACAACTGCATATTTTCCTCTTAATTCCATATTGTTTTATTGACAAAAAGCCAAAGCTGTTTATTGCAGAAGATTGCCACCTGCTGGATTGTTATAAAAACATATTGTTGGATGAAGTTACCTATTACATGTATTTACTCTGCCACTGTAGCAAGTACTATCAAAAGTGACACCAATTCTGTAGATAAACAGCTTAAGGAACTAATAATTAGTATCATGTTCCAAGTTTCAAACATTGAGCATTTAGACATATTTCTATAGTATTTACCATAAAATTTCCAATGTTTTGTTTATGTCCTGTGGTTTATATTCCACTAGAAGAATACATTGGGATGTTACTAAATGAACATTACTTCCTAAATGCAACCCTTCAAAAATTTGGTTCTGTATAAGACTAGAAAATACATCACTCTAACTTTTTTGTATCACTTACTAATATATATGCAGCATCAAAAATGTTATATTTTAAAACCAGGAGAAGTAAGTTGAAGAAATAAGAGAAGAGATGGCAGTCGTGGGCCCTTGTCACTTATGAAAATCTCAGATGGCACAGGAAGGAACTAGGAGGTAAAATTCTCATTGGAGAGGATCTTCATTTCCTCTTCTGTGCTAGATTGTGCACCATCAAGCAATAAAAGAGATGCATTTAGACTGTAGCATGATTGTTTCAGGGTAGAAGGTCCTTATTGCAGACTGATTAGCATATGATGTGACATGATATGTGAGGGAATTTATTGCATCTGACCAAAATGTTATTTATGAGCAATATATGCTAGAATGGTTGAGAACTATGAAGCCGGTTTAAGTTTTCATGTTGATTATCAGTTCAATAAAACTATTTCTTCTGTATGAAACTTTTGATATGGAATGTGACAAATATTGATGGAGAAGAAAAATTGAGTGAATATGCAAACCAGAGTAAATTTCTCAAGCAAATGACTCCTGGATAAAAGAATCATTGATGTGTGTGTGTGTGTGTGTGTGTGTGTGTGTGTGTGTGTGTGAGAGAGAGAGAGAGAGAGAGAGAGAGAGAGAATAAGTATGTATGCCTTTTGCTCATACAATGCAAACACTTTAAAGGCCTTTTCTGCTTTGATAACACTAGTGAAGACTGTGGACAGATGTAGAAGTATTACTTAGGGCAGGGATTAATTTTACTTAGGCTTGATATTAAAAGAGTTTAAGAGGAAGAAACTGAAGGGATATATGGAAATTTATTTAACTTCTAGTCAAGGGTATGGGCTCTACATTTGTACATTAAAACCATATGGGGCAAGTCAGCTTAGACATTTATTCTTGGAGTAAAGGATTTCTTGCTGAATAAAAAGTATCCTGGAGTCTCTACGTCTTGTTGAGCGTATCATGGTCAGGGAAGTAGAGGGAAATGCTGATGAGCACACTGGTCAAGATGATATTGTGATGCTGCTGAGAGGGCTCCCTAAACAGGGGCTCAGAAAAGCAAGAATCAGGTAATGGCACTGCAAACCTCCATAGGTCTTTCATACAATATGCACATAATTATACCACGTAATAAATACCTAATATTTACAAGTATTCCATGTGAAGACAAAACTTAACACATTGGTAGTAAAACTTAACATAGTTGACAGATGCTTGAGGTGACCAAAGTGTCTGACATAAAAATCACTATACTTGCCATAGACATGGAGATGTCAAACACGGAATTGTAGAGACTAAATGCTGTATGATATAAGACCAGGCCACTTTTAGTAAATGCTGAGACTTAAGGATAAAGAATATATATGAGTTTAGGCAATGAGTAGGATTTGGACTGTTGGAGAGAAAACATTGTCAGTGGAAAGATTGCTTAATTAAATATAAAAAATGAGCCATAGCTCTGAAAGGTCTTGTTGTTACTAAGACATGAGAGAATGACCACAACTAGGATAATTGCAATAGTATAATAGAAAACATGAAAATATGATAATCATTTTGAAATAATATTTGATGGGTTGTATAAAGGAAAGATTTAAAACAATGTTGAAATTTTGGGCCTGAATAAAATGAATTATGATCATTATTATAAATAATAAGTCCCTGAAGTTGGAACTAGCAGAAAAGAAAAAGATTCGCTTTTTTGGTGTAACTTAATGTTGACCAGTGATCAATCTAAGTGGTGATTCTTTGGTCAACAATTAAAATTTAGGTAGGAGAGCAATCACATTTCATAGTTTCATTAGTTGCTTTATTCATAACTGTGACTTAATATCAAGGAGGAAACAACTAAAGGAAAGATTGTCATGGCTTAAAGTTTCAAGGAATGGTGGCAGAATTAGAAGGCCAGCAGGTCACACTGGAGCAAGGATCAAGAAACAGAGAGCACACAGGAAGTGAGGCAGGCCTAAAACCTCAATCCCTGGCCCCACTGACCCACTTCTTCCACCAAGGCTCCACCTGTTAAAGGTTCTACATCCTTTCTAGATAGGGACCAAGTGTTCAAAATGCATGAGCCTGTGGGTAACATCTTACATTCAAATGACAAAAATATGCATTACATAGTAAATTATGTTGAATAAGTGAAATGTGACCCTCAGTAAGGAAACAGATAATAAGAATCTTTTAAAACCATTTCACTATTGTGACTTGGGGATATCTGTTGAAATTAAAATACTTGAGGGAATGTTAAAGCCATAACAGAAATCAAGTTAAAAGTTCAGTAGAGTGTTCAAAACTGACAGACATCTTTATCACGGCATGCAAAGCTCAGGGACCATTGTGGAAGAGGTGGCAGAAAGAATGGAAGAGCCAAAGGATGGATAGGAGTGCTTTGGAATGCTGTCTTTTGGATACAAAGTGGACATTGACTGACACTATCTGCCCACGAGCTGCATAATAGAAGGGGAAATTATGATATCAAAGAAGGGGTTCAGTGGAAGGATGCAAAAGAGGGTTGTGATAAGCATACATTGCAGTGTCAATTAAAAGTTTTTTAAAAACCCTCAGCTTAAAAGATGTTATTTGTGCCATGCATCAATATATCTCCATGATTTTATTCTGTATTCATAAAGCAAATATTAAAAGTGTCCCATATTCTGATTAAAGAAAATAAAATGAAAATAAAAGTTAAAATTGTAAAAATAAGTAATTCTAGCCTCACTGGAATGTAAAATTTAGAGCCCAGGTATCATTCCTATGTTTATTCAGTAACTTCATGAACTATCCAAGCAAATAATCCAGCTGAGTAGATGAGAACCAGGCCAGCAGAAGTAAGGGTCAGAAGGGCCCGTGTAACACAGGCATAGACTATTCTGGAAACAAATGGACTCTAACACTAGGTTTCGATTAGTTTCTGAGCATGGAGCCTAGCTTAACAGATCACCTGACCTTTCAGAGGGCAAGAAATAAAGCCATCCATCTTCTAAGGATCCAGGGAAACACAAGAAGGAAGTATGCTAGGAAAAGTCCTAACTCGTTCCCTGAACACTTTTCCATTGTCACCTTCAGCTGAAGCTGAACCTGTCCCAGAGCCAGAAAGGGACAGCGAAGAATGTTCACATAGGCCCCGTGTACCCTCAGGCAGCGATGGTGCTCTTCCTGGACTGTTTTAGAAAGGATGGGGTTGATCTAGCTACAAACGATTTTGAAAATTCTTGAGGGAATATGAGTTTCAGAGACTTTTCTCTATGAAATTCACAGCAAAAAATGATCTTCTAGGGATGGAGAGAGGAACTAGGTTTGATTCTCCAGGTCCCATGCAAGCCAGATGCACAAAGTGGCACATGAGTCTGGAGATCATTTGCATTGGCTAGAGGCCCTGAAGCACCCATTCTCTCTCTCTCTCTCTCTCTCTCTCTCTCTCTCTCTCTCTCTCTCTCCTCTCTCTCTCTCTATTCCAAAAATTAATAAGTTTTTTTTTGAAAAAATTTAAGTTTACAAAAGTGATCTTCCAAACGCACTTGCATTCTCAGCCCACCCTCCAGCACTGGTCAAGGGTTTAGTTGCTTTGCTTTTTAGATGTGGTCTCCTTAGTCATTTATCTTGAATATTTTCTTTGGAAACAGTGACTCATTCTTTGTCCAAACTATAGTAGACTCATGCTTTAAGCCCAGGGTTACTTTGAACTTAAAGCAATCCTCTTGCCTCAGCCTCCTAAATGATGGAATTACAGGCATGGACCACTATATCCAGCTTTGGAACTAGGTTGATTTTTTTATAAGAAAATTTAGTATTTTAGGTCATTTAGGTATTGTGTATGATGTTGCCAAGGACCTTGAAATAGCCCACTGTTTTATTTGTAATTGTCTATTGTTTGATCTGGCATTTTTTGCTAAACTTCAGGAAACATTGTGAGATAGAAGAAAAACAAGTACAGCCATCCCTTTCTAACACTTGAGAAGAAGTCATTTCACTTCCTGCCTTTATTGTATAATTGTAGACAAAATTGTGAATTATATTACCAAAATGTGTAATTGCTTGTTACTTTTGAAAGTAATACAGATTTTTTTAAAGGAAACACGTACAAAGTGAAAAACTGACAATAACCATGTCTATAGAGTTAAAGTCATAGGAGTTGCTAAAATAGTATCTTACTGATTTTGAATCTACTGGGTACTATATATATCATTAAGCTAAATTTATTATTAGTATTCGATAATATCTTCACTGCCATCATCATTGTATTATTGCAATAAATACAATTTTAACTTAAAAATCATAAACAAATCATTTTATATTTTATATATCAGTTTAAACAACATTTAAAGAAAAAAGGTCAAAAAGTAAATTGAATTTGGATACAATTCAGTTTTTTTTTAAGTTTACTTATTTTATTTATCTGAGAGTGAGGCAGACAGAGTGAGAAAGAATGGGCGCACCAGGGGTTCTAGCCACTGTAAATAAATGCTTACAGGGGTCCTGGGGAATCAAACCTGGGTCTTTTGGCTTTGCAGGCAAGTGCCATAACCACTAAGCAGTCTCTCCAGCCCTAAATTCAGTTTTTTACTACAAAAGGTAGTATATTATGAGCATTTAAAAATAGTATATAATCAACTGAAATATATGATACTGCCTTTCTGTCATTTGTCACTCTCTCTTAGCTGTATATATAATACTTTATTTTTTAAGATATAAAAATAGTACATTGTTAATTTTTATTTAATGCATACACTATAACTTATTACTATGTTGCATACTGGAGATTATTTAAGTTTTAAATGAATAAAATACAATAAATATTTTCTTTTTACAAAGGGAACACAAGTGGATCTTAAATTTGGTAGGAAAGGAAGAAGAAACTGTCTTGATAGAATTGGCGAGAAAAGCCATAGAAATATAGTTTGCTGAAGGCTTCATAGCTAACAATGGGAAGTCTGGGGTTTTAGTCTAGATCTGCTTGATTCCAAAGTCATCACACAGTTAGCTAAGATAAATTCAGATTTTCCTGTGGAACGTATAAAGTAGAGATGTCTGTGTTCAAACTGAACCAAAAGGGAACATTCTTTTTTGTTGTTGGATTTTTTTTTTTTTTTGGAACCCAATTCTGCTCTTATTTCTTATTCACTGGGTCAACATTTGCAAGTCATGTTAATGTCTGAGACTCTTTCTTTTTAAAGACTCAGTGAGTTCATGTTCCTGAATGCTCATTGGCAAATGCAGCATTGCAGAGCACATATCTATCATAGTCATGAATGTTGTCTGTAATGTGTTTCCAGCCTTCTCAGTTAAATGGCATCAGGGTGTGATGCATGCACAATTTCAGATGTAGTAATTGGCTTAACACTTCTCTTAATTCAATTTGGCACCTGACTCATATCTGAATGAAAACAAGTGCATTTTTGTGGGTAATCAACCCTTCCCACTGATGGCTTCACCTGAATGAGCCAGGGGACAGCCATAAACTACACTTTACTTCCAGAATTAAGTTTAGATTCACAGGAGATGAAGGCCATGACAAAGGAAGAAAGAATTCAGAAGTGATGCAAGTGGTTATGATCTTCTATTCTGTGAACGATAAGGCATAGTTTTATAAGAAAGAAGATGGAATATTCATTCTACCTTTTTAAAATTCTATATTTAGTTTATTATTATTGAAATTCATATTTAGACTTTACACAGGAATGTCCTTCAAGAGCTAGGTATAGAAATTTTTAGACTATAATTTGCATTTTTGGTAAATACATAGTTTATGTTATATGACCTTGTAAGGGTAATTGTGATTTTTTCTGAAATAATTAGAAACCCAGTATAAAATAATATAAAACTCCAGGAGCCATGTATGATGGCATCCAAGAATTTGAGAGGCAGAGTAAGGAGAATTGCTGTGAGTTCAAGGACAATCTGAAAATACACAGTGAATTCCAGGTCAGCGTGGGTTAAAGCGAGACCCTACCTTAAAACACATACTATGAATTTATATGAAATATATACTCATAAAATTGACTTCCTGTCCTTGTAACTCAATAGATATTATTCTGCTTTTGTATGACCTCATTTTTCACTTACAATTATATTTTTGCAGATTTGGATGGGTTAATTGTGCATAGATGAGCACTGAATTTATAAGTACATGGAAGACAGTTTCATGTTTAAGCAGTATTCTAAGAAATGGTTGCCTAATATGCTTTAATATTATTTTCCTTTCATTATTTCAGCAGCAGCTAAAAAGGATGAAAAGAAGGAAGGTATGTTTTATGTGAAATCCCATTGTGCTTTTTATTAGAACAATTTACCAATATGAACAGTTGGTTTGACTGTTCTCTTGACATGTTCTCAGCAGACCATTGGATCTATTATGTGCATGCATTTTACACATTAGTGTGCCTTTTCTCTTTCACCTTACAGAAAAGGATGAACTACTTTAAAAATATTTGGAGAAGCCTTTCTTGAGATAGAAAGGATAAAGCATAGTTTATCTAAACCCCAGCCCTCCTGCTGTTGGAAAATTCACCAACTTTCAAAAGTTTATATAACATAGACCTCATTCTCACATATTCGTCCTTATTTCTTGGTACACGTACAAGCTGATGCTATACTTTGCTATACTAAGCTGCTAATAAGTTATACTTCATACCCTACCCTTCATTTCTCTGTTTTAGGATGGTATGATATGGAGCAAAATAAATCTTCTTAAGTAAAATTTATACTGTATGGGGTCTTATAGCCAAGAAAGATGTATTCAAGACCATTCAGATCAAGTCTATTCACAGAAGGGAAAGATTAAACTCAGTTTTATTGAAGTCACAAGCCTAGAGGATTCTATAAGTTTGTGTGAGCCAACAGAAAATACTGGAAGATATTGAGCTGAGGATAATGAGTGTGATCAGGCCAAAATTATCTTTAAAAATATTTATTAATGTAACATTCCTACTTAAAGGGATTAGTAACTAGGGGTGCTATCTGTTTTTGGTGATTATATTCCAAAATGTTCACTCTCAGATCCTCACGCAATACATTTCTAGGTTGTAGAAGGTATATTTCTCAAAGGCGCAGAAAAGATATTTACAGTTGGAAAGTTGCTAGAGCAAAATCTCTAAGAAACCAGAGAACAGAAGATTAGAAATCTGTCCGTAGGTGGTGGAGTGTAAGGGAAGTTGGGGCTTTCCAGGGCCCACGATCCTGCAGAGATTTCCAGCTCCCACTCTCACAGCCCTTGCACAGCTCTCCACGGGTGCCAGTTAATCTAGACTGATTTTGTTGGTAAAATAGTATGCAGATGCAAGAAAACACTTCTAATGCTGAAATGACAACTATATTCCAATTAGTATTCATGTGATAACAATATAAGAAAACAACACTTATATTTTATATTCAATTTCATTAGAATGTTTAAACACAAATATAAATACTTGAGAGTTGTATCTGCTTCAGGTAAATAGGAAACTAAGAGTTACTACACTTGAGATAGGGGAGAACATAGTTATTATTTCTTTAGAGGAAGAAAACCATGGTCTGATAATAAAAAAGCTAGAACAAATTAATATGTTTCTATCAAGAGAAAAATAGTGATACTAACCACCCCCATATACAGTGGATCATTTGAAATTTTGAAAAACCTATTCCAAATATTGCAGATTAGATTTAGAAAATATCTCAAGCCAGGTGTGGTGGCACACGTCTTTAATCCCAGCATGCAGGAGGCAGAGATAGGAGGATCGCCGTGAGTTCAAAGCCACCCTGAGACTACATAGTAAATTCCAGGTCAGCCTGGAGTAGAGCGAGACCCTCCCTTGAAAAACAAAAACAAAAGCAAAAACAAAAAAATAAATGATGGAATGAAAGCCAATTGACAAAAAAAAGGACCAACAGACATCATATAGAATAATTGTGAGACGAGGAAGTGTAGCTTCAGCCTCAGTTTTCCTCTTACATCCTGACATTCAGTCCTCCATACATCTCAGTTTGATTACTCTCTCGTTTAGTTCTTCCTAAGGTAACTAAAAAGGTAATCACATTAGCAGTCTTGAATCCTTTAGTGGTGACCATACATTGCCATTTGTGACCTCATGTTGTTTCTACTAACATCTTGTGTCAACTAGAGCAATAACTTCAGAAATCAGATATTTTAAAAGATTACCAATGGCGTAACAGAGACCCTGACACTGTTCCCATGTTTCATTGAGGACAAAAAGTAGTTTCATAAAAAAATACAATCTCCTTATGCTCATTATGATGCGACTATTACTGTTGGTAATAGATAAGTATTGCTGACATTTTTTCTAAGGTTTAAATTTTTAAGTTTTTTAAGTTAAATAGAACCATAAATTAAAGCTGTTTGGGTTCTTTGATTATTGTTAAAAATTTAATGGAGTCCCAGAGATATCTGAGAATATTTAATAGAAATATTTTTTTCTGACTATAATATTGACTCTCCAAAATATTCAACTGTTTTCTTTAAAACTTTTTCTATAATTATGTGTTTAAAATATTGAGTGACTCCATTATGGCTACAGAATAAACTTCACTGGCTTTCATTTGCAATGAAAAGATGAATGTAAAAAAAAAAAAAAGATGAATGTTCTTGTATTGGTTTCCTGACCACATCAAATAAAGCTGGAGCTAAGACTTGAATAATTCTGGAAGTAAGGATGTTAGAAGTAGTTTTGAGAATGAGACAATGCATTACTCTCATGGACATAATAAGCAAGCATATTTGAAAATGCCAGTGCTCTACGGTCCTCATTCTACAATAAAATAAGTTAGACCAGAAAATAATGGAAAACACAAAGTCTTTTTCTACGAATACAGTTCTAGACTAGGGCCATATGAATCTGCAAGTTAAAACTGCAATCCAATGCAGGAGAAGCCAAGACTGTTTTCACAGCTTCCCTGGGAAGACAGGAAGGCGATGGGGTGGAGGGAGGTGGTACCGTACCAGGTCCTTGCACATGTCCCGTGATGCTTCATTTTGGAAGGAATACAAAACATTCTGCTCATTCAAATTAGTGCAGGGCAGGGCTGGGAAGATGGCTTAACAGTTGAGACACTTGCCAGCAAAGTAAAAGGACCCAGGTTCAATTCCCCGGGACCCACATAAGCCAGATGCACATGGCACATGCATCTGCAGTTGGTTTGCAGTGGATGGAGGCCCTGGCATGCCCATTCTCTCTCAGTCCTATCTCTCTCTCTCTGTCTCTGTCTCAAATAAACAAACAAATAAAATATTTTAAAAATTAGTGCAGGGCAAACCTTTATGCGCCTAGAGTGTGTCATGTTTTGCAGGCACTGTGGTGGTGTTACTTATGCTGTGACTCACATTCTTCCTCTTCCAGCTTCGTCTATCCAAATCTGCACACAAATATGCTTTCTTGCCTCTGTTCTTGCTGTTATCTGAGCAGAGTACACTTTTCTTTTTCTTCCATCAATGCGCAATGTTTTAAGGGTTTAAGGTAAATTCTATTTCCTTTAAGAAGACAAACCCTTAAAATTAACCATATGTTCTCTCATGTACTATCGGAATTTACTGGCATTACTCTACTAGTACAAATCTCTTATGACATTATACACCATGTTATTTCTATTCATTTTTCTTTTATTCTAATTGATTTAAGTTTTGTGGCTAAAATGAACATATCCAATTTGCTTTTGTCCTTTATAAGAAATAATATGAATTCTTAATTTGCGCACTGCTCAACAAATACATATATTGTGACTAAATCAGTAACACCTAAGACTTTTACATACAGTGTGCACAGGGAGATCATGTAAGCAAGTACCCACTTCTTACATCACATGGCGGGCAAGGAAGGGTGCTGATGGTGTGGATGGTTACAAGCTGCTGCTGACTGGAAGTCACGTGGTTGTTTACTTTTTTGTGCCTGAGAAGTCATAGCCCACTACAAACTGGCTTGTCTGAAGTATGTGTCACCAGAATAGCAAATCTACATAGATCCCATCCATTTAAAATTAGATTAATTTATGCATCACTGAGGCAAAAATTTTAAGTGTTATTACTTTTTCTGTGAAAGAGAGAACTCCATCCTATACTTGCCTCATGAGGTTTGCTGTTTATCACAACTAGTACAAGTACAGTGAATATGTGGGTGATTTCTCCCCATGGCCACCACATCAGAACGAAGATCTATACATGAATCTGTGAAAAATACCACAACATGCCTGATAACTGAAGAAAGCTGCCAATCAGGCAGTTTTGCCCCAATAAAAAGATGCCCACTTCATTTACCAAAGAGTTAATTTTTCTCTTTGCTATATTAGTATTCATATGTTTCTGACATCAGCACAAATATAATAGACTATATCAAATGCTTTGCTGGAGATGAATGAGGGATGGAGTGAACAGATTATGAGCACATCAGTTCTTTTAAATCAAAAGACTGTGTTCTCAATGTTCTTAAGATGATTGTCAACCAGATTACAGGCAGATGGTTTTAGAGAAGGATGTTCACTGAGAAATTCTGTACGTATTTTAAGCTACTTTAGCAAGCAGTGATGAGAGAGTTTAATGGTGTGAATATTAATGACTAGTAATTTCTCCTCAGGATCAGTATGCCATCTTTCATTCCAAACACATATTTATCAGTTTCTCTGATTCTGTATTTTACTATTCTCTTGAGCTATTGTCTATGAAGCAAATGATAATTTTATGATGATATTTAAGTAAAATTTTACTAAAACAACCAATGTAAAGCAAATGTAAAAAAAAAAAACTTGGGGCTGGAGAGATTGCTTACTGGTTAAGGCCTACGAAGCCTAAGGAGCCAGGTTCAATTCTCCAAGTCCCATGTAAGCCAGATACACAGGGGAAGCATGTGTCTGGAATTCATTTTTAGTGGCTAGAAGCCTTGGTGCTCCCATTCTCCCTCTCTGTCTCTGTGTGTGTGTGTGTCTGTCTCAAATAAAGTAAATAAAAATAAAAAAACAATTTTTTTAGAGTCCTGCTTAAGGAACTGGAGACATGGATAAAGTATTGCTGTGCAAGTATGAAAACCTGAGTTGTGATCTCTAACATCAGTGTAAGAGTGCAAGATATAGTGGTGCACACCTCTAATACCAATGTTGGGAAGACAGAGACAAGAGGATCCCCAGGAATTGCAGGACCACTAGTCTAGCTGAATTGGTGAGCGCTAGGTTCAGAGAGAGACTCAATCTCCTGCTACAAATTGAGGTCAAGATTGAGTAGGATGCCAGACATTGACCTCTGACCTCCACATGTATATACTTACAAACACACACATGCACACACCGTATATGTAAAAAATATATCCCCCAAAATATCTGCTTGGCTAAATTATGGTATGTCATTTTAAATATGTTTATTTTATGAAATATTTAATTTATCTCAGTTGGGCTGTAGTTCATACTATGCTTCATTCTGTCATTAGAATAATTAATATCTAATCCAGTACATGATTCATATGTATTATTAGGGAGGAGGAAGGCAGATTGAAAATAAGTCATTTCATAGCCACACATACTATATTTAACTTCTCATTTCTCCCACATTTCGGCACATAGTTATTGAGATAATATATTCAAGATTGTGAGTTAATTTGCAGGGCATCATTATATTGACTGTGCACTTTCATATCATGAGAATACAAAAGAAGTTCTTCAATCATCATCCTCCCTCCTATTGAGCGAGTCTATTTAATAACTCCATTATATAGAGATGTAAACATGATACCATGGGAAATGTATCCATGTATCCATTTTTGAGTTTGCATTTTTCTCATTGGCTAGCACAGGCTATCTTTTTTGTTTTATCTTTTTTGGTAAATACTGCATGAGACCATGTCACTGTTTCCTGAGGACACAAGTGTACTGCCATCTGGTAATGCATCAGGTCTGTTACTCATTGTATAGGAATGACAATGGCAGCCCCACATGACGAGCCACATGCTTCTCACCAGGGCTCCAGGTTCTAAGCCATGTCATTGGGGGACAGGGAGGCATTTATCTAAATTGTGTCAAATTCCAATTCAGAGTACAACTTTGATTTTCATTTCAGTGAAGAAGAATTTTCAAAATTAAGCTACAGGCAAAATAAATAAGAAAGACGATAAGAATGCAATACTTAAGAAAAAAATGTAAAATAAAGCACCTGACATTCCAAATTTATGGAATTACAAAACTTCTTCTGTATATTTTTAAATGATAACAGAAGTCTTATGGCATAAGTAATGGAAAATAATAAACTTCTCAAATCTAGACTGAGTACTTCTCTATTAATATAAAAGTAGCTACTGACGACTGAATACACATTTCTTCACAGCAATTATAATGTGCTGGGAAGTAGCACACAAACAATACCAACTTATTTACATTCCACACAGTTAAAATAACTGTACATGTGCACTGGAAGTGTGCTGAGTATTCAAAGATTTGGCAAATGAGTCCAGCTGGCCAAAGTTAGACTGAACAGATGAAGAAACTAGAAACTCATTTCACGGACTCTAACCCTTCTTTGGAAAGACACCATATATTTTTTGTTTTGACTCTCTATTAAAAAGTCACTACCTAGAAGAGGCACAATAAATTCTCAATGCAAGTTAAATGCAACTATATCCTTGTTTGCATGTCTATATTCTATAATTACAAAGACTACCTCCTGAGGCTGAGGAGATGGCTCAGTAAGAACACTTAATGTGTGAGCCTGGGGGCTTGAGTTTGATCCTATTCACCAATGTAAAAAGCCGGACATGGCCACGAATGTCTTTCACCCTGGTGCCAAGAAGACAGAGACAGGACAATCACTTAGGCTTTCTGATCAGCCATTCTGACCAAAAAAACAAAATATCAGAGAGACAATTTTAGATAAATAAGGTGAGCCAGGTGTGGTGGCACACACCTTTAATCCCAATGTGAGTTTGAGGCTGGCCTGAGACTGCATAGTGAATTCCAGGTCAGCCTGGGCTACATAGAGACTCTACCTCAAAAAACCAAGGGAGAGAGGAGCAAGTGAAAAGTAAGGTGAAAGGATTACAGAGGTGGGCACATGACTTCCTCCTCTGGCCTGGCCCATGTGTGTATGGGGCATGCACATCTGCATACACAGTACATATACAGATATGCACCACACATACCACACCATCTATACTAGACCCCAAAAGTTATTCAAAAAAGCTCTACCCAGCCAGGCATGGTGACACTCGCCTTTAATCCCAGCACTTGGGAAGGCAAGGTAGGAGGATCACCATGAATTCGAGGCCACCCTAAGACTATAGAGAGAATTCCAGGTCAGCTTGGGCTAAAATGAGACCCAAGCTTGAAAATCAAAAACAAAAAATAAAAAATAAAAAAGCTAAACCTTACAATAATACTCAAAGTATCTCAATAACTTACCCTATTTTGTTGAAAATTATGTCAATTTTTATGAAAACTTTAATAGGAGCTACTCACTTAGATTTACCTTACCTGTTTTATCAATAACATATTTTCATTTCAGATTCCAAGAAAATGAAAAAAGGAGTAGAAGGTACAAAAGGTATTTTATTTTCTTTCACTTGATAAGCACTTAAATGGCATTTATTTCTAAAGATTAACCTAGTATTTAAAAAGCACCAGTATATGGGATAGAGAAGAGAGAGTAAAGGTGAGAGGGGTGGGAGAGAGAATGAGAGTATATAGAAAGAGGATCTATTTTGATAAAATTGCCTTGAGAAATATTTGGAAGTGATGCAATGATAAAAAATTAAGTCTTTAAGTCAGTAGTAACACACTTGCCTACCATGTGAGATACCCTTATTTCAATCCCTAGCACCAAAATAATAATAATAATCATAATCATAATAATAATAATAATACAGAAAAGAAATACGATATATATTTACCTTTCCTGTACATTTTCAATTGTTTTAAGGTAATGTTTGCTATATAAGAAAGTGGGCTGTAGAGATGGCGAAAGTGATCAATATCTCATAAACAATTATTAATTCAACTAATTTTGAAAATATGAGTATCAGTTAGAAAATTAAATGTTCCTTCTCTGTCCTGCCTGGAATCATAACCTGCTTGGCCAGTTGACCCTTTGTCTTCGGGACTTACATGTGTACACCACACTTATTAAAATGTATTTATTTAAGGCAACTTAAGGTAAATAACTTAAAATTGCTGCTTCATATAATTCTAACTCTATGCATTTTTTCATTATGCTTTTCAATCAAATTAGAGTTCCAAAAAAAAAATTAGAGTACCATCTTTAATCATTGGTGGCACCTCAGCCAGACCCCTTGTGAAATTCAAAGGGAAACGATAGGGAGGAGGAAGGACAGCAGTGCAATCTGACCAGCATGTTTGTGCCACTTCTTTAAAGTATTTAGGAACAACTCTCTACTTTTCTTTCTACAGAACAGCCCACAGGAAAAAGTAAGGAAATGCATGCCAAGTCTGTTTGTAGACTCTTTGCCTTGCTACTATTACTGGCCTTCTGGTGTTTGTTTATACCTCCAATTTTATGTTTCCATTTTCTAGCTTTATGTATGTGGGCTCTTTTTGTTTGTTTGTTTGTTTGTGGTTTGGACAGTAAAGTATGTGAGGAGTCCAGAGCAACTTGTAAAGCATAGCACATTTCATTAGACCTACTTATCTGACTCATGCAAATATCTATATGTTAGTGCATTGCATTAAACAAAGTGGTCAAATATTTATGTAAATTAAGTCTGTGTGATCTGGTCAGTTCTCAATCCTTAAACAATATTCACTAGTTGTCCTATTATCTTTCTTCTTGTAACCCACAATTATTTTGCTATGTCCACTACGTATATGACATTTCATCTATGGTATAAATTTCTCCCTATAGGCATTAAGAGTCCTGTGTGATAACATTTTGGAGACCCCTCTCTTAGGATTATCCACCATTCATTATTTGACACATGATTAAAGCTATTTGATTTTTTAAATAAAACTCTATATCTCAATGTAGTGTAATTTGTAAATATATACATTCCTCAGAAGATTGTAAAATACACTTAACAAATAAAAACTCAACACAATTTAATAATTCTCAATTAGCCATTAAAATTCGAGAGGCAGGTGTAGGAGCTCGAGGCCACCCTGAGACTACATAGTTAATTTCAGGTCAGCCTGGACCAGAGTGAGACCCTACCTGAAAAAAAACAAAGCAAAACAAAAACAAACAAACAAAAAACAACTTAGCACATTTCCAGGAATACTAAGGTACTAAAATCCAAGTGATACCAAAAAAAAATACCTCTCCTTTAAACTGTACATCAATTTAAGACATGTTTATGCATGTTCAGGCCCTACTAAAAGTTAGGATATTGCAACATTTTGTCATAAAAAATGTTCTAAAATTTCCCGTGGAAGAATGGTGAAATTATGCCTCAACTCGGCCAGAGGGAGCAATTTATCTATAGGGAAGCGTGTGTTTGTCCAGCCCCGGATTGATGAGCGCGCACAGCATCTGAGACCTGGCACGGGGGACACGTCCTACTCCATAAACCACTGAACCAGCAGGCAAAGGGAGGCAAGTGGAGATTTGAAAAATGCTATTAAATATTATATATAACCTTAAGGCCCTTGCTTTATTGCAGTTTATATGATTTAAAAGTTCTTGCAGACACATTGCAACTCCTTGAAAATCTTCAGGGCATTGATATGTTTAATAAATAAACATGCCTTCTTAGGTACTCATTTACAACCCAACTGCTTCTCCCTTGAGAACATCTTGAATTGTGACTTGGGCAGGAATTAGGAGAACAAATCATTTTCTTCAAGTAGTTATTAATTCTTTTCAAATTAACTTGCTTGTCCTGCCTTGTCAACTAGACATATTGTTTACTCCTGTTGTGTCTTTGAATTCACTTGATTTGAAATTTTCATCCTCAAGATTGCTGTACTCAATTGAATACTATCCTTGCATTTTGATTTTAGTTATATAGTTATCATGGCTAATACATTTTTTTCAGTTTAAAAATAAATTATTGTAAGGAAAACATGACAAAAAGTACATGTATATTTTATAAAACCCTGTAGCCTGAATTTTTTATTTAAAAAGTAAAATATAAATAACTCAAGCAAACAACCAAGGGTTTGATTCTACAGTCCCTTTATAATTTAGTAGTGTCAATGTGTGTTTATTAAAGTAATTTAATGGTTACATTCTGCACTGTTTCACATAATGTACACTTTTGAATGCCTTTCTTACATAGTTAGGACATGTGCTTTTCTGCTAATAAGGTGGCCTTCTAATAAGGCAGTAGGGCTCTCATTTTAACTTCAGATATCATGCTTATGTAGCATTCAATTTTGATGCTGAAATTTGCTTTTGTTATTGTTTTGTTCTCATACCTACAATTGCTTTAAAACTTTTTCAGAATTGATATTTCATTCTTCAGTTAATTAAATAATATGCCTAATTATTTCCCACTTGTCAAAAACATTTAGTATTGATTTCAATATGCTGAACTTTAGCTATGACAATAAACTTATTTTGTCATTCTACATTTGGAAAACCATATCTTAAAATTTTATTTATCATTCTCCTGTCTATACACTATCTTAGATTGAAATAAGTGGCATAAGATACCTGCATAAATAAGCCTAATAAGGGAAATTAGAGGGAGAGAGAGATTCTGAAGGAAGAGCAAGCAGATTCTATGGCACTCTTTGTATCTAAAATTTGGTCCATAGAATGCTTTGAATATGAACAACTTCTGTGCTTCCAATATACAGAACAAATCTTTATGAAATATCTCCAGTGTTTTTCATCAATGTATACATTGAATAGTATTTCTTAAAAGCATTTTATTTTAGATTATGTTGACAAATTTATCAAGCCAATGTAAATAAGAATAGGAATATAGGCCATAGCATAGCAGTTCATAAAAATACTGTTTGTACCTCCCATAAAGACAGTATGCATAAGCCAGTCTTGGTGGCTTACACTTATAATCCAATCACTTGGTAGACTAGAGTAGGAGGACCACTGTGAGTTCAAGTCCAGCCTGGATAACATAGGGAATTCCAGGTCAGTATGGGCTAGAGTGAGACCCTGCCTTAAAAACTATAAATTTATATGGTCAATGTCACCTTCATCTTGAAGCCAGATCCCACTTTTCCTCATACAGTGCTGACATGTGTCTTCTTAAAAGGAAACATCATCTCACAAGTGTTTCTTAAGAAGCATTTGACCTACAGATAAGGACATGTGTTTGGCTACCTTCTCTCTTTTCTTCTCTATCTTGGTACTTACATCTGCCTCATCAAAGTTTACATTTTTACTAAGTAACCCTCTGGCCTAGGAGAAGATCCATGCATGAATAAACTCATATAAGTGCCCATCTCCATCTTTTTGACAATGGTTTTAAAACAGCCATAATAATTATCCTTCACTCTAATCCCCAAATGAACTCACGTTGTTCCACATTGAGCAGCTTTAGATGTTTTTCAATCCTGTGGCAGCTTTTGTAATTTTTTTACTGGTTTAAACCAGGAAATAATTGAATGTCCTTAATGTCCATAATATTCAAGGTTGCTCTATGGGAACACTTCCTAAGGGACAAAGAATTATTTTGAGTATGAAATCCTCAGCATTTTTTTTTTTTTTTGTTGCAAACATCAGTTGGTACAATGAAGGATCAGAATTTTGTTTTTATTTTTTTTACACTACAGTAACTCTGAGATGATATATAATGCTGTCTTAATAAAAATAATCATATTTTTAGAGCAGGAAAAGAAAGAAAAATCGACAGAACCAGGTAATTATTTTAAATTACTCTGTTTTCTTAATTTTGTATTATGTAATTTGCAGTTAAATACTCAATTCTAATTAAATGTCATAACTGTTGACTTCTTTCCCATTTTTCTTGTCTCCTACAGCAAAATCACCAAGGAAAGAGCATCCAGGTGAGTGAGACCCATGTAGCTAGATTCTGCCTGGTGACCAGTCTCAACAATAGTGAAAAGCAATGTCACAGGAATGCCTCTATCCTAAGGTTGTTGTGTTTCAAGTTGTTGACATACACTTAGCATCAATGCACTTTTAGAAAATGGAAATCTGAGTATGTTGCTCCTTCACTAATGTGTGTGTGTGTGTGTGTGTGTGTGTGTGTGTGTGTGTAGCAGCAGCAACAACAGCAGCAGATAAATTGGAGAGAGTAGATGAAAAGATCCTCTGGCTCCACCTAGATCTATCCAATTAGAAACTCAACTTTGTAACATCCTGGGGACTTCATTTCTAGTGTGTTTGAGAAGCAACTTTGCATAACTCAGTGTAAAAACCAAGCAAACAAAAAATAAGGGAAAAACAAATCAATTTCTGTAACTATGTCTCATGGAGTTTTATTTTGAAATGTGAAATATTTAATATAAGAAAAAATTCTAAGGCCGGCATGGTAACACACACCTTTATTTCCAGCACTCAGGAGGTAGAGGTAGGAGGACTGCCATGAGTTCTAGGCCACCCTGAGACTACATAGTTAATTCTAGGTCAGTCTGGGACAGAGTGAGACACTACCTCGAAACCACCCTCCTTCCCAAAAAGAGAAAGAAGAAAAGAAAAAATTCTGTTTCTTTTCATAACATTATGAACATTTCTTGTGTGCTTTGAAGAGTTGGAATGAAAGTAAAGTTCACTTGTTTTCCAAATACTTAAGAAAATTGACAAAAGAATAATATTAATAAATAATAAAATATATTTATATATATTAAGTAATAACAATAAAATATAATAAAAGTAATAAGAAAAATGAAACAGCCAACAAAATTGATGCATTTAATATGAATATGAGATAAGTCATTTAAGATAACAAGAAATAAGATTTTCTTAAATATTTTACTAACCTTTTGTTTTAATTGGTTGTTAATTTTGCCTGGCTAAATCCTATGTGGCTGGAAGCCTTGGCGCGCCCATTCATTCCCTCTCTCTCTCTCTCTCTGTCTCTGCCTCTTTCTCTCTCTGTCACTCTCAAATAAACAAATAAAAATGAACAAAAAATAAATAAAAAAATTCAGCTGAGGTTCTTATGTGCACTATGCAAGTGCCTTAGAGGATGCTTCTGGGTGTGTTTGTGTGGACAGTGTGTGTGTGTGTGTGTGTGTGTGTGTGTGTGTGTGTGTGTGTGTAGCATGCCAGTGTCTGTGGAAGATTTATGAGGGTGTGTTTGTGTGTAGAGGTGTGTATGCATGTATGCAGGAGGTATGTGACAGAGTGTGTGTATATGCAGTATGCAAGTGTCTGTGGAAGATGTATGAGGGTGTGTTTGTATGTAGAATGTGTGCATGCATGTGTGAAAGATGTGTATAATAGGTGTGTGAATGCAAATTGCATATGTGCATGAACCCAGACAACCTTTGTCTGTCACACTCTCCTCTACCATTTTATTGTACTTAAATAGAAATAGCATTTTTTGATCATTATATAAGTAGCCAAGAAAGTATATCTAAACCTTGGTACCATCCCTGCTAGAATCATTGTAAACACAAATTTGAATGTATATGCATCATTCTTGTTCCAATTGTTTAAACCCTAAACTGTTGAAATGCCTTTCCAACTAATTCCATGGCATCATTTCCTTACCTTAATAATAGTATTTAAGAGGCTGTATTATTATTATTGCAATATGACATATAACATATATTCTAATTTGAGTCATCAGATAATAGAGAATAAAGACTATGGTTATCCCTTTCTTCTACAAATGCCTGTTAGAATTCCTGGTGTACAATGGGCACTTGATAATGGCTTGTCAGTTGAAAAAATGAATACCTAATAGTTCAATCACAGTTTTTAAACTTTAAACATGAAGGAGTTTCAAACACACAATTTGTAAGGTGAAAGAACTGCACATTTCACTACTCCACATTAACAGTCAAGCTATTTAAACTTCAGGGAGGAACCTTTGCCTACTGTCCCAAGAACAGTGTAAAGGAATATACTGCCACAGCAACCATCATGTGGTCATATGTATGCACATGCAGAGAAGGCGGACATTGAGCTTAGAGCATAGAAACATGTCGAAACATAAAATGAACATTAGGATAGGCTATTGAAAATTTGAATAGATAACCATTACTACCTAATGTTAACTATTACAAAATACAAAAATCTAGATTGCTTTTAGGTATTGTATGATCATCTGTGTGTAATTACCTAATACCAACTTAGAAGTAAGGTATTTTTTTAAATGAGACTAATAGATAATTTACCAAGTAAATTCATTGTTTTCATACTACATAAACTTCAAGGAAAATACATTTGCCAATACATTCAGTCTTTGGAAATCAGCAGGAATGAGGTTTGACTGAGCACTCCTTCTCTATAAGAAGATGTATGAATAAAACACTGCCTCCATTCCCCAAATTCTGTACTTTGTGTGGAGTACATTTACAGCACATCAAAAACTGTAGTGCAATGTTTTCTCATTCTCAGATCTATTTTTCTCCCATTTCTAACATCATACCGTCTTCCAACTACTTGAAACAAAATTATCTTACAAAAGATAGACAATTAATGAAATCTTATTCTTTCTTGTCATTATAGCTCCCAATGAAAAACAAGGAAAAGCAAGTATGTTGAGTAAAACTTTTTAAAAAGAGCACATTTTAACTGATTTCTCATTTGTCATTTTCTCCTAAGGAACTTGCTAGTGCTAATTTCTGAGGCTGGCTCACTAATGTTTCAGTATGCTTATTAGTTGTGTTGAAATAACATGCAAAATAACTCATCTATCTTTTCTGTGTTTCCATTTCTATGAAAATTTGCCTATAGGGATTTTGCTTGTAAATTGTAAGTTATCCAGTTTGTAAACTCTTTTTGAACTATTGCTATTTTATCTCTACCAAATCAATAATCTCTTCAGTTTCTTAAGAACTCTTAATTAATTATTTAATTACCCTAACTATTACTCACTTGATCAAGCCACTAGGGAAGCCTATTTGTCTACCAAATTGTGTCTTCAAAGAAACATAGCTTTGTTAGCGTTTTATTAATTTTGCTTTTTAGTTCCTTGTAATGTTACTATCATCATATTACCTGATAATTATACATACCATGGAACTCACGTCTATAGTAGCTTTGATGTTAAACTTAGAAGGAAATAATTTCTTTGTTATTACTTATTAAATTGATGAAACAACTGATACTATAATCAAGGAAAATATTGTAAATGCTATGGCAAGCACTCTATTGTAATAAATATATTATTTGTTTTATATACTTTCTTTATATATAGGACTTATGGCAAATATAACTTGTAGTCATAATAAATGTTAATATTTTCCTTTTGATTTAAGGTTACAAGAGCACTGATCTAGCATTAATACATAAAACACATGTATGTATTACTTAACCTTTTTTGGAGACAGAGTATAGCATTAACAGATACATTAGAGAATAATTGGAAAATACATTATCATACTCATTTGGAAATTTTTTTAAAGAATGGTATAGTTGAAGGGAACTTTAAGTAAGTGATTTAGCATGGATCTAAAATTCCATTTATATTTCCATATAAAACTTTGAGTTTAAAATTGAAAATACAGCTTACTGGAACTCTTCCCTATGGGTTCTTGAGTATTTAGTTAATTCTTAATCTATGGAAATGCATAATCAAGAAATGCAAAATATGAAACTGATAATTTTGTATCAGTGCTAGGGAACTTTAGATTGATGATTACTTTGAAAATTAACATTTCTTACCAGGAAAATATAAGATATAGATAAAAATACTCATCTGCAAGGAAAAATCCATCTGTGAAACACTAGCCAATCACACTTTGGAGAGATAAGCACATTTTACAGGAAATTAGCAAATTAAGTTGCCAAATCATTTAAGCCCAATATAAAATCTCAAAAGAGTTGGTATTCAACTCCTAATGTAGCTGAAATCTTTGGGCTTGGCACAAATATATTCCTTCAATACAAATACTAATCAGAGCTGATTCATAAACTTTAAATTTGTTTAAATTCTCTGATAACAGTGAGTGTGATCAGCCATTTATCTAACTAAGAACCAGCATTTGATATAGAAACCAAACCACCTAAAACGTTTTACACAGCTGTTATATGTAATGGACCACTTATAAAGACTAAGATTAAAATTGGCTATTATTATAAACACCCAGGAAAAACCTTTGAATTTTTCTATTCTGTTTTCTATAGTTTGTATAACCTGCACATTTACAATATGAGTTATCATTATTTGTAAGAGCCAGAACATATTGAGATACATAGATGAAATAACATCAGTCAACATGTGATACAATTCCAGGACATTAACTTTTAAAATCCTGGTAAGACTGAGAATTAGAGTAGGTTCATGGAGAATTACTTTCCATTGACACTGGATTAAGGAAAACAGAACTGGTAGGGTGGAACCATTTCCTCAATTGAGATGCAAGATAAATAATGTTTCAAAACACCCAGTACCCCTCTCTCAGGTCCCTTTCATGTACCTCTTTCAACACTGGATAGCAACACAGATATTGATAGTATGATGCATTATCTCCAAACAGGGAGAGACCAAACATGTAGACTTTTACACATGAAGTTTCAGATATGTAACACTATCCATAGTGAATCTTCAACAAGGATTTTAGTATACATTACTTGTTAAATAAATTTTACTATATAATCCCCCTTTGTATTGTCAATGATCACTTTAAGGATTTGTGCTTTGCTGGCATTTATGTGAATGAGATAGCTATCAGCTCATCTACTAGTGCATGTCAGAGTCACTCAGTAGAAACTCTGTATTGGAGGACAATTTGTAACTAGCCAAAGGGCACACTTTGTTGAATCTATTGATCTATTACTGAGGAAAAGAAATACGGGCCTGAACCAATATGCTTCATGGCAAATGGTAGGGTTATAGGTAACTATGACTGCAGATGTCATTCAGGATTGTAGTGCTTTACTGTGCCATAGTAATTATTGTCAGCACCTCGGAACACCTGCACAATCTAGATAGCAATTTACATGATTATTATCATAGATGCTACTCTCAGAATATACTAAACACTTGATTGAAACAGCATGGGGTGATGGTACTTACAGGCTTAAGTACTAGGAAAAATAGGTCATGAGAAGCTGACATGTGTGGTAGGGAAAGAGATGCTTGTTGATCGCATTTATGCATACAGACAAAGTTGTAATCTTAGTTGCTGATCCCAATCAAAAGCGTCATGCTTCAGACTCCAGGAATGGTCACTAACAGCAGCTCCACATATGAGCAGAAGTAGAATCTCAGGTTAAATTAGACAAATGGAATGAAGATGGAGGTGAGATTTTCAAATAAGAGTCCAGGTACAAATTTCAGTATTGAGAAAATAATGACTAGAAGACAGGACTTAAATTATGACTATTGGAAGGTCAGTACTGTGGCCTGATTCTTAGTATTAAAATAGTCTTATGATATATTTTAAATGGTAGTGTAGTGTCAAAATACAGATAAATAATTTATCTAATAAGAAAGAAAAGAGATAAAGCTAGAGTATATACAACTTGAACAAAAATCTTACATAAGAATGAACAGCCATTTCAGTCAGTCATAGAGTAAGATTATTTTTAAATGTTGCTGATGTAGTTAGTGTTCAGTAAAATGAAGTGTAATTTATTCCTAAAATACCAATTCCAGATGTCTCAGGAACTAAAATGGTAAAGGCAAAAACAGGAAAATAATTTATATATTTCATTAAGATGTGGGAATGTTTTAAATACTTGATATAAAATAAATCCAAGTCACAGTTTAAGTAGCTAATAAATGTTTCACTACACATTGTAATAAAAGTGCTTATGAATAAAGAGTAGTAGGTATTTACAAATTCCAAATAAATGTATGTCTATACATATGCACCCATACATGCGCGCATGCACACACACACACACACACACACACACACACACACACACACAACATGCTCACATATGTTCAAGGGAAACTTCCTTATCACGGTGGCTCTTATTCTCCAACAGACTATAGAAAACTTTAAGTACTTTTGACCTGCGATCAAACATTCTGTTTGAGGACGAGCATTTCAGACTGTCTTCAGGGAACTTTCTTATCTTCCACACCAGATATTTAGAGAAACCCTACAAAAGTCATTTGGAGCCTTTTTGAAATTCCTCTGTTCTTTCTTCTTGAAGCAACATTCTAGATTATTTTCTATGACATTATGGCCATATGTAATAGTAGTGATCACATTATTGGATCAAATACTATTTACCTTCTCCATAATTAAAGGCTGAACAAAGATGACCTTTAAGTGGTTTTCCCTGAATTTCAGAAATCACTTAATATTTGACTTCAGACTAGTATATTGGTCTCTCATTGTATTTTGTAGAAAAGTCACAATTTATGTTTGTTACTTCTGTAGGACCACATGATCACAGAGTTCTTCCTTGGAAGGCAGTTTCTGTATTACTCCACAAGAAAGTTACTTTGTTGAAAGACACAACCATGCAAGGTTTCTGTTTGGTTTGCTCTGCAGCTTGCTTTCCTCATAGGTTCCACACACATGTTATATTTTGATTAGCTGTGTTCTTCTCTGACGTGCAGAACAGTATGATATAGATCTGGGACCAGAAATATCCAGTTCTCATTCCTTTAATATCTGAATTTGCAGAAGCTGAACGAACCAAAGAAGAGGTTACTGCTGCCTCAACTAAGAAAGGTAAATGCAGGTTTAAAGGACCCTAGCTGCTCACACTTCTACCTTCCTGTCTGTGTAATGCTGGGATAGGAGATGAACTGATTGACTATTATACTGAAATAAATAAAATGATTTTGAAGTATCTATCTATAATCTATCTATTTATCTATCATCTATCTAGATATATATTCCAAAATGGTTTTGTGTACACACACACGCACACGCGCACACACACGCACATACACACACACACACACACACACACACATTCTCTCTCTCCCATGGAACTACATGTAGCATAGCTTTTTCCAGCATTCTGTCATCTACTCTACAAGTAGGAGGTTTTCAGCTCAGTTCCAGCAGGATTTCTCAGTGACCTTGTAGCCCAAGTATGTGGAATCTTCATCAATAGGGTCTTACCATCTATTCATGGTGGGAAACCAAGAGCCTCAGAAGTGATATGTAATACTTTAGGGGCACCAGGGACCTTCCTGGCCAACAACTCACTGGCAGGTATCCCATCCCTAGCACTGAAAACTTTCTAGTAACCATCTACGGCATCTTTGTGTTCCATTGTCCATTGTCCAGGATACTTATTTGTACCCTCTTAGATTTTGATTAGCCCCCCCCCCCACACTTTTCTTTTACTCAGTCTCTTCCCTGACCTCACTTAGGTCTTTCCACTCCCATTATTTTGTCCTTCTACTTACATATATACAATAGCATTTTATTAAGTTTCCCCCCATTCTATTCCCTTTCTAGATTACTGACCTCTGCTACTGTTTTATTCCAATTCACATACAAGTCCAATCATTTGTAGCTAGGATCCATGAGAAAGAACATGTGATTTTTGGCGTTCTGGGCCTGGGTTACCTCACTAAATTAATCCTTTCCAGATCCATACATTTTCTTTTTTTTATTATTTTTATTTTTTTTTCTTTATTAGTTTTGTATTCAGCAAATACAGTCAGTTTGGTACCATTATTAGGCTCATCCGTGACCTTGCCCCTCCCCTTGGCCCCTCCTTGTTGAGGTATACGGGTCATGCATTGTGGAGTTAGTCCACAGTTATGGGTAAGCTAAATGTCTCTGCATATCATGACCCAACATGTGCCTCTGACATTCTTTCCGCCCCCTGAGCCATGTTGGGTTCATTTTTGGTCTGCTTCAGTGATGAGGTGTTGGGGGCCCATTTTCTTTTTTTAAAGTATTTTATTTTTATTTATTTATTTGGTAGACAGAGAGAGAGATACAGAAATAGGCAGGTAGAGAAAGAGAGAGAATGGGCATGCTAGGTCCTCCAGCCACTGCAAATGAATTCCAGATGTGTGCTCCCCCTTGTGCATTTGGCTTACGTGGGTCCTGTGGAGTCAAACCTGGGTTCTTTGGCTTTGCAGGCAAGCACCTTAACTGCTAAGCCATCTCTACAGTCTGATCCATCTATTTTCTTACAAATTGTATAATTCCATTTTTCTTTTCTGATGAATAGAACTCCATTGTATAAATGTGCCACATCTTCATTATCCACTCATCTGTTGAGGGACATCTAGGCTCGTTGCATTTTCTACCTATTGTGAATAAAGTGCCTATAAACATGGTTGAGCATGTATCTCTAAGGCAGTGAGATGAGTCCTTAGGCTATATGCCTAGTAGTGATATAGTTGGGTCATATGGTAAATCTATTTTTAGCTGTCTCAGAAATATCCACACTGATTTCCACAATGACTGTACCAGGTTGCATTCCTGCCAATAGTGTAGAAGGGTTCCTCTTTTTCCCATCCTCGCCAGCATTTATCTGCATGCTCCTTTACACATTATACGTATGAATATAAGTTCATTTATTCTTATAAACTAAAAATAAAGGTATATTAGCTGATTAAAAATAATAATAAGTAATACACACACACACACACATATACAAATTTAAGGAAAGTCAAAAATTAAAGAATTCTAAAAACAGAATATTAACACTGTTGTAAGGTAGCTAATAGAATTAATTGAGTTATTGAGATTTATTGATTCCCTCCTTCAAAAATAAATGTATTTTTCAGAGTATGTAATAGGAATAAAATAATTTTAATTTTTAATAGTAATTTATTTCTTTACTGACTTAATATTAGTGATGACATTTTATGTAAGTAATCACTGCATGTTTCGGTGATAGCATTTTACTCCAAGTGAGAGTCATGAGTTTAATTTCATGTTAATATAGCTTTTTATGTTATTGTATTCTGAAATTAGCATTGATTAATTATATTAAGTGTAATATCAATAAAATCCCACTCTTTCAAATCAGAAATGCCATGCTATTATAAGAAAGTTGAGTTTTAAGACAGAGTCAGAAAATGTCAATCTAAGCATTGATACAAGGGCTAAAAGGGCCTAACAAACAAATATAATGGCAGATCACAGATTTAGAGAAAATAAGAAAAAACTGTGTTCAAAAACTGTAGACAAGAGTGACTTCAGTGGGGCCACCACAAAGCAGCTGATGCTTTTCTCTTGGTACTTGATTTTAGACAATCAACCTTGAGTAATCCACAATTGTAGAAAGTAGTATGGTGAGAGTGGAAAAGCACAAATTGCCCCTACAAGTATTTGATTCATGCATAGAGGAAATTACTTGCAACCTGAAGATTTAGGGCATAAATATAAACACATATATTTTGGAGTTCAATCAGGCCAAGTCAGAGTAAGCAGGAAGATGGAATTGAAACAGTAATAGAACTCAGAAGCATCTTCAACCAAGAATGGTTCTTGGATCTATAATATGGCTGAATATTTTCCTTAGGATTAACCAACTCATTAGTTTTTACAGCAAAATTAAAGGGGAAAAAAAGATCTATTCATAAGCATAAGACATTGTGTGGAACCAACTACTTTGCCTCTAGCCAATTTTATATCTCACACCACAATTTGCAATTGAATATGATCCTGCATTTTGGATTTGCATATAATGATGCATTGAAAAGAAGCTAGCGTTCTTTCCAGAGTCATTACAAATGCTTTAAAACTTAGGTACAGTTTTACCAATTTGATCAATTCTAAAAAATAATTAAATCTGACTTTTCCTATTTGTTTCCCAGTATTCTCTTCCCTTTTATATTCACTTTTAGCTACGTATCAACATGAATATTACTTTCTTCCTTTATTTAATATCCGCAACACTTATGCACTTTACAATGTGCTGCATTGCAATATTTCATAAGTAAATATTAAAATCATATAGAATTTATTTTTGTTACTTAGTTGAATTTTGAATGAGGACCTACATGTGAAACTAAGTGCAAATTGATTTTATGACTGTTATAAAATTAGTTAAAATATTTTAACTTTAATTTGAAAAATTAGCTCAATGTGCCAATTTAAATCTTGTAAAATTTTTACTTTAATTGCACTGTTAAATAACACTTCCTTTGGTGATACATAATATTTAATCATCATCAATAAGATACCATTTATTTGTTTTGTATTATGTAGTCTCTGCTCATTTTTATTTTCACACAACATATATTTATTGATAACAAAAATAAATATGCAAAAAGCAAAAAATATATGAGAGTTAATATTGTTCTAGAACGATGAAGGTACTAGAAGAATATACCCTCTACTTGCTCTACCAATAGGATGTTTAATGCATAACTATTGCTCAACCTGCAGAAAACCAACAGATAAATTCAGATAAAGTAACATAGTATCTTAAAATGTATTCTTACAGAAAGGCCATCAGAGGGTTTACTACATAAACCCTTTAGAATTAAGCCTATAATATGACATTGGTTTTGCCATGTGCTAAGAAGCTGTAAAAACACCTTGGGCCTTAGTAACAGAGCAAGGCAAGCTGGTGAGGATTTTCAGACTGCATGTGAGGAAGAGGAAGCCTTGGGAAGAATCCCAAGACTCAAGAGGAGGATACTGTTCCCACCATGTCATTGTAGCTCTGGCCACTTCTCATAGTGCTGTCCTTGCTAAGCAATAGAACCCTCTGTTCTCTACAGACCTAATACTACAGTTGTGTTTACCACTTTGTTCTCTAAAAGTCCCTGGTGTTGTTTCTATGGCAGCATAGTCTTCTGATTCCCCTCATATACTCTGAACTTTATTTCTGACTTCTTTGTAATTTTGTTAATTTGTGGGGTCTTAGTTGGTTGTCGTGTTCCTCAGATTCCATTTTTAATTTTGAAACTTTTATTTTCTACCCTCCCCTCATGACATACCCATATATGCATACATATATTCCCTAAATATACATTGCATTTGAACTCTTTTCTCCATTTGCCCATTAAGATCCAACTTTATTATAAATTTGCAAACAGACTTTCTCATGGTCTGGATTCTATGTCAACTAAATTCATCATTAGTTATGCCTGTTTTCAGTGTTATAATAATGTTAAGTTACTCAAAATTTTAAATATACTAGAGGAAAAATTCAGGAAAGTTAGTAGCATAAGTATGGCCTCATAAACATAAAAATATTTCATATCATCAAAGAATTGATAGAGAACCCTTTATTAGCTTCTACAATAATATTTTTTTCCTAGGGAATGGATGATATGACTTTTTCTATGATTATTGATTGGTTTCATTGTTTCAATTATTTTTATCTCAAAAAAGTACATTAAACTCTAAATAACCATTGAACAATTTGAATTAAATATCCATGAAAATAACAGCATGCTAAAGGCTAAAATCTGTATTTTAGAATTAATGTATAAATGTGAATTAAGGGACTTTTCTAACTGCATATTAATTCTTTACCATAAATCACTTCCTCATCTGGAAGGAACACCTCCACCTTTAAGTAAGCATCATTGCCGAGGTGCTGATGTGGCTCTGTCAGTGTTCCCAGGTGATGCTGTGTAATTAAGAAAGGAGAGTTTCAAATTGTATGGGAGACTTGTGTTCTTTAGAAAAAATTAGGAATAATTAAATAAAAAATGTGCTGTAGAAAATCAACTTTTTCACCTTCCAGTTCATCTCAAGCTAGCACTAAGAAGTCATTATATCCTAAGAGTATATCAGCTGCAATTTGTTTCTTTTACATTGGTTTGCCATCTCTAAAGTAGTATGATATAATCTTCTTTCCCTCCATGAAATAAATACCTTCAAATCTAGGCAAAGAAAATTTCTCTCAACACCAAAATGGTTTCAGATATTTTGTGGTATAGAAAGAAAAGTTGATTGAGAACTTCATTTGATTCTATGCAGAGAGAAGATTCATTTACTTAAAAGATCTGTTCATTCCTAAAGATTATTCACCAGAGAATAAGGCTTGATGAATTTTACATTTAAACCAGAAATGAAATGTTCAACTTTTAATACAAAATGTCATTTTTCAGTGTAGAAAATCAGTGTCTTCAGTGACTGTTCCTGAGTTTTCAAGAGGAATATTGCATGTATAATAAAAGGGAATTCACTAGAATGGCATATGATATGACCAGGAAGACCAATAATGGCTATTTGTATATTGAGGGGGCTAAGAACCAGACAGCTGTTCAATCCATGAAGTTGAGTGCCTCAGCAGTCCCAAACTGGTGCTAGTCAGAAAAACATGGCAAGAGCTAGAGCAACAAGAACAGAGACATGCACATCAGAGAGAAGGGAAGACAGTCAAGCAACACTGCCTTTTCCTCAAACTCATTTGGTGCTCCTCTTACAAGTCTGTTTCTTACAGCATTAGTGAGGGGCACATTTTTGTGGACCGTTCCATCATGCAGGGTTAAGTTTGACATGGCAAATCCACTATAGCATTCCAATTTCCCCGAGCCTTTGTTCTATAATCTGTTTTAAGAAGGGTTCTGGAGAGGGCCAGAATATACATATATTTGAATATGTATATTCAAAGGAAATTCACTATATTGGGTCACACAATAGGGGCTGAGTAGTCTGACAATGACCATGTACACACTGATGAAGCTAAGAGTGAGATACCTCTGACAGTGAAGTAGCTTGTACAGTCCATGAATCTGGGTGATTTAGCATTTCCAGTGTGGCATTGAAAACCTAGAAGGTTGATGGAAAGCCCTTGGTTTTCAGTTCTCCTTGGGAGGCTGAAGAAACAGGAGTTTGATAACATTGAAGGAGGGTGACAGAAGTGGGAGTTGTCTTTTAATTTTAAAATATCCTTAAAATAAGATTATAAAGGCTTACAAAGCCTGATGTTTTGGATTTGATTTTCCAGTTAGCACAATAAGCCAGGTGCACAAAGTGATGCATGTGTCTAGAGTTTGTACTGGTAAGAGGTCCTGGTGCTCCCATTTTCTCTCTCCTCCTCATCTCACTCTCTTTCAAATAAATAAATAAACATTGGAAAGTGTTTAAGGCAGAAGAAAATAAAATAATACTTATATTGAGTTGTGTGCTCGCTGTAAGTGATTAGTTTAAATGACTTTCATTCATGTCTCAATACAACCGAAATAGCATTGTCTGCATTGCACTCAAAGATTCAGGCCGCAGATTTGGTGACAGGCATTTGCTCCAGCAGCAAGGCAGTGACAAAGCTGGAGCGTACTCTCAGGCGTTTGTGCTCCTTCTAGGAAATGACCCCTGTAGAAACCACTACTAAGGCTGCTTTTCAAAAGTAGTTGGTGATTCAAGTCTAAATCACACGATTCATTGCTGGGTCCTGATCAGATCCTAAAGCCTTTGTCCTTGGAGAGCACCAGGACTCCTGCCATTCCTTCCCGACCAAAGCCAGTTACCATTCCCCTTCCAACGACCTAACCCAGCGCTGCCCATGTGCCACCCTCACCAGCAGTTACCCCCCCCCCATGTCTTCCTCTTCAAGATTTCTCTACAGGGATTTGTGAGGCTCCTAAACAGAAATTTTCTTGAATTTTAGTTTTTTTTTTCACTTCATTTGGAATTTGCTCCATTTTGGTTTCATACTTGGTAACCTTCCTTAAAATATGGTTTATTTTAATCAGTATATTTTCAAATTTTAGGGAATTTTGAAGGAGACATATTAGAAAAATTAGAATATATGATATATGTCCCTTGCTTTCTTTATCCTGCATGAGGTTTAACTGAGAGTACATCCTCTGGCTTCCCTGAATTCCAGTAGCCACTTTGGCAAGAATACTTCAGAATACTGGACTCACCTCCTATCCTCTATCAGGAAGCACAGGATATACTCACTGTATACACACTATTAGTCTCAACCATGAACTAGGTCAATGGCAGCCATACCTATGCACTTTAAATGTTGCATTTTCCCTCTTGTAACTCTCTATGGGTGATATTTGGTTGTGATGACATTACTTAGTTTCTCATCAATTCTTTATCTACTGGATACTTAAATGCTCTGAAGACTCTTTCCTGAGTCAATTACTTCATGGGAGGTATGAATCATTTCTGTTGTTCTGATGTTTAACTAGGTAAAGAGTAAACCTTCCTCTGAGAGCAATAAATCTTGAAGAGAGCATAATTCAGGACTTATTGCACTTAAAAGACTATTATTTCTATTTTGGCTGCCTGTGATTTGGACTGGGCTCATTTAATATTTAAATTCATTGGCAGCTTGGCTGTACTGTCCTTTCAGTTGATTATGCTCTGTTTAGCTTAATTTAAAGGTTCATCTTGTTGACATTTGCAAGACAATAAGTGACTACAGCAATAAACTAGAATGTGAATCGCTTAGTCATAGCCCTATCAAGTAGAACTCTTCATAGAGCTTATAAAACCAGAGTGTAAAGGAATAAATGAGAAAAGATTGTGAAAAAACTAGCTAGGAGACTGTGCGGGATTATTGCTTTTTTCTCTAATTCTTTGAGAGTAGATTCAAGGCAGGTTTCAATTGCATTATAGAAAGATGAGAAATGATTTGTAAAAATGTTAAAAATACCTTACTTAGAAGAAATATTTGGCAATGAATGTATTCTTACATGATTTTATAAGCAGAGGCAACACCTGTGATTGGAACTCTTATTTAAACCTTATCTTTGCTTTGCAGCTGTGCCTGGAAAGAAAGAAGAGAAAACCAAGACAGTGGAGCAAGGTAAAAAAAAATGAAGGAGGTTGACATTATCTTCTTTAGAAAGACAACAACACGCAGAGGAAAACACTGGACTCAGACAGGCGGAAGACAATAACCTCTAAATCTATTGATCCACATCAGTGTCCTTGCGAGTGTGCCAAGGGAGAACAAGAGACTAAGTGACAATCCTGGTTTGTCTTTCTCTTGTATATCAAACTTTGAGTATAAATCCCCAGTGGGACAACTCTGCAGATGGCTTAATCACATCAGCAGAAACGCTGAAGTGTTGGGAAGGAGGAGATGAGCTGCAGCAACTGGTAGACATCTTCATTTGTGTTTTTGGTTTCAATATCTTCTCACCTAGTCTAAATAACAAATATGATCCCACCCCATTTATGCAAAATAATGAATTTTAATGCTTGACAATAATGCATTAAAGTTAAAATGCAAAGGAAAAACAACACTAAAGTTATGTGAATTTGTGTGATGACTTCACATATCCATCCATATAAAAGGCCATAAAATAGTTCCACATTGTACTTTTTTTGTAGCTGTACAAAAACACCACTCCACAATATACTTGCAAAAAGTGCTTCTAGTAAAATATCTACAGTCAGATTATGCTACCTTTTAGAACTGAGTATAAAGATTGGATAAATATTTAGTTCCTTGGAATTGTGGTAAGAAATTTATTTTGGCTTATGGCTAGTTCCCGGCATTTCAGAATTCAATAGAAAGTTTCAGCCATTTTTTTGAAGTGGATATGTTTGTCTCTAAAATATGAAGTAAAAGTCTGGATTTCCAGTTTTGCTTGTTATTTTATGCAAACTTTAGGGTTTAGGTGTCATGTTTAAAAGTAAGATAATTGTCCCCAGTCTGTTTATCAGCCAAGATATTGTGTACCTGTACCTCTAACAAGAAATCATATTTATAAAGGATTGGACACATAGATACTTAAATGGGCATTCAGTACTAATTTAAACATTTTTTCTTATGAAACAAATTTCAGTACAGGAGAGATAAATTATCTAATCACTTTGAATCCACTGAACTTCATAACGTTACTGCCCTTTAGTAACAAGAATGGCTACCACATTCACAGGTTCTTTCTGTTCTGTGGTACTGAAGAATGAAGCTAGGGCCCCATGCTTGCCAAGGAAGCCCTCTATCACTAACCATAGCCCCAGCCCGAGGTTGCTTTTACTGCTACCGCATATGAAGAAGCAATTGACTGGCTGGAGAGATGGCTCAGTAGTTAATGTGTTTGCCTACAAAGCCAAAGGACCCAGTTTTTATTCCTCAGGACCCATGTAAAGCCAGGTACACAAGGTGACACATGTGTCTGGAGTTTGTTTGCAATGGCTAGAGGCCCTGGCAGCATGCCCCTTCTCTATCTCTCTATCTCTCTCTCTCTCTTTCTCTCTCATAAACAAATTAAATTTAAAAATCTAAAAACAACATAATTGACTAGAATATAAAACATCTGCACCAATAACTATAGAACCTGATGGCTGATTAATGTTGAACACTGACTGCTTACTTCCAGTCAGGTCAGTTTCATTAATTCAGTGATGTTCTTCATATGGACAAAAGAAGAAATGGCTCTTCAACATATGAACTTATTCTTTAAGATGACTTCACATATTTTTAAATAAAAGTGCCTGTTATTTTATGTAAGTTCAACTTTTACTTTGTGTAAAAGAGGAGAGTTTTTTTATAACAACTTAATAAATAATTTCAGTTTTAAATTTTTATGAAAGTGGCCTCATAGTTTTTGCTATGAAAACAATCCATATGAAATATCTTCTTAATAATAATAATAATATAAAACAAAAAAATAGGAAGTAGAGTACTTAAGAATGTTGCCTATTTTATGGTGGTATATCTGTGACTAATAGTTAATGTGAAAAAAGGCATTTTAACATTTTAAGGGTCTATGTGAACATAAATTATAAATAACTATATTCTACACATTTAATGATAAAATTATAATATTAAACATAAAGGTGTTTGAAGACTTTGGGTACTTTTTCTTTTATATTTTTAGTTATATTCGGAAGTATATATAATCCAAATGTAGTTCACATTGTATCAAAGTACATTTAAATATCATCAAAGGTATATTTCCATTCATTCAAGTTCAAAGTAATAGACTAATAGTATTAGGATAAACTTTATGATTTTTTCCAGTTTTCCAGTATATTTTGTGGTCTCAGTCTAATTGCATATAAGGAACCACTGGACCTATACTGTGGAGACATTAACGCAGATGAACTTTACATTATAGGAAATTCATATTATGAAAAGCAAAAATATTTTCCTGTGATGCTATTTTAGAAAAATACGCCTCATAACATGTTAGTAGGATTTACTGAGCCTAAGTTCTGTAGAACTCCAAATAAATCAAAATATGCTATTTTATTTTTAGTAAATGATGAATCCTGTCACTTCCTTGTAATCCTCTCATGGAGACATGAAATTGGCTAGAGTACATTTTGAAGGCTTAAGGAAGCATAATAAATCCTAACCTGTTAAAGCCACATAAACATGCATGCATGACACATAAGTGCACATACATGCATTCATGGCAGCACTCTCTCCTGTTTAGGAATAGTCACAAGAAGAAACAAGGCCATTCTCTTCAGTTAATGTCTTTCACAGCAAATATTTCAGTCTTTCTAGGGAGAATCAAAGAATGGAAAAGTTAGAAACCTCAGACTTGTTCTATCCAATGAGGATTCATCTTTATACACTCATATACTATACCAAGAAAATGTAAACCTAATTTCTATGATGTAATGACTCGTCACTCCAAATGCCCATTTCTTAAGATTTAATTTCTTAGGTTATTTGTACATGTCCCTCATTATTATTCCTTTTCAAATTTTCCCTGCCCTCCTAAATCCCAATTCCCTATCTTTCCTTCAGTCTTTCTCTCTCAGAAGAAAATGACTGGCATGATTTTCTGATTCCTAGCTGGGGAAGGCAAAATAGCCAAACTAAAAAAGCAGTACAAGGTCAGTTAAGTCAACTCTAGTTAAAGAACTGAGTTGTCAGTTTGGAGTCTGTGTTGTCCAGCAATGAAAAAGTGAAGGCAAAAACCTACACATTAAATCATTAGAAAAGGGCTGGAGAGGTGGCTTAGCGGTTAAGCGCTTGCCTGTGAAGCCTGAGAACCCCGGTTCGAGGCTCGATTCCCCAGGACCCACGTTAGCCAGATGCACAAGGGGGCGCACGCGTCTGGAGTTTCGTTTGCAGTGGCTGGAAGCCCTGGCGCGCCCATTCCCTCTCTCTCTCTCTATCTGCCTCTTTCTCTGTGTCTGTTGTTCTCAAAAAAAAAAAAAAAAAAAAAAAAGATAAGTTAATAACTTACAACTCAAAATTTCCAAGATGCAGAAAAAAAAAATCATTAGAAAATTATCTTGTGGGTTTTTTTTCCTCCCTGAAATTCACTCTGGTCCCTGTCATTATTGAGGCATTCTTTGGAATCCATTATAAGAGCCTAAAGTGGTGTCTGCTTAGAGTTAAGTTCCATAAATGTTTGTGAATTGATTGTAAACTAAAATAGTGGGAAAGGATTAGCTGATCAGATTTCAAAAACTTGCGCCTAAGATACTATGTAACTAAGAATATTTTCATGAGCCAAAGTGACACTCTTAAAAGGGAAGGCACACAAATATTTCAGAAAACGCAATACATATGATTAGATCCTTTACAGATTTTAAAGTAGAAATAACAAGAAAATTAATACCTATTATCCATTAACTATAAATTTTGCATGATACTTGTAGACAATATTCTATATTAAGCAAAAACTGTGCAACAAACAGTTATATAGACAGACATTGACATTTTAATTTTAGTAATTGTAAGTATTCAACTATTATTTTATTACTATAGCAGAATTGAATATTAAGATAAAGAGCTACATAATTTGGTCTTACCATAGCCTGATTTTTATTTCTAGAATGAGAGAACAAGATGAGTCTCTCTCTTACATTTTTCAACTAGAAAAATTTTCTATCCAGCAAATTTGTTTCAATAGTATGTTTCTATATCATTGCACAATGGCTATACTTTTTTGAATATGTACTATTCTACAAGAACTATTCTTTTTTTTTTTTTTCAGTTTTTCGAGGTAGGGTCTCACTCTGGTCCAGGCTGACCTGGAATTAACTCTGTCGTCTCAGGGTGGCCTTGAACTCATGGCGATCCTCCTACCTCTGCCTCCTGAGTGCTGGGATTAAAGGCATGCGCCACCACGCCCGGCTTAAGAACTATTCTTTATAAGATTCTAAGATTCAGATGAAAGAAATATCATACTTTGTAAACTTATGTCTTTATAGATATTTCAGCATCTTGAAATTAAGTTGCAAGGGTTATCACAGAATTATTAAGTATCATTTCCATCTTCTTGACCAAAATTACTTCAAAACAGTTAAGGAAAAACATGACAAGAAATTTTAAAAAGAAGTAAATAATATGTGATTACCTATTACTGACAAGTGAAAATTTGACCCACCATTTTATTAAGGGTCAAATTGGAGACTGTGGATCAAAACTGCATTTACATTCATTTTCTGTAATAAGAAATTCAATAGTGCTTTAAATTTAGACATGTTTCAAAATTCATAAACAATCTGAATTGTGTTCATCCAAAGGTTTTCTGTATTCCTTTGCATTTGCATTTAATGTGATACTGTAAACACTTATACCCTACATAATTGTAATAGTAAATTTCACATTGTCACAACAGCAGGTGAAATCCAAGTACATTGTGAAAGTGTCATTACCTCTATCTACCCTAACAATTTTTTTCCAATCTGTTCATGCATTGGTCCTTTTCTGTGAAATGTAATTATTGTAGATTTATCGTATAATTTTGAGTGAATGTTAATGATAACTGAGCATAGTGATTTTCTTGAGAAGATCTTATTCACTTAAATAATTGTGTTTATATTTCTTGGTGTGTCAAGCTTATTAAAAAGAAAAAAATAAGATTTGAAATCAATGGAGTAAAACTGAAAATTTAGTTATCGTGAATTGTATTTAATGATTTGCATAAACTGTGATTATAAAACACAATTTGCATATGTGGTTTAAGTCAATCTGTTGACCCTCAATAAATGTTAAATGATAATGCCTACATGATTGATTCCTGTGAATTCCAAACCTTTTTAAAATCGTTTGTATTTAGATTATTTAATATTTATTGAGCGCTGACCACAGGGTAGGCACTGGACAGTGGTGTAAATGACATTGGGCTAGCATCAGAGAGAAAATAGTCTACTTATAACATGTAAAATATAAACATGTCATGCTGTCCTTGTTGTACACATGTTCAAGAGAATTTTTAGCAGTTCATCATCTTACTTGCTCACATCTTGCCTTTATTTAATTCTTTCAGAATAATTCTTTTTCACAACTATATCATCTCACTTACAGGAAATACCTTTCCATCCTCCTTTCTTACTTCTTAATCCTTAGCTCCTTTATCTCTAATAAACTAAATTCTACCTGTCACAGCAAGACACCTATGTAAAACAAGTTTGTAGTTACCTTGGTTTCTCACATTGTGCCAACTTCTGCCATAGGGCTCACACATTCATGGGTAGAAATGCCACAATAGTTTGCCTTATGATCATCATTAAATTGAACCATTCCTTTGCCAGTGTGGCTTCTATGACCATCTTTTCTCTTTTGTAGAAATTTTAGGCATCTTGTGCAGAGCATTTTATACTGCATAATTATCCCAGAGACTTCCTCCATGGCCTAATTCTCAGAAACAACATTTTTACCATCAGGAAACCTCAATAAAAAAAAAAAAGCAGGTCAGGGCTAGAGTGATGGCTTAGCAGTTAAGGCATTTTCCTCCAAAGCCAGTGGATACCGGTTTGACTTTTCAGGACCCATATTAGCCAGATACACAAGGTGGCACATGTGTCTGGAGTTTGTTTGCAGTGGCTAGAGGCCCTGGCATGCCCATTCTCTTTCTCTCTGCCTCTTTGTCTCTCTCAAATAAATAAAATATTTAAAAAAACAGGTCAGAGTTGCGGGTAGGTAGATAGGTTGAGCAAAGTACATCACCAGGACAGGCAACCTGTCTAGAGTAAAGTTTCCTTCCTTTATTCTACCCTTTCCAAAATTCACCACTGTCATTTTCTAACAAAATATTATTAGAACTGGAGAAATGAATCAAATATTAAGGCACTTGTCTACAAAGCCTAATGACCCAGGCTTGATTCTCTAGTACCCATATAAAGCCAGATGCACAAAATCTTGCATGCCTGCAGTTAGTGTGCAGCAGCAAGAAGCCCTGGCACCCCATTCCATGAAGTGCATGTTGTCATTTCACTTACGATTTTTAAACACTGCCTTAACTGCCAACAGTTTTATAAGAAAACAGAATACAAAAATAGAGCATTTCTAAAAATCCAGTCAAATCTAATCATAAATAGAAAAAAGTTGAGATTTGTCCTCTTAATAACAGTAAGCTTTGTATTTCTTTTGCCAGTAGATTGTGTTATATAAAGTAACTTTATTTATTTTAGAGAGAGAAAAAGAAGGAAGGAAAGAGAGAGAGAGAATGGGCATATCAGGGACTCTAGCCACTACAAACAAACTCCAGACACATGTGCCACCTTGTGCATCTAGCTTATATATGTACTGGGGAACCAATCCTGGGTCCTTCGTCTTCCCAGGCAACCAACTTTGCTAAGCTATCACTCCAGCTCTATAAAATAACTTTAAAGTAATGCAAAGTAATCATCTACATTGCAATATTGGTTAATGTTTCCTTAAAACACATTTGAATATGCAATGGGCCATTTTCATTCTTTTTTTAAAAAATTTTTTTGTTTTTTTTTTAATGAACAACCTTTAAAAATTTTTTTTTTGTTATTTTTATTTACTTGAGAGCGACAGACAGAGAAAGAGGCAGATAGAGAGAGGGAGAGAGAATGGGTGCCCCAGGGCTTCCAGCCACTGCAAACGAACTCCAGACGCATGCGCCCCCTTGTGCATCTGGCTAACGTGGGTCCTGGGGAGCCAAGCCTCGAACCGGAGTCCTCAGGCTTCACAGGCAAGCGCTTAACCACTAAGCAATCTCTCCAGCCCCATTTTCATTCTTATCATAGGGAAAATTCTGATATAAGTCTTGTTTTTCTTCAACTATAATTTTAATCACTATCATAAGGATTTGTCTTATAAAAATAATTTTCAGTATCACTATTGACATGTAGAAAAATATTCTGTGCTCCAGAGATAATAGTGAGCTTTGCATATTATTTTGACTTTCTAGCATGGACTAAATAAAGGTCACAGAGCTACAATGCATCTCTATCACACAGCATGGTAGGGAAGTCCTCCTTCTGATCTCAAGAATATTATCCAACTGATTCAGATGTTGGTTTTCCTATTAGCATGTGTAATATGTCCGGAGAGATTTATTTTTCCCAGAGGAATCTTTACTACAAATCATGTTACAAGCTACTATCATTACAAAGTTGATTGATCAGAGCAAAGATTGTTCTCTGATTTCTTTTACTTTGTTTTGATGTTTTCTTTTACTCACATATTGGTTTTCCACTAAAAGCCTGAAAAGATACTACATCCACTACTTGACCACATTCTTTTTGTTTAGCACATTAGGACCAGGACTAGGACAAGCGGAGTGTATTCATCTTAATCTGTAGTCAAAGTGCAGACATAATCTGAAATTTTCAACTTTATATAAAAATGCATTGAATGGGCTGGCCATGTGGCTCACAACTTCAACCCCAGCACTTGGGAGACTGACTTCAGTAGGAGGATCACCATGAGATCAAGACTAGTTACCTACAGAGTTCTAGGTCATTCATGGCTGGAGTGAGACCATGCCACAAAAACAAACAAAAATGTATTGCTACTTTCTCCTCATTGTCAATTAAATTTGACCTGTTCAGTAATTTCACATATTAGTACAACTGTTAATAAGTGTGACTTTTAGTATTCAAGACAAGAATTCAAGATTAAATTTCATAGAATGATGATAGAAACAACACTTGTTAAAATATCAAAACTCAGTTTACAACTTCCTTTACAAATTTGTAATGGCTAAATTTTGGTTAAAAGAAATCTTTTCATCATTAGAGCTTACAACAGTTTATTGTTATTTCTCTGGAGTTTATATATGACAAGAGAGACCATACTCATACAGCCCATTAAAAATACCTACATTCTCATCAAAAGACTTGACCACGAAATTTGTGGTGAAAATTTCTTGGCATGGATTGACACTTTTAATTTTCACCTTTATGGAAGAAACACTTGATGAGGTCATCATGTATATTTCATAAGTGATAATTACGAATCATTTCCTACTTGAACAATAGAGTACAAGCTATCTCAAACTGAATCATGTTAGTCTATAACCTTGCCTCTAGTCTTTCCACTTTTCTCTTATACTTTACTTATATTTTATTAAACAAACCTTGAATGACCTTCAATTGCATATAAGAGCCATAATATTGTATAATACTTATGTACAAGACATGTATACTGTGTCTAGCAGATTTCCATTTTGTCCAGAATGCTAAAGAACAGACTTGTGTCTTTTGTTTGTAAGTACAGTCAGTATAAAAGAAAGAGCAGGGACTGAAGAGATGGCTCAATGGTTAAGAGTACTTGCTGCTTAAGTATGAGTACCTGGGAGGGCCTGAGACCACTCACGTTTGATTCTCCTTGAACCCATGTAAATAAAAAAAAAACTGTGGCCATACAAGTCTGTAAACCTCAATTCATGATAAAGACTAGAGTGTCGCTGTAGCTCACTGACTAAAAATGAAAAGCTCTTGGTTAAGGGCAAGATCTAGTCTTAAGGAAGTAAAGAATTGAGAAACAGAGGAGTGCTCCAGAAGCAGCATTCTCCTCGGCTCCATATGGACCCATGTGATGCAACACACACACACAACAAAATCGTAAAAGTCTGATTCATATTCTAAACTGAAAATATTTTAAAATATTCTCAAATTTTTATAAATAAAATAGTAATATTGGAATATTTCATCATATGTTTAGCTTACATTTAAATTTGAGAACATACATTTTAGCTGTGTAGAATTTTACTGGATGTTAAAATAAATGATATGATATTTCTAAAAATGTGAATTTCAGCATAAGAATTAGTAATAACAGCATAAAGCTGGTGATGTAGAAATTATGCATAGAAGTATAATAATAAAAATACAATCAAAGATATCACTCCTGAAGAAAATATAGGTAACATAACCATGAGTGACTGTTGACAACAGGTATTTCTTACCCACCAGGGCTCAGTGTGACTCTAGCTAATTAGATTTCATCCACTTTCTACACCTAGTGATCCAGCTATCTGAAAATTCATCTTCCTTGATTTTCTTATGTGTTTGAGCCTGGGATGCCCTTTTAATTCCCTTTTGATGGAAAAGGTTATATCACTTTCAGAATCCTCATAAACACCAGTTTTTCTTTGAAGCCTTGTTTCATTTTCTCAAGTGGACTTTGATGGTCCCTATTCTAAGATCCCAGAACCCTGTGAAAGTGACAATAGAACTCTACCATTTATGTGATGTATCTTGGCATAGAATAAACTCTCTGCAGCTAGGTTTCCACCTCCCAATATGTAGGGCTAATAAGCACATATCTATTAAACATATCTAAGTTGTATTTTAGAATGCAAATATGTGTTTTGGACTTAAAATACTGGTTCCATGTGAATAAACTTACCAGAATAGGGACTATGTCACATGAATAAGTAGTATAGAGAAGGAAGTTTCTGGTTTATTGACATAGCTTTGTTTTCTTCCAATTCAACCATGCAAGTGTCTAAACCCAACTTAATTTTTCACATTCATATCCACCACAAAGTTCAAATATTGTTAGATAACATTTTTAACCTCATGAAAATGAAAATATTAGCACATAAATCCCAACAGAACATAAAAATATTACATATGAACAATGAGATTCATTCCATATGTGAATGGCTGACTCTCAGCCTTTCACATCACATAATTGTGCTAAAGAATAAAAAAGATAATAATTTTGTACATCAAAACAGGAAGAGTGAGAAACTACTGCAAATTTATTAACAAAGTCTAGGGAAAGGAACAGAGATGGTTCAGTGGATTAAGAAATTAGCACTCAACCTGTGATTCCAGATTTTACACAAAAAGCTGGAAAATAAATTAAATTAGAAAAAGAATTTATAAAAGAAAAAGAAAAAGAATTTGTAGAAAAAAATATGCCAATATTGAGTTTAATAGTGAGAAAGGAAACACTGTCCTGATCAGATCAGGAGCAAAGAATCAGTGCTAACTTATTTGAAGCTTATTCAACAAATATTGAACACTTATCGAAACAAGAAAAAGGCTTAAAAATATAAAATCTGGAATGAAGAAATAAAGTTATTTTATAAGAAAATATCATGGTTGTCTCTCTGCAAAATCCAAAACAATCAAAAGAAATATACTAGAACTCATGAAGGATGTTGCATACAACTTAATAGATAAAAGCTACTCTCAATTACCAACAATGAAATATTAGAATAAGGAAATTTATAATGAAATATTATTTATATTACCCACAAACAATAGGAAGTACTAATGTATACATTTTTTAAAGTATAAAATCTATGTAGGTAATACCACAAATAAATAAAGGAATTAAATAGAGAGATATTCTATGTTCATGGGTAGGAAGACTTACTAATCTATAGAATTAGTACTATCACATCAAGATCCAGCAAGTCATCTACTAAAACAGGTGAAGCTACTGAAAATTTTGCCTATACTTAGAATAGTAAATATAATATAAAACAGAAGAGCAAAGTTAGAAAATTTACACTGCAAGACTTCACAACTTCATGTTAATTGACAGCATGGTGCTAGTAGAAGAAAGAACAGAGAAACTAATGCACCTAAATAAATAGCCCAGAAATGAAACCCAAAATTTAATCAACTGATCTTGTGAAAAGAACTAAAGCAATTCACTGGATAAAGGGAATGCATCTTAGCTAATCATGTAGAATAAATTGACATTCTTTAGAAAAAATATTTAAAATATAATCAAGCTGTCTTCTTCACCATTACATGACAAATTTAAAAATCAATAAGGTTTTTAAAAATCTCTATGAAAATTGTTGTAAACAGAATTTTAAGACAATGAGAGAAACAATTAAAATGTGTATTTTATGAACCCTGCAACACAATGTATACAAGATTCACCCCAAAAAATCAGCAATAAGAATATGGGCTATCCATTTTAAAGACTTCTCACCAAAAAAAAGATAACCCAGAAAAAAATAAGTATAAGAAAAAATGGTCAAAAGCAATCACTACTAGAAAGGTGCAAGTTGGTCTGGATCGATGGCTTAGTGGTAAAGGCACTTGCCTTTAAATTCAAAGGACCAAGGTTTGATTCCCTAGGACCCAAGTAAGCCAATTGCACAAGGTGGCACATGCATCTGGAGATTGTTTGCAGAGGCTGGAGACCCTGGCACACCCATTCTCTCACTCTTTCTCTCTCTCTCAAATAAATAAATAAAATTTAATTTAAAAACAAAGAAATTTGCAAGTAAGAGCAATGAGATGCCACTGCATGCTAATAGAATAGTTAAAATCAAAGTGATGACTGCAGCAAATGTTCCTGCGGACATGGAGCAATACAAACTTTCTTTTCTGATGGAAATGTAAAACGATGCAGCCACTTTGAATGACAGTCTTATTCACAGAATAACAAACATGATCTTATCATTTTTTGAGTTATCATACCTCAAAACTCATAGGAAAACATTAAGTTTTATTTCTAAGTGAAATGAACTAATGTAAAAACATTATCATTTGTATAGCCCCAACACTATAATATGATCTAAAGAACACATAAGTATGGAAAACTTTTAAAAGTTCATTGATTTCCAGGCATATCAGGGGAGAGCAGGAAAAATAGAACACAGAAGATTTTTAGGTTTAAGCTATTTTGTACAATACTAACATGGTGAGATATATATATAAAATGTTCTATATTGAGTTATCCCATATGTGACCTATTTAACGGGTTTTAACATATCTACCACACTTGGGAGGGAAATTGTTGGTGGGGAAATGCTAGGAAATGTGCCTTCCATTAGGTCTCAAAACAACAACAACAACAAAAAAATACTATATACAGATGAAGTAGGTTATAAACAATAGAAATTTATCTCTCAGAGTTCTCTGGAGTCATTGTCCATCAGACAGGCTGCTGAATTCTTGTATCTTCACATGGCAGAAAAAGAATATGGAAATTCTCTAGTGGGTTTTATATAGCTCTATAAGTGCACTATTATTTTCCATTTTCACCCTCATAACCTAATTACCTACCTAAAGTCCTCCCTCTTAAAACCCTTCTGTTGGATGTTATAATGGCAAAATATAAATTGTTTAAAACATAAACATTCAGTCCATAACAGAGAGAGTTTGAAGAAACTCTCATTCTGCTCAAATTTTCTGTAAAAAAATAAAAAGAACAAACAAAAAAACATGCTGAAACACTAAAGGGCTTGATTTAAAAAAAAATGTGTATAATCTCAAGGAATTAGTCCACTAAATGAATTTCAAAGTGCTGTATTTCTGAAATTCTACACCAAGTAAGGAGAGTTAAAAAAATCCTTCTTTATTTTTTAAATATTTGTATTAGCTTGAGAGAGAGAGAGAGAGATTGAGAGAGAGAGAGAACGTATGGGCATACCATGGCCTCCTGCCACTGTAAATAAACTCCAAACACATGTGCCACCTTGTGCATCTGGCTTTACTTGGATATTCAGGAATCCAACCTGGACCATCAGAGTTTACAAGCAAATTCCTTTGCCACTGAACCATCTCTTCACCTCAGTCCATTTTATTTTTATTTTAGTAATATTAGCAGTTTTGTTATATTCTATCTCCTTAAATTTCCAATTTTTATTAGATCATAGATTTACTTTGAACCCTTAGATTATCATGAACCTGATTACTAAATTACACATAGATGTGTGGTGCTATCAGCCTTCAAATAAAGAAATAAAGTTTTTAGAAACATACTGAAACTGTGTAGCAAATAAAATGATTACAGTAGGATGATGTATTTTAATTTAAATACCATATAATTAGAGAGTATTGTAAAAATACTTTGGCACAAGTATAACTGCATGTATGAAATTACTCAACTTTGGAAATTCACTACAATTTATTAGATAATAAAAATAAAATTAAATACTAGATTGGAATATATATAACTTCCTTTTGTGTTAAAAACAAACTAACATTGACCATTATACTTGATACCTTTACCATTGCAAAACTGCAAAATAATCAACCGTGAATGGTGATCATAATGATGGCAAGGTTTTTGTGTATAGACTTCCTATGTTTCCTCATAGGATGTAGTTAGTAAATTCATTATTTCACTCAACAGGTAGACACCGAGTTCCTAGTATGTGCTAGAATCCATAGTTCCTATTTTAGAAGTAGCCCTAGAGAGGCTGTGGCAGTAATGAGGAACAACTATGCTCTCTGTGCACTGCTATGGAACATCTGTGGGGCCACCTATTCACTGTATCTCAGAGACACAGTGTACCAGGATAGCCCTAAGATTTTCATGTGATAATGTGCATCCAGATTTCCCATTGCTATTTGGTAGCTGTGCTCTTGGGCAGTCTTCTGATCATGTGATCTCTCAGCCTCAGCTGTAATGACACCAGTAACACCTCACTCATTGGTCATAGAGGTGAAGTGAAAGAGATTTTATGTAAATGTAAATAACCATAGAAAACAATGTTTTATTTTTATCCATCAAATCAGGAATGACTTAGACCTTGCACTGCCGTTAGTTTCTCGATTCAAACATGGGAAACTTCACATGGTATATTAACTACAACTACAGGAAGATTTCTTGGTTAATAAAGTCTTCGTGGAAAAACAAAGATTTGTATTTGAGCTAGGACTCAAAATATTGAACTAACAATTAAAATCATGTGTATCTAAGACCTTATAAAAGTGCTGATTTTTAGAATTATCATTATATTTTGCTAATCTTAGTGAAAGAGTTGGGCAAAAATATCTGAAATGTGCCCATCTGAAGCCACTGTCCAATTCAGACTAGTATTCTGATTAAGGTTTAATGACCACAAGACTATTAAATCATGTGTAAGGGAGACCCACCTCTGTAGCCATGCAACAAAGCTTCAGAGCTTGGCAATTAAGTTTAGATCAGAATTTAGTCAACAAAATGGGTGTTCAAATGATGTCAGGAAAGGATCCTTAGATAAGATAATTTGAAGAACTGTCTGGCTAAAAGATCATGCCAATAGATCCAGAACATAAAGACCTATGAAAAGACTATTTCATGCCAGGCTGGATGCAATTTATAAATATATTATTTGCTTTGAGTTACTATCCCATGTGTTTTTTTTTTGTTTTGTTTTTTTGTTGTTGTTGTTGTTGCCTGGCTGCATTCCATTTATTTATTTATTTATTTATTTATTTATTTTCTTTTCTTTATTAGTCAGTTTTGTATTCAGCAAATACAGTCAGTTTGGTACCATTATTAGGCTCATCCGTGACCTACCCCCTCCCCTTGGCCCCTCCTTGTTGAGGTATACGGGTCATGCATTGTGGAGTTAGCCCACAGTTATGGGTAAGCTAAATGTCTCTGCATATCATGACCCAACATGTGGCTCTGACACTCTTTCCGCCCCCTCTTCCGCAAAATTTCCCTGAACCATGTTGGGTTCATTTTTGGTCTGCTTCAGTGATGTTTTATATCATAATTATAAAATGCAAATAAAGCCCAGCCTTCTGGGCAATACAGTGCTTGAGTCAGGAAGGAGGCCTGCTCACCAAGTATATTTACAAAGTCTTATGTACGGTGTTATAGTTGGCCTTTGAACACTCAATTTCCCAAATCTCATTGTGTGACTTAACGTGTGCCCACCAATCTAATTTCCCATATTACAATATTTTGAGTATACACAAATTATATATATATACATACACATCTATGTATATATATATATATGCATGCATAGATATATAGATTTATTGATTGATATAGATATATGATTAGATATGGATATATTCTCCAAGGTTTCCAAAATTAGCAAAAGATAACAGGCAAAAAAGATTGAATTGGAAATTATATAACTAAATCACTTTAAAATATTTAGCGATACATATTTATATAATATTTATTTTATTTTATTTATTTATTTGAGAGAGAAAGAGAGAATGGGCATGCCAAGGCCTAGCCACTGCAAGTGAAGTCCAGACGTATTCACCGCTTTGTACATCTGGCTTATGTGGATACTGGGGAATCAAACCTGGATTCCTAAGCTTCACAGGCAAGAGTCTTAACTGATAAGCCATCTCTCCAGCCTGCAAAATATATTTTAACATGTTGGTGTATATATACATACATATATATATATATATATATATATATTTCATTAGCTAATACTGTAGGGAGTGTGTCTTTAGGACAAAGAAAAAGTTAAGGATGGCTGCCCAACCAAATCACACCATTACACATTTGACAATCTTCCAAGTTAAATTAAAGCAGGATAACATATTTTCAGAAGACTTCAAAATTATTACATAAAACATAAAGTTGCATTTTCCCTAATGATACAATTAGTGTATTTAAAATGTTTACATAACTTAGGGCTTCTGCCTATGTGCCTATGTATTAATTTATAAATATTATATTTGTTTCCATTTTGAGTATATACAATATTATAAAATAATTCTTTCCAGGGCTGTAGAGATGGCTTAGCGGTTAAGCGCTTGCCTGTGAAGCCTAAGGACCCCAGTTTGAGGCTCGATTCCCCAGGACCCACGATAGCCAGATACACAAGGGGGCGCACGCATCTGGAGTTCGTTTGCAGTGGCTGGAGGCCCTGGAGCACCCATTCTCTCTCACTCTCTCTCTCTGCCTCTTTCTCTCTCTGTCTGTCACTCTCAAATAAATAAATACATAAATAATAAAATTAAAAAAGCTTTTGAAAAATAAATAAGTAAAATAATTCTTTCCAAATGTTACCAATTGACAAATTTGCACTTAAGTTTGCATTAAAAATCTAAATACATATTTCACATAAAGTAATCCTATTAAACATTAAAACGATCATGTGACTTTTCATATGGCTTTTTAAAATATTCTTTCCAAACACTGGTTTTATTCATTATGCTACTCAGGAATGTTATACTTAAAGAGGTGGTAAAGAAAGATTGTTTTCAAAGTGGTGTTCTGAGTACCTTCAGTAGAGTTAGCTGGGAAACAGCAGTTAAAAAGTTTACATTTGATTTTTTACATAGTCAAGTAGACCCAGCTAAGGGATGGTTCAGTTGGGATCTCTTAAAATACATTATTTCATTTATTTGAGAGAGAGAGAGAAAGAGAAAGCAGTAAAGAGAGAGAAAAACAATGGGTGCACCTGGGTCTATAACCACTGCAAACAAACTTCAGATGCATAAGCCACCATGTGCATCTGGATGTGCATCTGGCTTCCTTGGGTACTGGTGAATGGGACCTGGGTCCTTAAGCATCACAGGCAAGTGCCTCAACCACTAAGCCATTTCTCCAGCCCCCATTTGGGAACTTTTAAATATTCTATTGACCCTTTGTTTTTGTCAGTGTAGTTATGCCTAGTGTTGACATCAAAGAGTAGTGTCAGATGAAGATTTCTTTGTTAATATCCTTGTAAAACATCAGTAGTAATAAAGTACTTTTGAATTTGTTCTTTAAGAACAATAATAATAAGCTAGAGACTAATGATAATGCTCAGTACTACTATCCCTTTAAGTACACATAAGGGCTGGGAAGAATAGCACAGCTGGAAATAACATTGAGCATAATGGTGCAGATTTGTCATCCAGGTACAGAGGGATATTCATCTATTTGGCTCACCAGCCAGTGAGTCTAGCCTACTTCATAAGCTTTCAATAAGAGAGTCTGATTTCAATAAGGTAGGCAGGAGCTGGGCTGATGCTCAGGGGTTAGAATCCACTATGCAAGACCCATTACAGAATTTAGATCCTCTGAATACACAAAAAGCCAATACAAGCTGTGCATATGTCAGTAATCCCAAAGTGCCTCCTGCAATGTGATGCAGAGACAGGAGAATACCAAAGCTCATGGGCCAGCTAGTCAGTCATTTGCAGTCACAAAATAAAACAAGTGAGACCCTGCCTCAGACAATGTAGAAGGAAAACCAAGATGCCAAGGTTGTTCTTTGACCTCTACATCTGCACCATAGTATGTGTGTACATCTCTCTCTCTCTCTCTCTCTCTCTCACACACACACACACACACACACACACACACACACACACCACAAAAATGTAAAACTGGATTGTGTTCCTGAGGAGTGAAAACCCAGTTTTTCCTCTGGCTTACACATGTACACTCACATGCATGAGCTCATGTGCAGCCCCCCATGGTGTCAGTGATTGCCAGGGGCCCTTTCATAGCAGAAGTTCACTGGTGATGCTACTATAAAGGCAGTTCCTTATAGATGCATTAAGACTGATTCATAGAATGGCAGTGGTAATGGTGCCTGGGGCTTCAGCTACACTAAGGTCCATCATAGGAGGTGTTAGCTAGCATGTAAATCAAATATTGGATAAGACAGTGACATAATTAGCTGCAGCAGATTGCCTCAGTGGTATAGCTCTGGTCCTCCTTCCTGTCAATCATCCACTCATCCAGACATGGCTCCTAAACTGCCATCCTACCTAGAATTTCCATCTTCCAGTTCTTATAGAAGGAAAATTATGTTTCTACATACATTCTATATTCTATAAGACAACATTAGAAGGCAAAGATAAGCTATTTTGAAATTTACATTTTTAAGATACATGTTCATGTTAATTTTAAAACATGCCTGGATTCACTGGAATTGAATAATTTTATGCCCAAATGAATATTTTTATTTAGCAAATCACTTAAATACTGGCTAATATAGATATTTTAATCATTATCTTTGTGTGGTTAATGTTATGGTAATATCACAGACAGTTTTATAAAGTTAATGCTATCATTACCAGTATACAAATGATACAATAATATGGACAAGTAATTGAATTTGACACATTTACGTAAAGCCTTAAAGCTTGAGATTCTGGAGAAATTGCTCAACAGTAAAGAGCACTTGTTGTACTGGTATTCGAACCATAGTTCAATCTTCAACACATAAGTAGAAAGTGAAAGTGATCCTGCACTGATGCCAGCACTGAGGGTGGCAGAGAGAGACAGGAGGACTAATGGAACCCCCTGGTCAGCCACTCCGTCTGAAATGCAATGAGCCTCACAGATAGGCTGTGTCAGGGAAATCAGGTGTGATAGAACAGGGCACCCAGCATCCTCCTCTGGCCTCCGCATGTGTGGACAGTATATGCACATCTATACACATGCATGCATAGCACACACAAACATAGACATCACACATCAAACAAGAGCTTGAGACTCCCTTACTTTTTCAGAAAAAGTCTGCATGTGTCATTAAGAACCAAATTTACTTTTCTGGGTTATTTTACTTTTTTAAATTTAATTAATTTATTTTTATTGACAACTTCCATAATTGTAAACAATAACCCATGGTAATTCCCTCCCTCCCTCCACTTGTCACTTTGAAACTCTGCTCTCTATCATATCCCCTCCCCCTCTCAATCAGCCTCTTTTATTTTGATGTCATGATCTTTTCCTCTTATGATGATGATCTTGTGTAAGTAGTGCCAGGCACTGCGATGCCATGTATATCCAGGCAATTTTGTGCCTGGAGGAGCACGTTGTAAGGAATCCTACCCTTCCTTCTTACATTCTTTCCACCACCTCTTCCACAATGGACCCTGAGCCTTGGAAAATATGATAGAGATACTTCAGTGCTGAGCACTCCTCTGTCACTTCTTCTCAGAACCGTGGAGCCTTCTGAGTCATTCCAAGGTCACTGCCATCTGAAAAGAGAAGCTTCTCTAACCAACAGTGAGAGTAGCATTAATATATGGGTATGAATATTAAGAGAAGTGCTTACTGGGCAGTTTGGTGAGCATAGCATATATGTTTAGCCAGGCACCAGCAGACATTATACTCCTAAGGCTTATGACTACCCCTGTTGTAGGTTTTCAGTATAAAGTATATATTCCCTCTCATGGAGCAGGCCTCCAGTCCAATTAGAGAGTACTTGGTTTCCTCCATAACAGATATGCTATTACTGCACCTGTTGGCTCATTTGGCCTGCCTACCAAATTTAAAGCTTGCAGTGTCCACTGTTTTTTGTTGTTGCTGTTGTTTTATTTCATTGGTGAATTCTCTCTCTACCATGGAACTGCATGCAGCATAGCTTTTTCCAGCGTTCTGTCAGCTGGTCTTCATGGAGGAGGTTTTCAGCTCAACTCCACCAGTATTTCTCAGTGACCTTGCAGCCCAAGTATGTGAAGTCTTCAGCAATAGGGTCTTACCATCTATTCCTGGTGGGAAACCAAGATCCTCAGCAATGGCCTGTAATGTTTTGGAGGTATCAATGACCTCCCTGGCCAACAACTCACTGGAAAGTATCCCATCCCTGGCATAGAAAACTTTCTAATAACAATCTATGGCTTCTGGGTGTTCTAAAAAGTGTTGTTTGCCTCCTCATTGAGGAATCAAACCCCAGACTCCCATGTGACAAGCAGGTATACTCACCAATGTACTAATGAGGATGGCTATTTTACTTTTATGAAATTAATTTTTCCACTAACTTAAGCCAATCTGTCTGAAGAATGCAATAACATAATTGAAGGCATTTAAGAAAACATGCCAGTGGCCATATTGGCAGTGGTTTCCATTTGCAAATCAAACTTATTTACTTCTGCAATACCCATATATAAGTTACTCTTCACAAGTTTCATCAGTGATTTTCTGAACAATGTATTTGGGGGTCATGTTAACACATAGAACAGAATGTATTCCAAGGAAAGTATCTGTCTCCAATGCTCTATCCCATTCTGGGTCTTAGTCAATGGCATATTATTCTCTTGTAAAAGAAGGAAGCATTCTCAGCTTTTAGAGTTGTAGGTAACATACATTGATGTTCAGTTAAAAATGACCTTTCTTGGACATTGAAATTATAAAATTCTATTCAGCTCACAAATTTAAATTCACATGACATTTCCTCAGGGGTTACCATGCACTATTTTGAAAGTAAAATTAATAGATCTTCTCTCTTCTGTTACATGTCTCTAAAGGACTATTAATCATATGGTTCAACACCTTTCTGCCTGTTAAAGAACCATTTTTGCATATGATAGTTGTACATATAGGACAGAACTTAGCAATGTGAAATGAGCTCATTTCACTTTGTTCATGGTTTACAGAGTCAGGAATTCTGGAAGGATAAACTGGGAAGTTTTCACTCTAAATCAGGCAGTTGATTCTGGATCCTCACTAAGATCTCAGGCAGAACGATAAATGGGCTGACTGCATGGTAGCATAAGTTCAGTTTTCTTCATGGGCACCAGACTTTACAGAACCAGTGTACAATGCCTTATTCACAGCACATTTCCACCAGCAACTAGAACTTGAAAATTAACCCAGACGCCCTCTGGTTCTTTAGCCTCCATAAACAAAACACAGGAAGAGCTTTTCATTTTTAAGTGTCTACTATTCATTTAATAATCCCCTCTCATGTCTCTTCCAGAAGTGAAAAAAGAAAAATCTGGGAAGACTTCTGATCCAAAGGATAAAGGTAATATAACCAATTTCAATTTAACATAATATTATAAATGTACAAGTTAAAATATCTGAATAAGTGCCCAGTACATTAATGACTAATCCTTTACAGAAATATAAAGAAATACACAGGTTAGAGGCATGCTTTTAAAATGCTAACATTTGGGACCACCCAATTGAGCCCCCTCTTATTTTACAGGAGATTTGCCATTTTCCCTTCTCTTAAGCTCTATAGTACTCTACAATAAATCTTTCTAAATTTCAAGAAATTAAAAGATAGAGTTTACCTGTTACAAAAATACAATCTTATTTTTCATTATGACTGAAATTTGGTTTGATTAAAGGAAGAAAGGTTTATTCTTAAGCAATGAAAACACATTCACACAGTTTATATGTATATGAATTTGTTTGGCATAGCCTCTGATTCTCCCTGCTGTATCTACTCACAAACTATATATTTGGTACATAATACCTTACAATCACTTACGTATTACAGAGAAACAAAGATGGTAAAGCTCAGAACAAGAATCATGACATGACAATGGGAGTTCTGAATGTTACTGTTTTCAAATTCTCTGCAGCATTTACTGTTCAGTTTAGCCTTGTTAGGACCTGTATGCCACAGCAAACATGTAGCTCTTATTTCAATGCTGTGCATTAATCCATAGATGGACTAACAGGTTTCCTTTTCTGTCACCCAAGTCCTATTTCTGCTCCTTAAAATATCTGCACACAAAACATCAAACTGTTTCTACTTAGATTGACTTTCTTAAATATCCTCCCTTCTGAATTAATATAACAAAATGTTTTACACATATTGCATAAAGATACATATACATATATATGTAGAGAGAGAGAAAGAGAGAAATACCCCTGTTAAGCATAAGATCTGATGCTATTCACTTTAATTTCTTACATGGACTGATAAATGCCACATTCAATAATTATGCCTCTAATGTGGAAATAATCAATAAAGACAACCACAGGCTACAAAAAATAAAATAAAAACATATTATATTATCACAAATAATTTACTATATATATAGTAAATGTGTGTGTGTGTGTGTGTGTGTGTGTGTGTGTGTGTGTGTGTGTGTGTGAATGACAGGGAGCTTGGTGGAAGGAAGAGTATTCCAAAGATAGAGCAGCATACTGACACATTCTGCTTGCTCAGCTATTAGGTTCTTTACACTAGTGGATGCAAGGTGTAAACCTGGGCTGGGGAGAGGGCTCATTGGATAAAGCCCTTGCCATGTTAAGCCATGAGTACTGGGTTCAGATTCCCAGGGTCCTTGTAAAAGCCTGAAGCTGTGATAGACTTTTGCAATCCTACTAAGGCTATAGAGAGGCCGAAGAATTTCTAGAAAGGTCACATACCTGACATCCCAGTGAATGGAGCAGTGAACAAGATATCTTGCCTCATGAGGTGAAAAAAAAAAATAGGACCCTCCACATGTACACCACGGGCCAGGTGTGCCCACCTTTACACACATAAGTGCATGTGTGTGCGTACATACACGTAGCTACTTTATTTTAGCAACTTGGAAACTCATAATCCTGAAAAGTCTGCTAATAAGTATTTTAGTTACTTTTCTCATTGCTACAGAAATGTTTAACAAAAGCAACTTAATGACAGAAAGATTTATATGGCTCATGACTCAAGTAGATAGTCCGTAATAGTTGGGGAATCATGGAGGCAGAAGGCTGGGGCTCTGCTCATGTGAAGTCCACAGTTATGAAGGAGAGAGAGATGCATGAGTTGTTTCTCTTTCTCCTTTTTATTCAGCCCATGTTACCAGCCCATGGAATGGTGCTTTGCACAGCTAGAGTGATCTTTATATCTCTGTATAGAAATTGCCTTACTGGCTTTCCCAGAGAGTTGTCTATTATGTATTTATAAATCCAGTATAGCTGATAATGGAGATCAATCATCACAACAACACAAGTCATTTGTCATCGCTCCGGAGCATCTACGCCTTAGCCATTGCTTCTTGCTTCTTGCTGCTTTTCTGACCCATCTGTTAATGAAAGATCCACTTACAAACCAAGGACTATCTAACCAAACCCAAAAAAGACAACCAAGTGTGTCATTAGACTCCTCTGTTTTATTATACTATGATAGGACTTCTGAAGTGACCTGCACCTGTGTATATGGGATCTAAAGCCCTCTAGAGGATTCTCAGCAGAGCCCAGAATACTTAGAATACTTAGGGTCATGTCACTGATTATTGCCCAACATCTCTCTTGTGTTCAACTTAATTTTTCTTGACCATTCATTTCAAGTTAAACCTAGAAATGAAGATGGAGTAAATTGCCTGAAATGTGCTCCCAAAATTCTACTTGGAAACTTAGAAAAACCACTGAGATTCTTTTATTGTTTTTTTGATCCAAATATGTCATTATTGCTATGTTCCTCCATGATATTTTCCCTAAACAGCTTCCTGTCCCAGACAGTTTTGAAAAAGTTCCAGTATATATCACAGTATCCTTAACACTTCTAGGACCTGATTCTCAAGATTTGGGAGTCACCATGCAGACTTCTTTATAAATGCAAAATATTGACTTCTCTGTAAAATCAACAACGGTTGTATGATATCTTACTCTGAACAAGCAAGACCAGGTGCATTGAACAATGGTGCCAGTGCTGGCCCACATAGTTGCTTTACATGTTAATCCAGAAATGTGGGTTTCTTTGAGATTTCTGTGTGAATGTGATCTCATTTACTTTTAGGGTACTCAGATACTTTTTCAGAAAAGCTTGTGGGCTTCTCAAGTTCGATTGAATCATTTTGAGGTCACAAGGGAAGCTCAGGATAAATAGAATATCAGTACAGCAGTGCAGCCTGGGAACAGGACGCATGTTGTTACAAGCAATGCTGAAGATAGAAACCACCTGTCTTTTCACAGAATTCTCTCCAAAGCTTTGGATGGAGAAGTTTCTGCCTTACCTACCTTATAAAATATATTTGTTATTCCACTGCTTCCTTCTTTCTCCACTAGCACCAAAGACATCCTGGGATCCTCTGTTGGTGTGGTATATTTTATAACTACTTTAACCTCACATAAGCATGTATACTCACCAGTGGAAATCAGTATAAAGGATCTGGAATATTGGGAATCCAGAATGCTACACTGGAAATCAATTACCACTACCACTTCTCATTTCACAACACAATATTTTTGTTTAACCAGCAGTAATTTATTCCCGTAACTTTAAAAAAATAATGAAGTTTCCCAGTGTGTTTGTTCAATTTACGGCACGTGGTTTCACTGTCACATACTTAAATCCAGAAGGAAGGCTGACCCTATCTATCATCAGTGCTCCAAATGACAGTATGATCATTGCTTAGCCACAGATGCTACTTAAAACATTCTGAACATCCTGTAGATATATAATGTGCAGTGGGTTTTCCTAAGAAAAATCTTGCTTTGAAGGATTTAATACTTAAAACTTTATTTTAGTTAACAATAATTATATACATTTACAGCATACCAGGTAATACTTTGATATATGTTTACAATGTGAAATAGCTAAGTCAATATTAACAAGTCCATTGCACGTATTTATTTGTATGGTAAAAACTTTTAAAATCTATTCTTTTCCAACTTTATAATGTGTCAAAATTAATACTTATTGTTGTCACTATTATGTGAGATAGAACAATAAAACTTATTCTCCTGTTTAAGTGAAACTTCATATTGATTTAATAACATTCTTGCCGGGGCTGGAGAGATGGCTTAGCGGTTAAGCCTTGCCTGTGAAGCCTAAGGACCCTGGTTCGAGGCTTGATTCCTCAGGACCCACATTAGCCAGATGCACAAGGGGGCACACGCGTCTGGAGTTCGTTTGCAGTGGCTGGAAGCCCTGGAGCACCCATTCTCTCTCTCTGTCTCTCTCTCTGCCTCTTCCTTTTCTCTGTCTGTCACTCTCAAATAAATAAATAAAAACAAAAAAATTAAAAAATAAAATTAAATTAAAAAAATAACATTCTTGCCACCCAGACCTCCCTATTCACTGTCTAATTGTTTGTTTGGCTACATATATATGTGAGATGGGACATCTGACTTCCTGTGCTTGGTTATTTCACTTGATAAAATATCTCTGATCAATTCTTGTCAGAAACTTAGCCACCTGAACTGGGCCAACTCTTGGGGTGGGTGGACCACATCTCCATTTACTAGTGATGCAATCATTTTCTCTTCATTCCCACCTCAAGCCATAACGAAAAAAGTGAAAAAGGACTGGAAAGATAGATCTCTCCCTACAATCCCACTGCAGAGCTTATTTTTATTTACAAAATAAATAATATATAAATGAGCTGTAAGGGTTAAAAAGGAAATAAAAACAAATTTACCTTCTAGTTGTTAGTAGGTTATTTGGAAACTGCAATGATGCTCACAGCATTGTTCATACACATTTCTGCATCTTTTATATGTTAGCAATCACGTGGGATTGAAGCTGGTAGAAGAAAGTAGTATATTTTTAAAAACACATTTTCACTCCAGATTGCATTTTATTTAAACATTTGCAACTATCTAGATAAAATTGTCTCATGAAGAAAAGTCTCTCTCAATATATATTTAATTTTTATTTTGATGATTTTACTGTACTCTAAAGATTAAAATGCTCTATTACATGGTAGATACAGTATATTCCAGTTGGAAGTTTATATATTTTTTAAATATTTGTTTATTTATTTATTTGAGAGAGAGAAAGAGGCACATAGAGAGAAAGAGAGAAAGGTCATGCTAGGGCCTTTAGCCACTGCAAATGAACTCCAGGTAAATGTGCTCCCTTGTGCATCTGGCTTTCATGGGTCCTGGGGAATCGAACTGGGGTTCTTAGCTTTCTCAGGCAAATGCCTTAACCACTACGCCATTTCCCGAGCCCTGGAGGTTTGTATTTTTGAAAAGAAAATATGTTAGACCTGATTAAATACTATGGAAATAACTCTAGGTGCTGAAGTCATGTGTCTTCTAAAAACACAAATAAATATTAAGTACCTACCAAGTTAAATGTCCATTCTCTTAAATTGAAAAGAGATTATAATCTTTTCAACAGTGTGTGCTAACTACCAAAGATGAGCATGCTGCATTCAATATTGTTGTTTCTTTTGGCTGGTAGGAATTATTTGTAGAAAAGAGGCTCATCTCCTTTCTCCCTATATTCAGCCTATGGACAGTTCAGCACCTCCATTATGCATGTGATCCCAAATTTATGTATTATAGCTTTAAATAAATGCTTAACATTTATTTCCAGACTTTACCAAGGGGAAAGAAGTGAAGGTCTCGGCTTCTGGGAAGGAAAAAGGTAATACTGTGTAATGAAACATGAAACACATTCATCTTTTTATTTGGAATAATGTAATATATTATTTTTCTCAGGATTTCAAAAACCTTACTTTTCATATACTCCTATGTTTTAAAACAAAGGAAAAATACTCATTGTCCATCAACAAATTCTAAATTATACAATGAAATAACAAGCAAATAGGAATCATGTCAGAAATGCTTTAAAAACCAAAAATGAAGAAACTTCACTTATTTTGAATCCATGGGTCCCCCATGGATTGTCAGGAACATATTTTGCAATGATCCAAAAGAAGAATTTTAAGAATACCCATAGAAACCAAATATTTAAGACAAAATGAAATACTTACCACTTTCTAAGATCAAATATAATAGAATCCTAAAATATGACATAAATGATGTACTTAGAACCAAAAATCCAAGTCTCACATTTAATAGATAAATGAAGTTTGAATAATCTGGAAACTATCGAACGTCATTGTAGTACATAGAGAGCCAGCATGAGAATTACACTTTCCTAAAGCAAGAACTCTGCCTCCCTCTAAGGTGCCATACTGCATGGAAACTGGGTTCTGGTATGATGTAGAATCTGTTATCAGATTATGGGTGCTAAAATCCAAATAACTAATATTTCAATTTGAGCTGATGCAAGCATCCTTCTCAGCAGAGCACTGTGCTCACAGTTGTCTAGTATTTCTCAGTGTCAAAAGGAGCATGATAAGATTTCCATCAAACTGTTATTAATGAAGCATCAAACCATAGAAACTATGAAAAAATATACTGTTATGAATATGAGATATAGATTAAAGAAAATCAGGATGAACTTTTGAAGAACAGAGGAAGACATGGTGGTTTTTTTGTTACTGCCTGTTTTTATTATGTGCTGGATAAAATACTTCTGATGAATTTATGTAAATATATGTTGGAGTTGTAGAGATGCACAGAGCAGCAGGAAGGAAAGGCTGGCAGGAACGTCAATAGAACAAATGAAGAATGCTTGGGGAGACCCTATTAGTCCATGTATAATAACCATCCCCATAAGTCACGGTTTCTAATTTTTCAATTAATATTAAATTAAACAAAATTGTTATTTAATGAAAAATGAGAGCACAACATGATTGTTTTTCAGCACACATATGTACTTATTTCTTGAAAGCAGTATGTGTTCAAACATGTTCAGACAACAAGGCTTCATTATGAAAATGCATTATCATACCCAAAACTTGTGTTTAATCATATATTATGAGAGCAAATTCTTTGGTGTTAGGTATAATTTTGCTGTTTTGGCATAATTAAGTAATAAGTTTTTGTACATGTTTTATTAACTTTCTAATAGACAGATATTTGTACAATTTGTTACTGAAAGGATGAATTAATTGGAAAGTATAAGGAAATTATCCTGGATGTTTTGAAACATAAGCCTATTTCATTTTAAGCAAATTTTTTGATGCAACCTCACTATTAATTGCTTTGGGCTTTTACACAAAAATTGAGTGGTAATGATTTTATGACATTCTAAGTGACTTCTTTACCCAACATTGCAACATTTCATTTGTAAATCCAAGGCAGTTATGTAAAATGAAGAAGAGGTAGGAATGCTGCATATTTCAGTTGTGTTAAGGAAGTCCTTTGTTCATTTCTATTTCAGTCACACTATTTTTCTTACCCTTACAGATGTCTTAGTTCCATGATCGCATGACAGGTAGTTAATCTAGCCACAGCTACTTCATGGTCAGAGACAATAGTGACAGGGGAGAGGGCATTGTGTTGAAGAAAATCATTTCACTAATGTTGAATTACTGTTTTCCATGATTTTTTTTTCATAAGGTTTAGTAGAATACGTGGATCAGCGTAGGTTTAAAAAAAAACTGGGTCACTAAAGTTATTATTTTAATTTTCATTCAATTGTTATTACTATTTTAGAAATTTAACCTTCAAATCATCCAAGAATATCTAAACATTTTTTCCTACTCATAGCAACAGGGATTTCTCCTCTATGTATACTAGAATTACTTTATTTTGTCTTTATTATTATTATTAACATGTTTTGTATGGATACATCACGTGTTAGTACCCTCTTTTCCCTCATCACTGCCCCCATTCTGCTGGGGAACCTCCTCAGTGGGGTTGCAGGTATTCCGTATGGGGTTGAGGGCTATAAGTTGTGGGACCAGCAGTCAGTTATTTGGGGGGGGGGGGGAGGGAATGCCTCTGGGCACGATATCTCAACGTGTGGCTATTACAATCTATATACCCCCTCTTCCACAAAATTCCCTGAGCCGTGGAGGCTAAGTTGTAAGTCTACTTCTGTGATGAGCTCTTAGGAACCTCTGGATCTCTGCTTTGGTAGGTATTGAGTATCCTCAGGGTCTGTCCCCTTCACCCTGGTGCTGATTATTAGGTTCAGCATAGAAGCAGCACTCTTGCTTGTCTCTGCAATTCGGCTGTGGCTTGGCTTAATTTCAAGGGGTAGTTTATCTCCTTGAGTCTTGCTACCTTCTGAAAAAGAAGAGATTCTCCAATGGAGAATGAAGTCAGCACAGTTTCAATGGGATACACATTTTTAATTTAGGGATAGTTTGATGTATGTAACCCTTCTTTTAGCCAAAGACTAGTGAGAGCTTGACACTTGAGAGCATAACCTTGGTTTCCATAGGATTCTGATCTGGTTCCCAATTCCAGATATGGGTTTCTTTACACTGAGTGGATCTCTTAGCCAATCAGAAAGCTATTGGTTAGTCACCTAGGCTGTGTGCCCCTGGCATGTACATTGTGTCAGGTTGTTTGCTTCTGAGTAGCTTAGACCTCTGGCTGCTCAGCCCACTTGTTGGCCACTTCCTCTAGTAGCTCATGTAGCACTTTTCTCATTAGACAGGCAAATTGTCTCGGGACTGGCTTGCTTCTGGATTCCAGTCAGTTCTCTCCATGCTATGTGTGGGCAGCATATGGTGTCTTCATTAATAGTCTTACCTTCTGCCTCAGGCAGGTAATCAAGTGCTTTGACAGAAAGCTGTCTTGTGCTGGGGAGCTTGTAGGGCTCTCTGATCCATAGTTCATTGTGAGTAGCAACCAATTTATGGTACTGGGAGTTACAGGCCAGAAATATTTTAATGGTATTTGGCAAGTCCATTCATCTTATTTCAAACCAGACAATATTCAGACTTAGAGTGCTGAGCATGAATGGCATACTTATATATTTCATCATAAAGTGATTACTATTTTCCCCTTTGACCAATGGAATCCCTTTAGACTCTTTCCTTAAAAGGGGCCAGTGACATGTCACAAATAAAAACAAAATTACACTTTAACTTAACCTTCATAAACAGATATCAAATTTTAAAGAAAGTTTAGTTTTGGCGGGAGAGATGACTCAGTGGTTAAGGCACTTGTCTGCAACACCTACGGACCCTGCTTTGATTCCCTGGTGCCAACGTAAAACCAGATGAATAAGATGGCACACACATATGAAACTGTAGTCACTGTAGGCCCAGGCACATCCATTCTCTCTGTCTTCCATGTCTCTCTGTACTTGAACATAAATAAACATATTTTAACAAAAGAAAGTTTAATTCTAGTTTGTGTTCTAAAAACCTCATTATGCACTAACATTTCCTATAGAGTTAAGATAAAAATCTTGTTCAGCACCAATGACTAGAAATCCCAACTCAAGAATTACATGGTAGATACATGGAATATGGCTTATGGAAGTCTCATTTCTCATGAAAATGGAAATACATAGAGACATAGGGGCCTTTTCTCTAGTCTTTCAAATAAAATATCAATGTAGATGGATAACTATTTCAACATGATGATACACAATCAAGAAAAGCTAATATAAGTGGTGAAAACACAATGGAAAATAAGGCAAAGAATGAGATGGAGGCCTCATGGGGTCTTCTTAAATAGGATTGCTGACCAGAAGTTATGCTCCCCCGTACTTAATACAATGATTGTAGGAAACAGGGAATAGAAACAAGACTCTGCAATTCACCCAATTTGGAAGTGAACCACCCTCCCCAACACACACACACACACACACACACACACACACACACACACACACACACACATAACACATTGAAGAAAGGAAACTAGAAAAAACAGCTGCCAGCACTTCTCAAGGGAATTTATACTTACAGGGGAATTTATAGAAAACTGTAGACTTTGGAAAATGGAAAATGTAGAATCATCATCATACCCAGGTCCTGAGACCAGTCACCTCCTGAGAGAGCGATTTGTAGAAATATCCCACTCAGGACTGTGGGAAGAGTCTGTACTCATCAAAGAAGATGTTTCACTGGAGGTTCAGTGTAAGACTGGGGGCAAGGGCAGAAGGTACATGACCACAGGTGAAAAAAATGAAGTTATGAAATTTGCAGGAAAGTGGGTGGATCTGGAAAGGATTAACAATTTTAAAAATATTTTAAAAGAAGAAAGAAGAAAACTCCGAATGACTACAATTATACAACTCTCAGGTTGAAATACCAGCACATATCCAAGCCCCACTGAAACAATCATATGCCAGATGCTTCATTAAGTCCTGGTGCTGTGGGGTGGAGTGGCCTCACTCTTCAGTCTCAGCACAAGTTTTTAGGTTAGTCATGTATTTGGTATCACAATCTGAAGAGAAGCAAGGAGGGCTCACATGGTTGGCAGCAATGGCATTCTCTGCCACTGGGAAGGTTTTGGACTTCTGATGTCAATGGTGGCAGGTGAATGGAAAAAGGAAATTGATGGTGTTGGAGATGAAGAGTTTGTACTTTTTGTCACATATAAATTTTGGTCTACCCTTCAAGGTGATTATACACAATGGTGCAAGTTGTGTACAGTGATGAAACAAACCTAAAACCAGTATGTGGGAAATATAAATGGCATACTGAAATACATGGACTCATATAACATTACAACATTACACATGTTCTATGTACAAATAAGTTTGACATTTAGGCCAGAAATTGCCTACAGAAATTAACCAAACAAAATTCTAATAATAATGAAATACCAAATCATAAAATGATAAGTAAACTATGAGTGGGAATATTTTTTGGAGGATTGATTAAATGTACAAATCTCTACCAAAACTGATGATAGAATAAAATGAAGTGTGACAGACAAAAAGGAAACCTAAGATAAAAGAAAGACAGAAGAGGAAATAAACTTAACGTATGGAAAATAAATATGTAGCACTTTTCACATGAAACAAAAAAATCACATTTTAGGCAAATATAATATTTAAATTTAAATAAATATGTTTTGAATTTAAATAAAATAAGCCATTTATTTTAAAAAAAATAAGTGACTAAGATTTGCTCAAAACAAAACATCTGAAAAAATAAGAAATAATTACCTTACCTTCAAAATCACACAGTAAGCAGCTTGATTCCAAAATTGAGAAAATTATTTTAGATAAGAAAATAAGCAGGGAATTTACTAAAGTTTTTACCTGATGATGAGATAAGCTTGATCTCAAAGAAATATCAACAAAATAACTACACCAAAGTTAAACCTGCAATGTAAGCTATTTGTAATAGGGAAAACAGAATGTTCCATTTGGGAGGAGAGACTGAACTCAACTCTACTAAACAAAAGGACAGGAAGTTTGCAGAAGCAGCACTGCAGTGTTAGTGGTGACAAAAGAATGAAGGGTATTCCAGGAGGACGTTGATGATTGTGGTGAGGACATTTTCCTTGGGAATCAACATCTACAAAGTTAGGCCCCTACCTCCCCATACAAAGGCTGGAAGATAGAAGACGCACCTTCCTCCACAGTGTTTTGTAAAAGGATGATTCCTAGTTCTTGGACAGACCCTTCTGATCTGTGGATGTATCTTCATTGCAAAAGGACAGGGGAAGAATTTTTAAGCACAACTTTTCAAAAGCATATTCTCTAAGAAAATGGAGGCCAAGGACCCACAGTTAGGAAAAATACATAACAGAGTTCAATCATGTTGAACATCGGTAGGACTATTAAGATAAATTATTTGCAAAATGGCCATGGACGTTTCAAAAGAAAATCCCAGGTAACAATATAATAGAACAATTCTAAGTAAAATGTAGTCATTTAAGCTTTTCATAAAACACCATGACTGGTTTGAATATAGGAATTTGTTAGCTATAGAAACATATAGAAACAGATAAAGACAAAAATTTTTCATTTCTATTAGTAAAGAAAAAAGTAGTTCACAAACTCCAGCATTAATTCATTAGAAATGTCCAGTTAGCAAGATAATAAAAGTTAAACAGCAGTTTTGTCATCATAAGCAGGCCCATAGAAATGGGGAGCTCTGTAGAAATGCCCTTCTAGTTTCAATATTGTGCCTAAGAAATTATCCATGGGGGTGGTATAAAAATTGAAATGGGAACAGTGGAGCTTTTGCATTTGCAGAAGACATGGTCATCTCCATCAGAATTTCCACAAAGAGATTGCTGGTGAGGTAGACTATGGATGACACTGCTGCTGAACTTTTCAGGAGGTCCATCTTGAAAACCCCTATGTGTGAAATGATGATCTTCTACTATGTGAAGAGAAGTGTACAACTGCAGCTACTGTAGTTAGACATTGTCTATACTCAAGTTCATTGGCACCAGAAACTCTACAATGTTTTTCAGATGTGTAAAGGAACAGATGAGGATATTGACCTTTTTGTTACAAGTGTGCTCTTGTAAATCCAGTGGCTCCCTGACTAGATTTCACTTACATTCCAGTTAATTATAGTTTAGATGTTAATCCTTCATATTGGAAATCTAGAACAGTTGGCAAGATTATTGGAACTGTTCTTTCCTCTTCTATATGTGGTCCTTACCCCCTTTTATGCTGAACATAGCAGTTGTGGGCACTTAAGATGAGACAGGATATGTACACATGACATCAACTGACCTGGAGCAGTGGAATGCCCTGAGCAGAGCATGTGGCATGGTGGTTGAACCTGTTGCCATCAGCCTAGTGTCCTTATACCCACTCCTGCCTTTTTGTCCCGGAATGTCTATTTCTAATTTCTGGTTTCTGGGGTTTTCTGTTAAGCCTTGGATCATGGAAGAAGCACCAAGAAATTATTCTCAAGCCATCTACAAAATATTTTTGGCCAGAGTCAGAAAAATTAATGAAATTTCTGGATACCATTTCAACCTAAAAAATGCAATAGTATTCTTAATCATTAACAATGACTAATATAAAAACACATTAGTTACATGGGTAGTGTTAACAAGTTTAGCAGTTCCCTTTTCATTACTGGGAATGACCTCCTAAGCAGAAGCAGCTTAAGGAAGTAAAGGGTTTAATTTGGCTCGCAGTTATGATTAGAGGTTTCATCATGGTGGGGAAAACATAGCAAGAACAAGTGGCCACCTGGGTATCACATCTCCACAGCAGTAGGAAGTAGTCTGAGGAGTGGGCTTAGAGCTGGGCTGTGTTGACCCTTGCTCCATATCTCCTTCAAAGGCTCAGCAATGTTCTCAACTTACCACTTGCACTGGAAACCACAGACATCTTAGCACTGCACCCATATGAATTTACAAAGGACAGGGTTGTTTTGTTGTTGTTGTTGTTATTTACCTAAGAGGTGATAAGTGGAAGACCCGGAAACAGGCAGGGAGAGACAGACAAATTGTATGTGTAGATGTATGTATGTAGAGATATACTATGGAAAAAGTTCATTGCTCAGTATACTGAGACTCTGTCTTAAATTGTCAAAATACCAACTCAGTCACTCTGGAGAGTTTTAGTGAGTGTCCCCAATTAAATTTAAAAGCCTAAAGAAAATATGTTGCAGTACCCAATGTCTGCTGGGTCAGTTGTCAGTTCTAATGTGGATTTTGTCCCATTTAATGGATTTACTTAACAGGTTAAGTATCCTATTCATATTTTGGTTTAGATGGACTAAAGGGAATTTTGAAATTTGATTTTCTTGTCATTTTGTGATGGTACTTTAAATTTGTGTGTATTAATAGAAATTTGCATGTTCTGAAAACTGAACATTGTCATATTTCAATTGAGCAATACAAAATCTGTCTTAAAAGTCCACACAAAAGTGTGAAACTGAGAAGTGGGAAGTATAAAAATATGACTGATCACTAATGTGGCCTTAGATAAAATGGGTCAAAATCTTTACCTATACATGGATCCCTATTATCTAGATATTAGTAAGGAAATATTGGTAAAATTATTCTTATCGGGCTAGAGAGATGGCTTAGCAGTTAAGGTGCTTGCCTGCATAACCAAAGGACCTATGTTTGATTCCCCAGGACCCACATAAGCCAGATGCACAAGATGACATATGCATTTGGAGTTCATTTGCAACAGCAGGCATGCCCTGGTCCATCCAACCTCCCTTCCTCCCTCTCTCTCTCTCTCTCTCTCTCTCTCTCTCTCTCTCTCTCTGTTTCTGCCCCTTTCTCTCTCTCTTCCAAGTACATAAATGAAAAAAAAAATTTAAATAAAAATTCAGGTCAATATTAACCACAAATGGCTTACATAAATATCACTGTTCCTATTTCTCAAGATGAAAAAAAATTGAAACTTATGGAGATTCAGAAGCCACATATTAAATCCTTTGGTTGGCAAATAGAATAAATGTCATAGTAATGGATTATTTTAAACCTTTTTTTTTGTTTGCTTTTTGTTCTTGTTTTTGAATGATTTTCTGTGATTTTTCTTTTCAACTACAGAGCCAAAGCAATCTCTGAACTTCCCAAATTTACATGCGTTTCAGTAGTCACCTGGGAATGATCTTTACTTTATGCTTGGAAGAATCCCTTAATTCATGAACGAGGTTGAGGCTGACTTAGAAATACAATCAGGGAAAATGGGAGCATAAAAATGCATGAAATTTCAAAATATATGTCTGTTATTAGTTAAGAGGGCAGAAAATGTTAAATTGAACTACCAATGGCACATTGCAATAAACAGAAAGAGGGAGATCATTGTAGAGTAGCAGATACCAAGTACAGGCTACCTGTGTGGCTGACCTCAGGCCAAATTAACAGCAGCTTTGGAACTTTATGCACTGGAATAGCTCTGAATCAAAGTGAAAGACATTCATGTCTTGACTCAGTTATGCTGATCTTAACAACAACAACAACAACAAACAAACAAAATAATGTAGCCACAGGTGACAAAAACACTGCTACATGTTACAGCGGAAAGGTTCTTTGTAAACAAGTGTTCGTCTTAAGACATATTTGGGAAAAGATAAAATTTTAGTGTAGGCTACTTCAGGTTTACAATATTAAATTCAGATTACTTGTAGTGATGGAAGTTCTATATCTCATTCAGTAAGAACTCACACAAAAGACAACTTAAGAAAGATGCCAATGTAGCAGTAGTAGAGGTATTATTAGAGGTATTTGTTGTAAGGGGATTTCATTATAAAATCCAAATGATTACTCAATGTTATGAAAGCCATGAATTTAGGATATATCTTTGCATGTTATTTATAGTAAGTATAAATTGATTTATTGTAAAATACATATTTTATTTAGAATCCATTTAACGTTAATCTCAGAAGAGTATGAGAAAAATAATTGAAAATATTAACAAAATGATAATCAGGCACTATTTGCTTTATACCTATCATCATGCTAAGACCTTCTCATATAATGTTCAGTTGAATTTTCACAGAAATTCTTCTTTTCTTAATGTGAAAAGGGAAGTACTTAGAATGCCTTGCCCAAGTCGTACAGTGAGCTGCCATGGACTTGGGACTCATATGGCAGGGTGACTGTGGGTTTCTGTCCTCTGCCAATTGGCAACCCTAAACTTCAGGTAAAGTATAATGTGTGTGATAAAATAAAAGACAGGGGTTGGAGAGATGGCTTAGTAATTAAGGCACTGGCCCTAAGGACCCAGGTTTGATTTCCCAGGACCCATATAAGCCAGATGTACAAGGTGGCACATGTTTCTGGAGTTCTTTTGCAGTGCCTGGAGGTGCTGGCATCCCCAATCTCTTCCTCTCTCTCTCTCTCTCTCTCTCTCTTTCTCTCTCTCTCTCTTTTACTCTTTCTGTCTTGCAAATAAATAAAAATAAAATAAAATAAAAACAAGATAGTCGGGTGTGGTGGTGCACACCTTTAATCCCAGCACTTGGGAGGCAGAGGTAGGAGGATAGCTGTGAGTTTGAGGCCAGCCTGAGACTACATAGTGAATTCCAGGTCAGTCTGGGCTAGAGTGAGACCCTACCTTGAAAAACAAACAAACAAACCAAATTAAAAACAAGAGATAATCTCCCCTTATATATTTTACATGAATAGGTGTTGTGTCCTGTTTTTAAATAGAAAATCTCCCTATGGTATTATTAGTCCCAAACAGCTACATGAAACAACTCTCAATTTTATTACATGCTCATACGATTTATTTAGTTTTACCAGCTCAATTTAAGATACTAATTAATATAATTTGTGACTTAATGATGGGTTTCAAAACATAGAGACCTCATTGACTAGACTGAGGTACATGCTAATTACAGTTTTAATGACTGCTGGGAATGTGTCTGGGGAGTGTAACCTAGATAACACATTTTACCTATATAACAGAGTGTGGCTTGTTTCATAGTGTTTATGTATGCAATGATTATAACCTTTGAATTCTGTGAATAGTAGTATTAGCTATAGCAGTGTGCTTGTTTCCTTAAAGCTTTGGAATCAGAGAAAAAAAGTTCAGTCCTCAATCCAAGTTTTGCTTATTATGAGAGAATGTTGGCTTAAATTATTAATTCTCAACATTGTACTCCATAGAAGGTTCTATTTATCCCATAGGACTAGTTCATTTCTTTAGGAAACACTGGACATGCAAAGCACTGTCTAAGCACTATATTTTCAGAGAAAATAAAAATTCATCCCAGGTATAATGATATTGGAGTTAGGGTACTAATAAACAAATGATTGCCTAATATATAAATAAAATAGGTGGTGCATATTGTACACTCAGCTTAGTATATTCCATTTGGCAAATGCAAACTGTCATTTGTCTGAATGATAATGGTCATCTTTACACTGTATTCCACACACACACATGACTTCTGTGTGCTAAAGAGGCAAAGTAACACTATCAAGTGAACAAGAGAAAGTCAGGAGACCAATAAAAGTTCTTTCCTACAGAATATCTTCATACATGTGTTCAAAAAGAAATGCAGATTTCTGGGATATGTAGACTGATTTTTTTCCTTTTAATTTTATGATGCTATATCAGAGACTTCTAAAAAAGAAAAAAAAAAAAACAAAACAAAACAGTGAGTCTCCACTGGTTTCTTGCTGCAGGTTTTGTTCTGCTGGCTTTGCTTGGGAACACAGTGTTGATGACATTGAAAACTAATTAGGAGTCTCTGTCCCAAGGCCCATCAGCTATTTACATTTCATAACAGAAATCAGCAGCCTGGAAAGTCAGTGCTGTGTGGGAGATGGCAGGTTGTCTGCTCAGTGACTCAGCATGGGGATGTGTTGAATACATGTTTCTGAAATGCCCAAAATGAAGGGCTTCATTGAGAAATATTTATACATAGTAGATGTTGTGTGATTAGACACACCAATCATTTTCAGGAAAAAATAATAAATGGCAAACAGTGGAAAATCTAGGCACTCTCCTGCCTGGCCTCTAGGTCTCAAATGTCTTCACAAACCACTGTTTCCTAGTTTCTTAAGCTTTTCAGTACAACCTTTTGGTTATTTTTTTTAAAAATATGTATACTCTTCATACTTTGGTTATTTTTTTAATATCCAGACAAATTCTAGATAGAAACTTCATCATCAAATACCATCTATAAAATGAGGTTCCGGAAAGCTGGGGAGATGACTCCCTACGTAAGAGTGCTTGCTATGTAAGCATGAGGACCTGATTCACCCTCCGCATTCTCCTAAACAGCGTAGCATGGCCAGGCATGCCTGTAACTCCAGGGCTAAGGGGGATGGGGGCAGGATTTCTGAATCCTCTCAATCAGGGAGGGCTTCAGCTTCGGGGAGAGACTCCGTACCGAGGAGCAATAGTTATCTTCCTTCTGGATTCCACACACATGCACAAAGGACAAATAGCTGTATGCACATGTGTATACACCATCGACACACACCACACACACTACATACACACATCAAAACACTGAGGCTTTGAGTTATTAACGACTAAGCATTTCACCCTGAAAATGTGCTAACTCACATCAGAAAATCTGTTGCCTGCTCCTTCATCTCTGTTTCTATCTCATTTCCTCAAGGATAAAGATTCCTTTCAGTAAGAAAGAAGAAAATTTCCTTGCAAGACCATATAATTTACTTGTCACTTATAACTCTCACATTAATTTTATAGCCTTATTTTCTCCATTTATAGCTTTGATAAAATGGACAAAGTTTTAAAATTTGCTGTATTACATAATTTAGTGAACTTGTTTTTAAGACCAGATTTCTATGACCTCCAATCTTACTCTCTATAGTTCAGAAGAACTCATAATTTGCCTGAGTTTATGTTGTTGGTGATGTTCACAAAATACCCAAATCTCACAATTCCCTTAAAGTGAGAGAACAGCCAGACACAAGCATGCAAGTTCATGAGGTTGATTATCAATAAGTTCTATCTACAGATGGATTCTAGCTACATTGTGTGCATAGATCATGAAAATACTCTCTATGATTTGATTTTTTTCCAAAACATTTTGTCACAAATGTTAATGCTAAGCTAATTCTATTTCAAAGTTACCATGGCCATGTAACTGGCAGGCCTAATTATATGAAATTAGGTAGCAAGACTCTCACATAGACATTGCATATTAATGAGCCAATCTCAGTGGAATCTGTGCTAGGAGAGAGACTTAAACTTGCAGGAAACTCAAATTAGACACACTGGAGAAACAGAAAACATAGAAGAATCATTCTATCTGGACACTAGACTAAGCACTCTGCTAAGAGGGACAGATTGGGAAGACAGAGCCCAATATCTTTCGTAGGGTAGCTGGAAGAATCTCAGAAACTATTTTTTATGATATTCAATTGCCTTACCTAAAATGGACACAATAATATCAGTTACTTCAGAAAACATGAAGTCATATAAGCTCCTGTATTGTCAGTAATTGGGCCACGCTAAATGCTGAAGACACATTCATTTTTACTTTTATCATTTTACTAATCTGCTTGAAAACTGAAACAGTACTTTGGTTTTAGAATAATTCAAGAAAGAAGGACCAATTAAGAGAAAGTAAACATGAATTGTTTACTTTATCTTGCCAAAATTTACCACCAAAAGAGATTTTTTTTTTTTTACTGGAAACAAGTGAATTACACATGATTCAAGCTTATCCTGAAAGGGCTAGTAGAAAATAATTAGCATCAGGAAACTTAGTGATAGAAGGAATGACTGAATTAATAGAAGTGATGATTTGTTAACGTTGGGCACAGAAACATACCACTGAGTGAAAACAAAAATTTCTACAACCAAATGCAATTCTACAAGCTATGTGATATTGAATTTTTATCTCTAGTTCTATCAGCATAAGACATAAACAGACAATGGGAGCATTTGGTTCTTCTGTATTCATCAGTTCATTCACTCATTCATTTATTCCATATCTATTGATCATTTGCCAATGTTACATATTTGACCAAATCCTGGTATTTGCGTAGTAAAGGTGGTATAGTTCTCACTGTGGTGGTGTTTAAAATATAAAGAGGGGATACAAAAAATTCAAAAACTTGACACAAAACATGATTTATGTTGCATTAAGCCACATAGAAACCTTATCATCAGGAATTATTGTGCCCAATAAAGTGAATATGTCAAATGAAGACAAGAAATATTTGCCATGAGGTGTCAAAAGTATAATAACAGCATAAATGTCACTTTCTGCAGGATATATGCGTTTTAGTATTAAAGAAAGTAGGCTATGATAGACAATGTAATTATCTATTACATAAAGTTTTGTAATTAAAAAAATGAGCATTGTGATTTTAAATTTTAACGTGAAAATGAGAAAACTATAAGCCAATACTTGATCACAAATGATTAACATATAATATAGTTTATGCTCTAATACTTTTTGTATTAGATAGGATAGTGCCATGAATGTTAATTGTATTTTAAAAATTATGAATTTTACATGTATGTCTTCCAAGCTAATATTACACTCAAATGCAGAATTTCTAAAATAAATCCTTTGTTTTATGATAATAAAATAGCAGGTCACTTATTACACTGATTTCTTATGTATTGTAATTGATATAAGCCAATTTAGTTATATTACAATAGTAACAATGGACATAGAACAAAAATTATAATTTTGGAAGTATTGAATTAGCCACCAGGTGGAGCTCCATGAATTAAATGTGTGGTAGTTAAAAACAGAAAATTGATTAAATTGGTCAAATTAGGGAAACTATTCTTTTACTCTGAGCATTTTTATTACATTACTTTTTTCAACCCTTAAGGGAATGCATATGAATCATAATATATTTTGTGTCTTTTAAAGCTCTGAAAAGATTTGATTACCATAAAATTTTAACAAATTGGACTTTAAAAGTGAAATACTTTTGTTCAAGTTATTATATAATTTACTAAAGATGTATGTTTTTAATAAATTGTTAATATATGAAACCATAAGCAAAATTGAAAACCTACAAGAAAAATCAATAAAAATCTGCTTATTTTTCCACTGATTACTGATTATATTTCTAATGCATGTTTTTCTCATTTTGTTTGTGTGTATGTTTCATCCTAGCACCAGAAACTAAAAAAGATGAAAAGATCTCCAAAGCAGGTAAGGACACTTTATAAGAATTACATATAAGCAGGGGCTGGAGAGATGGCTTAGCAGTTAAGGCACATGCCTACAAAGCCTAAAGACCTGGGTTTGAATCTCCAGGTCCCATGCAAGCCAGATGCACATGGTGGCGCATGCATCTGGAGTTTGTTTGCAGTAGCTAGAGGCTCTGATGTGCCCATTCTCCCTCTCTCTCTCAACCTCTCTCTCTTTCTCCTTCTGTCTGTCTCTCCTTCTCTCTGTCTCTAATAAATAAATATTTTTTTAAAAAAGAATTACATATAAACAGATGTGTATTTTGGCATGAATAAGGCTGTTCACACACTCAGGGTAAGCCTTGAGATAAATAAAACAATGGAGGAAAAAAAACCCCTAGCACCTTCCTCAAGGGTCTTTTGGGTTACAAGTAATAAAAATAAATTTAATTAATAAAAATACAACTTATGTGTATTGGTAGCAGTTTTTGTTTATAAAAAGTTTATAAAAAATCTGAAACCACTGCCTTGTTTACATATTGGAGAAAATTGCATTATTTTCAGAAGGCTAAGGAGTGAATTTGGATCTCATAATTTCTAACCAAAATATGGCATACACCTAATTAATCTCTATGATCAATTTAATCTCATATACTTACATTCACCTACCTTTAAACACTTTTTAAAACATGAAAAATATATCATTTGGTTCAACTACTTTTTTTTCATTAACAAATATACTAATATTCTTTGTAGAGGTAAATCATTACATTCTGATTCTAATCAAAATTTTTTGTGTTTTGTTTGCTGTGAGGCAGGCTGACCTGGAACTTAATAAGGAGCCCAAACTGGCCTCAAACTCAGCAATTCCCCTACCTCAGCCTCTCAAATGCTTGGATTAAAGACGTGTACCATTATACCTATCTTAAAATTAGTATTATTTTGTTTGTTTGTGTGGTTTTTTTTTGGTGGGGGGGTTGTCGAGGTAAGGTCTATAGCCCAGGCTGACCTGGAATTCATGATATAGTTTCAGGGTGTCCTCATGTGATCCTTCTTCTTCTGCCTACAGAGTGGTAAGATTAAAGGTGTACACCACCACACCCAGTTCAAAATTAGTATTAGTTTTCAAGTAAATATTCTAAAAGCAAATTTATAAGAAAGGAAGTCAAGAGATGGGTTGGAACAAATGGTTGGAGAAGAAACATCACAAAATAAAAAATGCCAAACAAGGGAAATATTATAAATCCAGAGAAAATTAAAATTAATTTTAATATTTCTAGACCTTATTCTATTTGAAAAATTGTGTGACAGTAGAAAGAAATTATTGTGTAAAGGCTTATACAAGAGATGTAATTACATCTTTCTGTGAAGTGGTAGTGATAGCATCATAGGACAAAAGTGTTCCTGATTGTCCTAGAATATTTCCATCTACTTCTTTGCACAAATTTAGCACATATTGAAGTAATGTTAATGGTAACCAGGATAATGATTGTAACTCTTCTTAATAGTATAACTAATGTATAAATAAATTAGTATTTTTTTTTCTTTAGTGAGGGATTGTCACCAATTTCAAAATGAGTTTATAATCTTAAAGCATTCATTCTATGATCGACTGCCCCGAGCTGAGGTGAGAAGAAAGGTGGAGACACTGGCTTTATGATCAGGGGAACTTTTATAATCTAACACTGTAGGAAAATGCATAATAGAATTACAATGATGTATTTGATGAATCATTACTAACCTTCAAATACATGTGCAGAAAAAGGAGAATGGCACTTAAAGACTTCCATGTGGCTGGCATTCTTATTGGCATAAGTGAAAGCTTACTAATAGATGAAAGATACATTATGTTACCCCTGTCTGAAGCATGCAATCCCATTTTGTGCTTTATTTTTCTATTGATATATAAAACCAAAGTAACATGTATACTCTAATTTACCTATTATTACCCTCCCTGGTGGTCTAGTGACTTGGATTCTGTGCTTCCATAAATTACCCATTATTAGTTTATTTTAAATATTTATGACATTTTTATGAGGGCCTTAACTTTAAAGAAAAGGAAATTAGTATAGATGCCATTTTGTAAAATGCAATCAAGCAAAAATTCATTCAGCATATTTATTATACTAGTGTCACTACAATTTGTCTGTAATTGTGCCTGATGATATATTTACAAACAAGTGATAAAATATTATTTTTGTTCCAAAGAATATGACCAGGTATATACACATGAACTGTTTAGATCTGAGTAAACGACAAGTAGTGAAGAGAGCCCTAGGAGGCCACAGACGAGCCATTCCTACCACTTGAAGAAATGTTTGAAACCATGTGTTTAAACTGAAAAGTCAGTAATGTACGAGAGCAGCTGAGATAGAGAGTTTATAAGAATAGTGAAGGGCTAGAAAGATGGCTTAGCAGTTAAGGTACGTGACTGCAAAAGCCAATGGACCCAGGTTCATTTCCCTAGTGTCTACAAAAATCCAGATGCAGTAGGTGGTACATGCATCCAGAGTAAGTTTACAATGGTTAGAGGCCCTATTGGGCCCATTCTCTTTCCCTCTCTCGCTCTCTCATACATAAGCAAATAAAATATATTTTAAAAAAGTATAGTGGAAAAAGTGTTACTGTCGTGTTAGAATACAGACATTTGACTCTCTGTCAATTGCCAGGTATGTGACTTCACTTAAGTGGAGTAATGATTCTAAACTTCAGTATCCTGTCAATTGAATGGAAGCCATAATACTCACCTAGCAGGACAGATATGTGAAATAAAGGTGTTGCATTCACAGTAGCTTTATATAGAAGGGAACCCAGAATGGAGGTTGAGCCCCACAATACTGGGAGGCAGTGACGAAAGGATCATACATCAAAGAAGACGGCAAAGGTTGTATGATGAGTAGAAAGTGGTGGAAAATCAGTGACGGGAAACAGCCATATGAAGAAAGTAATTCAAGAATGAGAGCAGGTGAGGGAATATTAAACTTGAGATCTTTGAGGGTATGAATAAGAAAGGATATTGTTAGTCTTAAAATTGTATGCAGAGTGAAATAAAATGGAAATAAAATTGAATCAGGTGAACACGAATCTCTTATAATAATTTAAGCATTACAAAACAAATGTAGGCATAATGTAAATATGTTAAACAATGGTTTGAGGATATTTATATTTAATTAATTATATACTTGAAATTATTTACAGCTATGACCATGTGTAAAATAAAGTTTGTAAAGAAAATCATTTAAATAGAAACCCATTGAAAAGCTCTAATGGCTATTTGGCGTTTATTGCAGTTGGCATCTGAACACATACGCTTTGTAATCATGGTCCTTATCTCTAGATTATTGTGTTTCAACTGCCTTTATTATTGTTTCATAGCTCAAGAATAGACCTGGATGACATTAGCTTTATATAACTTCAAGGCCTTAAGCCAGAAAGGTGATCAGATTATACAAGTTGCAGAGGAATAATAGGTACAGGTGGACCCAGAGTGGGATCCTATGGTCACTAGGGAATGGGAAAGGATGGCAGGAATGCTCAGACTGTAACCATGAGATAAGAGATTTACAGTAGAAGATAGCAGCAATAAGGTGCTATTTATGAAAATTGGATATGATGAGGGAGAAAAGGAGAAATTTTTTAAAGACTAATTCTGGAATAGGTGAATAAATTTAAGAAGAGAACGGTAGCCTTAGAAGGAAGAACCCCGGATACGTTGTGCCAGCTTCCTACCATGGAGACACTTGCAGAAAACAGTGAAAATTCCAGTAGTCAGCATCACTGCCGCTCAGAAAGGTGAAGACACAAGACGGCCAAGGAAAGGCCATTATATTTGACAAATAAAGCTGTCATTTTGTGACCTATGGGAAAACATTTTCAGTAGAGTGGGGAAAGCAGAAACCAGATTAAGGGAATTATCCATCATACATGAAGGCTGAACACAGACTGCTTGTTTTCAGAAAATTGTAGCAAAAGAGTGACATGCAATGATTTTCCAACACAGAGACTCAATGACACCATTTATTTTAATTATGTGTGTTATAGAAAAAAGAATCCTTGGAAGAGGAGGAGCTAGGAACCCACAGAAAGAAATATTAATTACAAGGAGTGTCACTGATATACTTCACTTGCTGATCCCCTTAGAAAATATTTCATAATGTTTATGACCTCTTGCTTATCAAAAAACTCACTTTTGGGGCTAGAGAGATTGCTTAGCTGTTAAGGTGCTTGCCTGTGAAGTCTAAGGACCAGGGTTTGATTCCCCAGCATCCACATAAACCAGATGCACACAGTGGCACATGTCTCTGGAGTTCTTTGCAGTGGCTGGAGGCCCTAGTGCTCCGATTCTCTTTCTCTTTCTCTTTCTCTTTCTCTTTCTCTTTCTCTTTCTCTTTCTCTTTCTCTTTCTCTTTCTCTTTCTCTTTCTCTCTCTTCTCTCTCTCTCTCTCTCTCTCTCTCTCTCTCTCTCTCCCTCCCTCTCCATGTATCTCTCAGTAATAAATAAAATTTTAATTTTATGAAAAGAAAACTTACTTTCTTTGGAAAACCTAAAACACTAAACCTATAATTATTAAGAATAAAACAAAAGCTATGGCAAAACTGCCAAATAATGGAGAAATATTAAATACTAATTTATTTTGTTTAACACATTATCAGGCACTAATCTTTCAGCACTCAAGTAAAAATGAAGGAAAATGGGACATGAATTTTTATTAGATAATTTAGGAATAAATAACTGTTAGGTTCAGAAAAAATACACATTAATTACAAATAGTAAATCATTGAAAAGTCTTTTTAGGTTGTATATCTAAGAAAGACCATACAGTATTATTCTTTCTGTAACTGGGTTTTCTCACCAAACCTAAGAGCACAAAGATTTATTCATGTAAATATCAGGTAAATGTTTGTTAAATGATACAAAAGTTCATTTATGTAAGTTTAATTGGTATTTGACATCAAAAGTCAACAAGTATAGCATGGCAATTTACATGAGTCAAATGCGAGGATCTCTCCTCCCCTAAATCCATGGGTTTAAAAATTAAGTGCACCTATATGATTGCATTAGATGCTGGTGTCATTAAGGGATAATTCTTGACATTATAACGTATATTACTGTGATCAGTGCCCTTATAATGCGTCTAGTGTATTTATCAAATATATTGGCAAGAAAACATAGCATGGATTTACATGATTCCAGGTCAGATATACTGGATAATATAATGACAGATGTGTCATCTCCCAGGGTGTGTGCGAATGAGGAAAGGAGTAAGGAATAAACAAGAGAATCAGGAAAAGCACTGCTATTTACGGAATGGATAGGGTGGTAGGTGATCTTGAAAGGACTTTGAAATAAAAGTAAGAAAAATGAATTCAAGAGAGACATTGTTTTAGAACTCAGAACTATTGTGTTACGAGAAACAAGAGAGGGGAGAACTTCAAAGGGGGAAACCTATCGAAATATTGAATGAATTGTCAAAATTGACAATAAGATACTTACTGGGAAAGCATTCATTGAAATGTGTAGAGTAAATTGTCAATGATCTTAAGTGTATTTTCCATAGAACTGATGGGAAGAAATCAAATTGCTGCAGTAGGAGGTCAGAAATTGGAAGCATAAAACATTGTAAAATGTGTATCTTGTATACTAGTTTTTCAAAATCTCTGTCTAAGAAGGAAAAAGAGAATGTATCCAGAATACAAAGAGAAACACACTGGGGTAAAAAGAAGGAGGTGGGATGTCAGAGAAGATGTGCTTCAACTGGTTATAACTATAGTGTCTTCAAGTATACAGTATTATTATGTATATAAAAGTAGTTATGATGCCACTTTAAATTTTAATTTTATAATGTTGAATTAAGTATAGTTTCTTTAAAAACATTTTTATATATTTGGCTAAGAGAATAAACTAATAACCTCATTCTGGATAAAGTGAGATGTTCTAAAATATAAGCAAGCTATATATTTTTAAATTTTATTATTACTTATTTATTTGAGATAGAGAAAGAGACAAAGAGAGAGAGAGAGAGAGAGAGAGAGAGAGGGTGCGCCAGGGCCTCCAGCCACTGCAAATGAACTCCAGATGCATGTGCCCCTTATGCATCTGGCTTATGTGGGTCCTGGAGAATCAAACCGGGATCCTATGGCTTTGCAGGCAAAGGCCTTAACTGCTAAGCCATTTCTCTAGCCCGAAGCAAGCTAATTTTATGTTCTTTTAAAATGCGTGTGTGTGTGGGGGGGGTGTACACCAGGATCTCTTGCCACTGCAAATGAATGCTTATCCAGTTTTACATGGGTGCTTGGGGAATTGAATCCTGGTGAGCAGGTCTTACAAGTACCTTTAACCATTAATCCAGCTCTCTTGGTCCCCTGGTAAGCTTTATCTTTCTCTTTTTATTGATTTTTATTAAAAAATTAATATGTGAGCATGATATAATTGATGATTCCCTGATATTACCTTCTCATCTTCTTCCCTCACCCTCATTCCACTGAAAACCCTTGCCTTTCCAAGATCTTTCCAACTATTTTTTTTTAATTTTTTATTGACAGCCTCCATAATTACAGACAATAAACCATTGTAATCCCCTGCACCCCCACTTTCCCTGTGCAACTCCACTCTCCATCATATCACCTCCCCCTCTCAATCAGTCTCCTTTATTTATTTACTTATTTATTTATTTATTTATTTATTTATTTTTATTGATTAGTTTTGTACTCAGTGAATACAGTCAATTTGGTACCATTGTTAGGCTCATCCATGACCAACTCCCTCCCCTGGCCCCTCCTTGTTGAGGTATACGGGTCATGCATTCTGAAGTTAGCCCACAGTTATGGGTAAGATAAATGTCTCTGCATATCATGACCCAACATATGGCTCTGACATGCTTTCCACCCCCTATTCCACAAAATTTCCCTGAGCCATGTTGGTTTCCTTTATAGTCTGCTTTAGTGATGAGGTGTTGGGGGCCTCTGGGACTCTGGATATCTGATTTGGTAGGAGTTGATTTTTCTCTGTGTTGATCTCCTTCAATAATGTGCTGGAACCTGGTTCACCAAGAAAACAGCACCCTTGCTTATTTTGGCAATTGTTCTTAGTTTTAGCTAGGGCCCTTTTGAGGTATGATGGGGTGGCTCTCTCCTTAGGATCTACGTCAATATGAAAAAGAGAAGCAAATTCTCCAACGGAGAGTAAGTTAGCACCAAACAAATGAAATAACCCTTAACTTTTTTATAGAGAATTTAATAGGTAAGGGCCCTCTTTTGGCCCATGATTGGTGGTAGCTTGATAATGTAGAGTGGGCTTATGTTTGGATATGGTTCTGACTTGTTTCCCACATCCAGCTATGGGTCCCGTACCACTGAGGGGATCAGTTAGCCAATTCAAGAGTAGTTTGTTTCCCATCATGGTTGTGCACCATTATTGCACTAGTGTGAGAATCACAACAGGTTATTTGCTGCTGAGTAGGTTAGACCATGAATTGCTTGGACAGATATTGGTCATTTTCCCCCAGTCACCCATGTAGCACCTTCTGGCCATAGACATGCTGGCTATCTGGGGACTGACCCTCTTCCAGCTTCCAGCCAAGCCATTCCATTTTACGTATCAACCACATAAGGTGTCTTCAGCAGTAGGGTCTTATCACTAACCCTTGGTGGGTCATCAAGTACTCTGACAGAAATCTGTCTTTCTTTTAGGAAACCTTTTAGGTCTCTTTGGTCCAAAGCTAATTGTGGATGATAGCCCCATGCTGGTACTGGGAGTTATAGCTCAGTGCCCACTAAGAAAAGGAAGAAAAAGATAACTAATATAAAAGAGTTAGAGAGAAGAGAGAGGAGGAGAGAGAGAGAGAGGGGGAGAGGCAGAGGGAGAAAGTGAGAGAGAGAAGCTGTAGAAGATTAAGGTCAGTCTTCATCATACACTGTCCAGTGTCTTGTGGCTCAGGTGTTTCCTCTAAGGGCCTGATGAAGGTTCAGCGATTTGGTCGGCCTTTAAGGATGTGGAATTTTAAGATACCATTGCTGTTTGAGTCTAGATTTGTGTTTCCCACCCACTCCCTTGCCCTTCCCTCCCTCCCCACCCATTCTATTGCCTAGTCCATGATCTGCTTGCTGAGTATGTAAGGCATATTAGGTAGATTCAGGTTAGGTGCTGTAAATGAGTGAGACTATGTGGCGATTTTATTTCTATGATTGGGTAAGTTCACTGAAAATGATCTGTTTCAGGTTCAACCATTTTTCCTCAAATTTCATTGTGTCATTTTTTCTTACTGCTGCATAGAATTCCATCGTGTAGATATACAGCATCTTTCTTATCAATTCTTCTAGTGCTGGACATCTGGATTGATTCCTGCTCTTAGCTATTATGAATTGAGCCACTACAAACAAACATGGTTGAACAGATCTCTCTGGCCTGTGGTTTAATGGTTTTATGGTAGACGGCCAGTATGGGAATAACTGGGTCTGTTGTTATCTCTATAGTCAGCTTTTTCAGAAGTCTCCATATTGCTTTCCAAAGTGGTTGTACCATCCTACATTCCCACCAACAGTGGATGAGTGCTCCTACTTCTCCACCTCCTCTCCAGCATTTATTTTCACTTGATTTTTTGATGTTTGCTATCCTTACTGGGGTAAGGTGGAATCTCATAGTTGTTTTAATTTGCATTTCCCTGATGATTAGGGATGATGAACATTTTCTTAAGTGTGTGTTTTCCATTTGTAATTCTTCCTCTGTGAACTGCCTGTTCAGCTCTTTGCCCCATTTTGTGTGTGGGTTGTTTGACTTTTTACTGTTTATATTTTTGAGTTCTTTGAAGATTCTAGAAATTAGGCCTCTGTAAGTTGGATAGCCAGCAAATATTTTCTCCCATTCCGTGGGTAATCTATTGGTTTTGCTTATTGTATGCTTGTCTGTAAAGAAACTCTTCAGCTTCATGTGATCCCACTGGGTGAGTGACTGTTTAAGTTCTTGAGGTACTGGGGTTTTGTTCAGGAAGTCTTTTTCCATTTCTATATCATAGAAAGTACTTCCTACATTTTCTTCCTGTAGTAGTAGAGTTTCTGGTCTTATGTTGAGGTCTTTGATCCATTTGGACTTGAGTGTAGTGCATGGCAAAATGTGTGGATCAAGTTTCAACTTCCTGCATATGGTTATCCAGTTTGTCCATCACCACTTGTGAAAGATGCTGTCTTTTTCCAGCCTATATTGTTAGGGCCTTTGTCAAATATCAAGTAGCTATGGTTGCTTGACCCAAAGTCCGGGTCCTCAAGTCTATTCCATTGGTCTATACTCCTGTTTTTATGCCAGTACCATGCTGTTTTTATTACTATGGCTTTGTAATATAGCTTCAGATTAGGTATGGTGATGCCTCCAGAGGTTTTTTTTTTTTTTTTTTTTTTTTTTGCTGAAGATATGTTTGGAAATGAAGGTCTTCTGCCTTTCCATATGAAATTTGAGATCATTTCTTCTATCTCTGTGAAGAACACTGTAGGGATTTTAATTGGAATTGCATTAAATCTGTATATTGCCTTTGGTAGGGTTGCCATCATCACGATGTTAATTCTGCCTGTCCAGGAGCATGGGAGGTCTTTCCATTTTCCCAAGTCCTCCTCAATTTCTTTTTTGAGTGTTTTTATGTTTTTGTTGTATAGATCTTTTACTTCCTTGGTTAACATTATTCCAAGGAATTTTGTTGTTGTTGTTGCTATTGAAAATGTGACAATGTCCCTTATTTCTTTCTCTGTATCTTTGTCATTTGCATATATAAAGGCTACTGATTTTTGTGCATTGATTTTGTATCCTGCCTCTTTGCTATAGGAGTTAATCACCTTCAGAAGTTTTGGGATGGAGTCTCTTAGGTCTTTTAAATATACAATCATGTCATCAGCGAATAGGGCTAACTTAACTTCTCCCTTTCCAAATTGTATCCCTTTCATTTCTTTCTCCTGTCTTATTGCTTGAGCTAGGACTTCCAGTACCATATTGAAGAGCAGAGGTGAGAGTGGACACCCCTATCTTGTTCCTGATCTCAAAGGGAATTCCTCCAGTCTCTCTCCATAAAGTATAATTTGGGCTTTAGGAGCTTTGTATATTGCATTTAATAGGTTAAGATATGAACCAGCCATGCCAATTCTCTCTAATGTTTTGATCATAAAATGATGTTGTATCATGTCAAAGGCCTTTTCTGCACCTATCAAAAGGATCATGTGGTTTTTGTGTTTAACCTTGTTTATATGGTGTATTACATTGACCACTTTCCATATGTTGAACCACCCCTGTGATCCTGGGATGAATCCCACTTGATCAAAGTGGATAATGCCTTTTATGTGTTGCTGGATTCGGTTTGTAAGGATTTCGTTCAGGATCTTTGCATCTAAGTTCATCATGGAAATAGGCCGGTAGTTTTCTTTTCTTGTGGCATCTCTGCCTGGTTTTGGAATTAGGTTGATACTAGCTTCATAAAAGGAGTTGGGTAGCTTTCCCTGTTCTCCAATTGTGTAGCATAGTTTGAGGAAGATTGGTTTGAGTTCTTCCATGAAGGTTTGATAGAATTCATCTGAGAAGCCATCTAGTCCTGGAGACTTCCTTTTAGAGAAGTTTCTTATTGCTTTTTCAATCTCAACGAGTGTGATAGGTTTGTTTAGGAGATTAATCTGCTCTGAGTTTAGCTCTGATGGATGGTATGCATCCAGAAATTTATCCATCTCCCCCACACTATCCAGTTTTCTGGAGTAGAGGTTTTTGAAATAAGTCCTGATGATTCTCCCAATTTCATTTATGTCTGCTGTGATCTCTCCTTTTTCATTTTGAATTTTGTTAATTTGAAACATCTCTTTTTTTTACTTGATCAAATTGGCCAGGGGTTTGTCAATCTTGTTTATTTTTTCAAACAACCAGCTCTTTGTTTTGTCAATTGTCTTAATTGTTTTTTTTTTTTTTTTTTTTTTGGTTTCCAATTCATTAATTTCTGCTCTGATTTTGATTATTTCTTTCCTTCTGGAGCTTTTTGGGTTGGACTTTTGTTGGTTTTATAGTGCCTTCAGGTTGATGGTTAGGTTATTGATTTGGGATCTCTCTGTCTTTTTTATGAAGGCATATGAATTTTTCCCTGAGGACCACCTTCATTGTGTTCCATAAGCTTTGGTATGTTGTGTTCTCATTGTCATTCATTTCTACAAATTTTGCAATTTCATTTTTTATTTCATCCACTATCCTTTTATTGTTTAAAAGTCTGCTATTCATTTCCAGGTGCTGTTGGAGTTCATGGTGGGTCATTTGTTATTAATTTCTAGCAAAATAGAATTGCGGTCTGATAGCACGCAGGGAATTATGTCAATCTTCCTACATATGTGGAGGCAGTCTTTGTGACCCAGTATATGACCTATTTTAGAGAATGTTCCATGAGCTGCTGAGAATAATCTGTAGTCTGTGGATTTGGGATGGAAAGTTCTGTAGATGTCCGTTAGGTCTAAGTGATCTATGGTTTTGTTAAGTTCTCTTACTTCCCTGTTGAGTTTCTGTTTGGATGATCTGTCTATTACTGATAATGGTGTATTGAAATACCCAACTATGATGGTGTTGGCAGTTATTTGTGTTTTATTGTCAAGTAGGTTTTGCTCTATGAACCGTGGTGCCCCTGTGTTTGGTGCATACAGATTTATAATTGTAATGTCCTCTTGATGGATCATTCCCTTAATAAGTAGGAAGCAGCCTTCTTTGTCCTTTTTGATTAATTTTGGTTTGAATTCTTTTTTATCTGATATTAATATAGCTATGCCTGCTTGTTTCTTATTGCCATTTGCTTATAATATTGTTTTCCATCCTTTCACCCTGAAGAGGAGTCTGTCTTTAGTGGTGAGGTGGGTTTCTTGAAGACAACAGATTGAAGAGTCTAAATTTGTGATACATCCTCTTAGTTTGTGTCTCTTAATGGGGGAATTAAGACCATTAATATTTAGGGTAATGACTGTGAGATTTGATTTGATCCCTGCCATATTGTGATGGTATACGTGGTTTGGTGTTTTCATGAACTTTGAAGTTTTTTGTGCCTTCTCTGAATTTAGTTATTGTGTTCTGCTTCTTGTAGGCATTTGAGTTTGATTATTTGATTCTTCTCTGTGGAGAATTTCCTGAAATACTCTCTGTAGGTTTGGTTTTGTGTTTTTATAATTATAAAGTTTAGTTTTGTCATGGATAGTTTTTCTCTCACCATCTCCTATGAGGGATACTTTTGCTGGGTCGAGTAGTTTGGGTTGGAAGCCATAGGTTCTTAGACTTTGCAGTGTTTCATTCCAGGCCCTTCTAGCTTTCAGGGTTTCCATTGAGAAGTCTGGAGTAATTCTGATGGGGTTACCTTTAGTAGTCGTATTCTGTTTTTCCCTTGCTGCTTTTAGGATTTTCTCTTTGGTGTCAATGTTTAGAGTCTTAATGACAATATGTCTTGGAGAGTTTCTCCTTTGGTCCAGTCTGTTTGGAGTTCTGTTGGCTTCTTGTATCTTGATGGGCCTTTCTCTTAAGAGACTGGGGAAGTTTTCTTCAATTATTTTGTTACATAAGTTCTCCATGCCTTTGGTCTGAATTTTTTCTCCTTCTGGTATTCCAATCATCCTGATATTAGGACGTTTAAGGGTATCCCACAATTCCCTGATGTTCTGTTCGCAGAAACTTTTGAACTTACTAAATGTTTGAACTCTTGAACTGTTTCTTCCATCTTGTCTTCCAGATGAGAGTTTCTATCCTCCACATGGCTGTCTCTATTCTTGAGAGCTTCTAGAGAGTTTTGGACTTTTTCAATTACGTTTGCATTTTCTACTACTTTTCTATGTATAGTTTCCATCCCTGTGTCAAGCTCCCTTTTCATATCATTTTCTGATTTTCTCAATGCTTCTTGGAATTCATCCTTGCATTTCTTTATGTCTTCATTTAACATTGCCAGCTGATTTTTGAGGTCCTCTTTTTTTTCACTCTCCCTTATATCCCTTAACTGCCTTTGAACTCCTTCCATTTTCTTATCTATTAGGGCTAGTCTAGTGATAGCAGCATCCACATGATTATTGGTCCTTTGTTGCTTTTCTGCAAGTTCTACCAGTAGGTTGGTCAGGGTTGCATTGCTCATAGCTTCATTTTGGTTTTCTGATCCTTCTATTTCTTCCATGTTTTGATTAGAGATGTTCATTGTAGGAACTGGTGATCTAACTGTATTTTCTTGCATTTGATTTTTCATGTTATTTCTTTGGCACTGTGGTCTGCCCATCACTGTGTATGGGCAAGTAGGTGGGTGGATTAGCCTAGGCTCAAGGATGGTGGGGAGCTGAAGTAGCCTGAGGCAGTTGCCAAGCAGTCTGGGCTTTGGCTCTCACCTGCCAAAGCCACCTGAGCTCCTGGCTCACAGGGGCACCAAAGTTGCCTGAGCTCTCACACAGTAGTGCACGAAAGCTGTCTGCACTCACCCTAAGAGGGACACTGAGACACCAAGCACTGAAGCAGCCCAAAGTCTGGCATGGGGGAACACTGGGACCCCGGAAGCAGTCTGCACTCCCCCACAACAGCACAATGGTGGTTGGCAGGCATGGCAGACAGGGAGGGGCTGGCACCTGAGCTAGTGCAAGCACAGACAGAGACAGCCTGATCTCGCATATGCAGTTGCAATGGGCCTGAGCTCCTACATGAATGTGCAGTGGCCAGAGCAGTAAGTAAGCAAATTTGCAGAGCATCCTAAGCTTGCACAAGCAGGGATCAGTGACGGTGCACCTTTGGGGGGCAAAATTATCAAAGGAAACTGAGTTCCAATGGGCCCATGGGAAGAGCTTGGCCAAGGTCACTCGTGGGCAGGGGTAGCAGGGCAATTGCCCCTGTGCAGTGAGGCAAGTAGAACTATGTTGGGCTGGGATCCTTTTCCTACAGTAAGTGCAGGAGTTTCCTGAAGCTGAGACTGTGGGTATGGAGGCTGCTTGGGGGGTGGGTGGGCTACCCCTAAAAGACCCAGTGAACACTTAATGTCTTGCCTTTCTTTCCCCGGTATGTGCAGTGCAGTTAGGCAGTTGCCATCTTGGCCGGAAGTCCAGTCTCTTTTATTTTGATGTCATAATCTTTTCCTCCTATTATGATGGTCTTATGTAGGTAGTGTCAGGGACTATGAGGTCATAATTATCCAGGTCATTTTGTGTATGGAAGAGTGCATTGTAAGCAGTCCTACCCTTCCTTTGACTCTCACATTATTTTTGCTACCTCTTCTGCAAGGGACTCTGAGCCTTGAAAGGTGTGATAGAGATGTTTCAGTGCTTAGCCCTTCTTTGTCACTTCTCAGCACCATGGTGCCTTCTGAGTCATCCCAACGTTACTGCTGTCTGAAAAAAGAAGTTTCTCTAACCAAAAGTGAGAGCAGCATTGATACATGGGTATGAACATTGATAGAAGTGCTACAGGGCATTATGGTGAACATAGTATATACATTTAGCCAGACACCAGCAGACTTTAAACCCCTAGGGCTCTTGGCTTCCCCTGTCATAGGTTTTCAGTATCAGGCATGTATTCCCTCCCATGGAGGAGGACTCCAGTTCAATTAGAAAGAAGTTGGTTTCCCCCATAATACACATGCCACTATGATACCCATTGGCTCACTTGGCCTGGCTGGCCAAATTTATGGCTTGCAGTGTCTACTGTTTTGTTTTTTTTTTTAATCTCCATTGGTGAATTCTCCCTCTCCCATGTAACTGCATGCAGCATAGCTTTTTCCAGCTTCCTGCATGTATTTATCGAAATATGAAAATAATCCTTATCTCTCTCCATGCAAGAGAATTAAGTCCAAATGGATCAAAGATCTTAATATCAGACCTGTAACTCTGAAACTGCTAGAGGAAAAAGTAGAGGAATCCCTTCAACATCTTGGTATAAACAAAGATTTTGTGAATATAACCCAAATTGCTCAGGAAATAAAACCACAGATCAACCACTGGGAACTCATGAAATTACAAAGTTTCACAGCAAAGGACATTATGAATACAGCAAAGAGGCAATCCACAAAATGAGAGAAACTCTTTGCCAGCTATACATCTGACGGAGGATTAATACCAAGTATATACAAAGAACTAAAAAAACTAAATAATAAGAAATCAAACAACCCAATTAAAAAATGGGCTATGGAACTAAACAGAGAGTTCTCAAAAGAAGAAATAGAGATGACATATAAACAACTATAAAAAAATGTTCTACATCTTTAGCCATTAGGGAAATGCAAATTTAAACTGCTTTGAAATAATTCCATCCAAATCTTTCTATCTTGATATTTCATTTGTGTGTGTGTGTGTGTGTGTGTGTGTGTGTGTGTATGCATGCATGCATGCATGCCAAACTCCCTTATTTATGGTATAAGATTTAAGAGGTCAATGTTGTGCATGTCTTAAGGTGCAGATCGTGAATTCACCAGTCACTTCATATCTAGAGGCTAGTATCCCACATTACTGTTGCCCATCCTCCTCTCTTACATTCATTCTTTACCCCGTTCCACAATATTACTTGAGTGTTGGGCATTATGATAAATGTGATTAAAATGTGTTATTTATTGCTAAGCTCTCAACAGCATCTCATTTTCAGCACCTTGATGATGATTTTATCTCCTGTCATCTCAAAGAGAAACCTCTATCCAGTGGTGAGAGCCACACTAATATTCTTTCTTCCACCTCCTCCACAATGTTCTTTGATACTTGGCTAGTGTGATAGAGATGTCTCCTCCAGTGCTGAGAATTTAGTTATCACTATTTCTCATCACATTAACAAGTCCTGGGTCTCAACCCAAAAGCAAGAACACTGATCTCCGGGTAGGAACACAAACATTTAGAAGGCAATTTAATGGATAATATATCCATTTAGCCCAAGACCAGTGGCAGCTTCACCACTAGGATTTATAACCTTCCAAGCCATAAACCTTTGACTCATTTCTCAATGCCAAGTATGAATTTTCTCCCATGGAGCTGGTCTGTAATCCAACCAGAAAGTAGTTAACCAACTGAGACCACTACATAAGTGGGTACAGCTTGCCCGACTGGTCAATTCTATAGTTTGTTGGTTTCACTTCTGGTTAAAGCTGTTGATACTTTTCTGTTCCAGCAGCATGAATAAAATGTTCTTTCACAATGCCAGCTAGCCAGCAGGGAGAGGACCAGCCCATCTCTAGCTTAATTTCTAAGTATTATGCAAACCAAAGCAAGTGGTGGCTTGAACAATAAAGTCTTACCACATAGTTTCACTGGTAACAGCCCGCATTGTTTTGGGAGACACATGGGCCACCCTGACTAACACCTTTTTCAAGCTTGTCTCTCCTCTAGTATTGAGATTCTCCTGTCACAATCTGTGATTTCTGGGCACAGCTTTCTCCAGCTCAGAAGAGTACTTCTGCCTAATCTCTATCTTTATTCCTTTTATTGTTATGTTTTTAATTAGTTAACTAAAGCATAGTTTTTAATATGCCTTATTCTTATCATCTCCAGTTTCATGTAACTCTCCACTCACCTCATCCGCTCCTCCATCTCCCTTTCCCTATTCTACTTCCTGTACAGTGTCCCTCTGCTGGTAAATCTACTATCTTCTCCCTTAAGCCTATCATCTTCCTCCTTCTTCCTATCCTCTTTCTAGTTTACTGCGTCTAATACTGACTCTTATGCATTTTTCTTTTTAATTAATCATCTGCTTATTTATTTGCAAAGAGAGAAACAGAGAGAGAGAGAGAGAGAGAGAGTGAGATAATGGGTGTGCCAGGGTCTCTAGCCAATGCAGATGAATTCCAGATGCATGTGACACTTTGCGCATCTGGCTTTAGTTTTGGATACTAGGGAATTAAATCTGGGACATTAGGCTTTGTTGGCAAATGCCTTAACCACTGAGCAATCTCTATCTCTGTAACTGACTCTCACTACTTCTTAAATACAGATTTAAAAATTCGGAGCTGGGATCCATATATTATAGAGAATATGTGCCATCTGTCTTTATGAGCCTTAGTTACATCACTTAAATATAATATTTTCTAGATCAATCTGTTTTCTTGCAAATTTTATAATTACATTTTTCTTTACTACTAAATATAACTCCCCTGTGTTTATGTATCTCATCTTCATTATCCATATATTAGTTGAAGGGCATCTTAGCTGAATTCATTTCTTAGCTATAGTGAATAGACCATTAACAAACATCATTGAGGTAGAGTCCCGAGGGAATATGTCCATGAGTGTTATAGCTCAGTCATATGGAAGATTTGTACTTAGCTTTCTGAGAAATTTCATACTTGTTTTCAGAGTAGCTTCATGAATTTTTATTCCTATTAACAGTGAATAAGGGTTTTTTCCCTTCATCCTTTCCAACATTTGTTGTCATTTGATTTTTTGGTGGTAGCCATTTTGACCTGGGTGAAATGGAATCCCAGAGCATTATAAAGATGTTGAGCATTTAAAAAAATGATCATTTATGTTTCTTCTTGGGAACTCTGTTTAGCACTATGACTCATATTTAATTTGCATTTTTTCACTTTTTTATTACTTAGTTTTATAAGGTATTTGTATATTCTAAATATTAGTCTTCTGTCAAACATAAAACTGGCAGAGATGATGATTTTCTCCCATTCTTTAGGAGTCCCTTGACTTCTCTAAAAGTGTCTCTAACTATCTAATAGCTTTTTAATTTGCCTTATTCCCTGGGCGACTAGGGTCCTAGTCAAAAAATCTGTCCCTATTTTTTGTATCTTGAACTGTTTTATTCACATTTTCCTCTAGTTATTTAGGGTTTCCTGTATTATACTGAGGTGTTTGATCCATCCAGTTACAGGTGATCTTTGTGCATGGTGAGATAATTGTCTAAATTAATTATTTTACATGTAGACACCCAGTTTTGACAGCACCACTTATTGAAAATGTTCTCTTCTCTCCAATGTGTATTTTAGGCTTCTTTGTCATAAATCACTTGGCTGTAGTTATATTAACTTATACCTGGATCTTCTATTTTATTCCACTGGTTTACTTGTTTTTTGCTTTTTGTTGTTGTTGTTGTTGTTGTTTTGTTTTGCCAACACCATGTTGTTTCTTAGCCTTATATTTCGAAGACTATATTGCATAAAACCTAGTTTTAATTACTGGTATATAGCAGAACTAGATTCCATACAATACAAAAATACTTTCTAAGCACCATAAAGTGCATAAATGTCAGATTAATAATAAAGAAACAAACTGAATTTTAATTCACCAAAGGGTTCTCTAACTTATTCCACCTTGGTATAGTTTATAACTGTGTTCATGTTAAACTGAACACATTGTGGAAAATGACATTAAAAAAATATTGCTATTTTAATTTTTTTAAGAATTAAGTTTTACTATGGAATTTTTCCAATGAAATTGGTTTTTGTTGTTTCCCTTTCTCCTCGAGAAAATGCATCTTATATTTTCTTAAGAAATGGGAGAAGCTTCAGAGCAAAGGTTAGAGCATTAATTACAAGACTTAGACATAAGAAAATATGTAACTGAAAAGACTGGACTGATATTTAAACTGAGTTGTAATTAAAACTATGAAGATGTGATGGCAAGAACAACCAATTCACACCTGGGCATTGCAATTTCAAAATTATATTAAATTTTTATTTTTCCTGCAGTTAAAAAGGGAGTTAATTCTATTGCCGATAAAAGATGGGAACCAAGATATGGAGAAATGGCTTAGCTGTTAAGGCACTTGCCTACAAAGCCAAAGGACCTCAGATCAATTCCCCAGAACCCATGTAAGCCAGATGCACAAGGTGGCACATGCATCTGGAGTTTGTTTGCAGTGGTTGGAACCCTGGCATGCCCATTCTCTCTCTGTCTCTCTCTCTCTAATAAAAATTAAAATCAAAAGTAAAAAAAAAAAAAAAAAAAAAAAAAAAAAAAAAAAAACAGATGGGAACCAACTTACTTATTTTCCCCTAGACTAAAAGTACATGCAAAACATATCTGAAAATGGTGAACCAAGTAATTTCTATTAGATATTTGTGAATTATCATTTCAATTGCTGATGAAATTTTACTAATAGCCCACAGCTACCCTCACTCAGGTATACCTTAATCAGTTAATGAAGAGGATTCATTCACACATGGAAAATAACATTTTATCTCACAATGTAAAAATCACAAGGGGCTAATTCGTGATTTGGTTTTGCCCAAGTCTCAGGCCAAGAAGCCAATTACTACAGACCAAATAGATCCAAGTTCAAACGTGCATAGGGCAACCTGGCTGTTTTGAACTGGGAGTCTAAAGTAATATTTAAAATATCAATAACAAGTCAGCTCAGCAGATTCAGTTGTAATTTTTGTTCATATTTCTTATTTTTTCTTGTACATAGAACAGTTCCTTGCATATAGGAAGGATAGTCTTTGAATGCACCAATGAATAATTTCAATTTCATAGTAAAACAGGCATACAAAAGGCCTTTCATTAATCTATTGGCTGGAGTGATTGATCTCCTAAAGATTACTATAAAGGTTGATATATTTAATTTGAAAAACTTGCTATGGTTACAGATACAACATTTTATGTGTCTTTAATAAATTAAACTGATAAGTACAAAAAAACTTTTATAATAAGGATTTGTTAAATCTTTAAAAATCTTACAAGTAAAGCCAGGTGTGGTGGCACACACCTTTAATCCCAGAACTGGGGAGGCAGAGGTAGGAGGATCGCTGTGAGTTCAAGGCCACCCTGAGACTCCATAGTGAATTCCAGGTCAGCCTGAGCCAGAGTGAGACACTACCTCAAAAAACAAATGAACAAAAAATCTTACAAGTATACAATTATTGGTTAATTAAGTAGCATATAAGATGAAAATTGTACTTTTAATTTTATATAATTCAAATGCTATCATGTAGAAATTTCTTTCTGATTATAATTAGAAGTTTGGTTAAGGTATGCTTCTTAGTAAAAGAACTCTCTGACAAGTATAATCTTTTCACATGGCTTTAAATTTCAAGGAGACGCATGCCCTTTGGATCCTGTGGAAATTCTAAAGGTATATTAAGATAAAGATGTAGAATTAAGGTGGCTTCATTAAGGACAGATAAACTCTGTTTATGCATTTCTATAAAGAAAATTTATTAGTTGATATTCAAATAATTCATCTTGTTTTTCTTCAATAATATGTATTTTAGATGTCAATTTATTTCTTTTCAATTTTCAGGATTTTATGTGATTTTTCCTTTCTTTTAAATTTTAAAGGTCAGCTATTATTTATTTATTTATTGGTTTTTCGAGGTAGAGTCTCACTCTAGCTCAGGCTGACCTGGAATTCACTGTGTAGTCTCAGGGTGGCCTTGAACTCACAGTGATCCTCCTACCTCTGCCTCCTGAATACTAGGATTAAAGGCATGCACCACCACACCCAGGCTCAAGGTCAGCTATTTTTAAACAATTCATTAAAAATCCTTTCTCATTTTCAAATGACTTTGAGTGGTTAATTCAGGAAGGGAAAGGAGTGCTCTCTCAGTCATGACAGTAATTGAATGGGGTTGCTTTTCTTCCTACAGAGAACACAGAAGTTGAGGGCTTGGTTCTTGTAAATGGAATGGAAATCTTGGCCACTTTTTGTTGTTGTTGTTGTTGTTGTTTGTTTGTTATTTGAGGGTTTTTGTTTTGCTTTGTTTTTTGTTTGCTTTTGTTTTTCAAAGAAGGGTCATGATCTAGTCTAGGCGGACGTGGAATTCACAATGTAGTCTCAGGTCAGGCTTACCTCAAACTCACAGTGATCCTCCTACCTCAGGATCCCAGATACTGGGATTAAAGACAGGCACCACCAAGCCTGGCCCTTGGCAGCTTTCGAAATGCTTAGCAATACAGCTTTCTTACAAAGGCTTCTGTTTCCAGTGAGTTTTCCTGATAGACATGACAATATTGATTGGAATCAAACTGGATTTCCATAGGCTTGGGTCAGTCATGAATTAATCACATTTGTCCTCTATGGTCTATCCTCTTCATGTTTCCAAGGAATACATATTATATGTAGATTGATATTTGCAGACTCTTTTCAAAAATATGATTAGTACATTTCAACCAAATTCTCATAGCTATATGATTAGAATTGAACTTAACCTACCATTTGGCTCACACTGATTAATAGATTTGTTATGATACACCAAATATTCCTGAAATACTGAAATATTTCAGCTTGTATTTAATGGTGTGGAAATATATGCTTGAAGAAGTGATTGAAGAAGTGAAAAATTCTGGTGTCATGTTAAAGCAATACCAAGTCCATATTTTTTATAAATGATTTCAAATAATGGTTTTGATGAAGTAACTTTTGGATAACTGGATTTCTATTACCTTCTTCTAATGTTTATTGTGAAAGCAAAACATTTGCTACTATAAAGTTCTGTTACTATCAGCCTGCACTCTGAATGTCAGCACACTGTACCTGAAGTGCCCATCCCTCACCACTCATTTAAAGTGCAACATGAGATAATATCTGAGACTAACTGTGGAAATATTAGGATGGGTAATGACTAAAAGTATTCCATAGACATTTATTGTAATACTTTCTCAAGAAACAATGACTATCCACTGAAGAGAAAAGACACATCAGCCAAGGAACTTAGTATAAATAAATTTTCCAACTATCTTATCATTCTGTCAAATATAGCTTCTGTGAGACACCATGAGTCACATTTTTACTTCTTATCTACCAGACTTCATCAATCTCCTCTAACATGAAATAATGATTCCTTCTGGAACTTAATTTTACTTGTCAAGACAAGTATTATTTACCAAATGAGTCTCAGAAGACTAAAGGGCATTTTTCAAAGCATTACTTATCATCCTTCCTTGAATTTTAATGCTATATACATCACACCAATCCTCATATTATTTCTACTAATTCTTTAAAATGCATTTCAGAAATTAAATTAATGACAACTTGTTATTTCAACGTGTGAACTTCTATCAGTATATTTGATAAATAAAACTCCAAATGTAGAACATATTTTGTTAGGAAAAGAAAAAAATACACATGTATTTACCAAAATTTACACATTAATGTTGAAGCATTTTCTTTATATTCTTAAATATTCTGATATTTTACACTTCTAATTCATTAAAATCTTGACAATTAAAAGACTACAGAATCTGACAAAATAGCTAGCAGAGTATTAGTGGTTTCTAATACAATATAATAAGATTTATAAGTTGATTTCAACATTCCACAAAGGTAATTACTATCGTTTTCTTGAGTCTTCCAAATGGATTGTTCATTCAATATGAGCACTATACAATTTAGGTATTAATATTCAAGTCAATTTAAATGGTAAAGTGTTTATTAGATGGTTCTTCCAAGCAACAGATATAAATGCAGAACAGAGCCAATCTTCTCTCTACTAATAGCTGTGAGAAAAGATAGAGACTCCCTGGCTTTAAAATCAAGGCTTATTAATATTCCTTTATACTTAAACCTTCTCCCACAGCAAAAAAAAAGCTTTTTAGCAATCCAATATCCTAAAGAGCAATAAACCCAGGAGGAATTAATGATGTAACATTTCATATTTGATTTTTATCTTACAGAATCTCCCTATAAACAGCATTCTCTTTATCTTTAAATTAATGCACGTTCAAAGTTTCTGTTTAAGATGCATGCACCTTTCTCTTTATTTTTCATATTTATTTATTCTTAGATGAAAACAATTGCATCTATTTATGTGGTATAATATGATCATTTTGTTTCCAGATTTGCTTTTGTTGTAAGTATTATACTTTGTAACCAAAGACATAGACATGTTGAAGCATTCTAATATAAGGAATCCCCCTGGTTACACTCTATTTAAACATAAAAGTGACAGCTTTTGATCTTTGTATACATTTTCATGAAAGTCAATCGAGCTAATTAGCATATTTATCATCTCACTTATCTATCCCTATTTATGCAGATATGGCCATGCATGTCTTTGTGGGCCTGAGTCATTTTACATAGCATAATGTCCTCATGTTCCCTCCATATTCTCAAAAAAGACATATTTTTATTTGAGATATATGACCCTCCCCCACAGTGGCACTGTTTGATCATACAGTAATTCTGTTTGTACTTTTTGGAGGAACTGCTGTAATATTTTCCAAAATGATTCTAGTAATTTTCATTCCCACCAGTAGTATTCAGGAGATATTTTTCCTCATATATTCCTATTTGTTATCATTCACCTTATTATGACAGTTATTTTAACAGGTGTGAAGTGATTTATTATGGTGGTTCAATATGCATGGTTAAAGATGGTGATTTTTTTTCAAATATCTTTTGACTGTTTGTATCTCATTTTCTGAGTATTGTCTATTCAAATCTGTCACCTCTTTTTTAGTAACATTTATTTTACCTGTAGTTCAGTTATTTGAATCCCTTATATACTTAACTTATCACTCTATTATAAATTTTATTATTTAAAGTTATGTCCTCCAAGGCTATTACTTGTTTCTTTTATTGTTTGCTTTGACATGTAGAATTTTTTACTTAGACACAATCCCATCTATTTTGTTTCCTATGTTCTTGTGATCCTCTGCCACATCCACTCAAATGTTCAGTTTTTACAATTGAGCCCTCACTTTGACCCACTTATAGTTAATTTTTGTAAATGGTGTAAAATCAGATTCAAATTATATTCTCCTCTAAGGGAATGTCCAATTTACCCAACAGTATTAAAGAAGCAGTTCTTTCCCCATTGTAATAATAGCTTGTAAATATTTGAGTTTACTTCTTGTTCTCTTTGTTGATGTAACTCTGTTTATGCCAGTATCATGATGTTTGCGTTACAGTCACTTTGTACCGTGAAATCATTGAGTGGGATGCATTTGGTTTTGTTATTTTTGTACAATATTGTATTCAGTACTCAAAGTCTTTTTTGGTTATAAACAGATTATAGTTTTTCTTTGTTAAATATTTTTTGTGAAGAACTAAATGAATGTTGACAGGGATTGAAGATTTAATTAATATGTAATATAAATACATCTGTGAGTTTGGAACTGGGTGAGATTTTAGACATCAACAATCAAACTTACTCTGTTTCTTTACTTGCTAGAAAAAAAAAAAGAATAAAATAGGTTACACAGGCATGTTGAAGTTCCATAGTAAATGAGTGACTGAGAGCAGGAACCGAGCTGAAAGCTTTGTCGGTTCTTATGCCAGTTGGGTGCACACTAAATCATTTGTAAGTTAGTAAGTGGAAATTTTAGTATTTTGTTCAGACTTTTACTTTGAGAATTCTCTTAATATATGAAAGTATAGAGAAAGTATATTTTTGTGGCATTAATCTCATATATTATGACTTTTAGCATTTTCCCATCAAATATTTTAAAATATTGTTATTCATACCTATTTCCCTTCTAGTCACTTGTAATAAATTGGGAAGATAATTTTTTATTTTTTAAGTTTATGGTAGGAACATAAATGGAAATTATTATATTGATGGACTTTATCTTACATAAGTTGAAATCTAAAAATATGTAATAAAATATACATCTAAAATTCTTAAAAATTAATGCAAACATAAACATATATGCATATATTTATCTTTTTGCTGTTATCTATCCATCATTTGAAGTGCATTATAGCCTACAGAGTCAATAATTACTAACATAAAAATCAAAATTATGATTTTCTTCATAGAAATGATTCTTATATCAATTTAATTTCACATCAGAGTTTTTATAGATATCAACAATAAATATACAACAAGATATTACTGTTATTGAAATAGAAATGATGCCACTGTAAATAACATAAACACCTTCTGTTCTAGTGTTATTCTTCTATATTACAGTAAATTGAAAGCTTTTCTTCTGACTCTAATTAAGCATTATTTATTGAAGTATCAATAAATAATTAGCTAGGATTCAAAAATGTGAAAAGTACCCATAGTTTTATACTAAATAAATGTTGTCAACAAATGCAAGCATGTTTATTGAATAATGGTTCTCAAATTTCAACATGTTTTAGGTACACCCTGGTTTAAGTTACCTGCCTATTTTCCATGTGGTACTATTGTTGGAAAACTACTACCTTGCATGTTTCTCCTCCATTAGACAATATGCACTTTCTCTTTTGATTACTGTCTGACAATGAACCCTTAAAGAAAAGTATAGGTTTAGAAAATGGTTAGGCTGACATATGCATGTGCTGTAACAATTCATACAGTGACACAGTTTTCACATGTGACATTTTCTTAGATTTTAAACTATCTAACAATATCCTCCTTTTTGAATGCGTAAGATCATGAGACTGTAAATACAGTTTGTGATATTTACATTTAATTGTTGATAGTTAATTATTAGGGCCTCTATTCTATTGTCCTTTTTGTATGTAGTTTACCCACTAATCAATAATGCATTATAGACTTCTGGATAAGGGGGCAGCATAGGAGTCACACCAAACCAGCCTAAGGAAGGATTTAAGCAAAACCCCAGCAAAATACACTCTTCTTCTGAAAAGTGCAGAAGAATAGGTTATTCCTAGACACAGCTGAGAAGCTGGAGAGACCAAGGTCAATCAGAAAAGAGGAAAACAGCCAGAGTCCCACTGATGTGCTTGTGGCCCCATCTGTGCCATCCACGCACCCACCTGACACTGCCCCACCAGGTGCGCCAAACGAAGGCAGCGGCAGAGACCAAATAAGGGGTCTTTTCAACTTCATCAGCCTTGTTGCAAAGTTAAGAAATTTGAAGGAATGACAGCTGAGATAAACCAAAGAGTTACAGGTGGAACTGCTTGAGCAACTCCAAGTCAGAACTCTCCCATCCCCCACCATCAGAACCAGGAGCCTCCCACATTTAGCCCCCAGTGGCAGTGCAGCCAGCACAGCTGATCAGAGATCCAGCTCCACAGCACAAGACCGAGGGATCAAGGTTGAGCATTCAGAATTGGTGAAATTGGAAGCCACCCCAAATGGTAATGAGGACAATTGACAAAAAAAAAAAAAAAAAAAAAAGAGAGAAAGAAAGAAAAAAAAAAAAAAGTACATAGGACTGCATTGGAAGAAGTAATCTCTCTTTCCTTGTCAGGGCAGGTTATGGGTTATATATTCTTGGTTGGCTTAACCATTTTCAAATAACCTGTATTTGGGGGTTGAATATTGTTGCCTTTGATGTTTTCATATTTATAGCGCCTATGTCTTTTGTTTCTGTCATTATTGGGAGCAGGGTCTGATCCAGATCCAGGTTGATCTGGAACCTAATTTAGAACAGAAATCTCTACATCCCAACTGACAATATTAAAGGTCTAGAACAACACACACCCTTAGGGATTTGGGTTTTATAAGACTATCTGTTTGTTTAATCCCTACAATTGCATACTTTGTTCAGGTTTCTATTTATTGTATATTTTGCTTGGTTGAAGTTTAGAATTTGCCAGTAAATTGTTCCATCAAGTCACCTAGAATACTTGCTTAGCAAGCAAACTCAACACCTAGGATTACTACTGTAGCTTGATTGGTGGACAAGGGCTACACATGGCACCTTGAACTCATATCCTCTGGGTATACAGAGGTGAATAGAAATGTCTGGGAACACTACAGATAAGTAGAGAACCCAAGCATCTAATCAATTCAGGAAGCAAAATTTGCTACATTATAATACAAGAAACTCAAAGAATCAAGACAATACAGTCCCACCAAAAACTATAAATCCATCAGAAATGATCACCAGTGAGACTGTTTTAGATGAAATGCTTGACAAAGATTTCAAGAAAATGATGATATCTATGCTCAAAGAAATCAGAGAAGAAATGAAGGGAATCAAAGAAGAAAACAAAGGAATCAAAGAAGAAAGCAAAATTCTGAAAGAGAACACAGGAAACCAGCTTAATGAAATAAGGAGGTTATTACAATACATGAGCAAGGAAATAGAAATACTGAAGGAAAACCAGGCTGAAATCCGAGCTCTGAAGAATACAGTCAGTGAAATTAAAAACTCTGTGGAAGGTCCCACCAGTAGAATGGATAAAGGAGAGAAGAGAATATTTAAACTAGAAGAGCAGATGGCAGACTTAATACAGTCCAACAAAGAGAAAGACAAGCTAATAGCAAGGGGTGAATAGGAATTTCAAGATATCCAGGACACTATGAAAAGATCAAACATAAGAATTCAGGGTATAACAAAAGGAGAAGAATTTCAATCCAGATGCTTAGTAGGTGTTTTCAACAAAATAATAGAAGAAAATTTTCCCCAAATTGGGAAAGAAATGCCAGTGCAGATACAAGAATATTTTAAACCTCCAAACAGACAAAACCTGTAAAGAGCCTCTCTTTGCCATGTTATAATTAAACTACTAAACTTGCAAACCACAGAAAATATATTGAAAATAGTTAGACAGAAAAAGAAAATCACCTACAAAGGCAAGTCCATCAGAATAACTGCACATTACTCAATGCAAACATTGAAAGCCAGAAGGGATTGGAATGATGCATTCCCAGTTCTGAAAGATAACAACAAAGATTACTGTAGCCTTCAAAGATATCTATCCAAATTGATGGAGAAATGAGGGCAATCCACAACAAAAACAAGCTAAAGGTCAGGAGTGGTGGTGCATGCCTTTAATCCCAGCACTAGGGATTAAAACTGGGAAGCCCAGAGGTAAAAGGAACATGGTGTGATCAAGGTCACCCTGAGAATACATATTGAATTCCAGGTCGGCCTGGACTAGAGTGAAATATTAGCTCAAAAAAAAAAAAAAAAAAAAAACCAGGCTAAAGGAACTTATGGCAATTAAACCAGCTCTACAGAAAATATTTGAAGGAATTCTTAATGCATAAGAGAAAGCAAAACTCACACAAGAGGACATAGGAAAAAATAACCCACACTCAATTAACAGTTAAATGAGTAAAGGAAAACAGGAAACACTACAAAATAAGAATAGTGAGAATAGATGCATACCTTTCAATAATAACTCTTAATATCAGTGGACTCAATGCACCAACCAAAAGACATAGGCTTTCAGACTGGATTAAAAGGTAGGATCCTGCCATTTGTTGCCTCCAGGAAACTCATCTCTCATTACAAGATAGACACTGTCTTAGGGGGAAAGGATGGAAAATGGTATTTCAAGAAAATGGGCCTAGGAAATAAGCAGAGATTGCTATCCTAATATCTAACAGGATAGACTTCAAACCAACATTAGTGAGGAAAGATAAAGAAGGTCATTTTATACTGATTAAAGGAACACTCCAACAGGAGGATATTACAATCCTAAACATATATGCACCTAACATGGGGGTTCCCAGTTTCATCAAACAAACACTATTAGACTTAAGGTCACAGATAATATCAAACACAATTATAGTGGGTGACTTCAGTACCCTACTCTCATCAATTGACAGGTCTTCCTGGCAAAAAATAGACAGAGAGACATCTGAATTAAATGTTGTCATGGAACAAATGGACCTAACAGATATCTACAGAACATTCCATGCAAATGTGGCTTACATTTTTTCTCAGCAGCACATGGAACATTCTCTAAAATAGACAATATATTAGGACACAAAGCAAATCTCAACAAATACAGGAAAATTGAAATAATCCCTTGTACTCTATCTGACCAAAGTAGGATTAAACTGCAAACCAGCAACAAGAAAAGCAACAGAGCATACAGAAATTCATGGAGACTAAACAGAACACTACTGAATGATCATTGGGTCATTGAAGAAATCAAAAAGGAAATCAATAAGCTAATAGAATCAAATGATGATGATAATACAATATACCAAAACCTTTGGGACACAATGAAGACATTCCTAATAGGGAAATTTATAGCTCTAAGTGCCTATATTAAGAAATTAGAGAGTTCACAAATAAACAATTTAATGACTCACCTTAAGGCCTTGGAAAAAGAAGAACAAGGCAAACCAAAAATCAGTAGATGAGAAGAAATAATAAAGATTAGGGCAGAAATTAATTAAATAGAAACAAAAAACAATCCAATGAATCAATGAAACAAAGAGTTGGTTCTTTGAAAGGGCAAACAAGATTGATAAACCCTTAGCAAATCTGACCAGAAGAGAGAAGAGGCAAACATTAATAAAATTAGAGACGAAAAAGGCACCATTACAACAGATACCAAAGAAACTCAGAAAATCATAAAGACATACTTTAAGCATATATATGCCTCTAAGTTTGAAAATCTGAAAGAAATGGATGATTTCCTTGATCCATATGACCTACTGAAGTTAAATTAAGAGATAAACCATTAGACCTATAACAAGTACAGAGATCCAAGCAGTTATAAAAAGTCTGGGGCTGGAGAGATGGCTTAGCGGTTAAGCGCTTGTCTGTGAAGTCAAAGAACCCCGGTTCGAGGCTTGATTCCCCAGGTCCCACATAAGCCAGATGCACAAGAGGGTGCATGCATCTGGAGTTCATTTGCAGTGGCTGGAGGCCCTGGCACACCCATTCTCTATCTATCTGCCGCTTTCTGCCTCTGTCTGTCTGTTGCTCTCAAATAAATAAAAATAAGAACAATGTTGAAAAAAAAAGAAAAAAGTTTCCAAACCAAAATAAGTCCAGGCCCAGATAGATTCACTGGTGAATTTTACCAGACCTTCATGGAAGAACTAACACAAATGCTTCTCAAACATTTCCATAAAATAGAAAAGGAAGGAATTCTACCAAACTGCTTCTATGAAGCTAGCATCACCCTCATAGCAAAAGACAAAGACAGAACATAAAAAGAAAGATGAATATCCCTCCTGAACATAGATGCAAAAATTCTGAACAAAATATTGGCAAACAGAATACAAGAATATTCACCCTACCCAAGTAGGTTTTATCCCAGGGATGCAGGGATGATTCAACATATACTATTCAATAAATGTAATATGCCATATACATGGACTGAAGGTCAAAAATTACATAATCATCTCAATAAATACAGAAAAGGCATTTGACAAAATCCAACATACTTTCATGGTAAAGGGATTACAGAACTGGGAATAGAAGGAACATATCTCAACATAATAAAAGCTATTTATGACAAACCTACAGCCAACATAATATGAAACAGAGAAAAATTTGAAGCTTTTCCACTAAATTCAGGAACAAAACAAGGGTGTCCACTGTCCCCACTTTTATTTAATATAGTATTGGAAGTCTTAGCTATTGCAATAAGTCAAGAGTCAGTCACAAAAGAGATGCAAATTTGAAAGGAAGAGATCAGATTATCATTATCTTCAGATGATATGATTCTATACATAAAAGATCCTAAAATCTCTACCAGCAAATTGTTAGAGCTGATAAGCACTTTTAGCAATGTAGCAGGATACAAAATAAATACACAGAAATCAGCAGCTTTCCTATATACAAACAACAAACATGTAGAGGATGAAATCAGAGAATCTCTCCCATTCACAATTACCTCAATATATATATATATATATATATATATATATATATATATATATATATATTACCTTGGAATACACTTAACCAAGAAAATGAAAGATCTCTTCAATGAGAACTTTAAAATGCTCAGGCAAGAAATGAAGAAGACACAAAGAAATGGAAATACTTCCCATGTTCTTGGATTGGAAGAATCAATATTGTGAAAATGTCAATCTTACCAAAAGCAATATATAAATTTAATGCAATCCCTATTAAAATTCTAATGGCATTCTTCACAGAAATAGAAAAATCAGTTCTAAAATTCATTTGGAAGCACAAAAAACCTCGAATCACCAAAACAATTTTTTGAAACAAAAATAAGGCTGATGGTTTCACTATACCCGATTTTAAGATATATTACAAAGCCATAGTAAAAAAACAGCATGGTATTGGCACAAAGACAGACTTGTAGATCAATGGAACAGATTTACAGGACCCAGATGTTAATCTAGGCAGCTATAGCCATCTGATTTTTGACAAAAATATCCATTGGAGAAAACATAGCCTCTTCAACAAAAGGTGCTGGGAAAACTGGATAGGTGTGTGTGTGTGTGTGTGTTTGTAGAAAGATGAAAATAAGTCTTTGTCTTTCTCCATGCACATGAATCAAATCCAAGTGGATCAAGGACCTTAATATCAGACCTGAAATTCTGAAATTGCTCAAGGAAAACGTAGGGAAACCCTTCAACATATTGGCATAGGTAATGACTTTCTGAATATAACCCCAGTTGCTCAAAAAATAAAACCACTAATCAACCACTAGGATCTCATGAAATTACAAAGCTTTTGTACAGCAAAGGACACTGTGAATAGAGCAAAGAGACAATTTACAGAATAGGAGAAAATCTTTTTCCAGCTGCACATCTGACAGAGGATTAATATACAGAATATACAAAGAACTCAAAAAACAGAACAATAAGAAATCAATCAACCCAATTAAACAATGGGCTATGGAACTAAATAGAGAGTTCTCAAAAGAAGAAAAAAGTGTTCTACATCCTTAGCCATCAGATAAATGCAAATTAAAACTACCTTGATTCCATCTCTCCCTTGTCAGAATGGCTACTACAAACAGAACAAATGACAATAAACGTTGGGGAGGATGTAGTAAAAGGGGAACCCTTCTACTGCTGGTGGGAATGTAATCTGGTATAGCCATTGTGGAAATCAGTATGGAGGTTCTTGAGACAGATAAAAATAAATTGACCATATGATCCAGATATAGCAGTCCTAGGCATATATCCTAATGATTCTTCTCACTACCTTATAGATACTTGCACAATCATGTTCATTGCTGCTCTATTCACAATAGCTAGGAAATGGAACCAGCCAAGATGTCCATCCATTTATATAACTTTCCACATTCATTTTTGTGCTCCTTTTTTCATTTACTTGATTTTTCTTATTTTCATTTTTTATGTTCAATAATAACTGATTACTTATGGCCTCTGAATGGAGATACATGATTATTATTCTCATATATCTCACAGCCTTTTTAAAAGAGAAGGATTTCACTCCAGCTGATATTAACCACTGATTGTGATTAACATAAATAACAAATAGCTCCAGAAGGCAATAGCAGAGTTTTTAATGGGTAATAGAAATCCTTTTGCAACACATAAATCTTTCTCAGCAAGACATATATATTATAGTAAACTAATAAAGAGTGAGAACAGCGCTCTAATGGAAACAATCAAAGATATTCCAATAACTCAATGGTTGATATATGTTTGTGTATAGCAAGTGATTAAATTGTTATGATGTCAGATCTTCCCTGACTGATCTATAGATACAATGCTATTTCCATCAAAATTCTAGGAATTATCATGTAGCTATTGACAAGCCCATTGTAAATGCATATGGTATAGAAAATGACCTGGAAGAATGAAAATGATGCCAAAGAAATATTGGGAGGATTAACACAGCTCAATTTCACCTCTTTTTTTTTTTTTATAAATCTTCAATAGTCTTCCCATTCTTTATTTAGCCTCAACTGGATTCTTGCTGTGCAATTTCTGGTCAGAGCTCATTGAACACATTTCTAGATCTCTGCAGCTTTGCTTTTCATCATGTAAGGACCACTATACACTGCTGTCAGAGGACCCACAGCTTGAAAACCAAATTTTAAAAAAATGTGCTTTCTTTAGTTTCCAATGTGAGATATAGGCAGGTTCATGTTGTTTTGTTTTATTTGGAAATGGAAATCACTAGGATACTTTTGAAAATAAAGAAGACAGAGATCAATATTGTTTAATATATCCATTGTTCTTTTCAAGTATCAGGGGACTGGGTGACAAGAGGGGACTGGTGAATAGAATGATGGGCTAGAAACTAATACTGAATAAATAGAAGTCAAGAAGTAAAGGTCATACTTGTGATGTCCGGAATTTGATTGCAGGGTCTGGAGGCCCTGGTGCGCCAAGTCTCTCTTTCACTTTCTTACTCTTACCCACACATAAAAAGCAGTCTGTTGGTCTTTCCTTAAAAAAAAAGAAGAAGAAGAAGAAGAAGTAAAAATGCAGGCAAGTAAAGGGGAGTTGAGCAGTTATAGAAAGGTATTAAATGACATTGGGAATGGAGCACAGAATCCAAGGGAAGTATTTTTTATTGACTGCCCAAAACATTGTTCAAATAAAAAGAACAGAAAGTTTAAAAAGGTTATGGATAGCTTGGAAACTAGCAGTTTCCCATAGGCTGGCCAGCAGTGTACGTAAGGACAGCCCTTCCTTTTCACTTGCAGTATTTCCTACAACTACTCTCTGTAACACAACTGAGTTATTTCAGAGAAATCATATGTCCCAAACTCTGACATACAGACTATCTGACCTGTAGCAGGACAAGACTGAAAATCCCCAAGTGAGCTACTCAACATTTAATAGAAAATATCTTTGTGCAGGAAGTAAGTCCTTTAAGTAAGGGTAGCATTTTAAATGTATTATACCAAGGCAGATGGCACATTGACAATTAAAAACAAATTTAAGAGCCTTGGATTCTTCATGTAAAACAATGATGGAGTATAAGTCATGTTGTAAAATTAAATTACACATGCTCTTTCTTTATATTAAGTGAAAAACATAACATGAGACATAATACATAGTGAATATATTATTAGTGCAATATAATTAACCTAAGAATTTTATGGTTCAAAATGAGTTAACAATAACTTCATAATTCATAACATTACAAAGAGTATATGAATTAAATAAAGCATAGCTAGAGTTTATATCGTTTTATTTTGATTTTAAAATATGTAATGGTCCATCATGTTCAACAATGCCAATTGAATAAGCATTATGTGACTCAAATATTTAATATTGTTTTAACTTTTTATAGGCAAAGAAGTCAAGCCTAAACTGCCACGTAAGCTAAAGGCATGCCAATTGAATGAATAAATAAACAAACAAACAAACAAATAAATAAATAAATAAATAAATAAAACAAATCTTAGGTGCATGACTTTTATATATCCTAATTCCTTTTGAATATTTTGCTTAAAGAAAAAGGCTTAACTATTTTACCTAGACAATGAGTTTATTATCCAACTGAATTTCTGAGGATGTGCTTTACTAAAATTTATCTTTCTCTTTTATTCACTGGAAATTCTAACTAATAACTTTCATAAACCTGTTCTTAATTTTAGCTTGAATTTCCATTTTTCCCTAATTCATATTTTGATGAATAAGGAAACCTTTAAATTATCTGCTTGTATAACTTTGCAATAAAGGCAATAAAATTGTAATAAATTTGACAAGTTAAAGCAGAATGGGTAATATAGAAATCTATGTAAGTAGAGAGAATTCATAGCATTCTATAATCATCATTATTTATATTTTTAGATCCACAGGTGAACACGGAAGAGAAGCCAGGTATGCTTTTCATCTACTTGTTCATGCAAACATGCTATATTTATAATGAATAGCATATCTCTGCAACATTATGCTACAGTGTAGCTATTATAGTAAATTTAGCCTTTATAAACACTGAAAATAAAAGCAAATTCTACATATTCATCTAACATATCAATTTCTGGAAAACAATCTTTTTATAGACATAAAAACTATGAATGTTTCCATGGTTCAAAAGAAACAACTGACCAGTTGAGTTGATTCCTGCAAATCCACGTTTTTGTTTTTGTTTTATTTTTTTTTTTCCTGATAATAATAGGACACAGACATTTTATCAGAAAGACAGTTGTTCTCATACTTGTTTTTATCTAGGCTCCAGAGATAATAAACACTTATAGGAGCTATAGTAGCCAGCAGAAAGTTTTTCAAAAGAGCACAGCAATCTGACTGGGAAAACCATTCAAATTTGGTTTGTGGTTCATATGCACATTAGTGTTGGACAGCTGCTATGATAAAAATGTCACAAACTAGATGGCTTAAAAACAGATGTTCAGCTGGGCATGGTAGTGCACGCCTTTAATCCCGGCACTCAGGAGGCAGAGGTAGGAGTATTGACATAAATTGGAGGCAATCCTGGGAATACATAGTGAATTCCAGGTCAGCCTGAGCTAGAGTGAGATCCTGACTCAAAAAACAAAACAAACAACTAAACAAACAAAACAAAACAAAAAAAACAGATGTTTATTTCTATAAAATTCTGAAATGAAAGCGTTAGGAAAGCCATATTTCTCCTGAAACCTGCAGAGAAGAAACCTTTTTGCCTTTGTATGCTGCTGATTGTAGTATGCTTGGTAGTTTTGACTTGAATATGTGTCATTCCAAAATATGTCCCCATGGCCATATGAACATGTCCTCCCTGTGTGTCTTTATGTAGTTCCTCTCCTCTTCCCCTAAGTGCACCAGTTACAATAAAGGACCCACTCACTCCCCTATTACCATATTTTAACTAACAACATCTGCAACAACCTGCTTCCAAGTGTGATCACATCTGAGGTGCTAGAGTTTAAGAATTGAGGACATACTTCAAACAGCATAGGTCCACCCTGTGCCTTGTCAAAGTGCATATCTTTCACATGTACAAAATATATCTATCACTTCCCTATAGTGTCAAAATTATAACAATTATATTATCAACTCTTAAATCTAACTGTTCAGTAAGCAGTTTGAAATGCAACTATCAAGTAATCTACTTTAGTTATGAGTGAGAGATGCCTCCCATGTGTGTACCTGTAAACCTATAAAATGACATATATTTTTAAAATGCTCATGTACATATTAGTATTAGTAACTGGACTTAAAAGTTATCCTTCCAGCCACTGGTTCAAAAGTAGAAGACAATTGCATGTATCTTCTTGTGTCACGGTTAAACAGTGGATTTTACATTCAAATAAAGATGTTAAAGTAGCTTAAAAATGGGGCAAGAAAGGAGACAGTTATTGTAAGCAAGTTTTGAACCTTGGTTCATCTTAAATGTGGGGATTGTCCTCTCATTCAGAGCTCTGTCTTCTGGGCCTAGCGCAGTGGTACCCCTGCTAAAGGAGGCCCATCATCTCCATGGTTCCTTTCTATCCAAACTTGGTGTTGTTTTTGCTTATTTAAAATTATAACAGGAAAGATCCATCTACCATATGATTCATGAAGTTCCAAGACATTTAATAGAGGGCCCTCCATAAACATGTCCTGGAATACATTTCCATTCCCCTTTTCTATAGAGGTGATTGATTGAACCTATGATTCAAACACCTGATCTCTAGTAACATTTGGTCCAGCCATACAATTGATCTTGTCTCTAGGTTACACTATTTGAATAGACTGAAAAATTGTCAAATCAACAAAGAATAGTTCCTTTGTTATTAAAAAATCTTCTTCAAATTATCTGTCCTCTCACAATTTATTAATAGCAACAAAGATATATCTGTCTCAACTCAACATTTTGCTTTGAAATTTTTTCTAGTAAATATTTAAGCCATGGACTTAAATACAACCTTCCACTCAACAGGAAAACACAATTCAGTTATGTTTTTTTCACTTTATTGCAATTATTCTGGTTTCTCCAGAGACCAAAAACATTCCTTTCTCTAAAGTGTCTAATGATGTGTCTCATTTCCTTATGAGAAAAAGCAATAGAGGCATAATCAGCATCTATTTCAAGCGACATTTGTCCATGTGTGCCGCAATTTTCACTGCTTTGTTTTGAATATGTTCTTCAAAATTTAGATGTTATGAATGTAATAGCTCTAAATGGTGAACCTCCAAAAGGTCATTAGGCCATGAAGGCTCCTTTCTGATGGGTGAGGACATGGTCATTATCAAAGAATTTCCAGGCTAATTTACACGTGCTTCCTTTCATCCTCCTCCACTTGCTGCCTTGTGATGACATAGCAACCTCCTCCCCAGGATGCAGCAAGGAGCCCTCCTGGAACCAGAGGTGGAACTTGTCAGAACTTGGATCTTGTATTCTAGATTTTAACCTAAAAAGCTCGGTGAAATTAGTTTCTGTTCCATCTAAACTACCTAGTCTGTGCCTCTGTGTTATAAAACACAAAACAGATTAAACAAAAATAGATTTCTATATGGCACTCTTCTATTATTTCTGATCAATCTCTAAAGCCAGTGTTTCTGCCAGTATTAGTCTCCACGAGGCAATTTAGATTCTTTTCACCAAGTTCATCAAAACTTCCAGTGTTTACTCATTTATGTGATTTGCAGACTACTTGCATACTTATATGCACTTGTTACAGAAGCACCCTACTTTTGGATGCCAAATTCTGTGAGCTTTCTTGACTATAAGTATCACAGTCTGTTCCTTGAAACAATAGAAATATATTCCATCCCAATCCAGAAGGCTGGCCAACCCTCCCTTCAAACTTGAGAGAACTCTTCTTTGCCTATCTAGCTTCTCGTGACTGCCAGCAGTCCCTGTGTGCATTGGCTTCTCCAAGATCACTTCTATCTCTGCCACCATCATCACATGTCCACTGTCTCCCTTTGTGTCTCTTCCTTATAAGGAACAATATACCCTAGTAAGACCTCTTGTAAATTAATTATATCTGCATCTATCCTATTTCTTAACAAGATCACATCTGATATATTGATGGTTAGGATGCAACATATCTTTTAGGAGACACATGCAAATCATAAAAGTACTTGTCTAAATCCTACAGATAACAATTGGATCTATTTCAAATAATGTCCTCCTATTCTTGTTATTTAGTTTATCTAACATTATCTGTATTTATCTTGAAAATAAGCAGGTAATTTGGGTTCAAGTCACCAACTCATTGTTGGTGAAGCAAGCAATGATTTAATGACACACAAGGGTATATTGTGTTTCTAACTGTTAGGTGTTTAAAATCTTCCCTTAGCAAAGCAGCATGAAGTCAGACAAATTTTAGTAAAGTTCTTGATTTTCCACTACATTAAACAAATGACTTTCTATTTTTTGTTTTTTTTTTTTGTTTTTTTTTTTTGAGGTAGGGTCTCACACTAGTCCAGGCTGGCCTGGAATTCACTCTGTCGTCTCAGGGTGGCCTTGAACTCACGGCGATCCTCCTACCTCTGCCTCCCGAGTGCTGGGATTAAAGGCGTGCGCCACCACGCCCGGCAACAAATGACTTTCAAAACTAAATTTAACTCTAGTTAATTTTTTCAGAAATTTTTTTGTGTTTTTCTTCTCACAGAGCAACAACTCAAAAAGGAAGCAAAACCAGGTAATAGTACTTTCTAAGCATTACTTTCCAAAGAAGAAAGGATACAAAGTCTTTCATTGTTTATTTTTCTGTTCTATTCCCCTGTATGATTTTGCAGTATTGAACTAGGCAAATTCAGGATGCCTCATTGATTAAAAGATGAGTATGCAATTCAGATACCAGGTCTTTTGTGATCTTAGGAAATTAAGTATGATCATGTTAATTTTGTGACAATATTTCCAACAATGGCCAAAAGAATCATAAATGTGCAAAAGTATGGACTGTTTGGGTCTGAAGAGAAAGACAAGGTGACCTAAGGATAAACACTCTACTTTCACTTTTCTCATGGTGGATGAATGCAAACAGCAACACTTATCCATATGCAGTGCTTATGGAACAATTTACTTTCCTCTTGAAGAGAACATATCATACAACACTTATCTATATGCAGTGTTTATGGAAACAATTCGCTAAATCAGATTCAGAGAATTAGTCATATTGTCAAGATTTCCAAGGTAATAAATATTGGAACTAGGGTTTTACACCATATCTGGTTTTTGTTTTTTTTTTTTTTTCAAGATGCTGGGTACTCCTAAGAACTTATCCTATTCTAATCTGTCATTTTATTGACAGGTAATGCTGACCTAAAAACAGGATGACTGGTTTTTTTTTTTTTTTAGTTTAAATTGCCATTTAATGCTCAAGTTCTTATTGAGGTACCAATTACCTCCTGGCCTAAGGCAAGTTTTTAAAAGTACTAAAGCTCAATGAAAAGTATTCCTTCATTAAAAAGTTATATGGAAAATCCTTATATATTAACAAATTCAAGAATGAGATATAGATATCTTTATAGCTCTGCTATGCCTTCTTTCTCATAAAAGCTTACCTGGCAGCTGATCAGAGATTGTGCCTGGTTGCTATGGTAAAAAAAATGTTATAATATAATGAAATTTATACATGCTGATCTACTGTTTTATGATTTACTTTCCTAATAGCATTCATTTACTGTAAGTGAGTAGTATGTTTTATTGAATGAAATATTTTTCCAACCAGATCTTAATATAATTTAAAGAACCTAGTTAAATTTACCTATTACCATTTAAAAGTTGTACTTGTCATTTTTAACTACAGTATTATATTGGGTAATTTAATGTATAAATTCCTTATTGTTTTCAGCTTCATCTGATAAAGGACAAATACACAGTATGTATACTAATGTCATCTATAATGCTCTAAGATTATTTCTAAAGAACATGTTCATTTTTCCAAAATTATATAGTTAAATCTGTACTTGTACACTTATGCTTTATCAGGTTTTAAAAATATATCTGCTGAAAGCAAAATAAGAATTTACATATCATCTTCCTGAAACAAAACATTTAAGTCCTTCTTATAAAACAGATGACATGAGAGTTTAGAAACAAGTTTCCCCTATGGAAATAAATTTAATTTTCTCTTGCATAAATCATTGACCTGATTCACAGAAAACATTCACTGTGTAAAATTTTATGATAAATATATGAAAATAGCCACTTTTCATTATTTTCAGAACAGGACATAGCCAAACCAGAAAAGGCTGTTTCTCATGATAAACCAGGTATGTACAGGTGGTATTGGTAACATTAGGTTGTCTCTTCCTGTTTTCATTAGAAAAAAAGGAGGAGTAGGGAGTCACAACTAAAGTTCCTTACGGTAATTCATGCCTCAAATCACCTGCTTCTAAAGACTGCTGCAATTTTAGTCTTCATCTTTGTGTGGCTCATACTAAGGGCTTGATGGTAGGATGCAAACAGACACTTGGTCGAGCGGAGAGGTACCTTAGCACATAGACCAGCCCTGCCACATGCAGGTGAGCAGCTCTACATTCTGATTTGTACTTTCCTGTCACTGGGCAACTGTACAAAATCTGTCATTCAGATGAGATCATTCAGAGATGGTCACTTTCAACTCCTCAAGTCTGAAGAATGTTGAGGCAATTGGCACGTGTGCCTGATTCCTTCCCTCCCCTTTTATTCTCAATCATTGCCCCTTTTCATTCTTTTCTTCATTACTGCTTGTTTTGCATTTTGAAAAAGCAGAAGTAAAACCATATACTTGTAAAGAAAGATTCATTATTTACCAAACAAGGTTAGCAGTTAAGTTTTATTTAAGAATAGAAACTTATAGTTTTTATTTAAACTAATTCAATATGAATTTTATTGTTAAACTACTCAGGCCTTACAGATTGCAGGCTGTCCATCAGTAGTTTACTTTATGCTGTTAAGAGAGTTAAGCCAGGACACAAGACATTAAATGTTTTTTGGGTTTTTTTTGTTTGTTCGTTTTTTGTCTAAACAAATCTTGGGAAAACTTTGGCCTACATTTTACAACTGTCTGTGAAAATATCCTTCTGCAACATATTTGCATTGGTTTTATTTGATTCATCATTAGACCCTAGCCAAGAATAGTGTCACATGTACCCACATACCTGCCTCAGCTCTGGAAAGATGGAAACAAGATAACTAGTGGTGAGCTAATCACAGCTAAATGAGATCTTGTCTCAATATACATATTAAAATATATACATATGTATGTGTGTTTATATATATATATATATATATGTTTGTATATGCATGTAAGGATATATATATATATATACATATATATATATATATGCAAATACATATTGCCACGAACATAAATATGATAAATATGATAAATATGGAGGGCAAGGAGGAAGGAATGATTGCCTGTGTTGACCAAAGCAAAATCTAAGGAAGAACTTTGAAACATTCTAACTGAAGTTTAAAATCAAATCTTAGTTTTATTGTTGTTGTTTTTTTTATTTAGGTTTTATGAAGTAGGGTCTTGTTATAGCCCAGTCTCACCTGGAATTCTCTATGGAGTCTCAGGGTTGTCTCAAACTCATGGTAACCCTCTCACCTCTGCTTCTTGAGTGCTTCACCATGCCTGACTTAAGTCCTGGTATTTTGTTCTGTCTCAAAAATTAGTCTTCTTCATGTGAAAGTCAGAGACACTGGGTTTAGTATCTGATTCAATGCATGTCTTCTTTCCACAATTCTTTCTTGAGGTACAAACTTCATGCTCTTTAAATTCTTTTATATTCAATTAAACTTTCTCACAGTAGAATATTTTGCCAGCCAATTAATTTCCACTAATGTATAATTCAGAAGTTTAAGTTTGTTTCTGTGTTTTGTCTTCAACGTTTTTATTCTGCAAAATCATCGAAGGCAAAAGACATTTCATGTAGATAGATATCACCTGTTCTTCCTCAAAGGTTCCAAACAAGGAATTTGGATTTCCCAAGCTAATCATGGGTTCCCAGGGAACCCTTAGCACAAGAAAGATAAAAGGCTGCTGTTCTTAATTCCAGTGAAAACAAAGAAGGTCATATAAAGAAATCCCTCTGTGTATATGAATACAGTTAGTGGCAGTGAAGAAATGGAAGTATTTATATTGGCAGGTTGTAGGGTGAGTTAAGTCAGCAAAACTTCTATAGAATAATATCCGGGGCTGGAGAGATGGCTTAGCAGTTATGGCACTTGCCTGCAAAGCCAAAGGACCCAGGTTTGATTCCTCAGGACCCATGTAAGCCATATGCAGAAGGTGGTGCATGCATCTGGAGTTCATTTGCAGTGGCTGTATGCCCTGGCACACCCATTCTCTCTTTCCCTCTCTCTGCCTCTTTCTCTCTCAAATAAATAAATAAACTAGTTTTAAAAAGAAAGATATATGCACAGAAGACTTCATACGTGGTTTTTTTCAATTGTAATAGAAATGAAAATTTGCTAATTTATTGATAAATATATTTTATTTTCATTGATGTCATTTAGATAAAAACACATATCAAGGTTTAGATATGGCATTGTTTTGTTCTGATGAATTAAAATTGTGTGTTACCATTTCTACAGTCACAGAAGAAACAGGCCTCAAGAAGGGACAAACTGTAATAGTAGAAAAACATGGTAAATAAATTATTTTGTAGTTTCCTTCCCTTGTATAAACTTTGTTATGCTGGTATCCACAAGTGTGTATAAAGCATGTATTCATTTAATGCCATAAATTCTAAAATTTTTAAATATTATGAATAGCTAAACAAATAATCAAATAATAAAACCTAAAGTGTGTTTACTTTTGTTTTTTTTGGAATGTGATTAACCTAACATACTTGTAATTTATAAGCAAATATATATGATACATTAATTGTCATATACTCTCAGATATTCTTCTCTTACTTTCAAATTATATTTTCTCATATCTTAAAATCTCAGAAATCTAAAATTTAATAATTTATAAATTAGCAGATATAATTTCTTTCCTGAAAGCACCTCAGACAGATAGTTGTGTGTTTATATTACATTTAAAATCTGCCTTAATGGTTGGAGGGAGGGCTTTGTAGTTAAGGCACTTGCCTGTGAGGCCTGGGGACCCAGATTCCATTCCCCAGTACCCAAATAAGCCAGTTGCACAAGGTGGTTCATACATCTGGAGTTCCTTTGCAGTGGCTGGAGGCCCTGGAGCTCCCATTCTTTCTCTCTTTCTTCCTCATTCTCTCTCAAATAGATATGTAAAATATGTTTTAAATCTACCTTAAATGCTCAGTAGAACATATGACATTAAAATAAGTTCAATAAATTTCTCATTACATTCTGTCAGACAGAAGAGGAAAGCACATTCTCTTGCAACTTTGGAAACACTGTTGTCAGGAGAAAGATCACTTCTTCGTCTTCAACTCAGTTGACATCCTAAACCACTTATTGTCCTTTTTTTTGATTCCCAGAGGGAAATCCTAGGCTATCAGGAGGTCCCATTTCTTACTCATAAATATCATCAAACAAAAAGTCTGTATTATTTTTTTAAAGTTAAATAATCAAATACTTAGGAGTTAAGTGTTTTTTTCTTAGAATAAAATAGAATTCAGGAAAATAATTATCCATATAAATTATAAATCATCAGTCCATGAGAAGCAAAGTGACCATTTCATGTCATCTCTTAGTCATATTTTCTCTCTTCCATCCATTGACTAAATTCATAACTACAGCAAATATTCCTCCAATTCACACTGTAAAGTATGATGCCCTCTACCCCAACAACACTTGAATATTTCATTCTGTTGTGGATATTTAGAGATAATGGAAAATCAGCTCAATATTTTGTGCCCCAAATACATAAATTGTATTAAAATTTATAAGCATTTTTATCTTATAATTTTTTCACTAATATAATTAGTATATTTCTCCATACCCTAGCCAAAACCAGCAAGAAAGAAAATCTAAGGCCTATCATGTACTTCAGTGTTAACAATTTGCTTATATTTTTTATTTTAATAATTTTTATGGGCTGGAGGGATGGCTTTGTGGTTTAAGGCATGTGCCTGCAAAGCCAAAGGACCCAGGTTCGATTCCCCAGGACCCATGTTAGCCAGATGCACAAGGGGGTGCACGTGTCTGGAGTTCGTTTGCAGTGGCTGGAGGCCCTGGTGCACCCATTCATTCTCTCTCTCTCTCTCCCTCTTTCTCTGTCAAATAAATAAATAAAAATAATAATAATTTTTTATGAGAGCGAGAGAAAAGTGCCATGCTAGGGTCTCCAGCCACTGCTTGAACTCCAGATACCCATGCCATCTTGTGCGCATGTGCAACCTTACACACTTGCATCCCCTTAGGTGCCTGGCTTATGTGAGATCTGGAGTGTCAAACATGAGTTCTTAGGCTTCGTAGGCAAGCACCTCAACCACTAAGCCATCTCTCCAGCTCTGTAATTTTAGAGGCTTGTTTCTAGTGTGGCCTATAGGTAAATTACCTTTGTAAGTGAAAAATTAATTCTATTGCTATGGCTTTAATTTAACATCTTTATTTTATACTACTAATTAGTAATTCATGATATTTGCACAGACAAAAATGTCTAGAAGTTGTACCACTGCTATTAACACTAAACAAGTGAGTCCATGAGGGTTGCAGATGATGTTAGGATAGGTAGCACATCTTTTAAAGATACATAATGAAAAGTAATGGGAAATGAGAGGATATTTTAGTGAAATATTTTACAAATTTGCTTTTACCTACATTTGTTTCTTTGTGAACGGTTTTTGGCTTTTAGAATTTCAAAAAAATGACAAAATTATAAGCATTTTTCAATTCATCTACTACAACAGTATAATTTCCTTATGAGTTAGACCTCAAATGACCTTCATTTTGTAGGTGTGATAGTCTCAAGTGGTAGATACTTTCAAAACTGACTCAGGAAAGCATGTGTACTTTCCTATGTTCTCATAGGTTGGCATCAATATTTTTGAGCTTTAGTGATACATATATATAACTTCAAACCTGAGACACACACACACACACACACACACACTCTATATATATATGTAAAACAGTAACAATACTATGTACATATATATATATATATATATTAATCCTCCTCTGATGAGATTTTTTAATTTGAATAGTAAATTTTTAGGCATTTACTTTCACAAGCATTTATCATAATTTTATGAAAATTCAGTTCATAAAACTCTGTTCTTGAATTTTATTCACCATTAATTTACTAATATATAATTTATTCTTAGTACATATTTTTATATCCTCCCACCAACTTCTTACTTGGTACATATATTGGAAAAAATAATAATAACTTCAAGAATTCTTTAGTTCAGGAGAGAAGGAAAGAAAGTCAAATCAAATCAATTAACTCTCAAGGCCCAGTTATGTACTTAATTCCTAATATTCTCTGCTCCATTCAGTATCCACCATGCATGACTTTGTTTGAAATTCTATTTTTGATGAAGAAGAGAAATGTCCTTTAACAATTTTTATTCTGAGTATCTTGATAGGGCTTAGAGGAATGTCAGTTGCTCACCTATTTTGATTCAATTTGCCACATTCAAGAACTGACTGAAATTTGGCTCTGACAATTTTACCTGAGCCTGGGAAATGAGAGCAAAAAGTCTAGATTAAATGTTAAGTCAGAACATAATGCAAGACTAGAGAGATAGTTTAGTGGTTAAGGCACTTGCCTGCAAAGCCAAAGTACCCAGGTTTGATTACCCAGGACCCATGCATGCCAGATGCACAAGGTGGTGCATGCATCTGGAGTTGGTTTGCAGTGGCTAGAGGCCCTGGTATTCTAATTCTCTATCTGCCTCTCTTCCTCTCTTATAAATAAATAAGTAAATATTTCCTTAAAAAAGAATTCAATGTCTAGCTCTACATTTCTTCTGACATGGAAAGAAAGAAACTAGGACTCAGAAGGGTAAAAAAAAGGCGTTGGTAAAATGCTGAGGGAAAATGTCACCTGCTTTCATATGTACTCAAAAAATGGCAATCATCACCCAAGAAAGAGAAAACTTCTTTTAATAATTCTCCACCTTATTCTGTCCTTACCTTTATAACCCACGTGGACTGTGACAATGTCTTTCAGCATGCAGAGGGAAGAAAGCCATTTTGGGGTGTCCTGTGAATGAACTTAACCATGTGTATAAAGTATAATATGGAAATATGCTTCTGACAAGTTTCCTAATTTGACTGCAGGGGAACACTTCTCATGTAAACTAAGGACCATCTACCGAAGTACAAATAAGAAATGTTTTGTACAAATGTGCATTCTGTCAGTAAATTTTGACTTCTCTCTTTAGAAAAGATGGAACATCAAGAAAAAGAATCTCTATCTATAAAAATAGGTATTTTGCCCTTTTAGCTTATAGTCTTTCCTTCTTTACTATGTTTATTAAGTTTGAAAATCCAAACATCATATGCAGGTACTTTTTATTTGGTTTATTGATACCATTTAGTTTTTGTTGCTGTTGTGATTTATCGTATCGTCTACTGTAGCTGAAATAAGGTCTGGGGTTACCAAACATGTTACATTATAGATTAAAATTAACAACTTTGCTTTTATGATTTATAATTCCTTCCACAAATTTGGTATTAACTATGTTTAATGTTAATGTCATTTATTATACTGATTTTTGATGTTTTAAAATATTTCATCAAGCTATATGTGGTTGTTGTGAGAAGCATTTTCTCTGGGGAAACCCAAACACATGTCTACTCACTCCAGCTAGGGTATAAGTAACAGACCAAAGTATGATTGCACTGAAACAAGTTTTGGTGAGTTAATGAGTATATTGGGATTACTTACAAAGCAAAATGAGGGGTTCTTTAAGAAGCATGGGTGACTCAAAGGCAGCTACTTCATAGAAAATCTCACACTAGCCTAGGTGGCCACTTACCAAAGCTGCATGTCTCCAGCACACTACACAAGCTGTAGGCAACTTAATTGGTCAGAGTCTCTTCCCAAGTAGTTGTTTACACTATATACTTACAAGCTTTAACCCAGACTTGCCAACTTCCCGAGTCTCCTGAGCTTCCTTCCTCCCTCCAGGAGGGTATGCTGCATTGGCTATACACTACTGCTCAGTCTGCCCTCCAGAGTTGTTTATCATTGCTTTAACCTTGGGGATACCAACTATAGATAGAAAATTAGTACTCATTTATTGTTTTTTTTCACTTTCTAGATAAACCTAAACTGCCTTCAAGTAAGTGTACCATTTTAGAATTTTAAGAGAATTTGATTGCATGCATTCTTTTAATTGTATGATTTTTCTTAAACTGTAAGAGAAGCATATGAGTTTATTAATGTGATGGCCACTGCATTACTTCTATAGTAGACTTTGGTTGACAAGGAACATTTTGTATATTCTCCTTAGTAACCCTTGGACATGTGTTTCTATCATTTAGTCCATTGCACTATAGTACAATCTGTGAGGAATGCCTAAAATATTTTCTGTCATCATGTCCTGTAACTAACACATTGCTCACAAATTGATATCTGTGGAACAAAACAAATAGTTGCACCTTTCTTCTGTCTTGTTCTAGCTCTGTTAGGATTCATTAAATATGAAGTGTGCACTAATGCTACTGTGATAGTTACAGTGCTACTCCTAATAGACTTGCACAATTATCTTATGCTAACAGATTACCCTTTTACTTTTCAAAGGTTCATGTTATGTTTAATGATTCAAAGTCATTGTTTGATGTTTCAAATTATAATAAAAGTAGCCTTGTAAACAATAAAATTATTTACTAAACAGTATCAAAATATAGCCAACACTTAGGATAAGTAACTCAGTAAAGAATATACCTAACAGTTGTAGCTCAACTTTTTAAATGCCAAGGACTGTGTTTTCTTATTAGAGTTATGACAGATTCCTTAAAAGTGCAGCTATAATTTCTTCTGTAGAGATTTAAAACTCACCTGAATTGTGAAACATTGTCTCTATATTGAAGAAAACATTTACTGTACTTAATTTGTGCTATCACTAATAATGTTAATAACATTACTAAAAGCAAGGGGTTGAGGTCAAAATTTTAATATTAGTCATATAAGCTTACTACTTTTGAAACAATGCATTCTCTACCTTATCATAAAAATATTTTAAACATTTTTTTGAATCAAGGCAGTAACTTCCAAAAAAATTATATGACAGAACTCTATTTATTGAGTTTATAGCAAGCATTGATATTCCAAGAGACATGTTTCTTATATTTTCAGATAAGCTTTATATTATCTGAACTATTTTATTAGGAGAATAAAATTTGCTAAACTATACTGAGAAATAATCGTACTTTATGAATTAACTAAATGAGAAAAAAAGAAAGACTAGTTCTAGTTGTTTCACATGAAAGGCAAATATCTTATGTCACCTGGAGGTAAGTGTAATTCTGGTATAGTTTTCAACCTCTCCTATATACTGTCTTACTTGGCACAGCACATTATATGTGAAAATATGATCATATTCAATGAATGAATGTGTGCATCCATAAGGATCAAAAATTATTATTTATGCGACAAGATTATAATTGTATATATTCTCATTATAAATTATAACCAACTCAAATTTAATTATCTTCACCATATTAGACAATTTTAAGTTAGTTTGATAATGGTTCCATTTTCATAGTAGATACCTAGTTGCAGTCTTGGGAAATATTATAAGTACATTTATTTATCATTTTGAACACATTTAGCTATTATGACTTAATAGGAATATCTCAAAATAAAATTAATTTTTCTGCTAATAAAATATTGATATATTTTAATTTTAATTTCATTTAAATATTTTGTTTATTTCTCCCCTCAAGAAGCAATATCAGAAGGCACAGAATCAGGTAAATAATTACTTTCTCAATGATATAACACTGAGTTGTTATAATAGTATGTGAATTTAAGTTTCTGTTTAGCTGTGTAACATTTTTATTGGCATAAAGTCCCTAAACTACTCAAATTCCCAGTTTTTTCATCCACAGAACAGATATAATGACTTCCCCAAAGCCTTTTATAAGAAGAAAATAAAATAGCATATCATATCTGGATTGCATAATTGTCACTCATTAAATGTTGGTTTCCTTCTCATTCTTATCTGAAAAGCTTAGTAAAGAGGATCATGAACCAAGCAGGACTCTACATTGGTAACTGTATTCTCTGGTTGTTAGTATTATCCTATGTTTGCATTGTTTTTATTAATTTCATTTCATTGAGAGTCCACTAAACAATATCAAATCTTTAATTCCTAAAAAGAATGAAAATCAAGATGGCTTTCCTGTTGTGTATAGCTTAGACTTCTTTAAAGCATGCACACATGCACACATGCACACACACACACACACACACACACACGCACACACACATCACAGTCTCAAGTCAAGGACAGAATAACTAAGGCCTCAGCCTACAGGTGACAAGTAGAACCCATCTTCTCACACATAAGGATTCTTTTACAACTTTAAGTGGGACAGCCCTCACTACTTACTCCCTTCTCGTGAGATTGAGATGCATAGTCGGCTTTTTATCTAAGAGTAAGAAAAACATGTATTTAAAATGATTATTTCTTGTTTTTTTTTTTTCTAGGGAAGAAGAAAATTGAAAAATCTGAAAAGGAAAATAAAGGTAATGGTCACATTTTAAAAGCAAAACAATAAAGAAATAAGAATACGTAATAATATAAACAAAACAAAAAATGTATTTTTATATTTGTTGTAACTGTGAGATTTTTAGCTTTATATTAGAAACCCAACAAATCTCAAAGTATAGTAATGCAAAGCAAACTCCTTTGAAATTATATTTTGAAACCTGGCCAGTTAAATTAAAACATGTTGGCTGAAGGGAGATGTTACCAATTATCTTTTTCAACAAAGTAGCATGTCCAATATAGTATTTGGGATAATCACCTTGCTCTCTATATATTTATACATATTATTGAGAAAAGCATTACTTTGAATAATAGTCATCTCATACTGAAACTAACAAAATTATAATAATTCTTAATATTGTGTTTAAAGATTAATTCTTTTCATAGAATACTTAGCTGCTATTTGTCATTTTTCATTAAAGGAATTCTATGGAATTCATGAAATTTAAAAATGAATTTTTAAAATTTTCAAATGAATAAATGAGCCACTTCATATGAAGAACTTTTATTTAAGTAATGTCTAATTACAGTTGAACCAAAGCCTTTCATTTAGCAATGAATCTGATGATATTATGAAGAGTTTGTTCAAAGATTAAATTGTTATGACACCAGAAATGTACTGTTTTTTTGATAGCTGACATATTTTCTTACATAAAAAGACTAATTGACATATGTAAATAATCATATTCAGTCAATGAAACACTATATTCCATCATTAACTCTTAATCAGCAGGAAAGAAACATAGGAAGCTAGATACATTTACATAGTCCATTGACAGATGCTGTAGTTTCCTTTAATTGCTTTGAATGTATTTAACTATATTTTACTTATATGTTATTTTATATATAATATTTATTTATAATTTTACTTATATGTTAATGAACTTTCTTTTTTAGCAGAAAAACCTACAAAAATGCAAAGTAAGTACTATTTGTATTGATGACAAAAAAATTCAGTTTGGTACACATATGTGGCAGTGAACAGAGTATCTGAGAAAAACAATCCAAAGGAAGGAAGGATTTTTTTGGCTCATGGTTTCTGAAGATTCATCTTTGGTCAATGGTCTCCAGCACATTGGGCCTGACATGAGGTAGAGTATCATGGTGGAAGGAAAGAGTAAAGGAAGACTCCACTCACTTCATAGCATCAGAGAAACAGAAAGATACAACAAAAGGGGTCATGCAGCCATACTCTTCAAGGGCACAACCATAGTGTCTTATTTCCTTCAGCTATAGCTCACTACCTAATAACCCCAACAGTTATAAACTCACCAGTAGATGAATCCACTGATCAGATTACTCTACATGAACTAGTCACCTTTTCAGAGCTCTACCAGCTGGGGACCAGGCCCTCAGTGAGCCAGTCCTCAGGAAGTAGACCACAACATAGAATTTCAAGCTTAAATTTATAACCACTTTTATTGTTGAACACATTCAAAGGTTAACACATTCTATATGAAAGTCTGTAAAAAGAATTTGTTAGTTTTTATTGTAAGTTATGTTAGACAAATTTTAAACCTATATTATTTGAGATTATAACTTATGATAGAAGTACCCTGTCATGCTGTCAAGCCTGAAAATAAATTATAACATGAATTATAATAAATGTATTTTCAATAACTCAAGAAAAATTATCTTGCTTCCTTCTAAACACTTAATCACTCAAATGTTTAGTATAGATTACACACAATTCATAATTTTCTACCACTTTCTAGTATTCACTAATTTAATTATGATTTTAGATCTGAGATATATAAGGATGACATAATTTAGAGTGGATGAAATCATATATATATATATATATATATATATATATATATATATATACACACATATAGACATGCTTCCAAGAAACACTCTCTAAAATTAAGACTCAGATACAGACAGAAATTCTAAGTACATAAAACCTGAACTTTCAGTAAATTCCTGTAATTTAAGAAAATGAACATATTTCTTTCCATGTTTCTAGATTTAAAAGAATAAATTGTTCTAAATCAGTGTTGTTAAAAAATCAAATACAGTGTTGCATACAGGTATAATTTTATATTTCTAAAATATATATAATAACAAGGTTAAAATAGTAGTTAAACCTTATTTTAATTTTATCAGCTCCAAAATATACAGACATCATTCAATATGTAATCTACATGTAACCTCACATGCACTTTTATTGAGACTCAGAAGATATGTGAGTGTATATTTTATACTTATGGCACATTTTAATTTGTATTTCTCATATTTTACTTCCTCAAAACTTCATGCAGCTCAAGGCTACTGCATTTGCTTGAGCAGGTCCTAATATTTACTAAGTACTTATCCAATAGATGGGTATATAATAAAATATAAAACAAACATTAAGGTTCAAAACTTGCCACTTATGTCTTTCAAAGAATTCTTTGAGGGGCTGTAGAGATGGCATAACAGTCAGGTGCTTGTCTGTAAAGCCTAAGTCCTATGTTCAGCTTCCCAGATCCCATGTAAGATAGATGTGCAAGGTCAAATATAAGCACAAGTTAGCACACGTGTCTGGAGTTTGATTGCACTGGCTGGAGGCCCTAGTGCACCAATATATTCTCTCTCTCTCTCTCTCTCTCTCTCTCTATCATTATATACATAACTTTTCTTTAATTTAAAAGGTAAAATTTGCCTGTATGATGCATGCTTTTAGTAGCACCTGAGAGGCAGAGGTAGGAAGATCATGTGAGTTCAAGGCCATGCTGAGACTATGTAGTGAATTCCAGGTTAGCCTGGGCTAAAGTGAGACCCTACCTCAAAGAACATCCCCCAAAAGGGGTCAATTATTTAAAGGATACTGAATTATATATCATAGTTACAACGGGAAAAATATGGTTGGTGTGCAGAAAAGATGTTAGGAAATTCCCCTTCTACATCTCTGCAGCCTTTACAGGTACAAACATAGGACCATGAAGACACAGTGCCATAAAAGAAGTGTTACGGTTTGGATACCTAAACAGAACAACGGAAATGAGAGGCTTGTCTCATCAAAACTCTCAGGTAGGGCAGAAGAGATTTCCCAGTGGTTGAAGGCACATGCTTACAAAGCTCATTGATATTTTAAATATTTTGAAAATATGTCATTTGGAAAATAACTACACATCTTAAAATATTATTTTCCAAGAGCTTTTAAAAAGCAAAAATGAAAATGAAGGAATGAGGTAATACCTCAAAACAAAAATAATGAAAAGGTAACTTAGGGAAAGCTCATTGTAGCAAAGAAAGGGGTACCTATAATTTTTCTAAAAATATGTAATTCTCTTGTTCTTGTTGCTATACAGTGTTTATATTCTTTGGTTATCGCTCCAGTTTTTCTTTTTTTAATATTTTTATTTATTTATTTGACAGAAAGAGGGAGAGAAAGAGATAGAGAGAGAATGGGTGTGACAGGGCCTCCAGCCACTGCAAACAAACTCCAGATAAATGTGCCCCCTTGTGCATCGGGCTAATGTGGGTCCTGGGGAATTGAACCTCGGGCCTTTGGCTTTGTAGGCACCTTAACTGCTAAGCCAATCCTCCAGCCCCTCTATAATTTTTCAAAACATACTTTTAAAAGTTTGCATGTCTAACAATCCTGGAATAGATATTAATTATGTTCATTGTATTTTGAGGCAAAAATGAATTCATCATCCCAGGATGGCTTTGTGTATATACTGCTTCAGCTCTTGAATGCTGAGATTATAGGTGTGAGCCTGCATGACCACTAAGATATTATAATTTTGTGAGATATTTCTAGGATACATGGTTTCAAGTTTTTACCAATTTGAAGGTTTATTCATAGTCATTTCTGCAAAATATCCACTTTTCTATGTTTTGTCATCTACTGACTCTTCCACTAGGAACAATATATTTTTCATCTTCTTATCTAGTTGTATTTAAAGTAAGGTGTTCAGTTCTAGTACTCAGTTTGCCAATAAATTTCTTCCTTCTTCCTAATGAATTATAACATATTACAACCATTTTATATTTTCATATAATATTTGTTTTTCAAGACTCCCTCATTATTTTAGGATTTTGTTGTTGCTTAGTATTGAACCCAGGTCTTCATGGGGTGCAAGCATCCTCCCCACCTCTAAGACAGCTCTTCCTTGTTTATAACTATTATCTTCATTAAGCCTTTGTATATAAATAATTACTATACTCCTGTAAATTTTTATACTTATATAATTTATGTGGCTTAAAAATCACTATATTAACAGACCTTAATAGTTGTAAGAGAATGGAAATCATATAAAATGTGTTCTCTGTTAAACACTGAACAAAGCTAAGAATGGAAAACAGAAATAATAGGGAAATATCTGAAGATTAGCAAATTAAATATCATAATTAAATTAAATTCTACTTATTTAAATTAAATATCATACATAGTTGCCTAAGAGTGTTCAGAGAATTTAGTAAATTAATTGTCATACTTACTTAAATCATTTATTTATTTACTTACTTAAAATAAATTTCGTACTTAGTTGCCTAAGAGTTAAGTTTTCAATGAATTTAGAATACTAAATTGAATAGAACTAAAATGAAGGCACACAATCAAAATTTGTGAAATCTATCAAAACAACTTAGAAAAAGCATCTGTTGTGTTTTTGGCTCATTAGAAAAGACAAAAAGACTCAAAACAGTAATCTCAGAAATTAGAAAAGAAGCAAAACGAAGACAAAGAAACCAGAGAAAATAAAACCATAAGGAATATAATTAATGTTAATGAAGACAGAAAAATCCAAATAAAAATTAAGTCAAAAGCTTATTCTCAAATATAAGTCAAAGATTAGCTCAAAGTAGGTATGTCTCTGAATATAAAACAGAAAATTGTCAAACTTTCAGGATAACATATCATTGGGAACTTGGATTAAATGAATACTTGTTAGATATTACACCAAAATATTACCTGTAACAGGAAACAAATATAAAATTACACTACCTATATTCAAAACAATCTTTTGTTCTGCTAAAGAAATTTTAAAGACTAGACGTAAAAGAAAAGCACATATCTTAGATGGAACTTGCATTTTTAATTGTATATGATACAAATCAATTAAAACAATTTTAAGAAACTGGATGGCAGAGTTCCCTCCACAGTTAAGTATGCTTCATGAATGAGTATGAGGATTTGAGATTCCCCCAGAGTTCAGAACTCCAAAACCCATGTAAACAACAGGCAATGATACATATGACTATAACTCCTGTCTTGTGTGGGGAGCAGACACCAGGGAATCACTGGGGCTTGTGAACAGCTCTGGAATCAGGGAGATGCAGTCATAAAAACAAAGCAGGCTTCTGAGTAATAGAGGGGACGCTAGAATATTTCCTACAGCCGCTACAGGTGAGCACATGAAATAGCTCAAGAGAGCACAAGGGTACTGCACCAGCATGTGCATGCACCTCACACCACACACACGCCACAACACAACACACACGCTATGCACACGCAGAGAGAAATGAAAATAAAAGACTTTAGCAGACACTTTACCAAGGAACATATATAAGTGGCCATAAAAAATAAGAAAAAAGTTTATGTCATTAGACGTTAGTAAAATGTAAATTAAACCACCATTAGATAACAGCACTCATGAGTTAGAATAGCTGAAATTAAAAAAAAAAAACACTAATAAATATACAAGGACAGGATTTTAGTAACTTGGACTCTCATAATTCATGTTGGAAATGCAAAGTGGTCCTGATTCCACAGACCCTGCTGGAGTGACTTTTTAATGAAGATAGTTTTGCATTACAATTACACTATTCCACTCGTGGAGGCTGAAAGAAATGAACTTACATTCAAACAAAATCACCCACGTAGATATTTATAGTACTACACTTAAAACTATTCAAACTGGAAATAACCCAAATGCACTCCACAGCTGAGTGTACAAAAGGCAAAGAGCTGCCATGGTGGGGGTTGGGGTGATTACTCAGGTCTGTGCTGGGGAAAAGGCCGATTTACTGTGTAGTCATTGTAATCATTATGAAAATAAGCTAAACCCTGCAGGAAAACTACATACACAAAATATGACAACTTGCTCTCATTTTCGTGACCCCTTCTTTATTGTTCTCTACTCTTTGACTGCTCTATTTTTATTCCAAGATCAGTAATTTCTCGCCATTTGTGAATCTTTATCCTGGAAATGAACTCCAATTGGTTATTTCCCCTGGTCAAAGGATACCTGCTTGCTTAAGGATAGCAGACTTTTGCGCTTGCTTCTATATTGGACTAGGAAAAGTCCCTCCTGATTTCAGCAGATGATCTTAAGTCAGCTGACTCACTCCAGAAAATCTCCTCATTACTGGGGGTTGATCATCCTTACTCTCTCTATCTCTTCACTATTTTTCTCATCTTCTTTCACAAAATTGACTGGCATTATAATAATTCTGGTGACAATATTCTACTTCCCTATCTTGGGACAGATCCCACTTACTAAGCTTTTGTGTTAAAATGGATAAAACCAGATGAAGCAAATTATTAAGAAAGAATGTCCTACGTGTTTTGTTGGATTTAAAGTAATCACATTTTGGAGCAAGGGTAATTAAATTAGCAGCGGTTTGTTCTCACAATTAAAAGTAGAACAATCATCTGGACTGCTCAGTATGTATCAGTTGTCATAAACATCATTCTCACCACACTGTCCTCTCCCCTGACCCTGAGAAAGTCTGGTGTAAGGCACATTTGATAAGATGTTTGTCACTGCATTATTAATTTTTTGGATCCCAGCAATTTGACCTCATTCATTTATGGGTGATGTTAAGTTATTCTGACATTTCCCTGCAGAAAGTTGTCTCATCCTCAGAGTGACAGCATAGACATACATACATACATTTATTGAAACCCGTGGCTTCACTGTGTGCTGTGTGCAAAATTCCAAATGTGAACTGTCTGCATAAGTTATCATTCCCTAGAGTCAGTTCAAAAATGCTCTGGCTCTTGCTCAGCGTTGCAGTTAATTTTCTTTAAAACTAGTGATTATTTTGAATAATGGCATTATCAAAAGAGCCTTTCCCATTTCAGGACTTATATAAACTGGCTGTCATTTATGGCTTTGCACTATGGTGAATGCATAGGATTTCTTGGGAAAATATAAACTCATACAATACAATCTTAACTGTTTACACACAATTCAGCAAGTCAGTTGAAAAACTAATAATTTGGAGCTCTGGATATCTCTCTGGACACAAAGTGAGGCAGTGGATTTGGTAGAACCAGTAGAGTAAAGAAGATACAAAAAACCCATGTTAAGTTTCTGTTGTGATTGTGCCTAAGAATTCCAGATATTCAGCAACGAGTATCTCTGAAACTGCATAGAATCGAAGAGATGGCCAGGAGAGAGGAGCATAACAAAACTGTGGCTACACAGACATGCATTATTTAGGGAGCTTTTACTAATTCATCATGTTTGCTAAGAGTGCACAGAGCCATCTGGACACTACTCAGAGAAATTTTATATTTAAAAATAAGTATGTTGGCTAATCTTGATTGTTACTCTAACTGGATTAAGAAGTACTTAGGAGGAAAGCACATGTCTGGAAGTTTCTATGAGCTCATCTCCAAAGAGGATCATCTAAATGGTGAAGGCATGCACAAAATGTGGGTAGCACTATTTCAGAGGCTAGAGACACTAATGGGATAAAAGTGGGGAGAGAAGAGCCAGCTAGCACAGGCATCTACCTTTACTGCTGCTTGCATACCGTGGCATGAGTAATCAGTCATCGTGATGCTCTGTCTTTAAAAAAGCCCAAAGTGATGGAAGTGAGGGACCACAGGCTGAAAGATGTGAAACCAGGAGCCAAGATACTTCTCTCCAACTTTGTAAGTTCTTCTGTCAGGTATTTTGGTACTTGCTGCAGAAAGCTGATTAACAACAAGGAAAAATAACAATCAATATCATCACCAAGAATTGCTTAATCTTTGTTTCTCTCTGTTATATTCTCTTAGTTGTCCCCATTCTACTCACCACCATGCTTCCATTCTCAGGTCAAAAACATTGCTTCTTCCAATACTGGGCACTACAAGTTATTCCTTGAACCCAGATATGGTGGTGTATTCCTGCAATCCCAGTACCTGGGAGGTGAAGACCATTCATGCCCAGCCTTGGCTACCTTGCAAGTTTGAAATCAGCCTCAAAAAGAACAACAAAAACTGTAGCTGTTCCTTACCTTCATCCCTTCTTTCCAGTCCTAACCGTATTCCTCAAGATATACCATGCATGTTCACTTGCTCTTTGGAATACAACCCACCCCCAGCATTCAAGTGTGTAGAACTGTTCTTTTGTATTACCACTTTTGCCTCCTGGAGCTTTGATTTAGACCACGTGTCTAACATCAGTCTCCAATAATTCTTCACCACCCCTTCAGTCTTACCTCCATACAACCCAGACCCAACCCCACACTTTCCTCAAAGAGCTCATTTAACAACATCGAACATTGGAACTCAGAGTTGCAAAACTTTGGTTGCCTTTTCTAGGCTATCCAATACTCTTGTTGTGGGTCCTCTGTCCTTTGAGAAGTGCTTTCTTCTCTTGGCTTCTATATCAGATGCTGTTTTTCAGTCCAAATCTATTTCTTTGGTGTTGGGTTTCTGCTATATTTGCTCTCTCCATTAAATTCTTCCAACCTTTGTGCTGGTTCCTCTTCCTCAGTGGAGTCACCTACCCTTGCTGTCTACCCTTGTGGAGAAGACCCACAGTATTCTTCAGGAAAGCCTAATCTTTGTGTCCCATGTTGTCAAATCCCAACTTGGCCATTTGTCTTCACACAATTCCAAATGTCTTTCTTAGAGTGTCATTCTTCTTTTATTTTCCCATTTATGGAAATTTGAAAGAAAATTTTCCTATTACTTGCTGATGCCATTGTGTACTTACAAATAAGACCTCCAGACCTCCAGTTCTGATTACTCACATTCAGTTTCCAGCCTTCCTTCAGTTGCCTTCATGTTACACCACACTGTTTGCCTCTTGCATCAAAACATTCACCACTTAACATTTCCTTCACAGTTTCTGTCAATTTTATATTTTGTTTCTACCAACAAGATTGTTTTCCAAAATTTCAAAAGTCATTAGTATAAAAGTTGTTCAACACTGTTTGACTGCAAATTTATGCTAAAATTTCAATTCTTTACTCCAAGGATCTAGAGACCCTAAGATACAGATATAAGCTGTGTTCTGGGACTCTTAATGTTTCCATATTTTTAACTGTTCTTGGAATTCTCTTTTCCTGATTGATTCTTCCTCTCTAATTCCTTATGATCTCTCAAAGGTCCTTAAATTATAGAAAGCTCTCTGAGCTATATTAAAGGAAGTGGCCATTCCACCTTTGAAAGCATCTCACATATACTTTGTCAAATGTTGTATACTACCTTGCAGTCCATGACATCTCATGCTTGTTTGAATACTTATTCATTTTTTCTATTTGATTACAGTTTAGCTCTAAGGTTCTTTGCCCATGTGATTCCTTCAGGGCATATGACAAAGTGCTTCACAAATAGAGATGGACAAGGTTATGGGAAAGAGTGATAGCTTTATGCCTTTCTCCAACACACTTTACATGTTGCTCCAGGGAACTTCTTTTCAACTACCCTAAGTGGAAAAGTTGTCTTTATACAGGAGATTTTTTTTACCGTGGTTCATAGGCATATTTTATAGTTTAATAAAAAAAAGTATGCAAAGTACCAGTTAACAAAATAGCTCATTCTAGTTCTTATGATTGCTACTGAAAAGTTAAATATTTTGAAATGAATAAATTCACAGAAAATGTCTAGGTAACTTTTACTTTGATTATAATACTAGCCTAATTAAAAGCATCTATTTAATGTATTACTTTTGTATTATAAACACATGTTATACTATATATATATATATATATATATATAGGTATATATATATACCTATATATATATATGAATTTCATCTCATAATGATAGAACTGAGATTCTAACTACCTATGAGAAACACTAAGATTATAATCTATTTGTTTATATCATTTTACACATGAGATAGAGGTGTTAAATATGCTCTAGTTATCTGAATTTTGGAGTGGTTGTAATATAGTTTTTAAAAGTGATAATTAGCCTGAACACTGACAAGTTTCTCTTTCATTATATAATCTATTCAAAAATTGTCTTTAAACTCAAATTAGCATTATTTAATTTAAAATAATTATTTAGCACATAATTATGTATAATGACTTTTCCACCAAATGTATAAAGTAAATTGAGAGTGCAGTCAAGTGTTTCTTTTGTGATAAATAATTCTTACTTTGAGGATATAATTTTACTTTCTTTGCATGATTTAATTTACGGAGACTCCCATTTGATTTGGTATTGGTTAACATTCCTACTTTTTAAATTTTGATCTTTCCTTTTGATAAATTTCTTTGCCATTATTTCCTTTGATAATATATTTGCTATGTCCTGGAAATGTAAATCTTTAGTTGAAGCAGGTTCTTTTCAAGTATGCTTTGCCTGTTCGTGAATTCCTTGCTACACATAAAATTAACTTCCATGCTACATGTAAAATTAAAACACTCACAACTCAACTCAGTTTCTGTTATTTTCCACTCTGATGAGTACACATGGGAGTTCTCCAGGAGCCAAGTGACATATGAAGACATCATTGCTCTGACTGAAAGAACATATGTTTGATAGTCTTGTATTTTAAAATGTTTATTTTTATTTCCATTGTGACTGTTTCAGATATTTACAAGTACAAAAGTTGTTTGTCCTCTGAAGATTTTGACAACTTTATCTTTGATAACCACTGCTTCAGAGAATACAAACTGGAACCAAGATATAATTTCTTATGGAAATTAATGATATAATTCTCAGACTACATTTGTGAATTCATATATCAAATTCACGTAACTAACATACATATAACTATGTACCATATCAGTTGTACATACCAAATACCAAAGTACTTATTTCCTCAAGCCTTTGGAATTCCTGGTCAAAATTCATTTCAGATTTGTGATATATATCATAATTATAACTGATATGTGTAAATACTATTTTACATGTATTCGTAATTTATCTAGTATGTTTACGTATACAGTCTCCTTAATGTAAAATATCCTTTGTCTAAATTGCCTCTTTCTCCAGCCCCATGGAGCCTAATCTACTCTGCACTCCCCATGCTGATGGAGATGTAGCTTTCACAAGGACCCTCTCAAAGCTAAAACTGCACACATCAGCAAAACTGCAGATAAAGGCCAGGGACAATTCCTGACTTTCTCAAGTTATTGCACTACTTCACATAATAAGTTTTTTGAATGTTGAAACATACACTTGTGTTAGATGAGCCATTATGTGGAAATGGAACAAAGGTGAAATTTCTTAGGTTAATGGGAAGAAACGGTTACTATGGGGGAGTCCAGGCCTCTCTATTTTAAAGCTTTAATAAACTGATAGTTGCTTAGAACTCTTGTGTCTGAATCCCACTTCAATAAGTACAAAACAGTTAAAGAAAAGCCAGTACTTGACAGCAACATGTTTGAAAGGCTGACATGGTAGCTGTACAGACAATATATGTCATGTGTTTATGACTTTATGATAGAGTAATTACCTGCTTCACTTGGGAACAAGGACCCACTGAGAGCTGTGATTCAGCCGAAATCCATATTTCCATATAAGTGAACAATGGTTTCAAGTTCAATGATTACATTGAACATTTCTGAAAATTTTACTCTAATTACCTCTCCTTTGTCATTATAATTTTCACCAAAGACAATTAGTAGCTTCTATTTTCATTTGAAAGAATATTGTTGGAAGCGCAAAGGGATGTATTTAGGATTTTGGTAAAACCTTCTTCCTTCATCCTTGCTATACACAGCTGAATAGTGCACAGGTATCTTTGCTCTGTCAGAGCCCATCGGTACCAAGTGTTGGCTGACATAATTCATGGATTCTGGAATTAGAGACAGCTTCTTTCCAGAGACCATTCTTGAATGGTGGATAACGTAGTGTGGTGGTTTAAATGTAAAATACTCCCCTTGTCCTCATCTGTTTGTGACTAAGCTTCCTACTTAATCCCCACCAGTGGAGCCTTGCTGGAGGAGGTATGCCACTGGGGGGAGGGGGTAGGCCTTGAGCTTTATTGGTCCAGCCCAATTATGTGTGCAGAGCTATTTTGTACTCTCTACTAGCTCCCTGCTGATATGTCACCATGTGAGCCAGACTCTTGCTCATCCTATGCTTTCCCCCACCATGATAGAACTTCCTCTCCAAGCCACAAACTGGAAATAAATCCTTTCTTTCCATCAGCAGCTTCTGGTCAGGTGTTTCGTCCCAACAATGAGAATGTAACTGCCGCATGCAGTGACTGACAATAGCATCTGTACCCAGATTATCTGAGTGAATCCTACTTATTTACTTACAAGTTCTGGGACCTTGTATGTCTCTGGTCTTCAATGACAGGATCTTCCTGGAAAAATATTTGAAGGGGGCCCCATATGTCAATATACATAAATTTCTTAAAACAGTGGCTGGCAAATAGCAGGTGTGTTGTTGTGAAATAAATATGTACCCTTTTTCTGGAAGCCCAGATCTAGGTAAATTTGCTTACATGTTCTTTCTCTGTTCCTTGCTCGTTCTGTGAACTTGGGCAGCAGTGAGTTCTTTTTACTAAATTTTACAGGGGATTTGGTGTAGGTTCACTTGACTCACACAGTTATTGTGAAGGGTAATGGGCTATTACTTATGAAATAATCAAAGGGGTTGAGTACGTGATGATAAGAAATATTTATTATTGCTATCATTAACAATGAGGATTCTAAAGGGTACATATTTTGCCCATTAACTCAAAACCTCTAGAAAACATTTCCTGACATCTTTCTTTCTTGGCCTTTCTCTCTACTATATAATCATAACTGCATGGTCAGCCCAACACCATCATTCAATCATTAATAACTAAATTTTTCAAAATACTCAGCTAACCAGTGACTTCAGGAGGTCTAGTTGTGGCTGGAAGTATACCATTTATCTTCCATAAACTCAAATAGCCTACTGTAATTAGTAATTAGTACTTTTACTTATTTTACTAATCTTTACATTCAATTAATGCTTTTGAAACCCCTTGAAAAGCCTTAATTATATTCAGTTTTTACAATATCTAGTTGGAGAAATATGTACCTTTATTCTGAAATTATCTTGCATACTATTTCTTTGAACGAACTCTCTCAAATTATACTCTGATTTATTTTACAAAAATCCATCAAAACTGTTATTTCTGTTTTCAACAATCATCACTGGGTGACCTTCTATAAATACTCCTCAACAAGATATATGACATGTAATCTACATTTGATTGATGATTTTAATACATGAACATATTGCAATTTAATTATATTCCCCTCCCATTACTCTCTTTGGTACCACCTCTCCCATTCCTATTCCACTAAGCCTGTTCCTTTTTCCAAGTTGTCCTTCTTCTGTTTTGATTGAGACATACTTTGGATCACTGTCCTTTGGACATGAACTAATTGTTGCATTCATTCTTAACGTCCTAGTGGTTGTTTTTGCCCAGACAAGACCTGAACAATATTGAGCCCATCAACAATTTGATTTACAGGACTGAGGAGGACAAAAAGAATGAGACATCAGAATAGAAAAAGGATTACCATGTGATAATCTCATCAGCTTTGCCAGAACAACGTCTATGCTCCCTTAATACCCTCTATCCTTCCAAATTGCTAGTCCTTCCCCAACTTGTATGGATATATTTGAAGTATTCCTTTCACAGTCTTGATTTTACCTTTACAGAATCAAATAATTGTTTTATTTATATCACCATTCAGTTTCAAGTTGTAAGCATAAATCAATGGCAAGTGCCTTATTACTTTTTTAAAGTCTGAATCATGACAATTACAGTGAGTAACTTGTTTTTAAATTTTTGTTGGTGTTAAGTCACTTATACCTGGAGACATTTCTTGTGCTCTTCTCTCTCTTCAAATTAGTCTAGTCCTTGACAGCTTTTATTCATTAGATCCAATTGACTTATTTCAAAATGCAGAATTTGAAAATAGTAGCTTTTTGTTTTACTAATACTTACTGCACCTTGGGGAAAGATATATCCTGAGAATAAGTGTCATGGTTTTTGGCATGCTATAATCTATAAAGCTGTGAAGAAAGACGTTCCCTCAGTACTCTTCTTTTTTTTCCCACTAAAATTCCATCCAAGGCTGGGGATTGCTCAACAGTTAAAGGTACTGGCTTGCATGCCTATAGATCGGAGTTGGATCCTTCATGGCACATTCATAAAGCCAGACACAAAGTGGGACATGAGTCTGTGATACCAACATGTCTATGACAAGTGTAGGCAGAGGCGAGAAAAATAAGAAGCTGGCAAGCCACAAGTCTGGCACAAAACAACAACAACAAAAAAAAAAAAAAAAAAGAGAAGCTCTATCTTTTAGAAGGTGGAAAAAGAGACAGATAACTTGAAGCTGTCCTCTTCTTCACACACACTTAATGGCATGCATGTGCCCATAAACACTTGTGGTGCACACATATACATACATCCATACATGTACACATACATACATACAATAATTTAAAAACAAATTTATATGAATATCCAGATTCTTACTGAAAGAAATTAAAATATTTTATTTATGTTCTCTGGCATTATTTTAAAAAATACATATGCTACTTCCAAGTATCATGTAACCAGTCATTTCCTTTATTTATACGTATTGATTAGACAGGTTAATACTATGTCATTTATTTCATTATTTAAGTCAGTTATGACTCTATTTAAGCAATCTTTAAAACAGATCAATTAAAAACTTTAATAATACATAATAAAATTTGTTCGAGTAATTTTGTTTGTTCTCCAGTTTGTCTTTTTTATATACTCACATTTCCCCATGAAGGTCACATTCACTTTTGAAAATCAAAACAGCAACTGTGATTAATGTCTATTTTTCTAAATTTTAGGAGATCTTAAAGATGCACCAGCTTCAAAGAAAGGTAAGTTTGTTTTCTTTAGTTCATTTTCATGTTTCCTCTCAAAGATGTGATATCTCACTTGTCTTCAATTTAAATAGCCTTGATTGTTTGATGCAGTTCTCTGCTTTTCTAGGCATCATTTACATGGGAAATTTATTTTTTAATGTTTTTATGTTATTTAGAAAATATGTATCTCTTGGCACATTGAAAAAGCTAATTAGACTTTAATTTATTTACATTTAATTATCAAGTGTATTTATTAACTAATCTGTATGAACATTTCTTTAAAGATCATATCATTAAGAAGTATAACTGCAATTTCATCCAGAATTGCTTCTAAGAAAAAAAAAGATACATCCCCTAGAAATACTATCATAAATAGAGGAAGGAAGTGAAGGAAGGAAAAAGGGAAGACTAGAGGTAGGAAGAGAGGGAGAGAAGAAAAATGAGGGCTCAGTTACCCTAAAACGAAGACACACACTCAGAAAAAAATCTGTACCTCCAGATATAGGATCTTAGTCAAATATTTCCAGAGCAAGAAAAGTTCATTTACAAGGAGAGTTTGAACTCTCTTGGCAGTATTTGTTGTTTGCTAAAGGGTTCCTGGCTTCCTGATTTTTGTTGCTGCTGTTTTGTTTTGTTTTATTTTGTTTTGTTTTGCCAATTTAACACATTCTGTAGATAACAAGAATTTATGTAAGAGTTGTTCTTGCCATCAAAGTATAAGTTCTGTGGCAGTGCCCAAACTTCATTACCAATAAGAAATGTGTTGCTCTGAGAAAAGACACTGAAGTAAAATGGGTACTTAAGTCTTGGGATATAATATCTGAGATTTATGCTTTAACTGAGATGCTTTACTGGGAAATTCATACAGTGTTAGGAATGTGGATTAGAAGTGTGATACAGAGATTCCTTTATAAACTAAAATTAGAACTATCATATCATCTACCAATCCCACTACAGAGATGATATCCAAAGGAGATGGAACAATTATACCAAACATAGATTTGTGCTTTGCTTCATTATTCCTTACAGCATGATTTATAGTAGCTATACAATAGAGTGAACCCAGGGGCCTTTTAGTGAATGCAATGATGAGGAAAACGTGGTAGATATACACAATGGATTATTATTTAGTCACAAAATGGTACCTGTCATTTTCAGTAACATGAATGGAATTGAAAGCCATTATCTAAGTAAAAACAAGACAAAGCTGCGTGGCCTCATTCATTTGTAAGGACTAAAACCTCAACATCACAGAACACAGTAGAGTTGTGGTAACTAGAGGCTGAAAAGTAAAGCAAAAAGAGGGAGAGAGTGAAATAAGAAGCACAAATTCCTAGAAATGCAGACTTAATCTGGTTTCTTATAACACAGTAGGTTAACTATTGTTAAAACAATCTATGATATATTTTGTAATAATTAAAAACAAAAAGGACAAAATAGCAAACACATAACAATGATTATCCTTGTCTGTGTTCATACCACCTTGAACGTGTCCAATCTTATCTGATCTCAGAAGCTAAGCAGGGTCAGGCCTGGTTAGTACTTGGCTGAAAGAATGAATATCCTCTGAAGAGTATGTTTTCAGCTCTGACCATCTTTTAACTTTGAGTTTCAAAATCTGCACTCAAACAATGAAGGCAGGGGTCTAGAGAGATTGCTCAGTGGATAGAGAGCTTGTAGCATAAGTGTGAAGACTGGAATTCAGATCCCCAGAATGCACACACATATGTCAACACACACATACATGCATGCATGCACACAGGGAGAGAGAGAGAAATAAATGCATGTCCTCATCAATCAAAATCTAGTACAACAGGGCCAAATTCCTTTTTGAACTATTGCTGGTCACATTGAATATCCTCACCTTCCTTTTCTCTTTTCCTGTATCTGCTCTGCCACACTAAATTTCGTAATGAAATTCTGAATAGATTCTGGATTCAAACCAACTGTGTATAAGGGAGGTAAGTAATTACTGCCACTGCCCTATAATGGTGTTGTGTAGAATTCTCATACTCAGACTTACATATATATTTATATATATGTAAATGTATAAATATTTACATTCACATTTTATCCACTAGAAGAAACTGAAGATGTTTCTACTACCAAGAAGCAAAAAAGTAAGTTTGGAATTAGATTAAAACTACTAACTCATTCTATATTAACAATGCTCATTATACATTTAAACTTTAGACCTTTTCAAGAAGAACATTCTGGAGAGAAAAACATTTTAGCATAGACATTAAGAATAATATTAAAGTAGGTCATCAACATATTTCAAAGATAAAGTCTTCATTTCTGTGTCAGTCAAGGGGCACATAGCCGAAGGAATTCTGAATAATGATGGAAAAAGCATTTATCACAAGCCACACAACAGTTTTTAACATGGATACTTTGGCAGCCCTCTGCTTGAATGTTTGTTACTGTCAGCTGAGTAATAGATCATTTGAAGGCCTGAATTGTTTATGTCAGGTAGAAAATGCAAAAATATGTTTTAGCAATTCAATTTCTTGGAAATTTACTTATAAAACTAAAAGTTTTTATTAATTTTAAATATATGAAAGGCTTTCAATAGTCACCCTTTGGGATCCTTGATCTTAGAATTCAATCAATAGTCATATGCAGTTTCAAAATTCAGTTTTCAACATTCTTGGTTTTAAATTTTTAAATTTGATACTTTTGATCACATGAAAAAGCAATAAACTTTGAATTCATATATATATATATGGAGAGAGAGAGAGAAGAAAGTCATCACAGAATAAAGTAGAGGAAGCAATTTGTGGAATAGATGTAACTGAAGTTGATCTCACATAATGCTTTTATAGTAAAGAACTAGATGTTTATCTGAGAATTATATCTCTGGGGTCTGCATTGCTTCTTATGTGCAGTTCTGTAGGAAATTACTCAGATGTCCTTCATATTAGCAAGAGCTTCCTCCTCCGTCTTGATAGACAACCATTCAAAGGTACTGAATGCCTGTATTGCTTCAGGTGTTGTTGTACATGTTGTAATGACTGCAGCACATAAGAACTACTACTCACTACAATGCCTCATAATCAGATTGGGGTAAATACAAGGAAATAAGCAGCCTTATGATAATTTAGGTGTTATTTTAATATCCATAAGAAGAATTATAAGCCAATCTGCCACACACTTCTGATAACCTACTGTTAATTTCACCTGAATTTCTTAAATATTTGGAATTGCTTATTTCATAAATATGCATGAAATGACAATTTACTAAGTACATAGTGGCAGTGGTAATTTCTGGTTTTATATCAATTTATCATTGGGAGAAAATGGGTGAAAATACCTGAAGTATCTTTGCATTATTTCTTATATTTCTTTACATTTGCATAGCTCAAAAAATTTAATTGACTTAAAATAGCCAAGACTATGGTGTGTACTTGAGATATGAGCACTTGTGATGTAGGAGGATTTCCTTGATTTCATGGACAGCCTGGACTACATAGTAAGTACCAACCTAACCAAGGCTACATATGAAGAACCTCTCTCAAAAGTACAGCAAACCACAATTTAATTAATACTACATAAAACAGGTAACTATTTTAGTTAGATGGAGGATCTATTATATGACTATAATATTTCACATAAGACTATAAGTAGTTTTATCATTTGTTATTCAAGAGCATTTCATGTAAGCTCCAGACTTTTTCAGTGATAGTGGTACCATCATTAATACTTCATTCAACTTGAGTTAAATCAGGACAGTGCCCTTTTCTGCTGAGGTTCAGCTGGAAGGGAGCCTGTCACTGATGACCTCCATACTTTTAGCACCAATGTTGTTACTTCTCCCTGACTCCAGTGTTATTGACTCCTCCCTAAGGCCTGCCCAAGCCCCATGATCACTCCTACAACATCCAAAATTTTGAGACAGGAGTGTTGAGTTACTACCTTTGAGGGTAGAATAGGACATAGTAGTGGTTCTGGATATGATGTGGTACATGGAGAAATAACCTTAGGGTTTCTCCAGAATATCTTCAATCCTGAAAACTCACTGGGGTGGTAAGGCAACCCTGGGAGATGACTTGAAATATTCCCTTTTGCCTTGTTGGGGTGAATGCCTACAATTCCAGCACTTGGGAGGCTGAGGCAAGGGGCTTGGCCTGAGTTTAATGTCGGTCTGGGCTATGTTGTGAGATGCTTTCTCAAAATCAAAACAAAGCAAAGCAAAAAGAACACCCCTTTATATTTTTAACTCACCTTCATTTCTCCCATGGCTGTCTTCACTTGACTTCATATACCCTTAGACTCACACAGATTAGGCTATCTTTCTCACCTCTCACATACTACTAACTTCAGTTAGCATTTTCTTTTCTAGCTTTTGGATAAATGCCTGTGGTTGTTTGCAAAATTTCACCTGTATAGGGAAAACAAGCAAGAGTCAGTAAGTGCCCATAATTTAGGGTGGTCCAGCAATCCATCTCTTAAACAAATGTCTCCCTTGGAATCCCTGGTTACTGAGTCCAGAGCTCAGGCTCATAACCATGGTAACATATTCCTTTGTACCATGCCCCTTTGATTTTCTTATGCTGTTGTGTGCTCAGAATTCTACCTATGAATATTGCCCTAAAAACTCTAGAATAAAGACAAATGGAAAAGCACACTACTTTAGGGGCCAAATACTATGGCATTGTAACACACATACACACAAATACATACTTCACCTGTTGGCACATTTAACTTTCATAACATGCCTGTTAGGTTCATGTTGTCTTGGTTTTATGCATGAAGAACCCAAGACACAATGAAAGTTAGTGTCAGTCCAGTGGCTGTGGAAACAGACTATAATGAAGGACCATGTCTAGTGCACTATACTGCCTCTCTGTGTCCACTTTCTCCCTGCTCATATTCTATTTGTTTATCACTAATGGACATGTTCTCTTCCTTAGATCCTATTAGTTTCTTCCAGTGTGTCTATTTGGATGGCTACAATGGCTATGGATTTCAGTTTCCTGTCACTCCTGCACAACACCCTGGAGAGAGCTCTGGCAAACAAAATTCTCCAGAACAGAAGCAACACAGACAATAAACACATATGCATGACCCTTACACATGCTTTAAGATTGTTAAAATGGGATCTTCTGTTTTGTCCATGGTAGCAGAGGCAGTTTAAATCCTGTAATGCATAGAAATTCTTTGTAAACATTCTGCTCTTCTGCATGGTGGAGAAAAAGAAAGAGAAAGATGGGCAAAAGGGTTGTGTAATAAGCCAACATGTTGAAGGGTCTGATGCTCAAGAACCTGTTATTTGTATTTGTTGCCATGGAAAGCTTATTTGTAGTTAACTTTTTGCAATCAATGTGAAGTTATATACCAATTAATTTACAGTGTACTTAATATCTATCTCAATGTAATTGATGCAATTATAATCATGAAATTCCTAGCTTTCATTAGATATTTGTTCTAAATAGCATCACAGAATGTACTTTTAGTATAAAGGGTACAGGACTTATATAAAAATAAATCTTTAGCATCATATGGGTATCTCAACTCAATTTACCCAAGGAGCTGATGCTTAATAGTTCATTCTATTCATGTCTATTTTACTTTAGCTGTGGCAAAGCTCTAGATGGATACCAGTAGCACCTGTGTGCTATAAGGCTACTTTGATACTTCTGGAGTTCCAAACATCTTTAAAGTTTCGATGTGACAAGATGAAAAATAAATCCTTGATGAGTCTTATTTGAAAGATGTTTTTCTTGAGCTACAGTTAAGACATTTACTCTAGTGGAAAAATACCTCGAATTAGGCGAATCTGATAAATCATTAATTAGTAAGCAAATGTGAGTTAAATGTTTAGATTTCTGCAGATTATGCCCTACTGAAAACATCCACTACATGAAGGTTTAGTTCCATCACTAACTGTAGGTGAACAATGCAAAATTCTTTCTATTTCTCAGTTCACTTTTCCTATACAATTCACTGTTTTCTCTTTCAAAATAGAAACAAAATGAATGCCTCAAAGTTTAAGGGAGACGTTCTAAATGTAGTGGCCTTCATGAGATGTCTTACTTGCTTTTGGCTGGTTGTTCATTGCCACCAATGACGTGAATGACAATTTTCAACGTACTTGACAATGCATCACTGGAAATGACTGTTACAGGTTTTTTCACTTTCCAACTAATACAGATGTTCATGCTTTGTTTATAACATTTATGTATCATCTCTGGAAAGCCTGTATGTAACCTATCTTCATGTTTACAGTTGTAGATGAACTTACAACAAGTTAACTTAAGAAATAATGAGTTACTATTTCTGACATTATTGTCACCTCAGCACAATCTGAGCTCATCAGTGCCTTGAATGAGCCAAGTATTTGTTTTCAAGGACTGCCACCAACTATAGTCCTTAAGATCCAATACACAGGTCATTTTTACCAAAACTTTTGCAGCTAGGACCTCAAGAATACACTCATCATTAGCAATTACAACTTTTGTGGAAGAAGTTAGTCTTAGCCAGATGCTGATGGACCTTACACCACAAAAGTCAACATTACAATAAGTCACATAAATGTAGACATTTTATGGAAAAAATCTAACCAGATTGTACCATCTTGCAAATCCGACTCATGTCATGATGCATGCTTATGATAAACCCAGTGGATTAAATATTTTGCTCAGCTGTAATTCCACCTGTGCAATTTCATAAATAAAGGACTCAAAAGCAAACATGAAAGCTGTTTTGGAACTCATGGACACAGAATGGTTTGTCCACTGGATGGTTATCATTCAATGACTATTTACTGGGCACTTACTCTTTCTATATTGTGTTATGTGCTAGACTGTGTCACAAAATACAGCAACAAATCCTTACCTACTGCTATTGTGACACAATATGTGATACTGGAACATTTACTAAATGGACTATGTTTGTAATCTCCATGTGAATACTAGAACTATTAAGACAAATAGTCCAAAATCCCACAGATTTACTGTGGAGATGGATAAAGTATCTTAAATATGGATATGACTTTGAAATAACTTTCTGAAGTTATATTTTTTTAAATGGCACTAATGTTTTCTAAGGGCTTTTGTATATTGGCATTTCTTTCATTTTCATAATGAAAACAAATTGATGGAAAGTAAAAATATGATATACTTTGTGGTAATTAGAAATGTGATGAACAAATTAAAATATAAAAACATAGTTAATAATTACTAAGGTTTGTCTAAAATTTCAATGATGATTTTACTTTGAAAATGTCATCTAAGCTGTCCTCTGTATGTTTCCATCAATAAAATACTTTGAGCCCTCTTGAGTTTTATGACTTAAATTATAAAATAAATGGATAAATGGCTAAGCATATGTCTTTATTTGTTCATTCATGACTTATGTCATTTTGGAAGAATATGTAAGCATTTATTTTCATCTTCCTGGAGCTGGTTGTCAGGATCGTATTGAGTGCAGCACTCATGTTTGCATTGCCACTTCCTCTGAAATGTCTCATGGGCCCTGGCAGATGTGATGGAGGTGGATCATCTCATGCTACACTATCTTTTCTTGTTGTATTGAGGGATCATGGTTCTCCCTAATTTTTTCTGCCTTCTATTAAAAAATAGATACTCTGATCAAGACTGACAGCAACATGAATTGCAAAATTCCAAATAAGGGAATAACCAAAGGTATTTAACAGACTTTTTGGTGGATACAGCCATTCTTCTTGGCCAAAGGCCAATGGAAGCTTCTCTCTAGACTCTATCGCTTTCCTGTCCATAGGATTCTGACTTGGTTTTCAGTATAAAGCATGAGGTCTCTTCTACTGAGCAGGTCTCATATCAGGACAGAGATCCAGCCACATGTGGTGGCATACACACCTTTAATTCAGGCACTGGGAGGCAGAGGTAGGAGAATTGCTGTGAGTTCAAGCCCACCCTGAGACTACATAGTGAATTCCAGTTCCCTGAGCTAGAGTGAGACCCTACCTTGAAAAAGCAAAAACACAACAACAACCAAAAAAAAAAAAAAAAAAAACCAAAGAGGCCATTGATAACCCACATAATCTGTGTGCAACTATTGCACAAGTGTGTACATCTTATCCAGCTGGTTGATTTTGCAGCTTGCAGGATTTCTTGCTTGTTCACACTACTGCTGGCCATTATTCCCTAGCAACTCACATAGCATCTTCCAGCACTATGAGAACTAGCAGCGGGGAGTTGGCTTGCTTCTAGGTTCCAGCATTATCATTGATGTCCTGTGTTCACAGCTTGTGCAATGGTGGCATACAGCCTATGCGCATTATCAACAGTTCTCTGATTGAATATGAATCCTGTTCAGTGAGAAAATACGTATCTAGCACTGAGAACCAAGTCAGATGCCTATGGGTAGGAAAGATGTAGACTCTTTCATTTTCTTCATTAAACTTACTCATAAGTATTTTATTCTTTCTGATAACATTATCAGTGGGAATATCTTCTTACTTTTCTTTGAGTTAGTCTAGTACATAAGAATGCAAGTGATATTTAATGTTGATTTTGTGTCTTGTAGCTATATTGAATTCATTTACTATCTTTAGACAGTTTTACTGGAACTCTTTGGAAATTTATGTAAGGCCAAGTTATCAGCAAATAAAACTCATTGCACTTCTTTCAAAAATAATAGAAAGAATATTTAAGTGTTACAGAATAGAGAGCTCTGGGAACTCTTCAAGCCAATAACTCTCAAAGAATCTTTCAATTCACCAATCTAGTGGCTTTTGGATTCTTATCTATTATTAGCAAAGAATTGAAAAATGCAGACATGGAGAAAGGTAAATTATTAAAGATTTATTAAGAGAAATTTGATGTAAGAGGAAAATAAAACATAAAATCTCCCAAATCAAGAAGAGTTCCCTACTCCCTTCCCAGCACACCTGGAAGAGGAAAACAAGAAATATTTCTCATGGAGGATTGGATAATGTCCTTTTATAAATTTCACATAAAACTAGATGAGCTTCATTGCCAAGTTAAAATGTATGTGAATAGCCATCATTGGTTAATGGGCCGAGAGTGAATGCAAACTGAGGAAGTCATGCCCATAGAGACAAAATACACATGAGCACTTGAGGAAGAATAAGGATGTTGCTCCTCATGGCTATATTAACTCAAACTGGAGTTTCCTTCTAGTCTAGCCTGGGCAAGGTGACATATATGCTCTTCTTGGCACTATATCCCTGAATGATTACATACAAAAATTCTCGTATTACTATTCTCTGAGATCATTTCCCCCTCCTAAAAACACTCTAACTGCTATAAGGGAAATAAACAAATAACTACTCCAAATTTTTCAAGCTGAATATTGTAGTGTGTTATAGTTACTTTGTTCTTGTTGCTGGGACAAAGCACCAAACCAAAAGAAGCCATTGGGTGAAAAGTTTTTATTTTGGCTGATATTCTGAAGGGGAAGTTTCATAATGAATGAAGGGGAAAGAATGGTTTGAACAGAAGCTGGACATCACTTCTGCCACCGCACATGGAAATCAGCAGCAAGAGAGTGAGCTGAGCTAAAACTGGCAAGGTAGGGGCTAATAAGCTTCAAGGTCCACCCCCAGAAACACACATCTTCCAAAAAGGCTCTATCTACCAATTTGCCATCATGTAGAGAACCAAGCATTTAGAACACATGAGTTTATAGGGGATATCTTATATCTGCCCCTTGCCCTCATAAACTCATGACTATCCATGATGTGAAATGCAATGTTTCCTGTCCAATCTAGAAGTTTTTATAAATCTTGACACTGTTCAAACATTCCAATAATCTAAGATCTATTAACTGTGAACCTGTAAAACCCAAAACACATAATGGCACAGAAATAACATTCCAACTGCAAAGATGGCATTGGATAGCAAAGAAAGACTTAACCAATGCAAGATCTAAAACAAACAGGGCAAATATCAAATCCTGTAGCTCCAAGTCTGACCTTTATATCACTGATAAGGTCATTTGAGTTCAATTCTGCTCCTTCAGCTGAGTTGTTTACAGTCAGGGGAAAACTCCATGCAAAGTGAGTTCTCCTTGCCAGCAGTTCCATGGTCCTGTTATCTCCAAAAAATCCTGGGGTCTTCACTGAAACCTAAGGTTCATCCTCATGGCTCCATTGGGACTGCACACAGGGACTCCAACAACCCTGGCTCACACTGCCCAGTGGTCATCTCCAAAAAAAATCTTGTTGCACATCCAATCACTCTTTCTTTCCTACATTTGTTATACTCCCATAGTATCAGGTAGGCCACCGAATTGTTAATCCAGGATGAATAAAATCAACATTAAAGAGTGGGAAAAACTCCTTCAGCGTTTTTGGCCTTACTTTCAAAAGAGTCATCATTTGTCCTGCTACTCCAATGCAGAACAATTGGCCCAATCTCAGTGGTGGTAATCACTCAAACAATTGCAGCTGAACTGAGTCCATTTCTGCTATCATGCTCAAGTTCTCAGGATGTGGCAAGAGCTAATAACTAATAATCTATTAAAGTATATTACTGGGGGATGGAGAGATTGCTTGGCAGATAAAGCACTTGCCTACAAAGCCTAACAGCTTGAGCTAGATTCCCCAGTACCTATGTAAAGCCATATGCACAAACTCATGCATGTATTTGGAGTTTGTTGGCAGCACTTGGAAGCCCTGGTGTGCCCATTCTCTCTAATCTTTTCACTCCATCTTTCTCTGCAAATAAAGAAATAAATATAAATAAATTAAACAAATAAATAAATTTTTTAAAATATAGTTTACTGGGTTATAATCTTAAATCAAATTTGGCTAAATGCTGCTGAAAAGAGATAAAATTTGAATACATATACACTCAGTGACTGAACATAAATTTATAGAAGACATATCATATAATAACTAAACCAAAGAAAGTTGAAGCATAATGTTAATTTTAGATAAAATATAAGTTAAGGTTAAAATTCACTAAAAGAAGATGGGAGATATATACAAAATAAGAGTCAAAAACATGCAACAATGTTGAATTTGTATGTACCTAAGATATGAATGCAAAGATTTTTGTTATAGGACTGCTTATAACAGCAATAACTATTGCATATTTTCTTATTACATAAGCCTAAAATAAAAAACTAAAAATTCCAACATATACCTGTATACGTATATGTTTATGTTTCCACTAAGAAGGAAGCAAAAGGCAGTTATCAAACATTTGACAGGGTTTGTTATTTCTGGATAGTAGAATTTCATTTGTTTTTGCTTTCTTATTTTTTTTTCTTTGTGGTGGGAGGGGAAGCCCAACAGTCTTGCCTTTTTTTGTGTGAGAGACAGACAACTGGCATGCCAGGGACTCCAGCCATTGCAATTGAACTCCAGACACATGTGCCCCCTTGTGCACATGTGCAACATTCTGTGTTCGTGTCACTGTGTGTCTGACTTATGTGGGACCTGGAGATTTGAATGTGAGTTCTTAGGTTTTGCAGGCAAGTGACTTAACTGTTAAGCCATCTCTCCAGCCCCTTTTAAATTGATTTTTTCTTAATTTTACATAATGTAACTTATGTAGGTTTTTATTTTTAAATATTTTATTTATTTATTAGAGAGAAAGAGACAGATGATGGTGATAGATAAGAAAGAGATAGAGAAAGAAAGAGAGAGAGAAAGTGGGCATACCAGGGACTATAGCTACTGCCAACAAACTCTAGATAGATGTACCACCTTGTGCATCTGGGTTTATGTGGGTACTAGGGAATGAAGCCTGGATCCTTTGGTTTTGTAGGCAAGTCCCTTAACCACTAAATTATTTCTCCAGCCAAAGATTATTTTTTCTGTCTCTGTGAAGACTGAAGCTAGAATTTTTATTGGTATTATGTTGAATCTGTATATTGCTTGTGGTAGAATTGTGGTAGAATTGCCATGTTCACATTTTCTACCTATTCAGGAACATGGAAGATCTTTCCAGCTTCTCACATCTCCTCAATTTCTTTCTTGAGTGGTTTTGTTTTCAGTATATAAGTCATTCACATATTTGGTTAGTGATATTCCAACCCATTTTATTTTGGGGGGCCTATTGAAACTGGATCAGCCTCAATGATTTATTTCTCTATATATGTCTTTTGCATATAGGAAAGCTACTGATTTTATGTGCTGGTTTGGTATCCTGACACTTTGTTGAAGGATTTTGTCAACTTTAGAAGTCTTATAGTAGGGTCTTTCAGGGCACTTATACATAGGATCTTGTTGCCTGCAAATAGGACTAGTTTGACTTCTTCCTTTCCAATTTGTATCCCTTTTATATCTTTCTCCTGTCTTATTGCTTGGGTAGGATTTCCAGTACTATGTTGAAGAGCTATGATAAGAGTGAGCACCCCTGACTTGTTCCCGATCTTAGTGGGAACTCCTTGAGTCTTTCTCCATTAAGTATGATTTGGGCTTTACGTGCTTTGTTGAGATATAAGCCATTCATGCCTAGTCTTTCCAGAGTTTTTATCATGAAGTGATGCCATATTTTTTCTCTAGAATCATTGTTTATTTCTTTCTATTTACACTTATTGTATTAGATAATGAGTACATGTAGAGTTTGAGTGTATAAAAGGAGAGTCCAACAGTTCAGAGCTATAGATAAGTGCTTGTATTTAAGATTAGATTATTTCAGTGTTCCTGCTTGAAATTCTACCTGTATAGAAGATTTTAAGTACTTTTTTAGCATATTATTTTTTGTTATGGAATAATATGCAGGATGTTTGACTTTTTCAATGCAAATTTTCAGTAGGATTAAACAATGTGAACAATTGCATTAGCATCCTTTTGTGCCTTTCTCTTTTTTATTAATTAATTTATTTTTTATTAATTAGTTTTATCCTCAGTGAATACAGTCAAGTTGGTACCATTGTTAGGCTCATCCATGTCCTACCCCTCCTACTGGCCCCTCCTTGTTGAGGTATATGGGTTATACATTGTGGAGTTAGCTCACAGTCATGGGTAGGAGAAATGTCTCTGTGTATCATGACCCAACGTGTGGCTTTGACATTCTCCCCCCCTTCCCCGCCCCGCCTTCAGCAAAATTTCCCTGAGCCATGTTGGGTTCATTTTTGGTCTGCTTCAGTGATGAGGTGTTGGGGGCCTCTTGGTCTCTGGCTCTCTGATTTGGTAGGAGTTGATTGTTTTCTGTGTAGATCTCCTTCACTCTTGCGCTGGTACCAGGTTCACCAAGAAAACATCACCCTTACTTGTTTCACCAATTATTTTTAGTTTCAGCTAGGGCCCTTTTGAGGTATGAGGGGGTGGTTCTCTCCTTAGGATCTGCATCTATCTGAAAAAGAGAAGCATATTCTCCAACGGAGAGTAAAGTTAGCACCAGACAAATGGGCTAACCCTTATTTTTTTTAAATTTCTTTTGTTCATTTATTTATTTATTTATTTGAGAGTAACAGAGAAAGAAAGAGCCAGAGAGAAAGAGAGAGAGAGAGAATGGGCATGCCAGGGCTTCCAGCCACTGCAAACAACTCCAGACGTGTGCGCCCCTTTGGGCATCTGGCTAACGTGGGTCCTGGAGAATCGAGCCACGAACCAGTGTCCTTAAGCATCACAGGTAAGCGCTTAACTGCTAAGCCATCTCTCCAGCCCAGCCTTATTTTTTATAGAGAATTTAATAGGTATAGGCCCTCTTGTAGCCCATGATTGTTAGTAGCTTGATAATGGAAAGCAGGCTGTATAGTGTGGTTTTGTGGCTTATGGCTTCCCTCTCTCTCACTCTGCTTGGACTTGTGAAAGCAGGCCAGCTTCTTCTGTCATTATGGAACTTCCCCTGGATCTGTAAGCTTTAACAAATCCCTTCTTCCATAACTGTTCCTCTTTTGGAAGTTCATCTCAGGGACCTGAAGCTGTCTACTACAATTTCTCAATGAATAAATATTATTTTTTGTATAGGTGGGGTCACAGAAGAACTATCTGGAATAACTAGAAGAATCTATTTTAAAATCTTGAAAAAATAATAATTCTGAAATTATGGTTGACAATCTATGGTTGTTGAAATAGAGTCAAGTAAAGTAGAGTTTGATTCATAAGTATTGGGCCTTTTGAATGGTCTATTTCAAGTAAGTTATATGTCTAAGGATAACCTAAAGCAAACAATGAAATCATTTCACTACAGAAAATAAATAGCTGCAGGTCTTCAAGGATAATTAATCACTTATGGTAGCAATTAAAACAATTATAATTTATCTTGACTTTATGAGTAAGGCTTTAAATGAACAGTAGAATGAAATGAAGTAAAAAAGAGCTTGAATCTCAATGCAAACTCAATAACTATCAACCAAACATCAAACATTTGCAGTTCAAGTAATATCATAACCAGTGATACTCTATGGATTTTCCAATTGCACCTGTCCAGCTGGACTGAGTGGCCAGAGAAAACTTCCATCTTGAGCCAACAATGCTCCATTGTAGCCCTTGCACAGTCCTGGTATATCCAAAAAAATCTCTGCATCACCATGCAAATCATAGTCCATCTTCCAATAGCTCCACTGGATTATCAGGGTCATCACACCTTTTCTATATACTGCATCTCAGCAGAGGCTCCTGGAACTGTGTGCACTTCATGACCCACTTCATGCATTTTTCTCACTTCTGAAACCAATACCAGGTGTTCAAGACACAGCCATATTCTTAATTCCGGCACTAAATAAATCATTACCTTAAAAAGCAGGTCCCTACTTTTTAGTCATCTCCTTTCAAAAGAGTTGGCATTCCTAACTTTCAGTCTTTCCTCAGGCACCCTTTTCATTGATAGTTTCAATGTAAAGTAGTTGAGCCATCTTACAAATGCTAATGTATTTCAGCCTCAGCAACTAGTGTCAGTACAGTAATTTTAAACTTACTTGAGTTTTTCAACTGTAAATCTTAAATTTCTCAGTTCCATATATTTAGTCAAGCACATCAGTCCATTACAAATTTAACCATTATCAAACTGTCTAGGTATGGAAAGATGAATGCAGCCACCCCTTATTCCAGTATCCCAGTTCTAACAAAGTTTTGTGCAGTCTTTCCTTCCCCTTAGAAAGTACATAAGCCAAGTCTCCAAATACAATTCTCTCTGCACTTACTATGTTCATACTCTTCCCAGAATAGAGAGATTACCACTGTGAAAGTTGTTTTTAATTGCAAGTCCATGCATATCCCTCCAAAACAAATGTTTCAAAAGACTGAAATACGCATGGTAAGATTCATCATGCATCAACAACCCATTCTCTTGTACCAATTCTATAAAAATCAGCTCACTTTTCTGTGATGAACTTTGAAATGAGGCACAAGTTGTGGGAGGAAGGGATTTTATTTGAAGTTTTCAGATCCAAGGGATGTTCCATAATGAAGAAGCTGGTCCACTTTCTCAGGTCCACACAGAGAGAAATACCATAGCATCACCACAAGTAAGCACACTCCAGGATCCTCAGGAAGAACTCAGGCATTTTACATACCTTTAGACTGGAAATCCAGGTCCATCCCCACACATGATAGCTGGATCCTAGGATCAACCCACAGTGACACCAAGTTACAAGCTTTAATAAAACTGAATCTATTGTGGGACATCCATTCAAACTACCACACCATAGATTTTTAGCATTTCAAGTACTCCATTCCATGCCCTTCTGACTTTCAAGGTTTCCAGTGAAAAAGCTGAGGTATCTTTGATGTGATTGCCTTTGTATATAATGGGCTGTTTCTCTCTTGCTGCTTTGAGCACTCTCTTTTTTTTATCATTTAGACTTTTAACTATGATGTACCTTGGAGAGTTTCTTCTTTGGTCCTGTCTGTTTGGTGTGAGCCTTTTGTATTTGGATGGGCCTTTCTATGGCTTTGGTCTGGATTTCTTCCCCTTCTCTTATAACCATAATCTGGATGTTTGGTCTTTGTAAGGTATCCCACAATTCCATCATATTCTGTTCACATAATTTTTTTTGAACTTTTTAAAGTTTTTGGACTCTGGATCAAAATCTTCTGTCTTGTCTCCCACCTCAGATGTTCTGTCCTCTACATGAGTGACTCTTATGGTGAGAGTTTCTAGAGAAGTTTTTCAAAGCTCTATTGGATTTCTGTTTTCTATTGTGTTGTTCTGCATCATGTCCATCTCTTTTTTGAGATGCAATTTTAGGTTGAGGTTTGATTTTCTTTTTTTTTTTTCAGATTCCAAAGTTCTGTATTTTTCAAAATAAAGATCACACATTGTTTAGAGACAATCTACACAAGAGTTACAAAACAATAGTTGCCCAGGCATAAGCATACACAGGTTTGTTAATTATACACATATGGTTACAAGTGTGCTTGCAAAAAAGTTCATTGGAAATATACACAAGGCTCTGGAAATGTACACCGTGTAGTGTTACAATTCTATATTCAAACAAGGAAAATTGACAGTATGTTACATTCACTTACAAGTGGACAAAATGAAAAATACAGTTCATCTTCTGTACAAAAAGGGCAATTCACACTTTACAAGGTGAGAGGATCTGACCATAAGGAAAGTGGGGCAGGGCTAAACTTCTGCATATCCTTTTGACTGTCACAAAATAAGCAAAACATTACTTCTTTAGGGTTTAAAAAAAAGCACACTAGTGTGAACTGAATCATCTTCAATAGCATTCAGAAAAGATCTCGCTACTGTCTGGACTAGCTGACAAATAAAACCAAGCTATTTTTCTTTTTTTTTTTTCACCATGTTCCATTATTTTATCTCCATTTAAAATTTCTGTGAATCATATATATTATAGGCATGATCCCACTGACAATAAAGTATGAATTGTTTGATACAGTAGAAAAACTAACTTCCATATATTATTGCATCTTATCCTGGTCATTAAATAATTTTGTACTGAACATTAACTAGGCTGTATAAAGAACATTTATTCCTTCAAAAGAAAAAAAATTTACTTCTGGTTGAAATTACAATTTACAATATACAACACCATCTGCTACAACCATAAAAGGTGGGAATATACACTGAATGCACAGGGCTGGCTAGTTCTCTTCTTACCAAAAAACATGTTGATGTTGATTCAAACTTCTCCACATTTACATTACAGGTATACAAATGTACAATTGTACAATCAAAAGTATGTTTGACTACTAGGGTACATTATAGATACAGATTAGACATCAAAATGGGAAATACTACAAATCTGTATATATGCAAAGTCTACACCAAGTATATACTATATATTTATAGAAGCAAGACCAAAAGCAGAGTTGGGTTGTTTTTCTCATGCTAAATAATCAGATTTTGCCTTTCAGTGTGAACAGAAAGTAATCCCATGGGTAGTACGTGATCTCACCCACTGGCCGTGAGACTCTGCTGCTCGGCCTCCTCTTCCCTCTTGCTCACAGAGGCCACTGACACCCCTTCCTCAGCCATCATCTCCAAAAGAGCAGGATTTAGAAGTTTCATAAACTTAATGTCATAAACCAAGACTTTTAGCAACTCTGAAACATTTCCATTTCATTTATATATATGTATATATGTATATTTTATAAACAGTGTTAAATGCCAATTTGAGGTCATTTAACTAAAATTCAAACTTTCCAGGTTTTTTTTTTTTGTTTATTTTCATTTTATACTAAAATCAGGAGGTGGAGAAGAGCTATTTGCAAAATTTGCCTCAAGGCAAATGAGTTAAAAACTTTTTTCTGTTATTTTTATAACTTTTTTTGTTAAACCAACCACCCTGAAAGTGTCCACATGTGGAATAGATACAACATGGACAAAATGTATGGCCTCAAGGTTTCCAGTGAAAAAGCTGAGGTATCTTTGATGTGATTACCTTTGTATATAATGGGCTGTTTCTCTCTTGCTGCTTTGAGCACTCTTTTTATCATTTAGACTTTTAACTATGATGTACCTTGGAGAGTTTCTTCTTTGGTCCTGTCTGTTTGGTGTGAGCCTTTTGTATTTGGATGGGCCTTTCTATGGCTTTGGTCTGGATTTCTTCCCCTTCTCTTATACCCATAATCTGGATGTTTGGTCTTTGTAAGGTATCCTGCAATTCCATCATATTCTGTTCACATAATTTTTTTTGAACTTTTCAAAGTTTTTGGACTCTGGATCAAAATCTTCTGTCTTGTCTTCCACCTCAGATGTTCTGTCCTCTACATGAGTGACTCTTATGGTGAGAGTTTCTAGAGAAGTTTTTCAAAGCTCTATTTGATTTCTGTTTTCTATTGTGTTGTTCTGCATCATGTCCACCTCTTTTTTGAGATGCAATTTTAGGTTGAGGTTTGATTTTCTTGATGTTTTCTGGAGTTCCTTCTTACATTTGAGCATGTCTTCATTAAGCTTACTCAGCTCTTCTTGAGATCCTCTATTTGTTGACACCTTTAATTCATTTATCTCTCTTTTGAGGTCTCTCTGGATTTCCTCCACTAGGATAAGATTAATGATGAAAGCTATGTACATTTCATTTATGTTATTGTTTGTGTTTTCTTTTTTTTTTTTTTTTTTTTTTTTTTTTTTTTTTTTTTGATGGTTTGCTTCCAGTTCAGTAATTCCCTTGGTCAAGTTCACATAGTTATGTTTTCATTGTGGGGTTTAATTTCTATTATCTCTTGTATGTTTTCATTGGGGACTTCCATTGTGGAACTAAACAATATTGGTGGAGATCTCAGTTTGTTGTCTTGCATTTTTTGTGTTGTGGTCTACCCACAACACAAAGTCTTATCCAAGTAGGAGGCAGGAATTTGCTCTTGTACATTGTGATGGTTAAGTTTTGTGTCAACTTGATCTGTTTAGGAATCCACAGACATTTCTCATAAGTGGGTCTCTCAGGTTGCTACCAGGAAGGATTAACTAAAGGAGGAAAGCTTCTCAAGGGTGAGCCCTCCGCCTAGAGTGGGCGGCCCCTGGGTCGGGGGCTTTATCTAAGGAAGCTCTGGGAAAGAAAGTATTCCTCCTCCCACCTGGCTGTTTGCTGCTCCCTGCTTGCTGCTTTGCAGCGTGGACTGAAGACCAATGTGGACTGAAAACCAGCAGCTCTCCAGGAAGCCTCCAGGCCTTCAGTGCAATATTGGTACTGTGGAGGCCAATATTGTGTACTGAGCAGCTACAGGGTTCCATGACTCTCAGGCCTGCAAACTGCTATTGTTGGGCTGTTGTAAGATAATCCAATAAATCCCTTTTGACTAATACGTCATCAGTGAGTGTTCTGTTTTGGGTTTGAACAGGTTTGGACTGGGATGGCATATCCACAGATGATCATGCTGTGGAGATTGCACATGTGCCAGCAACTGTTGGCTGGTGGCTGAAAAAACAGCTGTGGTTGGAGTTTCAGGATATCTTCAGCCAACTATCCCAGCAATTCCTTGCTTGTGGGGCTCAGGAGCAGTAGTACTTGCCCCAGATTCCCCACTGTACCCCAGCTGAGCAGGTTGTGTATGACACACCAGTATTCTCTGATGGGTACTTGCCAGATATTCCTGTGCTTCCTGTTTGTAGTTCTCCTCGTTGGATGCTAGTGGTGGGAAAACACAGGCCTTGGTCTGGAGGTGAGTGAGATCCAAGAATAAGGCCTGAATGTCGTCCAAGGAATGGCTGATTTGGGGGCTTAGGTATGTAGAGATGGCCAGTGGTGTGACTTGGTATGATCATTGAACATGGCAAAGGAGGGAAAGATCCACTAAGGTTGGTTCCTGGGGGACCATCAGAGGCCAGAGATGCAGATTAAGAACCTGCAATGGCCATGTTATGGGGTGGGTCAGAAGAAGCACTTTCCCTAGATCTGGCACTGTGAGGCATAAGGGACAAGAGGCATAGGGACAGTGGTGTGGAGTTGGGTAGAAGCATGGGTCCTGGCCCTGGAACCCTGGGGATGCAGACAGGACAGGGGCTGGTGGCCCAGGGAGAGTCAGAAGCATCCAGGGTGAGGCAGAGGAGATGTCTGCCCTAGCTCTGGCACCATGGGGAACCACAGGAATGAGCAGAGCAGGGGCCAGAGGTGTAAAGTCAGCTCAGGCCCAACTCACAATGGCATGTTCTCAGCCTCTCTTGCTCAGGCTTTGCCCTCCCAGCAGCCACCTAGTGATGGCTCTGCCCTTCAGGTGTGACCCCCAGCTCAGCCCAGAGTCACATGGTATGCAGCAAGGCCCTGCTCCCAGCCCCTCTTGCTCTGATCTTGCCCTCCCAGGCCCAATGTGTCTAGTTCTTTTTCCCTGTATCCTGATCTACCCCAAACCCTTATCCAAGAACAGAGCACTTCATGACCTCCAGTATATAGACAGATCAGTTTTCTTAGGTAAGGAATGTTTACTGTCTGAACCTTAGGAGAAATGAGAAAATGTGCTTCCTATTCAATGGTTGGAGGTCATGATACCAGAGGTTGTTTTCAGCTTGAAAGTGTCCTGTCACAGCCCTGGCCACCAGACGTGCTAAAATTTGGCTGAGATAGCAGGCCTCTGAATTTCCACAGAAGTTCACTTTATATATATATTTGCAGGAAGTCATGGGCCTTCCCAATGATGCCAAAGTGTTAACTGTTTCCTCTCCTCCTGCTTGTGGACAGGATGTCATTGCTATAGTCAGATAGTGTGATGTACAAGGCACTATCTTTTGGATTCAGATATCCTTGGACACTATTGTAAAATGTACCTGGAGACCTAACCTAAATCTGAGGCAAAACTCTGTTTGCATTTTGTTGAAACTTCTATGTGAATGTAAAACCTTATTCTTTTTGTTCTTTTGCTCAAGATAGAAAGGCATCACACACAGCCACACACACACAGAAGCACACTCATCCAATGCACTAAATGCCATGTACCTCAGGTTATAATGGCTGAAGCTATAATCAGGACCATCAACCACTTTCTGTTATCCCCACCTCAACTTACTTCCCAAGTCATATTCTGTCTGTGATTTTGAGGCAGCTTAGCATGATTGGGCCTATAATATATAAAGCAAGAATGCCCTTGAGTAGGCCCTAGCAATCTCCACTTTGCTAGCAATCACAGAAAGCTCTCTCCTGTCCTTATCACTTGCCTAAAGGATTTACTTGGAACTGTTTTTTCATAAACAACCCGAGTTCATCCCTGAGAATGAGTTCCACTTTTCTAGAATTAGGGTTTAAATTTCATCTGGCATTGTGGTTAGTCTCAGCCCCAAAACTTATTGTCATGCCTGGCTTCTTTTCGAGCCACCCCCCTAAATCCAGATCTACCAGTTCTCTCTCCAAACTCACCTAAGACAGAGAGTGAACCACACCCAGAATAAATTATGCATTCCTCAGGTGGACACGGCCTCTTATTGGCTTTTCATCTTTCCTGATGCCTGAATCTCCAGGTCTTTGCCATGGTAATCCCACCTTGTCCCAGTCTGGCTGGGCTGGAATGATGAAGGGAATGGACCTCTACTCTCACATGGGTTCTCTCCCCCCTCCTGGCTTCCACATGGCAGAATATTTCTGTACTTTTTTTCTTTTTCCTTCTATAATCCAATAAAATCTCTCTAGACCTTACTGTCTCTTCTGTGGATTTCAATTCTATGAATTCACAATAAATCCAGGGATGTCAAAAATTTCTTGGTGTGTTGGCATATGTTGGTGTATTGGTGAGGAAACCCAAGACTCATGTTATAATTTACTATCTGACCTCCACTTGAGGATGACTTCACAGGTGTGAAATTTCTGAGGTTACTTCTAGTCTCTCAGCATTGTCTTATATGGTAGCTTTTCCCAGGTTGATGCAAGGACTATCACCCCTATCATGAATATTCATCTTGGGTAGGCATAGCACTAGCCCAGCCTAGCACTAGCTCCCTTGCAACAATCAACACATGGTTCTTTTAATTACGCTCTAGAATGGGAATTCACTCACTGCCCCCATCCTTGCTACTACTAGAGTGGCATGCCCACTGCATTTTTTTTTCTTCCATCAGAGAGAGAGAGAGAATGAGATAATGAGCATCCCAACTATGCCAACAGGAACAAGATATGTCTGTCAAACTAGGCAAAAAGGTCTGTTATGGTGCTGAAACCAGAGTAAAGTAGACATTACCTAGAATTCCATTTATTACCAACAACCCATCACACTACATTTTTCCTTACTCTCAAAGGAAATCCTTGTTGATTCTTTTACACCTTTGATGATGTATAACAACTTAGATCCTTTTAGTAAGGATAACATGTAAGTATAAGTAAGTATAAGTAGTAAGGATAGTAAGGATAACTTATTTATTCTGAGTATGCAGAAACCTGAAGTGTGAGGAAATGGCCTCTTAAGCTCATGTCTCCTCCATGACAGAATGTGAACAATCCCCCTGTTGTTCAGTTCATTGCTGATTATCATAGCTGCTGTGAGTGCATGAGTGCAAAGGCCAAGTCATGTCCTCAAGACAGTATTCGGCCACACACCAAGCCTCCCTTTGGCTCTTATAAAGTCTTTCTGTCCGCTCTCCCACAGACTTCCCTGAGTCTTGCTGGGGTGATACAGTTCCCATTCAGCACTCAGCTTTCAACATTATTACTACTAGCACTCTGCCTAGATCTGACTCTCTCCTCACAGATGTTTAATTAACTTTGTCTCAATATTGGCAGTGTGCTTTTTGTAATCTTTGTCAGTTTGGGAAACCCACTGCCCAATCATGAAAGGAATTTTTCTATCATAGGGATCACCTGCATTTGAAAAATCTCATCTATATGACCATGGATAACATTCCATGGTGGTTTTCTTAAATATTTGTTTCAGAAGAATTCTAATCATTTTCTCTCTATTCTCTCTAACTCTTGTATATTAGTTATCTTTTTCCTCATTTTCTTAGTGGGCAGTGACCTGTAACTCCCAGTACCAGCATGTGGCTATCATCTACAATGAGCTTTTGATCAGAGAGACCTACAAGGTTTCCTAAAAGAAAGACAGATTTCTGTCAGAATACTTGATGACCCACCAAAGGTTAGTGGTAAGACCCTACTGCTGAAGACACCATATGTAGTTGACACATAAAATTGAATGACATGGCTGGAAGCTGAAAGAGAGTCAGTCCCCAGACGGTCAGCGCATCTAGTGCCAGAAGGTGCTACATGGGCAACTGGGGGAAAATGACCAATATCTGTCCAAGCAACTCATGGTCTAACCTACTTAGCAGCAAATAACCTGTTGTGATCCCCACACAAGTGCAATAGCGGCACACAGCCATGGTGGGGAACCAACTGCTCTTGATTTGGCTAACTGATCCCCTCAGTGGTACAGAACCCATAGCCGGAGCTGGGAAACATAGTCAGAACCATATCCAAACATAAGCCCACTCTCCATCATCAAGCTACCATCAATCATGGGCTACAAGAGGGCCTACACCTATTAAATTCTCTATAAAAAAAAAAGTAAGGGTTATCTCATTTGTCCTGGTGCTAACTTACTCTCCGTTGGAGAATCTGCTTCTCTTTTTCAAATAGATGGAGATCCTAAGGAGAGAACCACCCCATCATACCTCAAAAGGGCCCTGGCTGAAACTAAGAAAAATTGGCGAAACAAGCAAGGGTGCTGTTTTCCTGGTGAACCGGATACCAGCACAAGGGGGAAGAAGATCAACACAGAGAAAAATCAACTCCTACCAAATCCATGAGCCACAGATCCAGGGGCCCACAACACCTCATCACTGAAGCAGACCAAAAATTAACCCAATGTGGTTCAGGGAAATTTTGCAGAAGAGGGGGTAGAAAGAATGTCAGGGCCACATGTTGGGTCATGATATGCAGAGACATTTACTTATCCATAACTGTGGGCTAACTCCACAATGCATGACCCATATACCTCAACAAGGAGGGGTTAAGGGGAGGGGGTAGGTCACGGATGAGCCTAATAATGGTACCAAACTGACTGTATTTGCTGAATACAAAACTAACTAATAAAAAAATAAAAATAAATAAATAAAGAATTCTAATCATTTTTAATTTGTGGACAAATTGTTTCATTTTTTACTTCTACAGGAATGTTTTACAAATAAATTAGCAAAAAGAAAGACTAAGCTCAGATTTAGAGATGAAAAAGGAGTTATTACAACAAACTCCAATGAGATCTGGAAGATAATTCAGAAATACTTTAAAAACTTACATTCCCTGCTGCATAGCAGATATCTCTAATTGGAATATTCTCTCCTGAATAAGAAAGATGCTCTGATTCGGGAAGTCAAGTCTGGAAGACTTGAAACTTAAAGGTCACAGAAAATAAATATTCTTTCCTGGAGGGCAGGTAGAAAGGCTCAGGAAATCAGTGAGTCTGGGGAGGGGTTGCAAGACCCCAGCCTAAAAGGAAAACAACTGACTGGGGATGAGACTCTCTCACTGAGCTGCCTGCACGGTGTGCCGTGTGATCCAGACATGCAGCTTACCTAAGTCTTCACCTGTGCTGGGCTGGGCTTTACAGGGATGCAGCTGCCTTTGAGTCCTCCATTGCTCCTGTAAGCAACCCCTCCCCCACTCTGTAAGTAATCCCAATGAGCACATTGATTCAACAAAATTGGTTTTGGTGTAATTGTCCTTTGGTCTGTCGTCTGTGTACTATCAGAGGAGAAGACATGTGTTCACATTGTCCCAGGTAAAAAGTTTCCTGAAACACCCCAAACCTGAATACCTGGAAAAAAAATGGATGAATTTTTAAGTATATTTGACCTATAAAAATTAAAGCTAGAAGATATAATTTAAATAGACCCATAGTAAGTAATGAGAATGAAACAATTAAAAACTGCCCCACAAAGACAACCTAGGAATAGATTAATTCTCTGCTAAATTATCAAAGTTTATTTTTATGAGTAAGTCACTTCAGATTTACCTGAAAGGTACATTGTTCAAAATAAGCTATTATTTACTACACAGAAAAATATGGGTTATGGTCACCAGAAGTATTTTCAGTGAAAAGTCCATCTGCAGAAGGCAGCATAGTTTAAATTCATACCCATTTCTAGGAATATCAACACTTCTCAGTGGGTCAAATGTGGAGGGAGACATGGAAAAGGTGGAGAGAAGAGAATATTTAGGAACCTGAGCACACACCTGTCCAAGCACCTGTGTATTCTTTCTCTTAATTGTGAAAATGATTTCTTAAGAATCCATATATATTATCACTTGTCGAATTGAATACTTGAAGTCCATGAATTTGATTATATTTTATTAGACCCCTCTGCTTTTGCCCTTGAAACAGGCATTCTGGCCATAAGGCCATGGAATGCCACTTGTGAATCTTTTGGTGCTGCACTAATACCAACAGGCACACCCTTACAGAGCATGTCTGATGCAACTATAAGGATGCCTCTTAATCATCCCATTGATATGGAAGCAGAAGAGGTTCTGGCTGTACCCTTGAGTTATGCTCCACTAGGTGAGGTTGCAGACCCCATGAAACCAGGTATGCTGGGCAGGTAGAATGAGGATGATCTGAAGTCCCCAGTGCCACTCACTCCTGCAGATAGGGTGAAGGCAGATGTGCCTGGGCCAGTGTCAGAAGCCCACGGCCACCTCCCCCAAAGCCTGACAGTCCCACATTAACTGTGGAAACATCAGTCCCTGTAGCACTGTTGGAAGCCTGTGGACACTTCACCGCAGAGCCCCTCATGCCTACAGTGAGAGAAAGGTGGGAGTAGGAGGAAGGTGTGACAAGGAAGTGGATGGTCAGTCCTGTGTTTAGGGCGAGCACAGAAGTGGGCATGTACGTGTATGATACATGTCGTCCGAGCTTCCCATTGGTCACCTGGGTGGTAGCAGGTGGTCCAAATCCAAGAGGTGGTGTGGCTGAAGATGCAGGATGCCGCCTGCTGTCACTGGAAGGCTGAGCTGCTGGTGTTGCTCTTCTCACAGAGGCTGATGGGGCAGCTTGGTCACATCCGTGATGGGTTGATGGAATCATGGACAGATGTACAGTGTCACTGCTCATCTGGGGCCAAAGATGAGAGGGACAAAGTACTAGGGACAGAGATCTTCGACTGGTGTCCACTAGGGGTCCCAAGTGCAGCATTTGCAGGCAGCCTCTCTTGATTATAGCCTTTAAGGCTGGAAATGGCAAAGCACCCATAGTGCCATCTCAGGGTTCTCCAGCAACAGCATGGCACTGTGGAGTCCTCTCCATCTCTGTGTCCTCCAGGCCTTGAGATGCAGTGGTCATCGTAAAGACTGTGAAAGAGTTGCCAGGGGAAGAGGCTACAGAAAAGGTGGGAAAGGAAGGAGGAGGAGGGGGATCTATTTCCATGACCATAGATGGCAAAATTCTCAATAAAACTGAGACAAATAAAAATTCTCAACAAAACACAGAGTTCAAAAACACTTCGCAGAGATCATCATGATCAATTTGACTTCCCTTTAGAGATGCAGGGATGTTCAGCGCATGCAAATAGATAAATTCAACACCTCCTATAAATGGACTCAAGGACAGAAGTCACCTGATCAACACAACAGTTGTGGAAATTGTATTTGACTAAATACAACATTCCTTCATGAAGAGAACCCAAAATAGACTGGGAATTGAAGGAATTTTTCTAATTTTATAAAGTGTTCATATTGCAAACCCATTGAACGTTATCTTAAATGGGAAAATTCAAAGCGTCTCCACTAAAACCAAGAGGAAGATCATGTGTCCACTTTCGCCACTATATGCAGTATAGTGCTTGAAGTCTCAGCTAGAACATAGCCAGAGAAGGAAGAGAGACATTCATATAGAAAAGCATCAAGTCCGAGGATACTCATTTGCAGACATATGACTGCATGCAATGCATTTAGACTGAGATTGTTTTCAGGTTAAGAAGTTAAAACATTTTTTTTTTTCTGGAAAAAGACTCTTCATTACTTGGTGAAAAGTGTGACAAGATTTGCACGTGTATTTTAAATAAGGACTGAAATGTTTTGCATGTTGTTAGTTTTAGTGTTGTTCAGTTTTCTTTATCTCCTTGTTTCTTCAGTTGCATATTGAATTACCAAATAAACCTTATATTAGCCAAAAGCACCTCTTACATCCTACATACATGAGCCAGACATGCTGAAAGTGAACAGATTACTTTTCACAAAATAAAAGAAATCCCATGTCAAAAATAGTGCTCCAAATTTAATTACATCTGGATATTAGAAGAATATCATCTCTCTCATGTAGAAAGCCCCTGACAATTATTTTAATTATAGGTAGAGCTTTAGAATTTTGGACAGTTACATTGCCACACTTTTAATTTTCCTTTCAGCATTTATTACTAGCCTATTACATACCAGTCACTAGGAGGAACCCAGACAATTCTAGGATTAATGATAGCAATGGATCCTATCATGCTTTCAGCATCTATTGGCAGCATTGGTGAGGCCATTAGAAAGGAGCTGGATGGTTGCAGAGACAGCTTGGCGGTTAAGGCATTTGCCTGCAAAGCCAAAGGATCCCGGTTTGATTCTCCAGGATCCATGTAAGCCACATGCACAAGGGAGCCATGTATCTGGAGTTTGTTTGCAGTGGCTGGAGGCCTTGGTGATTGCATTCTCTCCACCCCTTCCAAAAAAAACTAAAATACACTAAAAAAAGAAAAGAAGAAGAAAGGAACTGCAGATTTTGAAGTTTTCTTCAATGTTCATTCTAGAGTGCTCTTGCAAACTTGCTTTACTTGCAAGAAACATGATCTTACTTCTAGAGAGAGGAGTGGAAGAAGCACTGGGGGGTGGGTTTGGGGTTTAGTCATGGCTCAGTCTGAAATACTACAGGACCTTCTGAATGGGGAGTGGAAGAAGCACTGGGGGTGGGTTTTGGGTGTAGGCATGGCTCAGTCTGAAATACTACAGGACCTTCTGAATAGCCTGGGTCCTCATTTGTAACAAACAAGAGATAGAGTAAGTGACCTTTCTGTTTCTTTTTTGTGTTACTGTGCTGTGATTATTCTTATGTTACTAAATAATTGAGAAATTTACCCCACTAAAATGCAAAGGAAATTGCATTACAAATTGAACATTTTTTGTAAAGAACAAAAAGACATTCACTTTTACAGCTTGGTTCAGCAATGTGATCGACATAAAACAACCCTTTACATGCAAAATAAATTTTGACTACCACCACATTCCACTCCACTGCTATTCATCACTATAAATTTCCTGGTAGCGCAAGTGGGTCAATGAGTTAAAAATGTAGACTAGCAGTCCAAGAAATTATATTTACTAGTGAAGATTCAGGCTGGAGAGATTGCCCAGTGGCTACAGCTGTTTGCTTGCAAAGCCTGACAACCCAGGCTCAACTTCCCAATGCCCACATTAAACCAGAGGAAAAGTGGTTCATGAGTCTGAACTTCATTTGCAGTGGCAAGAAGTCCTGGAATGCAAATGTGCTCTCTCCTTTCTCTGTTCCCTCACTCTCTCTCACAAATAAATAAAATATTGAATAAACAAATGAAGACCAAGAGAAATTTGTTTAAAAATATATTAAAATTTAATATTGTGTATTTTCACTGAGAATTTCCTCTTTTTATGGGATGCCTATCTTTTCATTTATTTCATATTTAAATGCCTTTTTAAAAAGATGGTCAGCTGTGTACGGTGGCATACTCCTTGAATCCCAGCACCTGGGAGACAAAGAAATATCACTGTGAGTTCGAGGCTACCTTGAGATGACATATTGAATTCCAGGTTAGCCTGGGCTAGAGTGAGACTCTACCTCAAAATCAAAGAAAAATAAAAAAAAAATGATGGTCAATATTTGGCATGTTAAAAATTTTGTAATAAATATCCACAAATTTTTTCATAGTTTCCAAAATTATCATTGGATGGCTAAGTTTCATTGTGATATCTCATTTACCTTTGGCTATAATACAATGTGTAAATACATTCACACACTGATCACACCCACTTTATGATAGAATTTATTGACTTGTATAGGTCAAGCAGTAGGCTCCTCACAGCCTGGTCTTCACATGTTTCATATCCTTGACCTATTTCAACTTTTGTTCAATATAGCATTTCATGGCATCCAGTATATGGACATGATAGTTTTCCTTGGTAAGGAATGATTGACCTTTATAGCCTTAGAATTGAAATATGCTTCCTGGCCAGGTATGTTGGTGCACACCTTTAATCCCAGCACTCAGGAGACAGTGATAGGAGGATCGCTGTGAGTTCGAGGCCACCCTGAGACTACATAGTGAGCTCCAAGTCAGTCTGGGTTGGAGTGACACCCTTCCTCCAAAAACCAATAAAAAAAAAAACCACCCTATATCAAAGAGAGAGAGAGAGAGAGAAAATAAAATTTTAAAAATGTGCTTCCTGTTTTGTGGTTGGGGATGCATGATACCATAATTTATTTTTTAATCTGAGAGTGTCATGTCATGACCCTGGCCACCAAACCTGCTAAAATGTGGCTGATATGGCAGACCTCTAAACTTCCACATAAGTTTACTTCATAGTTGTTTACAGGAGCTCATGGGCCTTCCCCATGTTGCCAAAATGTTAGCCACCTTTTCTCCTCCTTCTGCTAATGCACAGGTTGCTATTGCTATAGTGGCAGACTGTGATGTGCATGCTGCAGTACTTAGGACTCACTTCTCCTTGGACTCTAGTGTGATATGGACCTGGAGAGTTACCAAGATCTGATGCAAAATTGTAGTTGTGTTTTGTTGACACTTCTATTTGAATGCAAAGACTTCCTCTTGCTTTTTTTAAAATTTCGCTCAAGATAGAAATACACCAACTCTCTCCCTCTCTCTCTCTCTCTCTCCCTCTTTCTCTCTTTCTCTCTCATTTATATGTACCTGAGGCTTTATGTGTGTCCTACAGGAAAAGCACCATATTCAGGTACAGCTGCATGGAGGGTACTATGTCATCATGCTTATGAAAATCTGCAGTCATAACCTTGTTATTGACTACTTATAGTTTACTTATAGTTTGTTCATAGGTTTGAGATCCTTCTTGTCTGTTGGTCTTGCCCTCTATGATAGCTCTTACTTCATAGGCTGATGCAAGGACTCTCTGCCAGTCAAGAATATTGACCAGACATGTAGTGCACTAATGATTGCCCAGCCCATTGCTCCCTTGTAGTGTAGTCAATATATTGTTTTGTTTGGTTTGGTTGTTTGTTTGATTGATTGAAGGCCTAAAGTGTGAAATTACTCCTTTTCCCATCTTTTCTGCTTCCATGATAGGAAGCCCATTGCATTTTCTTATTTATGATTGAGGGAAATAGAGAATATTGATTGCAATTATACATTCAGGAACACGATAAATCTGTATTGTATAGTGAAACTATGGCAAAGTAAACATTAGTTAGAGTTTCAGTGATTGCTGACTACTTCTCCCTTCCCTTTGCCCTACTCTAGAAGGGAGTTATTTTAGCGTCTTTATGTCCCTGAAGACCTGTGACAACTCTTAGTACTTCTGAGAATGTCTAGTTATTCCCAGTGTGCAGGCTTGAGAGCTGAGGATATGGTCATATATAGGATTTTCCTGGAGGGAGACTCAGAGTCTTTACAGAGCTAATGCTTCATGGTGTTGCAAATTCTTCCTGTTGAATTCAGTTATGGTTTTTCCTATGGACTTGGTATTGACTCCAAAGTCAAATTACTGGGTCAAGTGAAAAGTGCATATGTAATTTGCCAAATGCTTTCAAACTCCCATATGTGTGTTATGCAACTTGATTTCCATCAGTAATGTTGAAGAGCACTTTTCCTCTGTAGCTTATCCAGCAGCATGTGGCTACATTGGATATTTGCTTATTTAATAGGTGAAAACTATCTCAGTATAACTTAAGTTTGCATTTTTCTAATCACAAGTGAGATAAGATTTTATCACTTAAAAGCTCTTTACATTTCATTTTCTTTTATGTTTGTTTGGTTTTTTTTCTTTTTTGACAAGGTTTCATGTGTTTAATGAAACATAAGTCCATAGCCTCAGAACAGCTTTCTAGCTGAAGAGGACCTTGAAATTTTGATTTTTCTGCCATAACTTCCCAATGTCAAGCCAGGCATGGACCACTAAACTCAACTTTCTAGTTTAATTTATGGGCTTTTGTGGATTTTTAATTCATAATTTTATGAGTATGATTCCTATTAATGATATAAGCTATTGTCTGTGGTAGAAATTTGAGATATTTTGCCATTTCATTTGGTGCTATGCTCTTTAGTTTTTAATCATATTTGGTCATGCATACTTTATATGATAAAATGTAACAAATTTTCTAGAATTCTTGGAATCTGAGTGATAACAAGGAAATTTTCCTACTCTAGTAGCACTGCAATTTAGCCGTGGTTTAATCTATTTATGAATTTATTTGTGTAATAGCTATTGTATCCATTCAGACTTTAGATGCATGGATCCATTAACTCTTCAATCAGCTTAGAATTTGTCTTGGCCAATGTTATACCCCAGGAAACCAATGGAAATTTCACAGAAAAGTCCAAGTCCTATTGTAGAAAGTGCTGCCTCTTGAGGAGAAGAGTGGTTACAGAGGCTACCTGGCAGAGATGCAGATGCAAGTCCTCCTGGACAATGATGGCATGGGCCTGGAGGACCAGCTGTGTGATACTAACCAGGCAGGAACCAAGAGCATACCAGGGTACATGGGGGAGAATAACGCAGCATAGGCTGGGGCCTGGGTGGATGGATACATTGCCTCAACTGTCTAAACCTAGTATTTGATATGAGAAGTGATGATCCAATAGAGTGTGGAAAACGAGAGAGCACTCTTCCTTTCTATGGCCAGGAGACCCAGACATGCACTCACTGGCCCTTGTGAGGTCCTGCTGGAACATATGACAAAGACTATGCAGGTTGGTGGGAGGTGTGGAGCAGGAGGTACAGGACTGGTTCATGAGGCAACTCCCTTAATCAAAGAGTGTATCCCATGGTGGATTTCCAATTTTATGGACATCCTGATGCTTCTACAAGCATTGGCACAAGATGGGCAATAGTTTGTGCTCCTTGGAGATCACAGTCAGGTCATGCAGAGCTCTGGAATTCAAGCCAGGGTCCAGAACAATAAAAGCCCAGGGCACAGGCAGCACAGATCCTGTCAGATCACCAGGAGCTTCTCCACTGTCTGTGTGTAGCCTTGAACTTTTTCTGTGGCCACACTAAGATCAACAGTCACCACTACTTTTCAGTGTCCAGGGGAGGCCATGGTGCTCTGAGATGACTGGATGCTGCAATGTCACATAACTTCTGGGTAGGCAGGTTCTCATTACTCCCTTTTACTTAACTGCTAATATCATAGGGAAAGGATAGGGATGTGATACAGTTGTTACAGTGTTTGTCTGGCATACATGAAACCTTATTTTATACCCAAGAGAGGAGACATCATTGTTCTGGATGTCAGACTGGAGACAAATGATTTGACTAGCTGCTAGAAGCTTCCATGTGAATAGGAAGGTTTTAAAAGACCATCATATACTGTCTCTACTATTACCCTTGCTTCTTTTCTTTGACTTGCTAGCCACCACATTTCTCCTCTGACAATTTCTTTTTTTTTTTTTTCTTTTTTTTAGTCAAATGTGGAAACAACACAGAGAACTTTCAAAGCCCTGAGTGACAGAGGTTGGTAAAATTGTAAAATATTTTGTTATGTTTTAAACTATGGTTTTTTTAAAACAATTACTTTGTTTTGTTTTCATTTGTAAGACACAGTTTAACAAAGTGGATTTTTTTGAAAGGGTTTCTTGTAGACTAGGTTAGCCTCAGAATAGCTTTGTGGCTTGAATGCCTGATCTTCCTGCCTCAACAAGTGCCAAGTGCCAAGACAGCAGGTATGTGCCTTCAAGCCCGTTTTGTTTATATTTTATTTTGGCTTACACTCTCGAGGGGAAGCTTCATGATAGCAAGGAAAAGCATGGCATGAGCGGAGACTGCACATCAGTTCTGCCACAGCATCAAGAGAGTGAGCTAAGCTAACAGTGGCGAGCCAGGGACTAATATACCTCCAAGTCTACCCCTAGCAACACACAACAGCAATGCTATACCTATCATCTTGCCATCACTTGGAGACCAAACTTTCAAAACACATGACTTTTTTTTTGGGGGGGGGGTATCTGACTCAAACCACCATATAGAGCATGACACTTGGAGTTCTCCATGGAGATAATCTCCCTCTAATGACCCATGATAAAAAGACATTTTTATTTTCTTGTAAACTAGACTGATATCTCATCTTCATCTCTATGTAGGTTATTTTTTGTCTGTTCTCTTTGAAGATGGGGAAACATTAATAAACAATAAACAGTAAGAACATTATGATCATTGTCTTACTCTGTTGGAGTAAGCTAAAGTCCATGTGAGAACCTAGTATTATGAGTCTGTAGCATTGTCTGAGAGAAGTGAGGATCAATAGTTAAAGTTAATCACAAAACCTGTAGCCTGCATCTTTTTTTTTTATTATAATATTCTTAGGTTATACTCTCTTTCTGAGGGTTCAAAAGCAAGTAGGTAGTCAAAATTTAATAATGAACATATTTTTAAGGCCCATTGTGGCTCTTTAGAGTGACTCCTCAGGACATGCAAGGAGCTCTATGGCTGCTTCAGCATTCTGGCCACCATATGGGATGAGGCAGAGCTATACTGATGCCTCCTAAGAAGCCTTAAGGACCTTTCCCTCCATTGTGACTCCTCTTGACAATTATACACAAGTTAGGGTACAATATCTAGCTCTCTATGACCTATCTGACTCAGAAACCGCTGATGTTCCAGAGCTGTAGGACCAATAGAAGTATCGATTTTTCTCCTCAGGACAAAAATATTGAGAACATGTTTTAGTCCTGGTGTCAGCTTTGGCTTTGTCTTCTACTTATCATTATTGGACAACCAGTCTTGAAGAAAAGTGTGGCTACAGAGCAAATCTAATAATCTTAGTCTTTATCAAAACAAATCTAGTTAAAGGATGTTATAAAAGCTTAAATTCTTTCTGTCTGACATCTAATTTTAATTTCCTGGTGACACTATAAGCAAAATCTTGAAGACAGATATTTTATATATGTCTTTATGTTTAACTATCTAGCTGTTGTAAGTATAGGGAAATGTATTAGCATCCCTGAAAACAACTTTTACAAATAAAGCAAGTTTTACCAATAAAATTGACTGGATAAACATCTAACAACCAACTAGAACTCTCTTTTTCAACAGGAGAGCATAGGACCATTTAACCAATGAACACAATTGTTTGAGCAAGTGTAGGGTTTTACCCTGGAGGAGATATCAGGCATTGATAATTAATTTACTTTCTTTTGCACAATAGGACCCATGAGATATCAGAACTGAGTCACTTATCAAATAAAATCCTGAACAAGACTTTTGAGATTTTGTATATATATATATATCAGAACTTTTTCAATGATAAATTAAATTGCTTGGTTGTCAATTCCTTAATCCTGAAAGATAAAATTATTGCAATTAATCTGACATACATTAGAAGCACTTTAATTAACATAAAGTGATTTTATGTCTTACCCTTAACGATTAAAGTAGATGTTTATGACTATACTTCTAAATGGTATCAAAAATGGTTGTATATTGTTTGTGTGGTGGTTTAAATTTAGATGTTCTGAATGATAGGTTCCCAACTGATAGAGATTTGGAATTAACACCTCCTAGATGTAGTGTATTGTTGGGGGCCAGCTTGTGGATATTATAGACACTTTCCCCTTGCCATTGTTTAGGCACATTCTCCTGTTGCTGTTGTCTACCTGATATTGTCCGGGGGGTGATGTCCACCCTCTGCTCATGCCATCGTTTTATCCTGCCATCATGGAGCTTCCTCTAGAGTCTGTAAACCAAAATAAAACTTTTTTCCCACAAGCTGCTCTTGGTCAGGTGTCTTCTGTCAGCAATGTGAACCTTACTGCAACAAATGGATTTCATTGTTATATTTTAGGGCTTACTCATTTTGACCCCAGAATTAGGAATGGAGTCCTTCAACCTGGATTTAAATTAAGAAAACACAAAGGTTATCCCAGAACATGGGAAATCTCCTTTGCTTCTCTAAGAAGAAAAATAAGAATAGATGAAATCAGGTTATTTCTTTTTTATTAATTTATTTATTTTCAAGCACAGAGCAAGAGATATAGAGAGAAGAGAGACAGACAGAGAGAGAATGGGCATTCCAGGGCCTGTAGCCACTGCAAACTAACTCCAGACACATGTGTCCCTTGTGCATCTGGCTTAAATGGGTCCTGGGGAATCTAACCTGGGTCCTTTGGCTTCACAGGCAAATGCCTTAACCACTAAGCTACATCTCCAGCCATCATTTATTTTTTAAAGCCTAACTGATAGACCTAGTAATGACCGCTTGGAAGAATTAGCTTCATTTAGTTTTTGTTGGTATCTTTGAACAACACAGAAGTTAATTACCTTTAAAATTACATCTTTCTCAAATGCAGATTTGTAAAAGAAAATCAACAACCAATAAATAAGTATTTATCTTGTAAAAACTTTTCCTCAGTAATTAAAAGCTTTAGAGATAAAAATAACTAACTTCATTAAACACTGTAAAGTCTTTTTTAAATTTTTTTTATTTATTCCTTTATTTGACAGAGAGAGAGAAAGAGTGACAGAGAGAATGGGTGTGCCAGGGCCTCTAGCCACGGCAAACAAACTCCAAATATGTGTGTCCCCTTGTGCATCTGGCTAACCTGGGTCCTGGGGAATCAAACCTGGGTCCTTTGGCTTTGCAGGCAAATGCCTTAACCACTAAGCCATTTTCCCAGCCCTAACGTCAGTTTTTTTTTCTTTTTTTTCCCTTTATTAGTTAGTTTTGTATTCAGCAATTACAGTCAGTTTGGTACCATTATTAGGCTCATCCGTGACCTACCCCCTCCCCTTGGCCTCTCCTTGTTGAGGTATATGGGTCATGCATTGTGGAGTTAGCCCACGGTTATGGGTAAGCTAAATGTCTCTGCATATCATGACCCAACATGTGGCTCTGACATTCTTTCCGCCCCCTCTTCCGCAAAATTTCCCTGAGCCATGTTGGGTTCATTTTTGGTCTGCTTCAGTGATGAGGTGTTGGGGGCCTCTGAGGCTCTGGCTCTCTGATTTGGTAGGAGTTGATTTTTCTCTGTGCTGATCTCCTTCCCCCTTGTGCTGGTATCCGGTTCATCAGGAAAACAGCCCCCTTGCTTGTTTCTCCGATTTTTCTTAGTTTCAGCCAGGGCCCTTTTGAGGTATGATGGGGTGTCTCTCTCCTTAGTATCTACATCTATCTGAAAAAGAGAAGCAGATTCTCCAACGGACAGTAAGTTAGCACCAGGACAAATGAGATAACCCTTACTTTTTTTTATAGAGAATTTAATAGGTGTAGGCCCTCTTGTAGCCCATGATTGATAGTAGCTTGATATTGGAGAGTGGGCTTATGTTTGGATATGGTTCTGACTTGTTTCCCAGCTCCAGCTATGGGTCCTATACCAGTGAGGGGATCAGTTAGCCAAATTGAGAGCAGTTGGTTCCCCACCATGGCTGTGTGCCACCACTGCACTTGTGTGGGCATCACAACGAGTTATTTGCTGCTAAGTAGGTTAGACCATGAGTTGCTTGGACAGATATTGGTCATTTTCCCCCAGTCGCCCATGTAGCACCATCTGGCACTAGACGTGCTGACTGTCTGGGGACTGACTCTCTTCCAGCTTCCAGCCATGCCATTCTAATTTGCATGTCAATCACATAAGGTGTCTTCAGCATTAGGGTCTTACCACTAGCCTTTGGTGGGTCATCAAGTACTCGGACAGAAATCTGTCTGTCTTTTAGGAAACCTTGTAGGTCTCTACGATCAAAACCTCATTGTGGATGATAGCCCCATGCTGGTTCTGGGAGTTACAGGTCAGTGCCCACTAAGAAAATGAGGAAAAATATAACTAATATGCAAGAGTTAGAGATAAGAGAGAGAGAGGGAGAGGGGAAGTGAGGGAGGGAAGATGTAGAAGATTAAGGTTAGTCTTGATCTTACCCTCTCCAGTGCCTTGTGGTTCAAGTGTTCCCTGTAAGGGCCTGGTGAAGGATCAGCCATTTGGTCTGTCTTTTAGTAAGTAGAAAATTATGGTACCATTGCCGTTTGGGTCTAGATTTTTTTTTTTTTTTTTTTGAGGTAGGGTGTCACTCTAGCCCAGGCTAACCTGGAATTCACTATGGAGTCTCAGGGTGGCCTCGAACTCACGGCAGTCCTCCTACCTCTGCCTCCCAAGTGCTGGGATTAAAAGCATGCACCACCACGCCCGGCTGGGTCTAGATTTTTTATAACAGTTATCATAAGCAGATCAATATTAGTGTGTCGGACACAGCTAAGGGTCCCTGGGCTGCAGAAGGCCATTCCCTTTCCAAGCACAATACACCTGGACTTAGGCTTCTCTCATAGCCCTGTGAACTTTGGCAGTTGCCTAGGAAACTCCTTATATGGTATCAGCCAGAAGCCTTCACACAGCCCATCCCCCTGTGACCCTCTTCCTGCCACCATGTAGATCACCTTACTCTCTCCCTAACTGCTGGAACGAATGTTCCTAGGCAAGCAACCTTTGAACCCACCTATCCCCTTGACCCTCTTCTAGCTCTCTCTCAACTGCTTATAAACCCATTTCCCTATTGAATAAACTCAAAATACTCCCTGAATTTGTCTTCTGGGTGTGGACATCCCCTTGCGTTCATGCCCACTCAAGACCCTGCTCTCCAAGGTTGCCTGGACATATCCAGGTAACAGCGGCCCAAGGATCCAGAGACCCACATTAGTGAACTGATTTTTTTAAAAAACTTTTTATTATTTATTTATTTGAGATAGACGCAGAGAAAGAATATGAATATAGGCATGCCAGGGCCTCCAGCTGCTGCAAATAAACTCTAGACACATGCGCTACCTTGTGCATCTAGCTTACATGGATTCTGGGGAATTGAACCTGGGTCCTTTGGCTTTGCAGGCAAATGCCTTAACTGTTAAGCTAGCTCCAACCTGTGAAATGAATTTTTATTGTGCCAGCATGATATATCATGACATAAACAAAACAAAACCATTAATTTATTTAAAAGAGTTGAACCTGACTTATATTAATGACATCATATAACAAATTAAACTTACCACTTTACATGTCATTAAACTATAATGTTCAAGTCTGCTATAAACTTAGGTAAACCTGGTTGTCACTTGCATTCCCAAAGGGCTTTTACTCACTTTATTTATTTATTTATTTAAAATTTATTTATTTGCAAGGAGAGAGTGAAGGGGAGACAAAGAAAAAGAGTGAGGGAGGAATAGGTCCTCTGAGGCCTCCAGATATTGTAAATAAACTCCCAACCCATGCACCATTTTGTGCATCTGGATTTATGTTGGTACTAGGGAAATGAACCCTGGTCATTAGGCTTTGCAGGCAAGTGCTTTAACTGCTAACCCATCTCTCCAGGCCCTCATTTTATTTTTATATCTATTAAAAGATTGAGAAGTTGGGCTGGAGAGATGGCTTAGCGGTTAAGCGCTTGCCTGTGAAGCCTAAGGACCCCGGTTCGAGGCTCCATTCCCCAGGACCCACGTTAGCCAGATGCACAAGGGGGCGCACGCATCTGGAGTTCGTTTACAGTGGCTGGAGGCCCTGGCGCGCCCATTCTCTCTCTCTGTCTCTCTCTCTCTCTCTGCCTCTTTCTCTGTCACTTTCAAATAAATAAAAGTAAACAAAAAAAAAAAAAAGCTAAAAAAAAGATTGAGAAGTGGCCTAGAGATGGCTTACCATTTAAGGAGCTTTCTTGCAAAGCCTAATGACCCTTGTTCAACCTCCAGGTCCCACTTAAGCCAGACGTACAAGGTGAACTTGCAAATATGCAAATATGCAAGGTCACAGATGTTCTGAAGGTGGTACATGCATCTGGAGTTCGATTGCAGTTGCTAGAGGCCCTGGTATGCCAAATCTCTCTCTCTCTCTCTCTCTCTCTCTCCCTCTCTTTCTCTCTCATACACACACACATAAAGAAGACCGAGTAGTGTATCTTAGCAAGAAATAACAGAACTGTAGTGACTTGACAGATAGAAGCCTTTTAGAAACCAAAGGCAAAAGAGGCACTATATAGAACCAAACTCTTTATATTAAATCCTTGAACTGTTTGTCATTTTTCTTTTCCTTGCCACACAGCCAGGAAGCCAGCCTGCCTCAGAAGGATCTTAGAGGACAGGAGAGCACTTATGCCCCATAGAATCTAGCTAACTTCTTAACATTTTTAAATACCATATGACAGCTTATTAACATAATATGCATTACTTCAAGCAAGAAAACGTTATAGAAAATATATAAGGTAAAATATCTCAACATGTTAATCTTGTATTTGTAGTCTTGAACACAAAAATATTTGATATCTTGAAAAATTAGAAAAAAATAGCTAGTGTCTTTTTTTATATTTTATTTTTATTTATTTATTTGAGAGACAGAGAGAGAGAGAGGCAAACAGAGAGAGAGAATGGGCATGTCAGGGCCTCCAGCTGCTACAAAAACCTCTAGACATATGCACCACTTTGTGCATCTGACTTACATTGAATCCTGGGGAATTTAATCTGGGTCCTTTGCTTTGCAGTCAAGTGCCTTAAGTGCTGAGCCGTCTGCATCGTAGTTAATGTCTTATAATATGTTGGCCAGCCAAGCAGTCGAACTAAGAGAACTAGAAGTTTTGTTTAGGTTTTAAGGATCAAAGGAGTGCCACATACATTCCACTGGTCATGGGTCTGGTACGTACACTGAAATAAAGGAGCGAAAATGATAGAAATCTCTCTCATTCCTGTCTTCTGATGCCTGTCTATATGTCCCTTGAGATGAGATCAGTTGGTACATTGCTAAAAATTACCAGAGACCAAGGGATAAAAGCCATACTCAGATTATCTAGTGTAACCAATGCCTTTCCTATCCTGCCTTGAAATTTCTTTTGTCCTTCCTTGGGTCTAGACCCTGGCACAGAATAACTATAGCACCTAAACAGTAATATGTAGTGAAAAGAAGAAATTAATGAAATAATAAGAACTGCATCTGTGCTTACAACCTTGTGACACACTAAGGGAGCAGAGTTTTACATGTGTTTTAGATTTCTCTAAAAGGAAATTGAAAAAAATGTTCTTTGGCCTTTACATTCTTACATTTACTCATTTTAAAAATATTGTATTTATTTGACATAGAGAGAAAAAATGGCCACACTACAGATATCTGTCACTGTAAATTCCAGACACATGTGCCACTTCATGTATCTGGCTTTACATGGGTACTAGGGAATAGAACCCAGGCAATGAGGCTTTGCAAGGAAATGCCTTTAATTGTTGAGTCATCTCTCCAGCCTACATTTACCATTTTAAAACACCTATCATTGTTTAAATTCTTTCTGTTTCCTATCTTTGGTACCTATGCATGTCGCTAAGCTACAACATATGTGCAGCTCACTCAGACCTGATACAACATGTGTCACCTTTTTGTTTACCATTTATCCATTTTACCTTAGTACAAAATCAGAGAACCACATAAAAAAAAAACTTAATCAGACATATTTTTCATTCTTTTAACTTCTATTACTATAAATTTTTATAGCCAAATTATTGTTAAATTCTATTACCATTCTTTCTTTAAAATATTTATTTGTTTGTTTGTTTGTTTCAGAGTGAGAGAAAGAGAGAGAGAAACAGACAGAGAGAACATGATTATGGATACACCAAGACCTCCTCCTTCTGCAAGATAACTCAAGACGCATATGTTACTTTGTGTATTTATGGGTTTATGTGTGTGTTGGGCATTCAAATCAAGGACATCATTGTTTGCATTTAAGTGCCTTTAACAGCTAATACATCTTTCCAGCATTCTTTCTATCATTCATATGTCACCAAGAAGTTCTTTTCTTAAACAATAGCCCAAGGTAATAACAAGCAGATTAGACTACTACCCAATATATCCATATAGAATATACCACCTGTTGGCTTTTGGAACATTATTCTTTTCCTAAAATCTACAGGAATTATTTGAAACATATTTTTAAAGTTCATGAAAACAAGTTAAATGCCATATGTATTATTTTAATGTTTATATATGAATACACACACATATTCATATATAAACTTGAAAATTCAGAATATTATAAGAGTCTCAGAGTTCTATTGTGAACTTTAGACCTTACAACCATAGAATTAATCAATGCTTAATCTAAGATGTTTACTTTAAACAGCATAGAAAGCTTACATCTTAAGGACAAATCAAGCATTAATAATCTGCATTCAAATCGCCCCCCCCCCTTTTTTTTCTTTTCTGTGTCTCTGAAAATCAGGGCAATCCAAAGTAGAAATAGTGCTTAGCTTTTGGATAGCCTCAGAGTGTATCCTGTTAGACCTGAACTTCACGTTAATTAGTTCATGTGGTTAGTCCACATCACTGTCTCCATTTTGGCTAGCCTTCATGCAAGCCACCATATTAGGATCTGACAGCCACCGGCCGTCCCAGTAATAATCAAATCAAGCCTCATGTAATGGTAGTCAGGCCTTCATGGAAAAGGCCATAACTCAGACAGACAAAGCTAATGAGTGTGTGTGGTGGGTGCGGGTAGGCTATAAGGAGATAAGCCTATTCATCTCTGACCTAAGAGGAGACAGCAAATTAAAAGTGTAAGGTTACTGATAGCCTGACAATCAGCTCCAGGGTGATGCTAACAGACACGATGATCAATCAAAACCTATCAGAGCAGAAATCCAGAGGTAGGGGAATTGAACACTAAATCAGACTGCCAATAGGTTTGCCATGCTCAGGGAACATTGTTGAAGAGGGAGGCACAAAGATTGTAAGAGACAAAGAGTGGGTAGGAATACCCTAAGGTACAGTTCCCCATGCTCTACTCCATAGGGACTGACTGAAGCTTTTATGACCCCACAGTGAATACCATAACCCAACAGAGAGCCCCCAGTGAACTGGGAGCAGGAGTGAGGGGATTTTAAAAAAGTGTAAAATAGTGTTGTGAGCTATTGTTAGGGCTGAAATAGCATATTGATAGACTTGACTACCACCACAGTATTATCCTATTTGAAACTTCAGCTACCAAACAAAGCATTTTTAATGCATGAAGGAAAATAAAAGTTTATTACCAATCACTGACTATTGTAACAAGTCTTTCCCCTATAACCAAGATAGCAGCACCTTAACAATAACAACTTCATGTCAAGATCTCACTTCGTTAAAAGAATGCAACAGGGGAATAACCACCCTGACCATTGTGGCTAAAGTCAGTTTTTTTTCCACCACGTAGCAACAGTAACAAGAAATCAAAGGTTTGGGTGACAAATGGGGAAGGTGGGCTGTGTGGGACAGTGCTTAGGTCCCAAGAGGGGTTGAGGCTCTGGAGGCCAGGTCCTCGCAGCATCCTGAGATTCAACAGGATTACCACCCAGTGATGCAGGATTTTGACCCAAGGAAGATTAAATTCTATAAAGATACAGGAGATCACAGTCCCATGGATCCAAACTTTTCTGTCCTTATTCAAGTTAGCAAAGAATTGAAAGCAAGGATTCTGAGAAGTGTAAATTAGGATTTATGAATTTTTCTTTAAGGAGAATAAAGACCCAGAGGGAAGGCTAGCAGGAAGCTTGAAGTCAAAAAGAAGTTCTCACCTTTCCCAGGCTGGGAAGAGGATGGGAGATGCCGAAAAATATCCCCCACACAGAAAGATCTCCAGGGAAGAAGCCTCTGGGGAAGGGGCTCACACACATGGGAAGCCAAGCATGAGAGCCCAAGCCAAATGAGCCCTCACATAACAGATCAGAGAAGGCTAAACGATGATGAGGGACTCAGGTTAAAGAGAGATCATGCACATAGCAAAGCAAGGCAACAGCCCAAAACAAGGCAGTCAAGCACATAGATGAAAAGAAATCCTCCCCCACACTTGTACCCAGACAGAAAAGGAAAAGGGGACCAAGAAGAAGAGATTTAAACACGTGGTTTGGTGAGAAAGTTCCCACAACAAGACACACATTAAAAGCAGGCAGACAAGCACCCATACAAAAAGAAATCCTCCCCTTCCTGCCAGGCTGGGAAGGGGGAGAGCTTAATTACAGGAGTCAGAAAGCAAAGACCAGGATAGTGAAGAGGCCAAGACAGGGAATTACACACACATTCCAGACCAGTGGGATAAACACCCAATTGGAATTACCCTCATTACCTCGCTCAGGCGTGTAAGGAAGAGATGTGATTGGTTGGTGGACTCAAGAGGCTCACTCAGGAGAAGCTAGCCCATCCAGGTGAACTAAGCAGAGGAAGAGGCAGGAAGCAATTGCTAAGCAATTGCTTGCAGCCATCTTGAGTGAGACTCAGGCATGCTCTGGTTCTAGTCCTACCAGAGCAGGCAAAGTAGCATCCCCTTGGGCTTGTCCCTGGCTAACTGTCTAAAACAAAAATATCTTGCTCCTGTCCTTCACAACTACCTTGGAAACTCATCACCAGCTCCAGTGTGGGAAAAGCACCCAGCCACTTGCATGTTTCAGATAGCATATTCTCCTACCTTCCTAACTGGGAGGCAAGAAGTGCGGTTTCCCTACAGTTTTATAAACTTTGTTCCTTTGCTATTACCAACAGATGAAACATTGCAGGCAGTAAGGAGACAGCGTTAGTGGACCTGACATAACAATAGGTCAGTGAATGAAATCAGTTTACAAAGGCCTTTTGGGCCATGGATGAGAAATAGATACCTCCTAAGAACAAGAACAGAGCAAAAGAAAGCTGAGTCCATGTGGAATTATCACTTATAGTGTCAGAAAGACTGGGAGATTCATTCAGATTTCCATAGGAGAGTTTGACTTTAGTGGCTTTTAAAAAGCCTTATCTGACTGGCAGAGTCTAAATGGCTTCATGGAAAACGACCCCAGGTTAAGGAGGAACTTAACTCACCCTTCCCTAAGTATCAGTTGGACTTTCATTATAATAGGTTTCGGGAGAGAATTCCATGTGCTTTTTGAACTTTCCAAGCTAGTGGCTCTTTAAGAATCCATGAAGCCAATAAACCAGTTGCATTCAAGTTCTTTTCTATTATTTGGAAAGAATTGAAAATCACAGACATGGAGAAGGGGAAATTGTGAAATACTTATTAAGGGAGCATTGAGGTAAGATAGAAAAAAAGAAACGTAAAACCTCCCAAGTCAAGAGGAGTTCCGTTCTTTGTAGCCCAGCTGTAAAGAGGGAATAGAAAACCATGAAATTCTCTCATTGAACATTAGAAGAAGTCCTTTTAAATTATACATCCAATTAGGATGAGCCTTATTGCCAAATTATATATATATATATGAAGAACCATGATTCATTAGTGATCTAAGGGTGAGCACAGTTGAGAAAGCGCCTGCCCATGACAGGGCAAGCCCAGGCAAAGCTGAGGCAACATGGGAAATTGCTCCTGATGGTCATATTAAGTCAAACTGGAGTTTCCTGCTATTTTGGTCAGAGCAGTTTGAAATCTGTGTTTGTCTTGGGCCGGTGCATACCCTTCATCCTCCTTACACTGTGTGATAGAATGTCTCTATGTCACACCAGCCTCTTTTGGTTAGTTGAAAACATTACGACATGGAAACTCAGCGTAGCTGTCCATGAACAGTTTCCCTGGCAGCATTTTTGTCCTACTCCTTTCAGTAATGTATGAGCCCTATCCTGCCCTCTCCCCTCATGAATCATAAATGTTCATAAAATATTTACACATTCCTCCAGGTGCTTTTCTTTGTTTATGAAGAAATTTATTTCTATGAACTATTTAGGTGTTCCAAAGGAGGTAGATAGGATTCCTGAAAATGAAACTGAGGTTGTCTTCTGGCTTCTGTCAACACAAAAGACCTCAAAGTGGATAGGGGAGCAAAATATGAGTGACCATGGCCCAGGAATAAGATTTAGGTTACCTCAAATTCCATGTTCCAACATGTTAACAATTTCATGAAGGTTTTATAGTTACATAACAAAAGGAAGTCATAAATCAAGGCACTTTTCAAATACTTTGGCTGACAATCAGTAAGTGGGTTATAACAAACGGGGAGGGGCTCTCCACCATAGGCTTCAGATGCTATCCCATGGCATTCTTAACTCTAGGGCTGGTGGAAGCTGGGGGTCTGTTCTTACATTCCAAACAGGATCACACCTGATCAACTGATAGTCCCAGGCCAGACACAGAGGTGGGCAATAAATGGCAATTAAGGAGCTAAAGGTAGCCCAAGGCAATTAGACTCTGCCTTGTAACATTCTGTCACTCTGTGTTCACAGGTGTTTTATCAGTCAATTCAGCCTTGCTGGGAGTAAGTGTAGCAGATGCAGCATTTTTCAGGTAACTTCAGCTTACATTTCCATGCCCACCTGCACACACTTGCACAGAGACACATGAACATGTTAGACACAGGTAAGGGCCCTGGGCCACTGAGGGTTAAAACAGGCCTGAGCTGCCTGGCATGGCTAATGGTCCCCAGGCTACAGGAGGCCACTTCCTCTCCAAGCTTGGCACACCTGGACTTAGGCTTTGTTCATAGCCATGCGACTTTTGGCCAGTTGCCTAGGAAACTCCTTATCAGCCAGCAGCTTTCACACATCCCATCCCCCTGCAAGCCTCTTCCCACCACTAAATAGATCACCTGACTCTCTCCCTACTTACTAGAATGAACATCCTTAGGCATCAGCTATCAACCTTTGAGCCCACCAATCCGCTTAGGATCCTCTTTTCTCCCTCCCTCCCTCCCTCTCTCTCTCTCTCTCTCTCTCTCTCTTTCTCTCTCTCTTCTCTCTCTCCTGCTTATAAAAACTCAGTCCCCTGACAAATAAACCAAAGTACTCTCTGTTATCATCTCCCAGGTGTATTTTCCATCACACTCATGGCCACTAAAGACCCTGCTTTCCATGGTTGCCTGGACACCTTCAGGAACCATGGCCCTGAGGATCCAGGGACCCACAGCTGGTGCCTGAACAGCAAGCCTCTGAGGCACGCTAGGGTAAATGAGTGCTTCCCCAGAGGGACAATCTGGGGGACATTGGCCCCTGTGGCCTTGCCTCCACGTTTGGAGGGCCTGCACGTTTCTCTTTTCCCTCCTTTATTTTTGGTTCAGGCCATCGTCTTGATGTTTCTACTCTATTGTGGGCAATATTGCCCCCCACCAAAAGAAATCACAGATTCGTGGCTTAAGGGCTCTCCTGAAGGTTAGGGGAATTAAACTCTCCCAGAGAGAAGGTATCTCCTTCTGGGAAGAAGTCCTTCAGATTGCACGCTGGATGATTTCTGGGGATCCATATGACCCAGACACATGGACCCTCATAGCTTATCCAGCCAGGAGATGAAAAGTTCAGGAAGGGGTTTCCCCCTCACTTCCTTTTCATCTTGCAAGCTTCTCCACCGGCAGCAGCGAAACTACAAGCCAGCTGCACAAGCACTCCAAAGCGGCTCGTCCGGCAGCAGGCCCATGTGCGCCCAGTGTCTCTACTTCCCTTCCCAGCATCCCCGGCCCCCTCCCTTCCTCCTTCATGAAGCTGGCTCTGGGGCATACTCACCCTGTGAGGAGACTGGACTCGGGGGGCTCCATTTCCACTCCTGAAGACCATGTGCCACCTGCGCTAGCAGGCAGCCTACCAGACTTGACCCTGGGTGAGCCTGGGAACAGGGTGAGTCTGATTCAAAGGTCGTGAGAGCTCCAGCCTTGCCCAGATGCCGCCTGCTGCACCAGCTCCATGAAGCGGTGGAGAAAAAAAATAGTCACATTTAACTAAAGCCTATGGTGAGCTGAAATTTTGCATAAGCAATGCCAAACTTTGCTACATGACATCATAAATATAATTACTGAGTTTAAGTTCTTGGTCAACTTCAACTTACATAGAGGATTATTGAAAACAACAAAATTCTCTCAGACAGTGACTCATGATTTGCCAGGGATTTTAAAAAGTTGTAATGTCCTATTACCTAAAAGGAGGAGGCAACTGGCCTGACTTCTAGGCCAGCCTGCCTCAAGATGAAAACAAAAATTTGCCTTGGTTACTCCTAAAAACAGAGTGTGTTAGAGGTACTGATGACATAAAATTCTTCCAATCTAGACTTCTTGCTTGTCAGTGAGTAATAGGATTAATCAATTTGGTGTAGTTTCTCTTAATAGTCTTATAAGAAAGGTGGTTATGGGGTAAGATGAGTTGATTGAAGAAACTGGGAAGTTTTCAATGTTGGACATAGAATGCTTGTTAAAAATGCTTTTGGAGTGGTACTTAGATCATAAAGTTAAAGATTTTCAACTGTTTACAAACTCTTCAGTATGCTCTAAGTGACTTAATTTCAGTTGCTATAACTTTGTGCTCCTGTTAGGTAAAATATGTTCAGATAGCTTGATTAAGCTTTATCAAATTTAAGTCATGTGTTCCTGGGCTCCGAGAGCCCCACGTTGGGGACCATATGCCAGGCTCCGCCAGCAGGGGCAGGTAGTGCTGAGGAAAGGCCCAGGCAGGAGGCCTAGTGGAACTTCCTGAGCCTAGCTAGTTTGGTGACCTGTCTCTAGCCAGCTAGGACTCAGCAAGATGCCTAATGGCTTCTTGCCTGCTACTTCCGCATGGGAGTTAGAATTATCATTTCAATAGTCACAGTTTACTATTGGCCCTTACCTCTCCCCCCATCCTAGAATCCCCTCCTTCATTCCCAACATTATATAGGCAACTGCTCATAGCAATAAATCGAGTTCCTGCTTTGACAAGACTCCCAACTCAGTGTGGTTTTTCTCAGGTGGCCAGGAGAGGTCTGAGTCATCGGACGCTCATCTCCTCCTCAACCCCTTGGGAGGAACCAGCAGGCCTGGTCCTTCCCTCAGCACTACCTGCCCCCACCGGCGGAGCCCAGCATCTGGCACCCAACATGGGGCACTCAGATCCTGGCATCTGGTGCCCAACGTGGGGCTCTCAGAGCCCGGCAGACTAGTGCCCCATGAGAGGCATTCATTGGGGAGGTCAATAGGTGTACATGTGTGGGTGAGCGTACCCCCATAAGTTATGAGGCCGGCGGGTTGCCTATATAATGTTGGGAATGAAGGAGGGCATTGTAGGATTGGGGGAGAGGTAAGGGCCAATAGTAAACTGTGACTATTGAAATGATAATTCTAACTCCCATGCGGAAGTAGCAGGCAAGAAGCCATTAGGCAGCTTGCTGAGTCATATCTGGCCAGAGACAGGTCGCCAAACTTTAGCTAGGCTCAGGAAGTTCCACTAGGCCTCATGCCTGGGCCTTTCAGAGCCCAACATCTCCCCCTTTTGTTTTTGTAAGAGCATTAGTCACCATGGCCCCTGTCTTAGGTTGTCCCCCTCTGGGTGTCTTACCCGTCACTGGGTACCAGGTGTTTAGCTCAGAGCATTCATCATGGCCCCTGTCTTAGGTTGTCCCCCTCTGGGGATCTTACCCGTCACTGGGTACCATGTGTTTAGCTCGCTGAGAACCCACTCCATGGCCTGTCTTAGGTTGTCCCCCTATGGGGATCTTACCAGTCATTGGTCACATGGAGGGCAGAGGAGGTGGCAGTGGGTCATCTGAGGAACTTAATTCCTGAGTTGCCAGCCTGTGATAATGTATTTTGACCTGATGAAGTTTTATTGCCTCTAGCCGTTGGTGAATAAATTGTGTAATATTAATTACACAAGGCCCGACAGTGAGGAGAAGGAGAAGGAGGGGCCCAAGTAGAGGGAGAAGGTAGGGTAAGAAGTCATGTAAGCCCGTCCACAGCGGATTGTCCTGGCGGTCCCACTGCCTCCTCTCTAAGTCTTCCTGGAGCCTCTTAATCTTGTCCTGGACAATTCCCGATTTATTGGCGTAAAAGCAGCATTTTTCCTGTAAAAACAAACATACGCTTCCTTTTTTGGCCGTTAGTAGGTCTAGTTCTCTCCTGTTTTGTAGGACTACCTCAGCCAGGGAATCTAGCTGTTGTTGAAGATAGGTCTCCCTCCGATATAGGGAGGGCCTCATTTCTAGGGATGATATCTACATCTGGGATCAAGGTGGCTGGGCCACAAAGACCCATCCAATTGGTGGGCAGAAAGTCATAGTTTTCCCATGGACAAAAATTTCATGAGCTTCACACAAGTTTATATCAAAAAACTCCTTTCTGTTACAGAGTTTTTGTACTTTAATCACTTTTTAGTATAAAAGACTATTAAGGCCAGTCAAATGGCTTCTGACACTGAATATACATAATCTTGCTTACATGTAGGTTTATAGTCTTGCAAAAGTCTTGCTGCCAATGGGCCAGAGTTATGGATACACAGCCAGCCAAATGGCTTCTGACAATTCCTCCTTTTTTATTTTTTTATGAACTGGGCCCTTCTGGGTCTCAGTGCAGAAAGACTGTGTCTGTCTTAGGTTGTCCTCTATGATATTTAGGCCTTACCCATCATCGGTACATGAATTCCATCATTCATGCCCTGTCTTAGGTTGACCTAACTCGAGAGAATCTTACCCATCTTTGACTACCAGCCTCTGCAGGGGCTTTAAGATAATGTCTCAGGAAGCCGGGGTCAGGTCCTTAGCTGTATCCCATATACTTCTGCATGGATATCCATAATGGATCTCAAAAGGCATTTAACAAGTATGGGCAGCAGGCACAGAATGACCAAAAGACAAACACCTGTAGCAGCAAAGCTTCCTATCCAAGAAGTGAGAGAATTCCATTCAGGCAAGGCAGACTTAAAAGCAGATATTAAGTCATCAGCAGCTTTAGCTGCATCAGAAAGTAAGATGATTATTTTGCAGAGACAAAATCTCTGAATGTAACTGAATCAGATCCAAGGAAATATTATCATTATACCAAATACCTTTTAAATGTATTTTCCCAATGCTGTTGACTGTCATTATATTTTTTAGAAGTAACACAAATCTATTGAAAATCTACATGACACTCCAAACGAGTTTTAACTTTCAACCCTAGTATCTCTTCACCCAAATATGTAGCCACATCATACAGAGCATCTAACAGGTGAAACTGTATCTAGCGTAAGGATCAAGGCCAAGATCTTAAAGGGAGGCACAGTTTGAACTTTCTCAGGAGCGACTTTAAAGCTGTGAGTATGAAGAATAGTTGGACATTAAAAGTACAAGCCTAAATTCAAATGGGTCTTTTTTTTTATCATGAGGGAAGACACATCTAAACCCTCTCCCTGCTGTGAGGAGTGGGTCTGGTCCTCTCTAGGCCCCAGCCAATGGGCCATTTCTAGAAAAATTTGAAATATTTAAGGTGAATAATGCTTTCTTTAGCTGACCATGGGGGGTATGATTCCCCCTTTTGTTTTTGTAATTGTGATTTAAGTGTTTGGTCAAGAATAGCTTGGCCTCGAGGGTTGTATGGGATGCCTGTGGAATGTGAGATTTTCCAGGTCTGGAGAAAATCTATAAAGGCCTTGCTTATGAAGCAGGGGACATTATCTGTTTTAATTTGATCAGGCAGCCCAAGAGTGGCAAAACATTGAAGTATATGACTAATGGCATGTTTAGATTTTTCCCCAGCATGTGCCGATGCCCAGCAGGTGCGGGAAAAGGTATCAACTGAAAGAAGAATATCAGTGAGGCCAGTCACCATGAGAGGGCGGACTTTTCCCCTGTCCCCACCTGGGTCAGTCCAAGGGAGCCACGTGGCAGTCTCCCAGGAGGGGGATTGCCTGCCAACTCCCAGTAGGGGAGGGCCGGGCACAAGCTGCCAGGAGGGGGGCCATCTATTTAAATTACCATATTCTGCCCCTGGCTCCCAATAGATTTATAACCATCACATATTATAAATTGTACTAAGTTTAATTTTAAAGGTCCCCACAGTTTTGACCAATTTAAGATATTGAGACCTGTAAAATCAAACAAGTTAAACACTTTTAATCTAAAGCCAGTCTCTGTGCCTGTAATTTTAACTTGTTTGAGGTTTTCCAGCTTAAAATCTTAAATCTCAGGTGGGCGTGGTGGCACACGCCTTTAATCCCAGGACTTGGGAGGCAGAGGTAGGAGGATTACCATGAGTTCTAGGCCACTCTGAGACTCCATAGGGAATTCCAGGTCACCCTGGGCTAGAGTGAAACCCTACCTTGAGAAACCAAAATTAAAAAAAGCAAAAACTCTTAAATCTCTCAGTCCAATATCTCTAGCCAAGCATATCAGTCCATTACAAATTTGGCCTTGACTAAACTCTCTGGGCCTGGGCAGCAGGATTCAGCCAGCCCATATGCCAGTAGCCCAGTTCCAACAAAGTCCCCTGCAGTCTTTCCTTTTCCTTAGAAAGCTCAGAAGCCAAGCCTCGAAGTTCAATGCTATCTGCACTTAGCATTTTAAGATTCTTATTAGAATAGTCCATAAAATTTGGCTTACCACTCCAGAAGACACCTTCAGTTGCAAGCACCAAGTCCATGCCTATTCCACCAAAACAAAGGTTCCAAAAGATCAACATCCACATGGTCAGGTTTATCTCAGTCCACTCCTCAGTCTGTATAAGACAGCTTTAGGTTTGCTGAGATAAACTTCCAGACCAGGTACAGTTATGGAGGAAGGGATATCTATTGAAGCTTACAGATCCAGGGGAAGTTCCATAATGGCAGAAAAAGTTGGCCTGCCTCACAGGCCCAAGCAGAGAGAGAGAGAGAAACATAAGCCTTCAGAAATACAAAAGTCGCAGATGCAGCTTGCCAGCAAATCGAGAGTGAAAGGAAAGAGAAAAGGAACGAAGAGATGTTGACAAACAAGTACAGGTTATAGAAGCAAAGTTTAGCGTTTTAACTATGAAGACTACCTCATAACTTATGGGGATACGCTCACCCACACATGTACACCGATTGACCTCCTCAACGAATGCCTCTCACGGGGCACTAGTCTGCCGGACTCCGAGAGCCGCACGTTAGGCGCCAGATGCCAGGCTCCGAGTGCCCCATGTTGGGTGCCAAATGCCGGGCTCTGCCGGTGGGGGCAGGTAGTGCTGAGGGAAGGACCAGGCCTGCTGGTTCCTCCCAAGGGGTTGAGGAGGAGATGAGCGTCCGACAACTCAGACCTCTCCTGGCCACCTGAGAAAAACCGCACTGAGTCGGGAGTCTTGTCGAAGCAGGAACTCGATTTATTGCTATGAGCAGTTGCCTATATAATGTTGGGAATGAAGGAGGGGATTCTAGGATGGGGGGAGAGGTAAGGGCCAATAGTAAACTGTGACTATTGAAATGATAATTCTAACTCCCATGCGGAAGTAGCAGGCAAGAAGCCATTATGCGTCTTGCTGAGTCCTAGCTGGCCAGAGACAGGTCACCAAACTTTAGCTAGGCTCAGGAAGTTCCACTAGGCCTCATGCTTGGGCCTTTCAGAGCCCAACAATGGGTAAAATATAAAATTGTTTTATGTTAATAAAAATTTCTATGGTACATAAAATCAATGGCTATGAAGTTTAAGCTAAAATTATTGGTTGTCAAGTTGTGTTTATCTTTCAAAACAGATTTATCAAGGACTATATTAGACCTTAGCTGTTTTGGCTCAACAAAGGCCAGATTCTGCTTTATTGTATGTAAAGTGATGGTCTCATTTCTGGCATCTCAAGTCCAGTGCTTATAACAAAATTAACTCTTGAGACATATTCCCTACTTTAAGGTATAGCCTCATGCTCAAACAATAGTCCTCACCTGAGAGAAATAATTTCAAGCTCTATGATTCTGTTTCCAATGTCCTCTGGGTAATTGGTACCCAAAGAGGTATCTGAACTAATCGAAGATGTTTTCAAACACAGGAGCTAAGACCTTATACTGTCTTACTTGTCTTTTTCTGACAACTTACGGGTTAAATTTATATTGTTTTCAAGACTGAGAACAGGTTCTGCCTGTATTTATAACTCTTAGATATTTAAAGTGTAAGATGGCCCTATTTTCTATACCTGAGGCTTATGCTGCCACAGGGTAACAAAATTTTAAAAGGTTGGACAAAATTATTTTAAGAAGATCTTGTGCCTTTCCTTAAGTAAATCCATTTCAGTAATCAAATATGCTCTATATGTATGTATATCCAGGCTGGTGTAACTTCCTTTCTAAGTGTGTTAATCACCTGTGTAGAAGCCAAAGCCAACTAGAATCATTAGAGCTAAAAAGGCCAATATGTGCTCCCAGGTCATGAGGCCACTGGAGATGATAGGACACTTCTACACTGCCCACTCTGGTAAGTCACCTGTCTTCCCAATCAGAGAAGATATGGAGACCTAAACAAAAAATTGGTGTACAGTCTGAAACAAGAGAGTCACAATTTAGGAAGAATCAGTGATCCTGGCTTCCCAAAAATGAGAAAACTACTTGGTCAGCATGGCCCTGACTCATCATAACAGACAGAAAACACAAGTAAGCTATAGGGCTACTCCTGGGGCCCTAAGGTCTCCTTTGGAGAGCCATTAGTGACCTCCAAAATTAATCCTTGATTAAATTTTGCCTATCTGCTTGGTCTTAAACACTCAGAGAGAAATATATAACCAAAGATAAAGATGCCTTAAATATATCAATGGCCTATTAGGTAATACAATAAGAGCTCTTCAAGAGGGGAAACAAACAAGACCTTAAGACATGTTGTCCGCATGTCTGTTAGTCTAATAGTTCTAATTCTATAATAAGTAAAAACAACAATAAATGTCAAATCTGGAATACATACATACATACATATATATATATCACCAAAGGTCACTTAATTCCAAAGGCCTCCTTATACTGGGAGCAACAGTGAGTCTCTTCTAACTTATGCCAGGACATCCTTAAGCATTTAAAAATGGTACACTCTGGAAGCCTATTATCAAAGTTAAATGTTGTGTTAAATGTTGTTTCTGATAACACTGCTAATATCTCATCTGTTTTACAAGCTATATGGAAGCAGATTCAGGACATGTCAAACATTACTGTGAAATTTGATGCACAATTCTGGAAGAAAATCTCACCCAGCTCATGATGAGCTATTCCTGAGACAATCCAACTCTGTCTATAGCCCTGAAGTTGACCAGTTTGCTGTATGCTCACTTCTCATTGACTCCTTATATTTATTCTTTCTCTCCAACATTCTCTTCTAAGACTATCTTCCTGAACTCCATCAATACACTTCTGGGGTCTGTTAGAATAGTTCCCCTCTCTAGGAGAGAGTCTCTACCTGCCACAACTTCATGCCCCATTCCCCAGAAAGTAGCTAATGATCTGACTTTATCACCCCTTTGTCCTCTAATAGCAGTTAGAGTGTCTTCTCATGAGAGGGAGAAATGCAGGGGGGTAGAGTTAGGGTGACTGGACCACTGAAGGTAAAAAGGGCAGGAAAGTTTTTCTTATCTCTTGTCCAGTTCCAAAGAACTATTTTTAAAATCCCTGAGCCCCTCGGGGGTACCAGGTGGGCCCAGATCTCCACCAGCCTGTGTCGCTGCCATCATGTGTGCCACGTGCCTGACTCCGCAAAGGACAGACCTTGGTCTTTGATGCTGGTTAGGTTATTCCTCTCTGCCTGTCCAGCTCCAAGACAATCAGAGCTGAATATATCCTCAATATTTCCATAACCAGGACCACTTGTGCCAAGATACCTGATCTCCTTTAGTGCAAATGGGTAACCACCCCAATGCATAAATGTTTCCTCTCCCACTTATTGTTCCCCATTCTTGATTGTTCCACAGGTGTATCTCTACAAGGAAGAAGAAGTGGCCTACAAATGCCATCTGTGTCAACCAAGAGAGATTTTCATCCCACTGCTATTGGGCCTCAGTATGATGCTGTCTCTGGGTGCTTCTGGTGACCAAAAGCCTCAAATCTCTCAACCAACAATTGAATTCTCTTGCTGATGTAGTATTTCAACCCCATCTAGTCTTAGACCTCCTTACTGCTGAACATGGGGAGACATGTGTGGTCTTAGGAAAGGAATGTTGTTTTTTGTTAATGAATCAAATGTGTTAAACAAAATGCTAAAACTCTCAAAAACTCCACAAGGAGCTGCTTGACCACTACAAACCTGAGGACCCCATCACTTGGTTCTCTAACCCTTTAGCCATTTGGCTTCTTTTTCCCCCTAGCCCCCCCCCCCCCGCTATAGGAACCCTATTACTTGTAACCCCCTGCCGATCAAATTTCTCAGACAACAAATAGCTAATATTGTTAAGGTTGCTACTGACCAGGTCCTTGTGCACCATATATCTTTATCCAAACCTATGATAGACTATAATGATCTCATTTAATATGATGACACTGCCCCATTATAAAAACAAAGGGGGAGCTGTTGGGCACAGGTAAGGACCCTGGGCCAATGAGAGTTAAAATGGGCCTGAGCTGCTTGGCACAGCTAAGGGCCCCTGGGCTACAGGAAGCCACTCCCTCTCCAAGCCTGGCACCCTTGGACTTAGGCTTCCATCATAGCCCTGTGACCTTTGGCCAGTTGCCTAGGAAACTCCTTATCAGCCAGCAGCCTTCATACAGCCCATCCCCCTGTGGCCCTCTTCCCGCCACTATGTATATCATCTGACTCTCTCCATATGTGCTGGAATGAATGTCCCTATGCATCAGCTAGCAACCTTTGAACCCACCAATCCCCTTAGGACCCTCTTCTCATTCTCTCTCACTGTTTATAAAAACTCAGTCCCTTGTAAAATAAACTGAGCTACTCTCTGAAGTCATCTCCTGGGTGTCCTTCCTGTCACACTCACGTCCACTCAAGACACTGCACTCCATGGTTGCCTGGACGCCTTTGGCGAACTGTGGCCCTGAGGATCCAGGGACCCAGACACACATATATTAAATAATCATAATAAAGATCAAAATAATTAAAATTTTTGGTGTAGATACATACATCAATGTTGATTTAAATAAATAAATAGATGATGAATTCATCAGAAGTAGTTCATTTTTTATCTAAGAAAGTAAAACTTGTCTCAAGATTTATTAGCATGCCTTTCTATGATAAATAGAGCCAAAATAAACTTGGATATGCAAATATCTCTGGAATAGATTATGGAATACTTAGAGTTTATGCCCTAGAGTGGTGTAGCTGGGTTGTATTGGAGTTCTCTTTATAATCTTTAGAAATACCTCCTTACTGACTTCCATAATTGCTGTACTAGTTTGCACTGCCACAGACAGGAAATGAGAGTTCCTCTTTCCTTGAACCATTGCCAGCATTTTTTGGTCAGTTTTCTAAATGATAGCCATTTTGCCTGAAATAAGATGATATCACAAAGCTGTTTTGATTTAAATTTCCCTGATAACTAGAGATGCAAAATCCCTCTTTTTTTATTTTATTTAGTTTATTTTATTTATTTCAGAGTGACAGACATAGAAAGAGGCAGAGAGAGAAAGAGAGAGAGGGAAAGAGAGAGAGAGAGAGAGAGAGAATAGGCCCACCACAGCCTCCAGCTACTGCAAACGAACTCCAGATGCATGCACCCCCTTGTGCATCTGGATAATGTGGGTCCTGGGGAATTGAGCCTTGAACGGGGGTCCTTAGGCTTCACAGGCAAGTGGATAACCACTAAGTCATCTCTCCAGGCCTAAACCTCTCTTTTTAAATACTTATTGAGAATTTACACATATTTTTTGTGAACTGTCTATTCATTTCATTACCTCATTTAGTGATTGGCAGAATGTTTGTGTGTCTTTAATTTTGTAGTTCTTTGTAACTTCTGGTTATTAGTTACCCGTCTGAATTATACTGGTTCTATTTATAATAGCTAAGGATTAGAATTATTCTAGATGCCCACTGACAGGTAGGTGGTTAATGAAAATGTAGAATATATACCAATGTGGATCTATTCAGCAGTGTGAAATATGAAATTTTAAAATTTACAAGAAAATATGTGAAGGTGGAGAGAATCATATTAAGAGAAGTGACAAATTCAGAAAGGTAAAAACTGCATGTTCTCTCAGATACGCAGGTCTTAGCTTGTAATATCTCTAAGTATGCATGTATAGAGATGCCAGAGTGCATAAAACCGATGAACACAGAACCATAGCTAAAAGTGGATATAAAGTGGTGTGCTGGGGCTGAAGAGGTGTCTTATTGGTTAAGGCACTTGCCTGAAAAGCCAAAGGATTCAGGTTTGATTTCCCAGGACCCATGTAAGCCAGATGCACAAGGAAGCACATGTATCTGGAGGGTTTTTTTTTTTTGCAGCAGCAGCTGTAGGCTCTGGCATGAAGGTCAATTCTCTCTCTCTCTCCCTCTCTCTCTCTCTCTCTCCATCTTGCTCTCTCTTAAATAAATAAATAAGTAAAAAATTTATGTACATGTATAATAAATAAATAAAAACATATATATATATATATAATGTATATATATAGTGAGGTGGAAGAGGGGTGAGAGAAGTACAAAAGGACAAATGTGACATGTAAACATGAGGAGGAATATACAGGGGTGGGAATTGAGGGAGAGTAGGATAGGATAGAAGCAGGGATGGGAATCAACAAAAACAAATTATACTTGAATATGACAGAAAGAATAATACCTAAATCTCTGTATACCAACTAAAAATAAATTTAAAAAAAAAAGAAAAGAAAAGCTGATACAGAACAGTGACTCACATATCCCAAGACATAGAATTCAGTACTCATTCAAAGTTCTGAAAGTGTTCCAGTAAACCACTGATAAAGGCAGTACTGAGATAAATAGTGACTATAGCATCTCCAAAAACAGCATATGTGTTCTCAGAAAAGTATCTTCTCCCTCCCTTCCTCTCTCTCTCTCTCTCTCTCTCACACACACACACACACACACACACAAATGGAGAATGAGAGACAATGAGGAATCATTTCGACATATTTAATGTTACATGAACACAGTTGATGTGATGTAAATGGAAGCTGCATTTTATAGAAAGGGAACAACATTTTTTTAATAAAAAGGAGAAAGAACTCTGTTCTATCTATTATAGGAAGGAACAAAGTCACGCATCAACATTATACTCATTTTTGGAATGTTTATATATAAAAAGATAATTTTAATAGTTTAATAGTTTCAAGTTTGAATGCATACATTTAAAGCTAAAATGATTTAAAGTAAAGATAGAAAGCTTCTTACCATCCCATTCTTGCTGGCTTAGTTCTCTGTTCACACCTTTAATCCTGTATATAATCATATTTGACATTCCCATGCATCAATTCTATATAATGAAAACAAATATATTCTTATGCTTTCATTTTTTCTTACCCAAAGTTTACATAAAATAAACATCATTTGGTTACTCTTTTTTGTAACACTGTGCCTGGATTGTCTATAGAGCTTCTGAATAAATGTAATATATGTATAATATGTATTATATAATCTCTGGTCCATAGCATAGTGCATACATTTCAAATATAGAAATATATACAATAATGACTTTTCCAAATATTACACACAGGAGACACATTTTTATTTCAAGTAAACATAATTTATTCTTTTATCAATGGCCTTATATTATCCATGTGTGGTTGTTTGAATTAGGTGTCCCCAATAAACTTAGGTTTTCTGAAAGCTAGGTTTCCAGCTGATGGAGATTCGGGAACCAATGCTTCCTGGGGGCAGTGTATTGTTGGGGGTGGGATTATGGGGTATTATAGCTAGTGTCCCCTGACTAGTGTTTGGCACACTCTCCTGTTGCTATTGTCCACCTGATGTTGGCAAGGAGGTGATGTCCATCCTCTGCTCATGTCATTGTTTTCCCCAGCCACCATGGAGCTTCCCCTCAAGTCTGTAAGCAAAAATAAACCTTTTTTCCCATAAGCTGCTCTTGGTCAAGTATTTTCTGGCAGCAACGTGAACCTAACTGCAATACCATGTATGTATATTAACCAAAGGAATTATTTATATGATCAAACTTCGATCTTTTCCAATTTTTGTCTATTAAAATGTCATGCAAAAACATACTGAAAGATTACCAATAAATACAACTAACCTGCTTCTTTGGCTTCTGTACAATTGCTTGCTTTACATAGACATAAGGACAGCCATTTTATGAAGGAAAAGCATATTGTACGTGACTTTCTGCAACTAGCCGCCCGGGCCCAGATAAGGAACTAGTTAACTGAAATGCTGACCTTTGCCTTAGAAACCTGTGCTTGTTTGCCCAACCACTGTTTGCTCAACCGTAACCCCCATACCCAATTTCTGGGAAGTCTCCGCTCAGAGACAATTGAACAATGCCTAACCGCAGGGGCCCTAGCTCCCTGCCCGAGGTCACGATGCCACGGCCGAGGCGACACCCTGACGACATCTGAAGAATCCCTGAGCTGAAACATGTTTGAGATATTTCTGCATGTTTTGTGATCTTTCCCTTTAAAACCCCTACCTCCCGGCTGCTCGGGGCTCTTCACCCCTCCTGCGTGAGGACTTCGTGTCGAGCCCCGGTGCACCGGTTCCACAATAAACCTCTTGCGACTTGCATTGAGAGTTCTCCGTGTGAGTGTCTCCGGGTCTGGTAGACAACCCCATCTGGGGGACCCTCCGGGGGCTCCCCACATTTGGAGGTCCCACCGAGACCTTCCGGGATCTCTACAAGACCCCAGACCTCATTCTGGATCCCTCAGAGGTAAGAGGCGCCTCCTGTTACATCTGTCTGTCTGTATGTTCACTGTGTTTGTCTAACCTCGTCCAGTTTTGAGAATTCTCAATTCTCCATCTGGGTACCTTGCTCTGGGGTGTGGCAGGTCGGGGCTGATGGGCCTGAGGACCACCACCCAAGCAATCTGGAGGACGCTCTTGATTGCCCGGGGGAGACAGACCTGATTTCTGTCTCCTATCTGAAGAACTCTGACCGAGTTCTTTTCTGTCGCAAGGCACCATCCGGGCCTAGCCCCCTGCCCTCTGAATCGCTTTTGTTTTTGTTTAGGCGGCGGGCAGGCCAACTCAGTTTTTTTGTTTTCTGTGTTTTTCTGTTCATTTTGTTCTACTTTTTCTATCCTCCTCCCAAAATGGGACAGACTGTTTCTACCCCTCTGGACTTGACTCTAACACATTGGACTGACGTTAAGACGAGAGCTCATAACTTATCAGTAGAAGTTAAGAAGGGAAAATGGCAAACTTTATGCCAAGGAGAATGGAATTTGCTGAATGTGGGATGGCCTCAGGAGGGAACTTTTGACCTAGAGGTTATCCAAGCTGTCAAGAAAGTTATTTTACAGGAGCCCGGAGGCCACCCTGACCAGCTACCCTACATTTTTACCTGGCAGGATTTGGTGCAGGACCCTCCCTCTTGGCTAAAACCCTGGATTTCCCCCAAACCTATTAACAAGGACTCCTTGCAGTCCGCCACAGTTCTTGTTGCAGGTTCAGGACAAAGGAAGAAGATCTATCCGGATACACAGACAGACTTACTCCTGTTAGACACCCCACCGCCATACCCGCCATCTCACGCTCCCACTGCTCCGCCTAACCCCTCAGCCGAAGGAGCACGTGGGGGGCCGGCAGCGGGGACCAGAAGCAGACGGGCTCAGACTCCAGATGCCGCTATCACCCTGCCCCTTAGAGCTATAGGTCCTCCTCCTCCCCTAGGACCAGGAGATGACCCAGATCAAAGACCCCTGCCACCACTTCAATACTGGCCTTTCTCTTCTGCGGACTTATATAATTGGAAGGCTAATCACCCCCCTTTCTCAGAGGATCCCTCTAAACTAACTGCTCTCATGGAATCTCTAGTTTTCTCTCACCAGCCCACTTGGGATGATTGTCAGCAGTTACTCCAAACCCTCTTCACAACAGAGGAGAGGGAATGCATCCTGTTGGAAGCCAGGAAAAACGTTCCTGGGGATGATGGACGTCCCACACAGCTCCAGAACGTGATAGACGACGGTTTTCCCTTAACCCGCCCCAACTGGGACTTCAACAACCCTGAAGGTAGGGAGCATCTCCGCGTCTACCACCAGGCTCTAGTGGCTGGTCTCCGGGGAGCCGCGAGGCGTCCCACGAATTTGGCCAAGGTAAGAGAGATTATTCAGGGACCTGATGAACTACCCTCTGTTTTCCTGGAGCGCCTCATGGAGGCCTACCGTAGATATACACCATTTGATCCAACTGCAGAGGAACAAAGGGTATCAGTTCTGATGAGTTTTGTTGACCAGTCAGCACCAGATATCAGGAAGAAGTTACAGAGATTAGATGGCTTAAGTAGGTATACGCTGTCGGACTTAGTTAAGGAAGCTGAGAAAGTTTACAATAAGAGAGAAACTGAGGAAGAAAGGGAACAGAGAAGAGTAAAAGAGCAGGAGGAAATGGACAATAGACGAGATAAGAGACATGAGAGAAATATGACTAAAATTCTGGCCGCCGTAATTCAGGATAGAAAGAACCTAGACAGAGAAAAGCATAGAAATCCTAGACAGAGACAAAACCAGGGCAACAGACGGCAGTTGGAAAAGGACCAATGCGCCTATTGCAAAGAAAAAGGACATTGGATAAAAGACTGCCCCAAAAAGAAACCAAGAGAAATCTTGACCTTGGAGGAAGACGATGAATAGGGGGGACGGGGCTCGGAACCCCTCCCCGAGCCCAGGGTAACCCTTAAGGTGGAGGGGGAACCCATTAAATTCCTAGTAGATACGGGGGCTCAGCATTCTGTCCTGTTAAAACCAGGAGGACCATTATCAGGCAAAAAGTCGTGGGTTCTCGGAGCCACCGGGAACCAACAATTTTCATGGACTACCCGAAGAACAGTGGACCTAGGCGTGGGCCGGGTATCCCACTCGTTCCTTGTGATTCCTGGTTGCCCAGCCCCCTTACTAGGACGGGACTTATTGACAAAAATAGGGGCCCAAATCACTTTTACTAAAGAAGGCCCCCATGTAACTGATAAGACAGGAAAACTTATTCAAGTCTTAACTATGAAGTTGGAGGATGAACACAGGCTATTTGAAACGCCTCAGACTAACTTAGAAGTTGATAAATGGCTCACTGAGATCCCTGGAGCCTGGGCTGAAACGGCTGGCATGGGGCTGGCCTCCCACCAACCACCCATAATTATTAATCTGAAGGCTTCTGCTGTGCCCATATCAGTGAGACAGTATCCCATGAGCCAAGAGGCTAAGGAAGGGATAAGACCCCACATATTAAGACTTTTGAAACTGGGAGTGTTGAGAAGATGCCAGTCACCTTGGAACACCCCCCTCTTGCCAGTGCGTAAGCCCAACTCTAATGATTTCCGCCCAGTGCAGGACCTAAGAGAAGTTAACAGAAGGGTGGAGGACCTACACCCAACAGTCCCCAACCCTTACAACCTATTGAGCTCACTCCCACCTGAAAGGGATTGGTACACCGTCCTGGATTTAAAAGATGCTTTCTTCTGCCTACCTCTACATGAAAAAAGCCAGCTCGTCTTTGCCTTCGAATGGAAAGATCCGGACATGGGACTCTCCGGACAATTGACTTGGACGAGATTGCCGCAGGGCTTCAATAATTCACCCACCATCTTCGACGAAGCCCTCCACCGAGACCTAGCGCCCTTCCGAGCCTCCAACCCTCAGGTAACACTCCTCCAGTATGTTGATGATCTTCTCCTTGCAGCTAACAGTCAGGCTGAATGCGAAAAGGGAACAACTGCGCTGTTGGAGGAGCTGGCCCGTTTGGGGTACCGAGCCTCAGCTAAGAAAGCTCAGATCTGCAAAAGGCAAGTCACATATCTGGGATACTCTTTGAAAGGAGGACGGAGGTGGCTGACGGAGGCCCGTAAACAGGCCGTGGAGCAGATTCCAGTCCCAACAAATGCCAGACAAGTACGGGAATTTCTAGGGTCCGCTGGGTTTTGCAGACTTTGGATACCCGGATTTGCCTCCCTGGCTGCTCCGCTTTATCCTCTGACTAAGACAAATACAGCTTTTAAATGGGAAAAAGAACACCAGCAGGCTTTTGACAGCATTAAGCTTGCCCTGCTAACAGCACCTGTGCTCTCACTCCCGGATATCACCAAGCCCTTTTACCTGTACGTGCATGAACAGAAGGGCATTGCTAAAGGAGTGCTTACCCAAAGAACGGGACCCTGGAGGAAACCAGTAGCCTACTTATCTAAGAAATTAGACCCTGTAGCCGCAGGATGGCCCCCTTGCCTAAAGATCATTGCAGCTGTAGCGCTACTTCTAAAGGATGCAGACAAATTGACTTTGGGACAGACTGTTACTATCATTGCTTCACATGCTCTGGAGAGCATTATCCGCCAACCTCCAGACCGCTGGCTCTCCAATGTCAGGGTCACTCACTACCAGAGTCTCCTCCTTAATTCAGACCGGGTCAGATTTGCTCCCCCCACTCAGTTGAACCCCGCTACCCTCTGGCCGGACACGGATCCCACCGTGCTACATAACTGTGGGGAAATCCTGGCCGAGGCCACCGGAGTCAGACCCGACCTCATGGACCAGCCCCTACCAGATGCTCAGATGACCTGGTTTACGGACGGCAGCAGCTACCTCCTTGAAGGTAAGAGGATGGCGGGAGCAGCTATTGTAGATGGGAGCAAAGTGATCTGGACTAACAAATTGCCAGAGGGAACATCTGCCCAAAAAGCTGAACTTATTGCCTTAACCCAAGCTTTAAATATGGCAGAAGGAAAAAAGGCTACAATATATACAGATAGCCGGTATGCCTTTGCCACCGCGCACATACATGGTGCCATCTACCGGCAGAGAGGATTACTGACCTCTGCAGGCAAAGAAATCAAAAATAAACAAGAGATTTTAGATTTGCTTGATGCTCTGCACCGACCGGCCAAGCTGGCTATAGTCCACTGCCCAGGGCACCAGAAGGGAGATTCCTTCGTAGCTCGGGGAAACAGAATGGCAGATGAGGAAGCCAAAAAGGCAGCTCAGGGAGCTTCCCTGTTCCCTTTGATTGAAAAAGAAACTGTCCTCGCTGAGCCACTGCCCTCAGAGTATACAGAGCAGGACCTTAAAGATATGGCGAGAATACAGAAGCATTTTAACACCAAATCACAGAAATGGGAAACTGAAACCGGGAAACAGATCCTACCCAGACAGCAAGCAAAGAACCTCCTGTTACACATACATAAGTTGACTCATTTTGGACCTAAAAAAATAATAGAGACTCTTAAAAAGACTGATTACCACATAATTGGACTTAAGGATATGGCTGAAGAACTCGTAAAACAGTGTGTACCCTGCCAAAAGGTAAATGCACAAACAGTCCCAACAGACTTGGGAAAGCGATTTAGAGGGGACCGTCCTGGCTTGTTCTGGGAAACAGATTTCACCAAACTAAAACCAGCCAGATATGGAAATAAATATCTTTTAGTTTTTATAGATACTTTTTCAGGATGGGTAGAGGCCTATCCCACTAAGAAAGAGACTGCGGCTATGGTGACCAAGAAACTTCTAGAAGAAATTGTTCCCAGGTATGGAATGCCACAGGTAATAGGCTCTGACAACGGTCCAGCCTTTGTTGCCCAGGTAAGTCAGGAGGTGGCCAGGATACTAGGGATTAATTGGAAATTACATTGTGCATACAGACCCCAAAGCTCAGGACAGGTAGAAAGAATGAATAGAACACTAAAAGAGACCATTACTAAATTGTCCATGGAGACTGGCTGTACAGACTGGACGATGCTCCTTCCCTGGGCCCTTTTCAGGGTCCGCAATACCCCCTATAGATTTAACCTCACCCCCTTTGAGATACTTTTCGGAGTCCCAACTCCACTCAGCACATTGCTAACCCAGAGAGAGCCAGATACAATCCCTAACTCTGATTTGAACTGCAGGCTGCAAGCGCTACACCTCCTTCAGAGTGACTTGTGGCCTAAATTGAAAGAAGCCTATCTGCCTGCTAAGGACCCAGTTCCACACCCGTACCAGCCTGGAGACTCGGTCTACGTGAGACGGCATCGACCAACAAACCTCGAACCTCGCTGGAAGGGACCCTTCACTGCACTCCTGACAACACCAACGGCCGTGAAGGTGGACGGAATCGCCGCCTGGATCCACGCCTCTCACGTTAAACCGGCTCCCTCACCTGACTCTCGCTGGCAGCTGACAAAGACTGACAACCCCCTCAAGTTGCGTCTCCGCCGTGTTCCTACTACTGTCTCGAGTCATAATGACTCATCTTAAGGTTTGGTTACAGTTACTACTAATGTTCTTGTTGCTACCATTCCCGCTAGCCGCTGCTCCCTACCAACTCTATAACTATACATGGCAGATCATTAATCAAGCGGGTGATGTTGCTAATGCCACCTCTCAGTTATCCATAACCATTCCATGGCCCACCCTTGAAGTAGACCTTTGTAGGCTAGCATTAGGAGCCGATTCGGCTTGGGGCACCCCTGATCATTTCCTCCCCCAGGCAACTCCTGTTAACACCCTGAAGGACAACCTTGGGGGAATATTTGCCCCAGGATGGGAAGAAAAACCAATGGGCATCCCAGGCTGTGCTAGTCCGGCTCGACGCAGCCATTTAAGAAAGACACCTATATATGTCTGCCCGGGAACTCATAGAGACCGTTCTCTGGGCTCAAAATGTGGACATGCTACAGATTATTTCTGTGCTTCTTGGGGATGTGAGACTACGGGTGACACTTATTGGAACCCCTCTTCCACATGGGACTATATTAAAGTAAGCAGGAAAAATCCTCTACCCCCCTCAGATGACCTCTCACTAAAACAGCTCTCCGAATGTAAAAACTGGTGCAACCCCTTGTCTATCTCTTTCACTGACTACGCTAAGACTCAAAATTGGGAATTCCGGGGATTCGAATGGGGCCTTCGTTTGTATGCCTCTGGAAAGGACCCAGGACTAACTTTCAGAATTAAGCTTAGTAAGGCATTTCCGGACTTTCAGAAAATTAGTGTGGGACCTAACTCCTTACTTCATAATCAACCTCTTCCTCTTCCCCCATTACCCAAGCCTGCCTCCCCCACTTTGATCTCCACGGCTCCAACTCTTTTCCAACCCACTCTGCCTCCTAACCCCCCCTTCTTCAGCGGATCTAATTTTGACTGTGGTAAATTCCTCTGTCCAGTTCTTTAATATGATTAACCACACTTTAGAGGATTGCTGGATATGCTATTCCTCCAGCCCTCCTTTCTATGAGGGACTGGCCACTACAGGAAATTTAAATTTTGCCAACAGTACTGCCAATTTGCGTTGGAGACCCCTCCAGGCTCTCAAGGGTTGACTATGAGCTTTGTTTCTGGTGCCGGACTATGCCTACTAGGACCTAACATGCCCCCCCCCCCCCGCTCCCTCTCTGAGATCTGTAATCAAACTATCACTATTAACTCCTGCCTCTCCTCCCAATATATCTCTGCACCACTAGATACCTATCTCGCTTGCTCTACAGGACTCACTACTTATGTAGAAAAAGAGACCTTCCTAGCAGAAAAAGACTATTGTATACTAATAAGCCTATTGCCCAGACTTACTATCAGAGACGCAGATGATTTCCAGAAGATATGGAATACTGATTCTACTTCACCTCGATTCAAGAGAGAGCCTATCACTACTTTAACCTTAGCATTAGTAGTAGGTCTGGGGGCAGCGGGGGCAGGAACAGGAATAGCTTCTTTAGTCACCTCTAACCAGCATTATGCTACCCTCAGTGCAGCAATAGATAAAGACTTGCAAGAATTACAATCAGGCATGCAGAATCTAAAAGACTCAGTCTCCTCTTTGTCAGAGGTTGTTTTACAAAATAGAAGGGGACTAGATTTACTGTTTCTACAGCAAGGGGGATTATGTGCAGCCTTAAAGGAAGAATGCTGCTTTTATGCAGATAAGACGGGTTTAGTTGAGGATAGTCTGAAGCGGGTGCGAGAAAGCTTAGAACAACGTAAGAGAGAGAGACAGCAACAACAGTCATGGTATGAGTCTTGGTTTTCCAGTTCCCCTTGGGTGACCACCCTGATCTCTACCCTACTCGGACCTCTCTTAATATTACTTTTGCTTCTCACTTTCGGCCCTTGTATTTTAAACAGATTACTCACTTTTATTAGAGAAAGAATTAGTGCTGTGCAGATAATGGTGCTTAGACAACAATACCAGCAGTTGGCCCAGGCAGATAATGAATCCACAATTCCATGATTGGAATTATGACAAAGAAAAGGGGGAAATGAAAGATTACCAATAAATACAACTAACCTGCTTCTTTGGCTTCTGTACAATTGCTTGCTTTACATAGACATAAGGACAGCCATTTTATGAAGGAAAAGCATATTGTACGTGACTTTCTGCAACTAGCCGCCCGGGCCCAGATAAGGAACTAGTTGCCGCCCGGGCCCAGATAAGGAACTAGTTAACTGAAATGCTGACCTTTGCCTTAGAAACCTGTGCTTGTTTGCCCAACCACTGTTTGCTCAACCGTAACCCCCATACCCAATTTCTGGGAAGTCTCCGCTCAGAGACAATTGAACAATGCCTAACCGCAGGGGCCCTAGCTCCCTGCCCGAGGTCACGATGCCACGGCCAAGGCGACACCCTGACGACATCTGAAGACGAGGCGACACCCTGACGACATCTGAAGAATCCCTGAGCTGAAACATGTTTGAGATATTTCAGCATGTTTTGTGATCTTTCCCTTTAAAACCCCTACCTCCCGGCTGCTCGGGGCTCTTCACCCCTCCTGCGTGAGGACTTCGTGTCGAGCCCCGGTGCACCGGTACAATAAACCTCTTGCGTCTTGCATTGAGAGTTCTCCGTGTGAGTGTCTTCGTGGTCTAGTAGACAATCCCGCTTGGGGACCCTCCGGGGGCTCCCCACAATACCAGTAGATATCTTTCATTGCATGTGCATGTGACTAGGGGTACTATACATCAGAGTAAAATTTCTGGCTTATTGAGTATAATCATCTTGAGGAAGCATTACTAAACACTTCCTAACTGGTTGTTCAGATGTGAACTACCTTGAGAAGATAGAAGGTCCTGGTTCTTCCAGGTCTTTGATCACACTTGTTATCATTTGCTTTTTCTATGTTTAATTTGTGGTGAATATGAAGCTGAGCATCAAGATCTTTATTGAAGGGGGGTAGAGTTAGGGTGAATGGATCCCTGAAGGTAGAAAAAGGGCAGAAAAGTTTTTCTTATCTCTTGTCTAGTTCCAAAAGACTTTTTTCCACAATCAGGACTCCTCCTGGGAGCAAGTTCTTTCATAGAATTTAAACACTGTGGTTGGTCAAGTTCAGCTCTTCCTCCCCCACCCCCAGAGCTAATCTCTTCCTGAGACAGCCCTTAGCACTAACCAAAAGACAGCCCACCACCCTAAAGTTATAAATACATTTGAAAGGGGAGGGCAGGCTCTCTGGCTCTCTGATCACTTAGGAACTTCCAGCTGTGGGTGAGTTTTGCCCTCAGCTGGGCCTGGGCTGGCTGGGCTGGGCTCAGGGCCCCCTGGCCCTTACTCTCTGCATGGGTTCTTTATCTCTTACAGCTCCCCACAATGCAGGTGGTACTTGAAATGTCTTTGTCTTTTTTCTTTCCATGCTTTTCCCCCAGATCCCTATCTGACCACATGGATTCCTGAGCTACACACGGCCCACATGGGCTTTGGGGCTCCACATGGTGTACTTCTCTTCTCCCCACTTTATTTCCCCCTGCCTCCCAGCCTTTTCCTTTCCACACTCCTTTGTAAAATCTGAATAAAACGTGGTGTTATAAAAATCATTCTCTTGAATCTGGAAATACCAACTCTTTGGTTAGTTTGCAGATATAAACTCAGGGCTTGGGATTCCAGGAAGCACCCCAGAACCCCATTTCCCTGTTTGATTATATATGGAATTTACCTGATGGTTGATGGCCCCCAGAACTTTGGTCATGTGTACTGATCATTTGAATATCCTCTTTGATGCAATGTCTAACATTTTTGGACTTTTGTTAGAGTTTTTTCATTCTTTTTTTGTTGTTGTTCATTTTTTTATTTATTTAGTTGAGAGTGACAGAAAGAGAAAGAGGCAGATAGATAGAGAGAGAGAGACAATGGGTGCAACAGGGCCTCCAGCCACTAAAAACGAACTCCAGACATTTGCACCCCCATGTGCATCTGGCTAATGGTCCTGGGGAATTGAGCCTTGAACCAGGGTCCTTATGCTTCACAGGAAAGCGCTTACCCACTAAGCCATCTCTCCATCCCAGTTTTTTATTCTTTAATACAGTAATCTTTTTTATTTCAAATCTTAAGTTGATATGCATATGACAAATACCTTCTTTCACTCTTTGCTTGCATTTTCACCTTTTGGTTGTGTCCTTATCAAAGTACACTAAGTTATCAGTAGTATCATATGTGAACAGTGTTTATTTACTTTAAATTAAGAAATGCTTATTAACACTAAATCTCTTAACATATTTTCCTCTGTGAATTTATAGAGTATTTCTTTTACTTATTGCGTTTGCACTTGTGATTCAGATGGCATTCATTTCATGTATATAACATGAGGTAAAACTAACGTCTACTGATCTGGTTCCACTTGCTGAAAAGTCAATACTGTTGTGGAGTAAAATCTGCACTACATACAATAGAATGAATATATGGGCCCACTTCTGAATTATCTACTCATTTCTATTGTTCTGTCTATCCTTTCACTAATGTCCTAAAGCTGCATGACATAATTGCAGCAAAATTATAATAGGCATGGATGACTTTTTGATTAGTCATGCCCCTGTGCTTCTTCTATATAGCAGTCTTTATTAACCTTAACTATTTAAAATTATATTTTGAATATTATTTTCTATTTTATTGATTTCTGTTCATAAATTTTATATTTGTTATTTTCCCCCATTTTAATAGGCAACATGAGAAGTAGATTTTTAAATTCACCCCTGATTATTTTTCAATGTATATATTTAAAGTATGTACATGTTCATAGGTGTGTATAATATTTATAATATATACTATTTTAGTCCAAGAGTTGTTTATGACCAAATAAATCTCAATGCATTTTATTATCATTGTTATAGCAATTTCCTGTTTTCATTGTGATTTTTCTTGACTCCACATATTGTTTATTTGCAAACAATTATGGGTTGTTTAGCTTAACTCCCCTGAGTGGTTTCAATGTTTTGAAATCTGCTGAAGTATACTTTATTTCCCATGTATGCATAATTTTAGTATCATTGCAGTATGCTTTCTGGCTGATGTGAAACATCTGCATGATGAGGGATTTTTCATTAATTGCCAAGTTTTGCTCATTTATTTATTAATAAAGAATTAATAAAGATGGACTTAAGAATGATAAAATATGAATTATTAAATTTATTTAGGGGAAAATCACAAATTGTGGGGTTTACTTAAAGGAGATTGTTATTGTATATGGAGAAGACTTTATAAAGCTCATAAAAGGGAAAGTGAGGCCTTTAAAGAGATATTAGAATAAAGCTGCTGCCATGTGAAAAGTAGAATCTAGGAGATTGTGTAGAGCAATGTAAGAGAAAGCTGCATGGGATCTGCCATGTATTTTTCCATGTAGTGAAGTTAAAACGGCAAATGGTAAGGTACAAGGAATATTGAGAGGGCATATGTCAAAGTAAAGACCGGAAGATTCATATGAGAAATGAGTATTGAGTTGGGTTATACTTATGACTACCCCAAGTTTAAAGAAATTACACAGGAAGCAAGCCTAGAGTTGTAAGAGCACCCACATGGTAGATCTGGAGTGTAAGTGAAGTATGCACATATTAGATTCAGAGACTAGAGGAAAATCATATAAGTAATTAAAGTTGCAAATTATTTAAAACTATAAAACAGAGGCAAGCAGAAAAGTTCAGAACAAGAAACAATGCTATGCTCTCTCACCCAATCCATTCAGGGCTGAGTGAAGGTAGAAGCCAGACTCATGTGTGTCTGAGCAGATATGAGAGGGAAGCCAGAGAACACAGTCTTTATAGCATCAGATACAGGTATTCAAGGGGAAGACCCAATTGGTTTGTAGATAAGGAGGGTGGACCCAAATGCCAATGTAAAGAGAGCAAAATGTTATATTTCTCTACATTTCTTTATATCAAGCTTAGAGAAATATAGAAATAACTTCATTATAGGAGCTCATAAGAGAATGGAATGAAAGGCTTGCTTAAGCAGATCAGAATGTTAGATAAGCAGGATGCTCTATTGGTTGGACTTACATTACCTCAGGCCTACACTGTTAAGCAAGATCCTTAAGGGCAGGTAAGCAGGACATCCTGAGAATCTTGGTCAAAGGCCAGCCCCACACCTGCAGGTGCTTCCTGTAATTGACCAGCAGACCTATTTCACAGGTTTTTTGTTTGTTTGTTTTTTTTTTCCCTGTAATCTTCTAAGAATGGAATGACCCTGATGTAATGCACCAAAACCCCATTAATGTTCAAAATTACTTTTATGGCTGTAACTGTAACATGTGATTTGTATGGTTAATGGTGTAACGCCTACTATTTTTTGCAGTGAACATCTTTTAATTTTCTCCAATAAAAGGTGACACTCAAAGCAATTCAGGACTGCACTCAGTGACCCCGACCTCTGATGTGCAATCCCGACACATTGGCTCTTACTCACAACTCTGTGAGTCACTAGTCTTACTTGTGAAACACTGGACCCCATATCATTATTGGAGGCTTGTCTGGTATTCACATTTCAAGACATCCCCCCCCCCCCACACACACACACAAACACCCACTCTGGGGTGACCAGACTGGGGAAGGGCCCCAATCTTGGCCAAAAAGCCAGATCTCCACTCATCTACATGTTCCTGGTGTTGCAGCCAGCAGCAAGCTGGTGACAGGGAGCTTTCTCCTAGGAAGACCAGTCCCTTCCTGACCAGTCCCTTCCTTTGCTGGGTAAGAAAACTCTGGAGGTGCTTTTTCACACTTTTGTTTCTTCTGGTTTTCTATTTTTGTGTGCTTTTCTGGGATCTGAGAGGGAAACTGACCCTCTCTGGCTCTGTTTGCATATTTTGAATGGAGGTCCATTCCTGGTGCAGTTTCAGTTTGGTAGCCTTGCAGTGTTCGTAGGAAGGTCAGAATTGCTAGCATCTTTGTGTTTGGTGTTGTGTTCATGTGTCTTGTCCTTGTCTTTGGAGATATGGGTCAGAATCAGTCTATTGAAATACCTCCTTTAGAATTGGTTATTTAAAGATAGGATGGCCACCAGAGGGCAATTTTAATATGTCTATAATTTATTCTGTTCAAAATAAAAACTTTTCCTCCCAAGGACATCCAGACCAGGCCCGTACATCATTGTCTGGAGAAACTTCATAAAACAGCCCCTCTCCTGGTTAAAGAAACTACTTCCTTTCTCTGGCCTTACTTCTTTCCTTGTAACTAAGCCTAAATCTAAATAGGTTCTCTCTCAAGATGAAAAAGAAACTCCCCCACCATGCCTCTCTCTGACTCTGACATCCTGCCTTTCTCCTCCCCTGAATATACCACAGGCTTCCCTGCTAAGCCCTCCTCATACCCACAGTGTATCACAATATCAGCCTTCCTCTCGTCCTGTTTCCCCCAACCAGGCTGAAACTCCAGGAGCCTCAGCTACCATCCTGACCCTCAGGCAAGCTTCCCCAACAGCAAACTCACCACCTGTTGTGGCACCTCATGTTTATGGTTTATACTCCCTTCCCCACCAATGATTTGTATAACTGGAAAAATAGAAAACCCTCTTTTTCAGAGAAACCCCCAAACCTGATATCTCTTCTAGAGACTATTTTTTACACACACTAGCCTACTTGGGAAGACTGCTAGCAACTTTTGTAGACTCTTTCACCACAGAGGATTGTGCAAGAATCAGAAGGGAAGCCAAGAAATTAGTATTGGGAGCTGATGGTTGCCCCACTGAAAACCCTAATGTTATTGATGAGGTTTTCCCTTCCACATGACTGGACGGGATCCCAATACTGCTGAAGGTAGGGTGTCCCTTAGCTTATTTTGCCAGACTCTGTTGGGTGGTCTCCAGGCAGCCACATGGCACCTCACAAATTTTCCTAAGGTTAGTGTAGTGACCCAAGGGCCCACTGAATCTCCTGCTGCTTTCCTAGAAAGGCTACAGGAAGCATATAGGACATACTCCCCCATAGATCCTGAGAGCCCTGGGAATAGGTGAGCTATTAACATTGCTTTTGTAACTCAGTCTGCACAAGATATTAGAAAAAAGATTCAGAAAATAGAAGGCTTTGAAGGCAAACTTCTTTCAGTGTTAGTAGAGATTGCTGACAGGGTATATAATAAAACAGATTCTCTAGAAGATAGACAGGCTAGAAAAAATAACAAAGGTTATGGTGGCTACCTTTAAGAAGGCACAAGACAACACAGGCCTTTCAGAACCAAAGAGTAAATTTTAGAAGACCTCCTGAAGGCAGGACAAAACCCCCACTTAAGAAGGATCAATGAGCCTATTGTAAAGAAATAGGTCATTGGAAGTATGAATGCCCCCAATGAGGTCAGAAGACTACACCCATCTTGAAATTAACAGATTGAGGGGGTCAGGGGTTAATGTCCTCTCCCAATACCAGGCTTACCCTACAAGTGTGTGTGTGTGGGGGGGGGGGGGGAACTATCAGATTCCTGGTAGATATTGGGGAACATTTTTCAGTTCTTCAAAAACCTGACAGTTTCCTCTCAGAAGAACAGACTCTGGTCCAGGATGCAGCTGGATCAAAACTTTCCCCTGGAACACCATGAGACAAGTGAACCTCTGACAATGTACTGTAACACTTTCCTTCTTTGTTGTCCCTGGGTGCCAATACCCACTATTGGGGAGAGACTTATTGTGTAAACTAAAAGCAAAAATTCAATTTGGGAGCCAGGACATAAATATATCTATTGACAAGCCAGAAATTTTAATGACTGCCACTGGGAGAAGAATATCTTTTATTAGAGAGCCCCATCACAGGCAAAAATCAGGATCTCTTGACTACCTTGCAAGACAAGTTTCAAAAGTTAGAAACTGAAAACAATAGCCCTGGATTGTGGGCCCACCAGGTACCAATCATCATAGAACTAAAATGTATGGCAACTCCAGTATGAGTCAAACAATATCCTATACCTCTAGAAGCAAAATAGGGCATAATGAAACACATAGATACATTACTGGAGGGTGGCATTTTGGAACCTTGCCAGTCACCCTGGAATAACCCCCTCTTGCCAGTGAAAAAGCCAGGAACAAGAGAGTGTTGTACAGTCCAAGATCTGAGAGAAGTAAATAAATTGATGCAAGATATGCATCCCATTGTGCCCTGTTCTTATACTTTGCTCACTATGACTCCACCAGAAAGGCAAATTTATGCTGTGCTGGAAATAAAGGACATTTCCATTAGCATTCCATTGGTGAAGGGAAGTCAACCCATTTTTGCCTTTGAATGGACAGATGTGGAATGAGGCACCAGCAGGCAATAGATCTGGACTAGGTTTCCACAGGGATTTCCCCTTCTTGGTCTGAGTTCCTTGTGAAGTCAGTGTGAGGGCAGGCATAGTGGTCTGGAGTGAGTAGGCTGGACCCATTACTGTTATCCTCCCACTTCCCTGTTCAGAGTTCCTTGTGCAGACAGTTTGTAGGTGGGCATGGCAGTCTTCAGTGAGTAGGCTGGACCCATTTCTGGGCTCCTCCCACTACCTTGGTCTGAGTTCCTGGAGCAGACAGTGTATGGGCAGGCAAGGTGGTCTGGAGTGAGTAGGCCAGAGCCCTGTATATGGGCACCTCCCACTTCCCCAGTCGGAGTTGCCTGCTCAGGTCTGTGTCCTGGAGGACACAGCATGATGTAGGCCAGATCTCAGTTCCCTTGATCTTCCTAGTCCCATGGTCCTTGTAGGTCCCATTGTGCCCTGCTCAGGGAGGACTGGGCCCTGTGGAAGCTGTGGAATCAGGCCTTTTGCTCTGGTATCTTGACTGGGCACTAGGTACCAACAACCTGTTCACTTGAGTCAGAGGGTGAATGGGCTAAAAGACAAAAACTTGCTCCCTCCGCAATGAAATCAAGAGTCTTCCTAAAATTTATAGAAAACAATGCAAAAAAGCCAACAAAAGTTGGAAAACTAAGAGATCTCCACCAAGTATGCCTAGTCCTACTATGGAAACCTCCAATGAAATTATAGAGAAATCAATAGATATTCATTCCCAAAATGAAAACACAACAACCAATGAGACCCTGATATTAAAAACAAAATCACTGAACTTGAAGCAAACTATCAAAGAACCAACAATTGTATCAATGAAATTGAACAGAATAGATTCCTAGAGTGTTCACCTTTTCACAGTTGGCTTAGCTTGATTGAAGAAAACGTGAGAACCCTCCAAAGAGAAATATAAATTGAAGGTAAGTCAAGAAATGGAAGATCTCAACAACCAGTTGATTAAGCTTAATGAAGATTCGATCAAATGCAAGAATGAACTACAGGAAGCATCAAGAAAATCAGAATTCAAATTGAAATTGTACCTCAAAAAAGAGATAGACACAATGCCAATAACATAATAGAAAAGAAAAATAAAATAGAATTATAGAAACCTCTCTAGAACCACTCACCAACAGTTACTCATGAGGAAGACAGAACCTCTGACCTGGAAGGCAAGACAGAAGAATTTGACTGGGAAGCCAAAAGCTTTGCTCAGTTCAAAAACTCAAGTGAGCAGAATATGAGGTAACTGTGGGACACCCTAAAATGACCAAACATCCAGATCATGGGTATGCCAGAAGGAGAGGAAATCCAGGCCAGAGGCATAGAGACCATATTCAACAAAATTATTGAAGAAAAATTTCTGAATCTCTCAAAAGAAAGGCCCATCCAGATACAAGAAGGCCACAGAACACCAAACACACAGGACCAAAGAAGAAACTCTCCAAGACACATCATAGTTGAACTCAACAATGAAAACAAAGAGAGACTGTTAAAAGCAGCAAGAGAGAAACAATTCACAAAATACAAAGGCAATTCCATCAGAATTACATCAGAATTCTCAGTGGAAACCTTGAAAGCTGAAAGGACCTAGAATGGAACATTTCAAAGTCTTAAAAACTATGGCTTGCAACCCAAGCTACTCTCCTAGCAGAAGTGTCCCTTATAATAGATGGTAAAAGAAAAACTTTTCATGATAAAAGTCAATTCTGTGATTATATGAACACAAAGCCAAACCTACAGAGATTACTTAAGGAAATACTCCATTCAGAACAGTGAAATAACCAATCTCAGGAGCCAACAAAAAGAAGTTCACAATAACCAAAATATGCCAGGCTAAAAGTAGTACAAGACATAGGAAAGCACCAAACTCCATAAAACACCTATGGTAGTTTGAATAGATGGCCCTCAATATATTCAGTTCTTTTTTTTTTATTTTTTATTCATTTTTATTTATTTATTTGAGAGTGACAGGTAGAGAGAGAGAGAGAGAGAGAGAGAGAGAGAGAGAGAGAGAGAGAATGGGTGCACCAGGGCCTCCAGCCACTGCAAACGAACTCCAGACGTGTGCGCCCGCTTGTGCATCTGGCTAACGTGGGTCCTGGGGAATCGAGCCTTGAACCGGGGTCCTTAGGCTTCACAGGCAAGCGCTTAACCACTAAGCCATCTCTCCAGCCCATATTCAGTTCTTTATTGTTTGTAGTTTGCATTCTGCAGCCACCTGGCTGGCAGCATTGTCACTGGGTGGATCTTTAGGTGTGGTGGTGGGTTTCAGATTTCAATCCAAGATATGCAAAGTGTGCCTAGATGGAGTTCCTGAAGTGTACTGTGGCTTTTGGCTTTTTAGCTGGTGCTTCTCTCTCTCTGCTTGGGCCTGTGAAGGTGGGCCAGCTTCTTCTGCCATTATGGAACTTCCCCTGGATCTATAAGCTTCAATAAATATCCCTGCCTCCATAACTGTGTCTGGTCTGAAAGTTCATCTCAGCGAACCTGAAGCTGTCTGCTACAACACCTGATCATGGCAGGGACTAAGTCAAACCTGAAAGTAATAACCTTAAACATTAATGGTCTTAACTCAGACTTCAAAAGACACAAGTTATCAGAATGGTTCAAAAAACTGACCATTCTATCTCCTGTCTTCAAGAAACCCACCTCACCACTAAAGATTGATATTTCCACAGGGTGAAAGGTTGGAAAATGATATTCCAAGCAAATGGAAATTAAAAAAAAAGCAGGTGTTGCTATATTAATATATTATACATTATATAATTAATCAATTAATTATGATACATAGTTAATATATTATATTAACATAATATAATATATAATAATTATATCTGACAAAATAGACAAAAGTAATAAAAAAGGAAAGAGAAGGCCACTTCTTATTCATCAAGGGAATAATACAACATGAGCACATCACAATCATAAATATATATGCATCCAACATAGGTGCACCAAAGTTGATAAAACAAAATCTACTTGACAACAAAACAGAAATAAACACAACACCATCATAGTTGGAGACTTCAATACTCCACTAACATCAATAGACAGATCATCCAAGAATAAAATCAACACAGAAATAATAGAGTTCAACAACATCATAGATCAAATAGTCTACAGAACTTTCTACCCAACTCTACATAATACACATTATTCTCAGCAGCTCATGGAACCTTCTCCAAAGTTGACCAGATATTAGGCCATAAAGCATACCTTCATACAGTCAGGAAAGTTGAAATAACTTCCTACATCATGTCAGATCACAATGCTTTAAAGCTAGAAATTCACAAGAGACACATCAAGAACTCCACCAACTCCTGGAGACTAAATAACACATTTTTAAGCAATGACTGGGTCATGGAAAAAATCAAAAAAGAAATTGACGAATTCCTAGAGTTGAATGATAATGAAAACATAACTTAACAAAACTTATAGGACTCAATGAAGGCAGTCATAAGTGGGAACTTCATAGCCTCAAATGCCTTCATTACAAAGACATTGATATCACAAATTAGTAAACTGACTATCCCCCTAAAGGCACTAGAAAAATAAGGAGAATCCAACCCAGGACCAGATGGAAAGAAATAATCAAGATTAGAACAGAAAATTAAGGAATTGGAAACTAAGAAAACAATTTTAAAAATTGGTGAAATGATGATCTGGTTCTTTGAAAAAATAAACAAGATTGACAAACCCCTGGCCAATTTGATCAAGAAAAAAAAAAGTTTCAAATTAACAAAATCAGAAATGAAAAAGAGAGATCACTACTTCCGGTTAAGATGGCACCATAGGTACCACGCCAAAGCAGCCTAGGGGGAAAAAGCCAAAAAACCCCAGCAAAATACACACTTTTACTAAAAAAGTGAGGTGTATAGGAAATTGAAACAGCAGTGGAGAAGTAGGAGAGATCCAGAGCATCCAGAGCCCACACAGGCCCACAGAAGCAGCTCTGGTAGGTCCGTGGGTGGTGCACCAGCCAGCTGCCAGGCTCGGCTTGAGCTGCAGGAAAAGCCAGGTGAGGGGATTGTCCACTCATACTGGAGCTCTCTGCAAACTCAAAGAATGTGAAGGGAGAATGGCAGTGAACAATGGAGAAGCAGATCACAAGGTAGAAGAACACATGGAACAGCGAGAGAACTAGAGCAGCCTCCCCTCCCCCACCACTAGTGCCCAGCTCCAGCAAACAGAGCAGCGGTCCAAGGACCTGGACATGCCTACTTGAACCTACAATGGGATTCAAGCAGGAGCAGAGACCAAAATCATCCCAAAAGGTAACTGGGATTACACCAGGTCAGTACCTACATAATAAATCTGGTATATAGGCCCGAACCAGAAGTGCTAATTGCACCTTCCATACCAGGATAAATTATATGTTAAATCTGATGGATGGTCAGACTTGCCATTCTTTTTTTTTTTTTTTTTTTTTTGGTTTTTCGAGGTAGGGTCTCACTCTAGCCCAGGCTGACCTGGAATTCACTATGGAGTCTCAGGGTGGCCTCGAACTCACGGCGATCCTCCTACCTCTGCCTCCCGAGTGCTGGGATTAAAGGCGTGCGCCACCACGCCCGGCTTAGACTTGCCATTCTTAAATACCTGTGTTTTGGGCTTGTTATTTGTTGTTTCTGGATTTATAGTGGCTTTGTTTCCTCTTCTGTTATACATTAGGGAAGTGTCTTACCTGGTCATAAGCTGACTTGGGACCCTCTACAGATCAGAAATCTTAACCTCCTTGTTGTTAGGACTAAGGGAGGGGGTGAGGCAACACACAACCTAAGGGACAGACAGAGGATCTGGTTGTCATAATAACTACTCTTGGATAAATACTCTGTGCTGTGCTGTTTTTCATTGAAAGTGTACACTGTTTAGTTAAATTTTAGAAACTATCTGTATTTGGTTCCACTCAGACTACTTGAATACTCTCATAGCAGGCAAACCCAACACCTAGAGTCATTTTTGTAGATACTCTGAGAGTCTTGAGAGGCACACCTAGTGCCTTAAGCTCCTACCCTGAAGATATATAACATCAGATTGATTGATACATCTAATAATACCCAGCTAACTAGAAAATCCAATCATTAAATAATCCAGGATACAAAAATATATACACTATAACACAAAAAACACCAAAAATCAAGACAATATAAATCCACCAAAAAGTATTAATGCATCAGAAATGACCTACAGTGAGAACCAGTTAGAGGAATTGCCTGAGAAAGATTTCAAAAGAATGATTATAAGTATGTTCAAAGAACTCAAGGAAGAAGTCAAAGGAAGCAAAGAAGACACAGGATGCCAATTTAATGAAATAAAGAGGTCAGTACTAGACATAGATAAGGAAATAGAAATAATAAAGAAAAGCCAGTTAGAATTACTAGCAATAAAGAACACAGTTAATGAAATTAAAAACTGTAGAAAATCTAACCAGTAGAATGGATGAAGGAGAGGATACAATGTCTAAGCTAGAGGACCAGGTGGCAGATCTAATACAGTCCAACAAAGAGAAAGACAAACTAATAGAAAAGTTTGAGTGGGAATTTCAAGATATTTGGGACACTATGAAAAGATCAAGCATGAGAATTCAGGGTATAGTAGAAGGAGAAGAATTTCACTCCAGAGGCATAGTAGGCATCTTCAACAAAATCATAGAAGAAAACTTCCCCCAAATTGGGAAAGAGGTTGCAATGCAGATACAGGAATCCTTTAGAATACCAGCTATACAAAACTTGGAAAGAACCTGACCTTGCCATATTATAGTCAAACTACCAAACACACAATCCAAAGAAAAAAATATTGAAAGCAGTTACAGAGAAAAATCAAGTTACCTATAAAGGCAAGCCTATCAGGATTACAGCTGATTACTCAACACAAACTTTAAAAGCCAGAAGGGTGTGGAGTGATGTATTCCAAGTTCTGAAAGATACCAAGGTTACTTTATCCTGAAAAGCTATCCATTCAAATAGACAGAGAAATAAGGACAGTCCACGACAAAAGCAAGCTAAAGGAGTATTTGAAGGCAAAACCAGCTCCACAGAAAATACTTGAAAGAATCCTCCATGCTGAAGAAAAAGAAAAGCACACATATAAGGAACTGGGAAAAAACAAACAATACTCAAATACTAGTTCACACAAGAGAGCAAAGGTAAAACCGAAAGAACTACAAAGAAAAATGGCAAAAATGAATACACACCTTTCAATAATATCTCTTAATATCAATGGCCTCAATGGCCCAAACAAAAGTCATAGGTTTGCAGACTGGGTTAAAAGGCAGGATCCTTCAATTTGTTCCCTCCAAGAAACCCACCTTTCTACAAAGGATGAACACTATCTTAAGGTGAAAGGTTAGAAAACGGTGTTTAAAGCAAATGGACCTAGAAAACAAGCAGAGGTTGCTATCCTAATATCTGACAAGGTAGACTTCAGTCCAACATTAGTTAAGAAACATAAGGAAGGCCACTTTATATTGATTAAAGGCACCCTCCAACAGGAGGACATTACAATCCTAAACATATATGCACCTAACATGGGGGCCCCCAAATTCATCAAACAAACGCTATTAGAACTAAAGTCACAGATAACACCAAACACAGTGGTAGTGGGTGACTTCAACACCCCACTCTCATCAATTGACAGGTCATCCTTGGAAAAAATAAACAGAGAGGCATCTGGACTAAATGAGGTCATAGAAGGAATGCACCTAACAGATATCTACAGGACATTTCATCCAAATGCTGCAGAATATACATTCTTTTCAGCAGCACATGGAACATTCTCTAAAATAGACCATATATTAGGACACAAAGCAAATCTTAACGAATACAGGAAAATTGAAATAATTCCCTGCATTCTATCTGACCACAATGGAATCAAACTACAAATCAATAGCAAGAAAGGCTATAGAGCAAACACAAAATCATGAAATTAAATAACACACTACTAAATGATGAATGGGTCAATGAAGAATTCAAGAAGGAAATCAAAAAATTCATAGAGTCAAATGATAATGAGAACATAACATTCCAAAATCTCTGGGACACAATGAAGGCAAGTGCCTATATTAAGAAATTAGAAAGGTTGCAAGTAAACTACCAAATGCTTCACCTTAAAGACTTGGAAAAAGAAGAACAAGGCAAACCAAAAGTCAGTAGACGGGAAGAAATAATAAAAATTAGGGGAGAAATTAATGAAATAGAAACAAACAAAAAAAAAAAGAAAAAACAATCCAAAGAATCAATGAAACAAAGAGTTGATTCTTTGAAAGGATAAACAAGATTGATAAACCCTTAGCAAATCTCACCAAAAGAAAGAGAGAAGAGACAAAAATGAATAAAATTATAGATGAAAAAGGTAATATCACAACAGATGCCAGAGAAATTCAAAAAATCATAGGGACATACTATAAAAGCATATACTCCACAAAGTATGAAAATATGAAAGAAATGCATGATTTCCTTGATTTATATGACCTACCTAAATTAAATCAAGATGAGATTAATCACTTAAATAGACCTATAACAAGCATGGAGGTCCAAGCAGTTATCAAAACTCTCCCAACTAAAAAAAGTCCAGGCCCAGATGGATTTACTGCTGAATTTTACCAGACCTTCAGGGAAGAACTAACACCATTGCTTCTTAAGCTTTTCCATAAAATAAACAAAGAAGGAATCCTACCGAACTCCTTCTATGAAGCCAGCATCACCCTGATATCAAAACCAGGCAAATATAGAAGAAAAAAAAAAGAAAGAAAATTATAGACCAATCTTTCTCATGAACATATATGCAAAAATTCTCAACAAAATATTGGCAAACAGAATACAGGAATATATCAGAAAGATCATTCACTCTGACCAAGGAGGCTTTATCCCAGAGATGCAGGGATGGTTCAACATATGCAAATCAATAAATGTAATACATTATATAAATGGACTGAAGGTCAAAAATTACATGATCATCTCCTTAGATGCAGAGAAAGCATTGGACAAAATCCAACATCCCCTCATGATGAAAGTCCTACAGAGACTGGGAATAGAAGCAACATATCTCAATATAATAAAGGCTATTTGTGGCAAGCCTACAGCTGACATATTACTAAATGGGGAAAACCTGGAAGCTTTTCCACTAAAATCAGGAACAAGACAAGGGTGTCCACTGTTCCCACTTTTATTTAATACAGTTTGGTAAGTCTCAGCCATAGCAATAAGGCAAGAGACACACATAAAAGGGATACAAATTGAAAAGGAAGAGATCAAGTTAACATTATTTGCAGATGACATGATTCTATATATAAAGGATCCTAAAGACTCTACCAGTAAACTGTTAGAGCTGATAAACACGTACAGCCATGTAGCAGGATCCAAAATAAATGCATAGAAATAAGTAGCTTTCATATATGATAACAATAAACACACAGAAGATGAAATCAGAGAATCACTCCCATTCACAATTGCATCAAAGAAAATAAAGTACCTTGGAGTAAACCTAACTAAGGGAGTAAAGGACTTTAGAATGAAAACTATAAAACACTCAGGCAATAAATTGCAGAAGACACTAGGAAATCGAAAAACATCCCTTGTTCCTAGATTGGAAGAATCAATATTGTGAAAATGGCAATCTTACCAAAAGCAATCTACACAACTAATGCAATCCCCATAAAAATTCCAAAGGCATTATTCATGGAAATCGAAAAAACATTCCAAAAATTCATTTGGAATCACAAAAAACCTTGAATATCTAAAACAATACTGAGCAACAAAAATAAGGCTGGTGGTATCACCATACCTGATTTTAACCTATACTTCAGAGCCATAGTAACAAAAATAGCATGGTACTGGCACAAAAGCTGACATGTAGATTAATGGAACAGAATAGAGGACCCAGATGTAAGTCCAGGTAGCTATAGCCACCTGATATTCGATAAAAGCGCCAAAAATACTCATTGGAGAAAAGACAGCCTCTTCAGCAAATGGTGTTGGGAAAACTGGATATGTATCTGTAGAAGAATGAAAATAGATTCTTCTCTCTCTACATGCACAATAATTAAGTCCAAATGGATTAAAGACCTTAACATCAGACTGGAAACTGAAACTGCTAGAGGAAAAAGTAGGGGAAACCCTTCAACATATGGGTCTTGGCAAAGACTTTCTGAATATAACCCCAATTTCTCAGGCAATAAAACCACAGATTAACCACTAGGACCTAGTGAAATTACACAGATTTTGTACTGCAAAGGACACTGTGAATAAAGCAAAGAGGCAACCTACAGAATAGGAAAAAATCTTTGCCAGCTATATATCTGATAGAGAATTAATATCTAAGATATACAAAGAACTCAAAAAGTTAAACAATAAGAAATCAAACAAGCCAATTAAAAAATGGGCTATGGAGCTAAATGGAGAGTTCTCAAAAGAAGAAATGGATGGCGTATAAGCATCTTAAAAAATGTTCTACATACCTAGTCGTCAGGGAAATGCAGATTAAAACTACATTGAGATTCCATCTCACTCCCGTCAGATTGGCTACCATCATGAAAACAAATTATCATAAATGCTGGTGGGGATGTGGAAAAAGAGGAACCCTTCTACACTGTTGGTGGGAATGCAATATGGTCCAGCCATTGTGGAAATCAGTGTGGAGGTTCCTAAAACAGCTAAAAATTGATCTACCATATGACCCAGCTATAGCACTCCTAGACATATGTCCTAAGGACTCATCTTATTTCCTTAGAAGTATGTGTTGAACCATGTTTACTGCTGCTCAATTCATAATAGCTGGGAAATGGAACCAGCCTAGATGTCCCTCAAATGATGAGTGGATAATGAAGATATGGCACATTTATACAATGGAGTTCTACTCAGTGGTAAAGAAAAATGAAGTTATGAAATCTGCAGAAAAATGATGGATCTGGAAAGGATTATACTAAGTGAGGTAACCCAGGCCCAGAAAGCCAAGAGCCATATGTTTCCTCTCATATGTGGATCCTAGCTACAGATGATTGGGCTTCTGTGTGAGAAGGAAAAACCTCAGTAGCAGAGGCCAGTAAGCTAAAAAAGAAACATAAAGGGAAGAGAAAGGAAGGGAGGAGGGCACTTAATAGATTGGTATTGTATATATGTAAGTAGAAGAATAGATTAACGTGGGTGAAAAGGCCCAAAGTGAGGTTAGGGGAAGAGATTGAGTAAAGGAAAGGTGGAGGGAGGGCTAATCAAAACATTATAGGCCATTGCCGAGGCCCTTGGTTTCCTACCAGGAAGAGATGGTAAGACCCTATTGCTGAATACTTCACATACTTGGGCTGCAAGGCCACTGAGAAACCCTGCTGGAACTGAGCTGATAACCTCCTCCATGTAGACCAGCCAACATAAAGCTGAAAGAAGCCATTCTACATGCAGTTCAATGGGAGAAAGAGATACCACCAGTGAAGATACTGAACAGTGGACACTGCAAGCCTTATAATTGGCCAGCCAAGCCAAATGAGCCAACAGGTGAAATAGTGGCACATCTGTCATGTTGGAAACCAACTACTCTCCAATTAGACTGGAGGCCCACTCCATGGGAGGGAATACATCCCTGATACTGAAAACTTAAAACAGGGGTAGTCATGAGCCCTATGGTGGTAACATCTGCTGATGTATGGATAAATGTATATTCTATGCTTATCAAACTACCCAGTAAGCACTTCTCTTAATATTCATACCCTTATATTAGTGCTACTCTCACTTGGGTAGAGAATCTTCTCTTTTCAGATGACAGTGATCTTGGGACGACTCAGAAGGTATCACAGTGCTGGAAAGAAGTGACTGGAGTAGTGAGTAACATCTCGATCACACCTTCCAAGGCTCAGGGTCTAATATGGAAGAGGTGGCGGAAAGAATGTAAGAGCCAAAGGAAGGGTAGGAATCCTTACAACATGCTCCCTCCAGACATAAAATGGTCTGGATATCCTTGACCTCATAGTGCCTGACACTACCTGCTCACGACCATCATAATAGGAGGAAAAGATGCTGACATCAAAATAAAAGACAGACTGATTGAGATGGGGAGGTGATATGATGGAGAATGGAATCTCAAAGGGGAAAGGGGGGGGGAGGGAATGTATTACCATGGGATATTTGTTATTATCATGGAAAACATTAATAAAAATTGAGAACAAGAAAGAAAAAAGGAGATCACAACAGACATCAATGAAATTGGAAGAATCATAAGGGCATACTTCCAAAACCTCTACTCGACAAAATGAAACAATCTGGAAGAAATGGATGAATTCGTATATAAATACCACCTACAACAACTAAACTCAGAGAAGATTAATCTCCATAAAAAAAAATCCTATCACATCCATGGAGGTTGAAAATGTAATTGAAAATCTCCCCCAAAAGAAAAGTCCATTTTCAGCTGAATTCTATCAAGCCTTCATTGAAGAACTGAAACCAATTTTTTCTCAAACTAGTCCACATAATTGGAGACCAGGGAATCCTCCCTGACTCCTTTTATGAAGCTAGCATCACCCTAATATACCAGAACCAGACAGAGAGACAACAAGGAAAGAAAATTATAGGCCTATATCCCTAATGAACTTAGATGCAAAGATCCTGAACAAAATTCTTGCATACCGAATTCAGTGACATATCAAGAACATAATCAACCTTGATCAAGTAGGCTTCATCCCAGGGACACAGGGATGGTTTAACATAGGGAAATAGGTCAATGTAATATACCACGTAAATAAACTGAACCACAAAAACCACATGATCATCTCAATTGATGCAGAAAAGACCTTTGACAAAATAAAACTCCGGTTTACAATCAAAACACTGGAAAGAATAGGCATGGAGGGTTTATATCTTAACACAATAAAGGCTATATATAAAGCTCCTAAAACCCAAATAATACTTAATGGGGAAAAACTCAAGGAATTCCCACTGAGATCAGGAACAAGACAGGGATGTCCATTCTCGCCACTGCTCATCAACATAGTCCTAGAAGTACTAGCTGAAGCAATAAGAAAGGAGAAAGAAATAAAAGGTATTCAAATTGGAAAGGAAAAAGTCAAGTTAGCCCTATTTGTAGATGACATGATCCTGTAAATAAATGACCTGAACGTCTCCCTCCCAAAACTTCTAAATGTGATAAATTCCTTCAGCAAAGTGGCAAGATACAAATCAATGCATAAAACCAGTAGCTTTTCTATATGCAAAGGACAAATATGCAGAGAAATAAATCAGTGAGGCTGTCCCATTTTCAATAGCAACAAAAAATTAAACACCTTGTGATAACACTAATACTAACTAATAACACTACCAAACTATAAGAACTATATAATGAAAACATAAAAATACTCAAGAAAGAAATAGAGGAGGACTTGAGAAAAGGGAAAGATCTCCCATTCTCCTGGATAGTTATAATTAATATTCTGAAAATGGCAATTCTACCAAAAGCAATATACAGATTTAATGCAATACCAATAAAATTACCAGCATCATTCTTGACAGAGACTGAAAAACTTATCTCAAAATTCATATGGAATGGCAGAAGGCCTTGGATATCCAAACATATCCTCAGAAAAACAAAAACAAAAACAAAAACAAAACCCACCTCTGGTGGTATCATCATACCTGAACTAAAACTGTATTACAAAGCCATAGTAACCAAAACAGCATGTTACTGGAATTAAAACAGAAACATAGACCAATGGAACAGAATAGCTGCTTGATATTTGACAAAAGTGCCAATAATGTAGACTGGAGAAAAGACAGCATCTTCAACAAATGGTTTTGGACAAATTGGATGACCATATATAGAAAGATGAAATTAGACCCACCCATTTCACCATATAAAAAAATAAAGTCCAAAGCCGGGCATGAAAATGGATTAAAGAGCTCAATATAAGACTCTTCAACTACTGGAAGAAAAAATAAGCACTCTCAAAGATATAGGACTGGGAAAAGACTTTCTGAACAAAACCCCAGTAGCCAAGGAAATTAAACAAGCACTCAATCAGTGGGAATCCAGGAAGCTAAAAAGCCTTTGTACATACAAACATACCATAAACAGAGCCAATAGAATGTCCACTGAATGGGAGACAATTTTTGACAGCTATACCACTGACAGAAGCCTAATGTCTAGAATCTACAAAGAACTCAAAAAACTAAATAATAAAAAATCAAGCAACCCACTCCAAAAGTGGGACAGAGAACTGAATAGGGAATTCTCAGAGGAAGAATTACAAATGTCTAACACACACTGAAGAAAATGTTCAACATCCCTAGCCATTAGGGAAATTCAAATTAAAACAGCCATGAGATTCCACCTTACCCCAGTAAGGATAGCAAACATTAAAAATCAAATGAAAACAAATGTTGGCAAGGCTTAAGAGAAATAGGAACAGTTATTCACTGTTGGCAGGAATGTAAGCTGGTATAACCACTTTGGAAATGAATTTGGAGAATCCTCAAAAGGATGAATATAGAGTTACCAACAGACGCTGTAATTCACTTTCTGGGCATTTTCCCTGAAAGTTCCACATCGCAGTTCAGAAATATTTGCTCAATCATGTTTATAACTGCTCAATTCATAATAGCTAAAAGATGGAATCAACCCAGGTGCCCATCATTGGATGAATGGACAATCAAGGTGTGTTATATCTACATGATTGAATTCTACTCAATAGTAAGAAAAAAATGACACATTTAAATTCATAGAAAAATGGTCAACCTTGGAACAGATCTTTTTTTTTTTCTTTTTCGAGGTAGGGTCTCACTCTAGCTCAGGCTGACCTGGAATTCACTATGTAGTCTCAGGCTGGCCTTGAACTTCTGGTAATCCTCCTACCTCTGCCTCCCCAGTGCTGGGATTAAAGGTGTGTGCCACAATGCCCAGAGGAACAGATCTTTTTAAGTGAACTCACACAATCACAGATAGACAACCATCACATGATCTTACTCCTCTGAAGTTCCTAACCTGGATCATCCCATGTTGCTGACATAGATGAACAGCATCTTGAGGCTTGGATAATAGGGAAGGTAGGGATTAGGGAAAGGGAAAGAGTGCGGGGAGGGGACACAAAACTGAATCCAAATTGAACTGATACCATAGGATCCTATATCCTGGAAGTCAGACTAAAAGGTGGAACCCTCAAGAGGACCTTAGAGGGAGCACCTGAATTGAAGGGCCCTGGAGAGTGTGAGACGAAACCTAACCTCAAATTTCTCTCATTTCTCTTTCTTCTCTGGCTTTTTCTTTTCCATTGGTGCTGGCCTGTAATTCCCTGTACCAGTATGTGGTCTACATCCACAATGAGCTGTTGATTAGAGAGACCTACTAGGTCTCTCAAAACAAACAAGATAGACTTCTGTCTGAGCACTTGATTACCCTCCAGAGGTTAACAGTAAGACCTTACTGTTAAAGATAACAAAAGCTGTTGGCATGGACCATGGATAAACCTGTTTGGAATCCAGAGGAAAGCCAGTCCCCAAACAATTAGCCCATCTAGTGCTGGAAGGCACTACATGAGCTACCAGGGAAAGTGACTAACATCTTTCCAAGCAAATGAAAGTCTAAGTGACTCAGAAGCAAACCACTTGTTGTGATGCTCACACAAGTGCAATAGTGGCACACAGCCATGGTGGGTAACCAACTGCTCTTGAATTGGCTAACAGATCTGTTCAGTGGAAAGTAAACTGTATCTGAAACTGGGAAACAAATTAAAGTCATATTCAGATAATGATTCTGCTTTCCATTGTCAAGCTCCCACTAACCTTAGACTATAAGAGTTTCTAAACCATTTTAATTCTCTCCAAATTAATAATGGTTATCCCATTTAACTGGCTCTGACTTCACTCTCCATTGGAGAATCTGCTTCTCTTTTTCAGCTTTAACATCAGCTGCTGCCCTGGCACTCCACAACTTAACCATACCCTTCCACTTGTACATGAACCTAAAGAAGGGGCAGCAAGTGGTATCCTAACCCAAAGACTGGGGCCATGGCATTGCCAAGTGGCCTGTTTGTCTAAGAAGTTAGACCAGTAGCCACTGGTTGGCTCCCTTGCCTATCCAGGTGATTGCAGGTGATGCTATTCTGACAAAGGGTGCAGACGAACTAACCTTGTGACATACTTTATCCATTACAGCTCCACATGCAATAGAGACTCTTCTAAAAAGCCCTCCTGACTGATGGCTCTCCAACTCCCACATAACCCACTATCAGATGTTGCTCTTAGATCAACCAAGGATACATTTTCACCAAACTTCAGCTTTGAACCCAGCCTCCCTGCTGCCAGAAACTAATAAGGCATCAATTCCTCTGCACAATTGCCTAGAGATCACCTCCACCTTCCATGGACACTGCCTACACCTGAAAGATGTGGCTTCGCTGGACCCTGATCTGGTGATGTATTCTGATGGCAGCAGCTTTGTCCTGAATGGAATCAGGTATGCAGGGGTGGCTGTGGTGACTTTGAAAGAAACTCTGAGGGCTGAGACCCTGCCTTGGGGTACATCAACTCAGAAAGCAGAACTGATAACATTGAACAAGACTCTGATAATAGGAAAAGACAAGACAGTGAATACCTACACAGTATGCCATTATGCAGCCAATAAGTTCAGAACTTCATTTTTATTTTTGATGTCTTTATCGGGAGTGAGTGCTATTAATATTAGTAGGTAATGACATCAAAAATAAAAATGAAGTTCTGAACTTATTGGCTGCCATTTGGGCACCTGCTAAAGTGGCTATAATTCATTGTCTGGGCCATCAGAAATGGGAAACCACAGAAGCAAGAGAGAACAGACTGGCAGACCTAACAGCAAAGAGTGGGGCCTCTGAGCATCTATCAGGTTGTGTGGTCACCCCCCCCCCGGCACCCACTCTTCCTGAGAGACCAACATACACAGAACAGGACCTACAGCTCACCTCTTATCTGACCCCAAAAAGATGGCACCAAGTGGAGGATGGAAAACTGTTGCTGCTCCAGGCCCTAGGAGACTGGATAGACAACTACATTAAGGAACCCACTTTGGCAGCAACAAGCTATCCACACTAGTAAGGAAAAGAGTCCCCCTTTCCCCCAGGTATGGACTCAATCATCAAGGACACCACCACCTGCTGTCAGGCTTGCCAACAGACAAATGACTCCTCTGGTAAGTTTCCACCAATGGGGTCAAGGGAAAGAGGGATGGAACCAGGAAGATACCAGGAAGTTGATTTTACTGAGGTAAAGCCTGGCCAATATGGGTTTAAGTACCTGGTTGTTTATGCTGATACTGTCTCAAGATGGGTAGAGGCATTTTCAACCAAGTCTGAGACAGCCCAGGTAGTATCAAAGAAATTGCTAGATGAAATAATTCCTTGATGTGGATTGTCCCTTATGATAGGATCAGACAATGGACCTGCCTTCATATCCAAAGTTATTAAAGAATTAACTAAAACATTGGGGGTTAATTGGAAATTACATTGTGCTTATCATCCCCAGAGTTCAGGACAGGTAGAGAGGATGAATCAGACTTTAAAGGGGACTGTAACTAAATTAACCCTAGAGACCAGTGAAGGTTGGGTGGGAGTCCTTCCCTACACCCTGCTAAGGGCCAGATTTACTCCATACATAAAGGGAATTATTCCATTTGAAATTGTGGAAAATCCCCTCCCTTCCTGCCTAGGATGGGACTTGAACAAGTGGCTGACTTTAATGATGAAAAACTCCTCCATTCTATACAATCCTTACAAAATGTCCAGGAGTCCATTGTCTCAAAAGTCAGGGCTTCTTTTCAGTCATCTCCTGTTTCCCCCCATCCTTTTCAGCCCAGAGACAGAGTCTGGATCAGAAGACACCATTCTGCAGCATTGGACTGTCATGGAAAGGTCCTCATCAAGTCATCCTGACCACACCAACGGCTGTGAAAGTGGATGGAATTCACATCTGGATCTACCACTCTCAACTTAAAAATATGAGGCCACCTGAGGACGTCCCAGAATGGCAAGCAGAAAACAAGAGATAGTAAGTCCTAAAACATCCCAAGGACCCACTGAAAATCACATGCTTGTTCATAAACTTGCTGCTACTATATTCTCTAAAGCTTAGTACACACTCCTAGAGGTTGGGAATGGGAACTAAAAGATACCATGACAGAAGAAATAAGGGTAAGTCAACAGAAAGAACCTTATCACCCCTCTACTATTTAGGCTATATCTCTTTAAACTATGGTCAAAACTTGGAAATTATGTCAATGCAGGGATAATAGGAGGAAGAGGTTACTTAACATATTGGAATAGATGTAGTTATCTTCCCTTTGAACAGTCCATAAAGGAAGCCCAATACTATGCCTGCCCTGTAGACAGGGAACATCTTGTCAGGGGAAAAGTCAATACCACTGTGAAAGTTGGGGATGTGAAACCATAGTGCCCTGGATAGATAAGGACCCCTTCCTATCCTTGAAGTTGGAGTCCAATAATAGCTGTGAAGCCGTTGGATATTACAATCCAGTTACTATTACTCTTCGAGCTGGGATCCCTTTTATTTAACTATACAATGGGACACAGGAAGGTCTTGGCGAATCCAGAATTATTAACAGGGAAGAGACCCACGAACCCAGTTCACCACCCAAAGAGTGAAAGTAGTTCTCTCAGTACAACCTATAGGACCCAACCAGGTCACTACTGAAATCAGGCCTCCTCCTCCTAAAGCAAAGGAAACTCTAACCTTCCCCCTTCCAATCATCTGTCCTTCCTGCCCTGGGAGTACCCCCCCAATCCTGTCCTCTCTATTATCATTAAACACAATGTATTCCTTTGCCAATGTAACTAATGCAAATCTCACCAAGGACTGTTGGCTCTGCTTAAACCCCAAACCTCCCTATTATGGGGGAATAATAGTACTAATAGTGCAATAGGAGAGAGAGGACTACAAAAATAAGAAAGCTCAACTATACCAGGGCAGAGAAAGAATGCCCTTGGGGGGAAATATGCCAGTGATAAGACCAGAAGACATTAGGGGAAAGGGACTGTGTCTTAAGCCCTTTAACTATTCCCTGTCCTCCTCCCCTTTTCAGCAATACTGTGAAATGACTTTAGATCTAAAACCAGAAGAAGCTCTTCTTTTTTTTTTTTTCCCAAGGTGCTCTCACTGTAGCTCAGGCTGACCTGGAATTCACTACATAGTCTCAGGGTGGCCTCAAACTCATGGTGATCCTCCCACCTCTGCCCCATGAGCGATGCGATTAAAGGCATGCACCACACACCTGGCTGAAGCCCTTCTTAAATGCCCACCTGTTACCTGGTTTGCATGTACTAATGGTCTTACTCCCTGCATAAGTTTAGAGTTTCTCAAAGATTCAAATGAGCTACGTACAATGACCCATACTATTCCCCAAGTTTACTTGTATCATAGAACATCAGGTAGAGAACACATGAGTTTGATTTCCATCGTATCAGGGATGACCAAAAGAGCTGACCCAATACTGGTACCACTCTTGATAGGGCCTGGCATTGCAGGATCAGTTGCCTTAGGCACTGCCTCTAGTAATAGAAGACAAAAATCTTAGACTACTCAGTGAACAAATAGATTGAGATCTGGGCCACCTAGAAAGCTCTGTAACCAGCTTAGAACTAGTAGATTCACTAACTGAGGTTGTGTTACAAAATAAAAGGCGGCTTGATTTACTCTTCATGAAACAATGTGTGTTCCTATGTGAAACACGTTGCTTTTATGCTAACCAGTCTGGAAACACCCTAGCCTTAGTCAGAGAAAACCTTAAGAGAACAGACTGGAAACTAGTTTCAATCTATGTATAATTGGTTTCCATGGTTAACTACTCTTATTTCTGCTGTCCCTGGCCCACTTTTGTTAGTATTTCTCGTCCTCACCATAGGACCCTGCATTATTAATACTTTGGTCAGATATGTTAAAAGTAGAATTAGCCGGGCGTGGTGGCACACGCCTTTAATCCCAGCACTCGGGAGGCAGAGGTAGGAGGATCGCCGAGAGTTCGAGGCCACCCTGAGACTACATAGTGAATTCCAGGTCAGCCTGAGCCATAGTGAGACCCTACCTCAAAAAACCAAAAAAAAAAAAAAAAAAAAAAAAAAAAAAAAAAAAAAAAAAAACGTAGAATTAGTTCTGTTAACCTTATGGAATTATGAACGCAGTATGCCCCCCTATCTGAAACTGAACAAACACTAGACACTATCCTTCACGAGTCAGAGATTTAACAGTGCCATATCAGAAGGGGAAATGTAAAGAGAGCAAAATGTTGTATTTCTCTACATATATAGGAATCACTTCCTTGTAGGAGGTCATTAAAGAATGGAACGAAACACTTCCTTAAGCAGATCGGGATGGTAGATAAACAGGGTGTTCTGCTGATTAGAATAACATTACTCCAGGCATACACTAAGTAAGATCCTTAAGGGCAGATAAGCAGGACCTCCCAAGAACCTTGGTCACAGGCCTGCCCCACACCCCCCAGGCACTTCTTGTAACTGACCAGCAGACCGGTTTCACAAGTTCACTTTTTTCCTGTAATCTTCTAAGAATGGAATGTCCCTGCTGTAATGCACTGAAACCCCCTTTATGTTTAAAATTACCTTTATAACTGTATCATGTGATTTCTATGGTTTATGGCTTAACTCTCATCCCCTTTTTGCAATGAACATCTTGTAGTTTTCTCCAATAAAAGCTGACAGTCTGAGCAGTTTCGGGGCTGCACTCGGAGATCCCAAACTCTGATGTGCAGTCCCGACCTGCATCAGCGCTTAGCACTCTGTGAATGAGTTGTCTTCCTTGTGCGATACCAGACCCCTTAACACCAGCACCCCTGGACCATCTGCCTAGGTAGCATGTTAGACTGTGACATGGGCAGCAGAGGGCACTATAGATCAGTCTCAATCAGACATGCTTCCATTCCTGCCAAGAGTTCCATTCCTGTGCCAGGGTCAGGTGGCATGTGGGGTGACATCTGTTGGTTCTCTTTGGACCTCAATCTCTAACTGAAAGTTCCTTTTTTTTTTTTTTTAAAAAAAAAAAAAAAGAGCTAGCTTTCCCCTATCTTCCTTCATTTGTAAATCTTTGTCCTCCATTTTGCTTTATTCCACATGATTTCTTGTTTCTGTCCCTGCACAGAACACTTTAGAAGTCAGCCTACGCAGTGAGTGAGAGGAAATCACTTTCAGAATGAGTGGCTCAGTTGCAGTTTCTGTGGTCTTGGACCCTTATCCATTGTCTGACTTGGCTGCCAGCACACCAGCCTTGGATCTGCCAGCCTGTAGTGACCAGTGAAAGCTTCCAGGTTGTCTCTGCTCTTCCTGGTGTGACTGTCAATCACATGAGGTACAAAGGAGAGGGGAATATGGTACTCACTAAGCATGTCCTCTGCAGGTTGTCACTCATTGATTCTGGGCTGTGTCACTTGCCTTTTTATCCCTTCAAGTGGTATTCTTTTTTAGTATAACTGTTACAGTTACTCTTAGTAGAGAAATAACTTGATAAAATTACTTCAGCATAGTTGGAAGTGAAAATTGTACTCAATTTATTTAACAAGATGCAGCATTTCATTTTGTGGAGCCCAAAGCAGCATTTGTTTCTCCATTCAAAAGGAAAAGGAGAAAAATAGTCCAGAGACCTCTCTTCAGGTAGCATTTTGTTGTAATTTTGGTTCAGTAGTTGGATCAGCTTTATTTTTCCCTCCCAGAAGGGTTTTGTTTTCTAAAACCTGTTAAGTTTTTAACATTTTAAAGGAAATAATTGTTTTCCAGTTTCTGTCTGATAGTGCTCTCACTGTGGGGTATCACCCACTGTGAAGCTTCTTCCTTCATGGAATGTGTTAGAAAGAGTTAGAGACAAGTAGGAATATCTAAGACTTTACACTTGGTTTGAGGAAAGTCTAGTTTTCGAGGGAGGGACACTTCACTTCTCAGCAGTGGAGACTCTGGAAATGCAAGTTGCCTGCGAAAAAGGGGCCAGAGTAAGGTTATGTGCAAGGAGGGGCTGAGGGAGTAGGATTAACAAATGCGAAGGAATTGAACTTCTTTGAACTATTTTAAGATAGACATCAGTGGGGCTGGAGAGATGGCTTGGCTGTTAAGCACTTGCCTGTGAAGCCTAAGGACCCCGGTTCGAGGCTCGATTCCACAGGACCCACGTTAGCCAGATGCACAAGGGGGTGCACGCGTCTGGAGTTCGTTAGCAGTGGCTGGAAGCCCTGGTGCGCCCATTTTCTCTCTCTCTCTCTCTCTCTCTGTGTGTGTGTGTGTGTGTCTTTCTCTCTCTGTCACAATCAAATAAATAAAATTGAACAAAAAAATTTAAAAAAAGAAAAAAAAGATAAACATCAATGTATCTGGCTCCTCTGGGGTTTTCAAGACAGCAGTCTCTGGACAGACTACATGGAATTCAGCAACAGTATGTTGAATTCCTGAAATCTGCTAACTCCTTCAAAATTGTTGTGAGATTCCCAATGCCAATTCCCTTCCACTTCTGTAATATGAAAACTTGCTACAACCACCCATGTGGATTTCACTGGCTTCAGTCACTTTGACATTTATGTAGAGTTTTAACTAATATAGCTGTTTGGGAATTTTTTTGTTTTCTTTAATTTTTCTTTGTTGTTCTATATAGTTTTCAAGAATAGTAACAATTTTTAGCTCAGCCACTGCTATGTTTCTATTGAAATAAGAATCAAACACATAAAGAAATAAGTTAACCTAAGTAATAACCAGAAAATAAATTGACTCATCAATGCAGAATTCTGTCATTTATAAATAGTTAATCTAGTGACAAGTTTTTAATTAAGCAAAATACAACTTATTACACAAGCTTTTGTTATTTAAAATGGTCCATTTAAGAAAAAAACTTAATAATCTTGTATTTCTATAACTAAGTTATAAAGTAAATTTATTTCATTTCATACAAAGTTTCAATGTGGATGAAAATTTCCCTACTCTTCAAAGTCAGCTTCATTCTCCCTGAGATTAACAAATATGGTGCTGGTTTTAGGAGTGTAACACATGAAGGAAAGAGATGGTTATGGAACTTGCAAAGTATTTTCTTGGAATTTGCCACTGGATGATATGAGGCAGGGTAACTGGAGTCCCTGTGTGCAGGACTTATGGAGCCACGGTATGCACAAATTGAGGACTGCAGTGGAGACTCCCGGATTTTGGAGATCCCAGGACTATAGGACAGCTGCCAAGGAGAGCTGCTGGTATAGGATAGATTTTTCCTGGGCAGTAAGCAGCTCACTGGAGGGTGTATTGGAACCTCAGAGACTTCTTTGCAGGTTACTAGATATTGCTCGTAGAGCTGCAGAACTTGATACTGTTTTCAGACTCTTCAATGCTCAATTCCTTCATTTGTAATAGAAACATTTTTTCTGTGCCATCATATATACTTAATCTTTTTAAAAATTTTATATGCTTACAGTTAGGAGACTGTTTCAGATGGGATTTTGGACTTTTAAGAAGTGTTAGGATTGATAAAATCTATAGAAAATTTTATGAAAGTTTTATTAATGCATTTTGAAAAATTAAGAATAATTTTATTTTTTATAAAATTTTTAAAAATATTGACTGAAATAGTATTGAATGCTTTCAAATGCCTAGGTAAAAGCATATATACATAGAATATTGTAATCACAGAAGATTTGAATTTGAATGGCCAATCATGTAATTTCACAAATAAGATAAATAGTAACTCCCAGATATTTCCTCAACTTGCTCAAATCTCTTCCTCCTTTATCTCTCTTCCATTTATTTCCTCCCTCTTTCTTTCTTTCTTTTTTTTTTTTTTTTTTTTTTTTTGGTTTTTCAAGGTAGGGTCTCACTCTAGCCCAGGCTGACCTGTAATTAATTATGTAGTTCCAGGCTGGCCTTGAACTCATAGCCATTCTTCTACCTCAGCCTCCCGAGTGCTGGAATTAAAGGTGTGTGCCACTACACCTGCCTTCCTTTCCTACCTTTCCTTCCTTCCTTCTTTCTTTTTTTCTTTCTTTCTCTATATTTTCTTTGAGCCAGGTTCTCAGCTGGCCTGAAACTCAATATGCAGACCTAACTTACCTCAAACTCATGACAAACTCATGCCTCAGCCTCCCAAATGCTGAGAGATTATAGGTGTTATTTCATAATTATTTGAATTGCATTATTTCTGATGGGAAATCTTCACATTTTTATCATATGCAATGTACTGTTTTTTTTTCTTGCCTTTATATGTTTCTTACAATCATGTGTTTTAACAATATGATTTATTTTGATTTTATTTATTTATCTGTAAGGAGGGGGAGAAAGAAAGAGAGAATGGGTGTGCCAAGGACTCTCGCCACTGAAATCAAACTCCAGACACATGTACCACTTTATGCATTTTGCTTTATGTGAGTACTGGAGAATCAAACCTGGGTTGTTAAGCTTTGCAGGCAAGCACCTTAACCACTGAACAACCTCTCCAGCCCAACAATATGATTTTTGTATACCTTAGTATGGCTTTGTTTTTATTTTGTTTTAGTTTGTGTTATTTGAATATTTTGATTAATTTAGAAAATATTAAAATTAGTTCAATTATTTTTCTACTCCTTAACCTCCTGGGACTCCAATTGCAATTAGTTAAATTATTTGTTCACCTTGGTTCTATTGTTGTCTCTGAGGTATTTTTCTTGATACTTGGAAAGCATTTGATATTATAACGTATAGTCTGTAAATAAACACACCCAGAGAGGTTTCTTTTTGTTCCCAGAGTTTGCTTTTTAAGTTTTCTGCACTGACACTTTAAAAATGTTTTCTATTTCATCATCATATACCTATGTTCTTTTAAAAATATTTTATCTTCTTTTCTTTTTTCATTTAGTTTAGGGTTAGCTTTAAGTTGTAATTGGTATGGGTTCGCTCAGAGATTCACCAGTGCAACCTGAATACGATATTTGTAAAATTTAGAGGCATTTATTTCTGGTCAGGACTATACTTCAAGCCAGGAACTCAAATGTGCAGCCCCCAGTTACATCTGGTCTGGGGTTATAAGAACAAATTGCTAAACAAGCCTATGTGACAACAGCATGGGCCTAGTTACAAAGGCAAAGAAAACAAAAGAAATGGTTAGCGGTTATCTCCTTCAAGCAGATGGCCTGGTATTCTGTACACCAAAGGTAACATTTGCAAGGTACCACATCCTGCATACCAAATGTAACATAACGTGTAGTCTGTAAATAAACACAAATGTAACATTTGCAAGGCACTGCATCCTGTATGCCAATAGTAGCATTTCTTTATAACATTTCCTTATCCATCACATTTCCTTATCCCCTTATCCATCACATTCCCCCTTGAGTTGGCACATTAAATCAAACCTTTGACTCTCCCATGGGAACCAGCTGTTATTGGGGTCTAATGACCATTAATTTGATAGCTCCTAGCCTAGAGTTGATATATTAAGCCAGGGCATTTATCACACCTAAACCAATTAAGAGTGCTAGGAATATTGTTATTAAGGGCCCTATAAATGGTAGTAGGTATGGTATCCATCCATTCAGTCCAAAGGAAGGAGGTGTTGTTTATGTCCTTCTTTCTCCTTAAGTTTATCTTTTACTATGCCTGATCTATTTGCATAAAAGCAACATTCTTCCTTTAGAAACAGACATATGCCCTCTTCTTCAGCTGTAAAGAGGTCTAGTCCCCTTCAATTTTTGAGGACCAAATCAGCTAGAGAGTCCAGCTGAGCCTATATATCAAATCTTGGCAGACAGTTGTTTATAATAACAGAGAGAAGTTATGATGCCAGCTGCTCCTGTACTGATGCCGACTATTATTCCCAATCCCATCAATAGGGGAATGAGCTGTACAACATTCTAAGGTGTGCTTTGGTTTCCAAGGGCAACATTAGTACCAGTATGCATATACATGTCCAGTTTGGGGGAAGAATGCTATAAGCTGTATTTCGGCACTGGAAGTTAGTACCATTTATAGGTGGGCAGAGAAGTACATTCTCTTTGATGGTAGTAATGTTTTCACATAGGGCTGAATGTACCACTCCCACTTGTTTTGTACCATGTAGGCATAGGCAAAGTACTAGGGATGTCTCATGAGTGATAGAAACATCAGGAAGAGGGGGAAACTTGGGACATCCAGTTGGAAAGGGAAGAGAGGTCCATCTATAAACCAGAGGGGTGGCTGAGGCCAATAGGAGGTCCCATCCTGAGACACACCCAATGATCTTTAGCTAGCCTGGGGTTTGTTCTATTAAGTATGGCATGGGTGGTCTCCAATAACAGTTGAATACCTGCGGCCAGCTGTAGGGACCCTTTAGGTTCTGGCATATGTAGGGGCTCAGGCTGGGGTAACTGCTGGCTTGACTCTAGTTGCTGTGTGATCTTTCTTTGCAACCTGTTTTATATGTTACTTTTCAGCATGGTCTTGTACCCCTCCTGCATCTAATAGACCAATGGGGAGGGGTCTAAAGTTCCAGTAGATAAATTTTCCCTGCTCAGGGCATATGTAACCTGCATGACTTCCCAGAGCTATTCTTTGACAATATTTGGCACCATTGTAAGTACACAAAGTAGCTGACTCATAAGTTTGCTTGAGGATAGGTTATATATGAGAAAACATTGCTTTCTATACATTTAGTGCAAGGCACCCCAGGAGCAGGAGCAGGAAATACGCCATTTCCAGCATACAATTTTTCCCATTACCCCTGGACATCCATCGGAGGTCCCTTTTAAGAGATTTGTGGCACAGTACACCTGGGAGTTAGCCATGCCATTCCTTTCTATATATCCAGCATCTTTGGGGCATGAAATCAAAAAGGGATGGATAGCCCCAAATCAGACAGTCTTTACAGATATATCACGAGATTATGGGAGTCACCCACAGGGAGAGTAGACTTAATGCCTTAACAGTCTTATCTTTAGAGGATCTCCAGGTGTCCCATTGATGGTCTATCTCCCTGGGGTGGCATTGTCATTCTCTGGACCAGTGGCTGGTTTGGCCTGGGAGTGGTGCATCCAGGTCCAGACACCATCCACCTTAATGGCAGTCAGAGTTGTCAAGATCACCAGGTGTGGTTCTTTCCAGCGGGGCTCAAGGGTCTCAGTCTGATACCTATTCTCATTTTGTCTCCTGGTTGAAAAGAACGAGGATGAAGTGGGAAGATGGGAATCAGCTCCCACCACTGAAGCTGCTGCTTCCCGGATCTCTGCAAAGCCTGGACCACTGAAGCAACTACTGGTTAGAGACTTCAACTGTTGTTTCCTATCCCACTCAGGGAAAAACAGGCGGGGCCTCCAAACAAAATTTCAAAAGGGGTTGAATCTTTCACATAAGGGGTTCATCGGGCCCTCAATAGAGGGAAGGACAGAAGCCCCACTCATCCCTTGCCTGTCTTAGGGCTAATTTGGTCAAGTCTCCTTCAAAGTCCAATTAATCCTCTCAACCTGCCCTGAACTCTCAGGAAGATAAGCACAATGTAATTTACAATTTATTCCCAGTGTAGTAGAATCACCTTTTGTGATCTTTAAAACAAAAGCTGGCCCATTATCTGATCCTATAGTCAATAGAAGCCCAAATCTGGGCACTCTCTCATTTAGAAGTTTCTTGGCTATGATCTGAGCCATTTCTGTCTTTGTGGGGTAAGCTCCCACCCATCCCAAGAAGGTATTTATGAAAACAAGTAGGTACCTGTATCTATATTGTCCTGGCTTGATTTCTGTAAAGTCTGCTTCCCAACATCTACCTGTTCCTGAGCCTCCTTCCCTTGTCCCTGGGGGTTGCACCTTACCAGAGGAAGCATTGGTCTGTTGGCAGGCTTGGCACCTGGAAACAATTTCTCACACCATCTGGTCCATTCCTGGGCATAAGAATCTTTTTCTTACCAGCTCGGTCAGAATGTTTGTTTGTTTGTTTTTTCCCCAAATGGGTTTCTTCGTGAAGTTGACATACCAGTTGTCTTCCTAATGCTTGTGGGAGTACTATCCACCCGTCAGTTAATTTAAGCCACCCTGGGAGGATGTTTTCTGTACTCAGTTTCTCAGTTGCCTTTAAATCATCTTCTGAATATTGGGGTTTGTTGGGTAGGATGGGTTCTGGGATGGTGCGTAAGTACTGTGCTGTTTCAAGAACAGCCTCTCTGGCTGCTCTGTCAGCCGTTTGGTTTCCATTTGCTTCTAGTGAGTCCGGGACAGTAGAGTACAGCCGCTTGCTTGGAAGCCCAGACTGCAGCCAATAAATCTAGGTTTTCTATCTTATTTTTAATATATTTTTCTTCCGCTGTCAAAAGGCTTTTTTCTCTGTAGATGGCTCCATGCACATGAGCAGCAGCAAAAGCATATCTACTATCAGAGTACACATTTATTATTTTTCCTTTTCCCAGTTCAAGGGCTTCAGTGAGTGGAACGAGTTCATCCATTTGAGCTGATATCCCTGGGGAAGAGTTCCTGCCCAGAGGACGCATTCCACAGTTGCTACAGCTACCCCAGCATACCTGCCCCAGAATACATAGTACCATTCTGGATGAAACTGCAGCCATATGAGAACATTACCAGGTTTGTTGTACCCAGGGGATATCTGTTAAATCTGGTCATAGCCCCTGGAATGTGGTGGTGATCTCTAAGCAGTCGTGTGGGATAGTAGCATCACCTGTTTCTGGCAGCAGAGTGGCTGTGTTAAGGGCCACAGTCTGATGGAACTTGGCCCTTAGCTGATCTAGGAGCAAAGCTTGATAAAGAGTTACTCAGAAATTGGTCATCCATCTGTCCAGAGTGCTTCTTAAAAGAATTTTTCCCACATGTGGAGCAGTGAATATCAAATCTTGCTCCAGGGTCAGTTTATCTGTTTCGTTTGTTAGAAGGCCTATGGCTGCCAAGGGAATACTAAAGAAAGCATCCTTCAAATCCATCACAGTATATACATGTTTTTCAGGGGGAAGTGAATTCAGGAGGGTGTATGGATTTGGGACTATTGGATGGATGGCTTGTACTTTCTGTTTACCTCTCAGAGATCCTGAACTGGCCAGTAATCATTGGTTTCTGGCTTTTTGACAGGCAACAGTAGAGTATTCCAGGGGGACTGGCATGGGACCAGTATGCTAGCTTCAAGTAGCCTACTAGTATGGATCTTAATCCCTTGTTTTCTCTCCAGTGTCATAGGATATTGCTTTACTTTGGCAGGCTGGCATTACTTTTTAGTTCCACTATGACAGGAGGTTGGTGAGCTGCCAGTCCTGGCGGGTTTGTTTCAGCCCAAACAAGAGGAAATTTCTGTTGTAATATATCCAATAAATTATATTTCCCCTCCAATGGGGGGGTTGTTTAGTAAAATATATTCTTCTCCTAAGGGGATGGTCACCAGAATTTTGTTAGTAAGTTTAGGATTTTTCAAGTCCAATCTAATCTCATCTTTTTCAAACAATATCTCTGCCATTAATTTGTGTAGCAAACCATGTCCCAATAGGGGATATGGGCACTCAGGCATGACTAAGAAGGAGTGAGTCACTGTCCCCTTTCCAAAATCTACAGTCTTCTTAGTGGTCCAAGAACAAACCTGTGAGCCCATGGCCCCTTGAATTACAGTCCACTTCTTACTCCGAGGACCGTCTGCTTGGGTTAAAACAGAATTACTGGCACCAGTAGTGACTAGGAAACTGACTGGAGTCCCCCATACTTTCAGCATTATCCTGGGCTCCAGGGGTAGTTGAGCCCAGACCCCATCAGTCTGTGTCTACTTGGAGCATGGATATGGCTTCCTTTCTCTAGTTTGGACATTCATTTTTCCAATGGCCTGTCTCCTTGCAATAGGCACACTGGTCTTTTCTTAAAAGGGTATTCCTCTTTATGTCTATCTTTTTTGTCTTCTCTTTCTCCCCTGTGAATCCTGCCCACTGAGGCTTTTCCCCCTGGAAGGTTGTCACCATGACTCTAGCTATTTTCTTTTCCTGTTTCTCCTCCAGACTGTCCCTATTATTGGAAACTCTTGTAGCAATCTCTACCAATTCCAAGAATAACTTGCCTCCAAAGCCTCTTTTGAATTTTCTTCCTGATGTCTGGTGCTGACTGTGAAATAAAGGCTATGTTAATAGCTCTCTGAATTTCAGAGGCTGCTGGGTCAATCAGAGTATAAGTCCGATAAGCCTCTTGGAGGTGTTTCAGAAAAGCAGAGGGCAACTCGTTCGGGTCCTGAATTATCTCGTTTATCTTAGACAAGTTTGTAGGGTGCTTTGCAGTAGCCTGGAGGCCCTGTAAAAGAGTCTGGTGAAAGTAGTTAAGAGACTCCCTACCTTCCTCAGAGTTCAGCTCACAGTTTTGGCTGATGGAAGGGAAAAGACATTCTATTAGCTGAGCCACACTGGTGAATCTCTAGTCAGGCCCCAAAATTAGTTTTTGCACCTCACGACAGAGCCTCTCTCTCTCTATCTTCAGTGATGAATAGTCTATGCAAAAGTTGTTCACAGTCCTCCCATGTGGAGGACAGTTTTGAAAAAGGAGCTTAGTCCCAGTGGTTTTTCTGAAAAAGAAGGATTCTGATTTTTCCAGTTATAAACATCACTAGTAGAAAAGGGGACATACACCATGAAGGGATGGGCATCTCTTTCTCCCTGGAGATGTCCCCCCAAGGTAAAGGCCTGCCTTACAGGAAGAATCACTGTGGTTGGAGCCCCAGTGGTAGAATCAAGTAAGGGATAAGAATGTAAGCTAGCCTCTAAAGGGGACCCCTGTGGTTGGTGTGGCACCAGGTGTTGTCCATTTGGGGTCACTGCTTGATAGGAAGACCTGCTCCAAGTATCAGGTTAGCTATGAAGCGCTTCCAGGGGCATGTTCCTAGGTTTAGTGGCAGGAGCCTCCATTCCCCTGGAACATAGGCTGATGGTATTTCTACTTTTTCTGATGTTTCTGGCAAAACCAGTATTTGGAGGGGGGGCGTCTTTGCTGCCTTTGACACAGAATAGATTCATTAGAAGAGGGGCAGGTTTGTTTATTCTAATCCATGAAGGGGACCTCTCTCCCAGGAACCTTCAAGCTATGATGTAGGGGACCTATTCAGGGTGTCCTGGTTTTCCAAAGATATCATTTTGTACCCTGTAAATAAGTGGAATATCAAAGGTTCCCTCTTAGGGCCAGCCCACTTGAATAGCTGGCCACTCTAGGGTGCAAAAAGTTCTTAGTCTTCCAGGAAATACTCCATCTCTAGACTTGCATGCCTCCTTCTGAAACTGAAAAATATATATTTTTTCATTGGTTCTAGAGTTGTTTTCTGAGTTGATACCTTTTGGCCCATTTCTTCTCAGACAAGCAATGACACAACAACTAGACAAGCCACAATACAAAATACAAACAAGACTTTTCGATTTGGTGGCCACCAAGGACTATGAGTGGGCAGTTGCCTCTCAGAAACAGATTCTGTCATGCCGAGTGAACTGGCAAAACAGAGCTGGTAGACATGCTGCCTCTCCCGCAGACTCAGGAATTAGCAGGGCATCCAGCTTTCCGTGAGTCTCAAAAATGTGTGCAACCAGAAACAGAAACAAAACTTACCTCCACAGAGGATAGAGGTTCTGAAGCCTCTTTGTCTTCTTTAGTCACAGAAGATGTCTAGGCATTTAGGTCCCAGAAACCTTGCCAGTGCCAGGCCGCACTGGTGCCCTACTCAGACGGAAGTGAAAATCACTTCAACAGCTGCCCGGATAGGCTCAGTCACCGGTGCTTCACTGGATGTTTCTCAGGCCTTAAGGCCCGTCAGAAAAATGCAGGAGTGAATTGGGCTGAGCACCTCTGATGGATCCCGGATGGGCTCCCAGTTGTAATGGGCCTGGGGTCGCTCAGAGAGTCACCAGTCCAACACAAACATGATGTTAGTAAAATTTAGAGGCATTTATTTCTGGCCAGGACTATACAGCCCCCAGTGACTTGTGGTCAGGAGTTATAAGGACAAACAAGTCTATGTGACAACAGTCATGAGCCTAGTTAAAAAAGCAAAGAGAAAAAAACACAGCAGGTTAGCAGTTATCTCATTCAAGCAGATGACCTGGTATTGTGCATACGAAAGGTAACATTTGCAATGTGCCACATCCTGCATGCCACAGGTAACATTTACAAGGCATTACATCCTGTATGCCAGTGGTAACATTTTTTTTGTAACATTTCCTTATCCATTATATTTCCTTATTCCCTTATCCATCACAACGTTTTCTTGGGACAATGACTCACCATATAGCCTTGGCTTCTGGACTAGAACTCATATCCTCTTTCACCCTTCATAGTGTTAGGATTAGAGGCATGTCCTACTACTTCAGCTTTAGAAATTCTTTTTTGTTGTTATTTTTGTTTTTTTCGAGGTAGGGTCTCACTCTAGCCCAGGCTGACCTGGAATTCACTATGGAGTCTCAGGGTAGCCTCAAACTCATGGCAATCCTCCTACCTCTACATCCTGAGCGCCGGGATTAAAGGTGTGTGCCACCATGCCCGGCAGGTTATATATGGAGAACAATTTTATGTAATTTTCTTTGTCTAGTAATGTGTGATTAAGGCTGAACACTTTTGACATTTTGGAATACTGGATTTCTGACATTATTTAAACACTGCTCATTAAGAATCTACAGATCAGCTTATTTCTGTAAGCTTGTTCCTTTGCTCTTTTTCCTGTCTGTAGTTTGTACTAGAGGTCTTTTGTGTGCAGTTAGGAATCTACACTCTTAGTGTTCCATGTGGGATCTCGGGGAATTACAACCTGAGTAATTCTCCTTGGGTATCCATTTTATACCTCATTAATGATGAATAACTCTACACAGAACTATATAAGGATCACTGTTATTACATCTCCTATTTCCTTTCCATCAGGGAATTAGTGCCTTCTTATTGTCCAATTTCGTTAGAAAAAGTTATGACATTCTATCAGATTTTTAGCTGTTTATGATATAAAAGCTACTACTATATAAGTATTCTAAAATGAATGGAATTAAAATCTTCCAGTTTCTTTCGTGCTTATTTTGGTTATTTTTATACAGGGAGTGTCTAGTAGCATCACTGTGGTGGTTAATATCTGGTTGTCAACATTGTAGGATTTAGAATCAGAAACAAATCCCTGGACTTATTCATGAGGGATTTTTTTTTTTTTTTACATCAGGCTATTTGAGATGGGGGATTCATCCCAACTGTGGGCAAACACCATTCCACAATCTGGGTTCCTAGACTCTATGAAAAGGAGAAAGTTTGCTGAGCATTCAGTATCCATCTCCTCTGCTTCACACATGTTGATGGAATGATGAGACATAAGTTTCCTTCTGCCATGATGTACTCCATCCTGTAGAACTGTAAAGTGAAATAAATCCTTCCTTCCTGTAAGTGTTTGAATATAAAAGTTACCCCAAGGGCTGGAGAGATGGCTTAGTGGTTAAGCGCTTGCCTGTGAAGCCTAAGGACCCTGGTTCGAGGCTCGACTTCCCAGGACCCACGTTAGCCAGATGCACAGGGGGGCACATGCGTCTGGAATTCGTTGGCAGTGGCTGGAGGCCCTGGCGCGCCCATTCTCTCTCCCTCTCTCTATCTGCCTCTTTCTCTCTCTGTCTGTCGCTCTCAAAAAAAAATAAATAAATATAAAATAAATAAAATAAAATAAAAATAAAATAAAAGTTACCCCATAAATTCATGTGTTTTACTACTTAATCACAATTTGGTGATTTTATGGAAGGTTGTGAAACTTTTAGAAGGTGAAACCTTGCTGGAGTACATGTGTATCTGAGGGTGGGCCAAGCTAGTCTCCTCACTCTTTCTACTTCATTCATGCTTCTATGACTCTGCTTTTTCTGATCCTACCATGATACAATCTACCCTCTAGATCTGTAAGCCAAAATAAACCCTTTCTTTCCTTATAGTGCTTCTTATTTGGTATTTTGTCTCAGTAATGATATGAAGGGGTCTCCTCTCCCAGGATCCTTCATGCTATGATGTAGAGAATCTGGTCACAGTGTCCTGGTTTTCCAAAGATATCATTTTGTACCCTGTAAATAAGTGGAATATAAAAACTTACCTCTCAGGGCCAGCCAACTTGAATACCTGGCCACTCTAGGGTGAAAAGAGTAGTTAGTCTTCTAGTAAATACTGTGAGATATTTTGTACCAGCAATGGAATGTTGACCAATACAATCACAAACATCTTTAGTCTTAAATTTTATTGATAATAGTCAAAAGAATCAATCTCAGGAGATAAATGGCTAAAGGCCAGTATAAGAAGTAAATGAATGAGTGAATGAATGATAGATATGTAGAAAATAGATGATAGATAGATGATAAGAACATGGGACTGGGATACAAGAAGACACAAAATTAAGGAAGTACTCAAGGTACCTTGATTTTTATGCTGAACCTCTGCAAATTTTTATTGTATGAGAGTAAAATAAGAACCCAAATTCGCACAAGGTAGCACAGTGTCTGGAGTGTGATTACAGGGGCTGGAGTGTGATTACAGTGTATGGAGTGTGATTACAGTGGCTGGAGTGTAATTACAGTGTGTGGAGTGTGATTAAGTGCCTGGAGTGTGATTACAGTGGCTGGAGTGTGATTACAGTGTGTGGAGTGTGATTACAGTGCCTGGAGCCCTGGTGTGCCAATTCTCTCTCTCTATCTAGCTCTGTAGCATATGTGTGTGTATATATATGCATATGTATATTTAAAGGCCAGTCTGTTGGGCTTGCCTCAAAAAAAGGCAAAAAAGTGTAATGGCTTTTGTTATAACTTGATGAGTAATAAAAATTAAAAATAATTGGTTTGGATATAATTTTTTATTTTAAAATGTTTAAATTGGTGATCTTTTCAATGTACTGATTACAATTTTATCTCAGGTGTAATAAATTAAGTTATAAGACACTTTTATGGTTTTTCAATAAATAGGTGATGCCCGAGGGAAAAATATTTTATCAACTATCCAAAAGTGTATAGTGTATCCAATTCCAACCCCAAGTCATTATCTCCAAGCTAAAGGAGGATATGTAACTTAATACACAGATAGTTCTGGAATACATGTCTTGAAAAAATATAGTAAATATATGCTGGCTTACAGTGAAGCACCAGCCTCAGTTTTAGAGCTTGTACCAACATACTTACCAAGACAGAAAATCAGGGTTGTGGCATTAGGAAGTCTACTGTGACACTAGGAAGTCCCTTCAGTGTATGTCTGGGTTTCAGAGATCTACTTATTAAACTAATACTGAATAAAATCATTCTCGACAAGAATCTTCTTCTAAAGGTCAAGAACACATTTTTATTCTAAATATATTCCTAATTTATTTCCATTAATACATGGACATATTCCTGTATATTCCTATACAAATATCTAACATATATATGGCATATAATTAACTCATCACTTTTTAGAAAAGTCATTTTATTTCAAACAGCTTCTTTGTGTTTCATTAATCCTTTCTTCAATCTCTCCTTCTCCATCTCCTCCTCCTCCACCTTCTTGTTCTGCTCCTCTTCCTCATCATCATCATGTTACTCTCTCCATGACTACCATCTGGTTTAATGATACAATATATCATTCATTTACTCCAAGAGAATACTTGAAGAATCTACCTTAACTTCTCTTCTTTACTTGTGTGAGATGCCCCCATTTGCACTTACAGGTCTGAAAAGGGACAAGTACCATCACTGGGGTTTTTCCAACTTGAAAATATATATCCCAATTGCTTCAGAAACAAAAATGTAGCAAACCTTATTTAGCTATGAAGTCTGAAAAATTTGTGTATGAATCTTTATTCTGAATCTTATTTTTATTTTCACTTTGGAAAATGTGGTGGTTTGACTCAGATGTCCCCATAAACTCATGTTTCAAATGCTTGGCCCTGAGCTTGTAGTAATTTGGAAAGTGGGACCTTGCTGGAGGAGGTGTGTTCCTGGTGGTGGCCTTAGGGTTGTTATAGCCAGCTCTCTCTCACCAGAGCTCAGCTTACTCTCTTGATGATATGGCATGATGTGATGTCCAGCATCTGTTCTACCATCTTTTCCTGCCATCCTGAAGCTTCTCCTTAAGACTGTAAACCAAAATAAGCCATTTTCTGCCATTAGCTGCTTTTATCTGGATAGTTCATTCCAAAAATACAAAGTTATCTACAACAGAAAATTTAGTTAATCTCTTTGAGTAGTATTTTTCTTATCTAAGCAGGTGTATCAACATAATGTATACCCTACTGAGTAATAAGGAAGACTAATGTATAAAACACATGTATAATTTATCAGAGATTCAGTAAAGAAGAGTTTCCATTATCCCTGGCTTTCTCTTCTGCTTGTTGGCATTCATTGTCTACTCACACTTTCTTGTTCTTCAGTGTTAAGGTTGATTACTTGATCCACTGATAGTTTTGGGACATGAAAATCCAACCTCAGCCACCAGGTTTCTTGGGGTCAGCCTGCTTATCTTATGTCTTCACAATATCATCTTCATACTTCACACTGCCTCATCTCATCCTTGTCTCTGACTTCCTCAATTGCTTTCTTTATTTTGCCAGAGTGAAAAGATAGTATTATAAAGACATTTTCTCTCCTAGACAAAATTTGTGGCTTTGTTTTGTTTTCCTGCAAAGGTTAGGAAATAAGAATTATTCTGAAATCAAGCTTAGGAAAAATAAATTACTGTGAGGGAGACTGCTAATTCATTCTCAGAAATCATAATGTCTAGGCTATGCCACTGGAGCCAAGAAGCAGGGATCTTGCCACTCTTTCCTAAGCAGAGCTCACGACAGACTGGGCTTTGGCATCACACAGCTTCCTGTGGTGCAAAAAACCAAGGAGATGTGGGAAGGGCACTAATACATTTGTTCGCTAACTATAGAATGGTTTTAATGTATCCCAAAATGTCTTCCCATGATGCTATTAAACCAGGACTTTTACTGTATAGGAGTGCTATGGGTGAAGTTCAATGTGCAGGAGATTCAGTTCATAACACTGCAACAATATTGCTATCAGAGAATGTAGTACCACCTCCATTTTAAAGTGAAGAAGCATATTTTCAGCCTGCTTATGACTTTTCTCAGAAGACCAACACATTCCAGTTCACATTGCTCTACTTGCTCCTTAAGGTTCTTTCTCTTTTTAACTTCAGTTGTTTTGACATTCTGTGGTCTGTGATGTCCTTTCTAAAAAGCAGGTACTACCCAAAATATTTTACCTAGTGATTTTTTTTTTTTGAGAGAAAGTAATTTAATCAGGGTGTGTAATTTTCTGCTTCTTTGCAATTCATTTTGTCTGATGTTATCTCCTAAAAACACCTTTTTCCTTCATTTAGTTCAATTCGTTCAGAGTTGTGGGAAAACTCTATCATGCTAATAATGAAGCAGATAAGCAGTTTACTTAAATTGAATTAGCAAACACATTCAATTACTCTGCAACCATTCTAAACTTAACAAGAACAATAATTATCAGTGCAGAAGAGATAAGGCCTGGACCTGTTACCCTTCTCCATTGATGAAACCCTCATCTGTCCCCAAAAGTTACTTGCAAATGATTTAATGGTTGATTGGTTAATGTCAACCTCCCCCAACTTGAAACCTGACTTACTAACAGATTCAGTCTGGCTCTCAAATGATTATAAAGTTATAAGCTGCCTGGGTGATTTTTACTGAGAATCATGTCTCAAAATATCCGTTCTATTACCTTTACATATAAAAGCTTCTTGAAAGTATCATTACAAAGTCCCTGTCTTATTTTTATTTAATGTGGGAATAAATTTTAATGATTATATACCATAATTTTGGTTTTCAATTATAATTTTAGGTAATAATTTCATATTAATTATTTAGAAACATCTAATAAGCATCAATTATATGCCAGACCCTTAGCATGGATATTATAGATTCAGGACATGCCAGTGGTAAGGGCATTGTTTCTACTTCAGGTAGTGGAAAGAGTATCAGTCCAAAAATTTAAGACAATTATACAGAGCCCATAAGATGGCCATAGACACATTATTATGGAAGTGAACAGGAGGATCTACATGTGTGATACCTAAGGAAGAATTTAGGTATTTAAGGATACATAGATGCTAAGTATTTATGTATTAGGTTTTAAAGAAAAACTTTAAAGGTAAAAAGCAGGTTGGTAGAAGCAATTCAAGAGAAGAGACTCAGGGTAGAGAACATGAACAATTCGACAGTCTGACAGTCTTTTTTTTTTTTTTTTTTTTTTTTTTTTTTTTTTTCCTCCATTTTTATTAATATTTTCCATGATAACAAAAAAAATCCCATGGTATTACCCTCCCCCCTTTCCCCTTTGAAATTCCATTCTCCATCATATCCCCTCCCCATCTCAATCTTTCTACTTACATCGACAGTCTTTTTAAGAAACAGTAAAATGTGCGATGTGAAATCACAAAGTGAGTCATGAGGCAATTAAGAATGTGAAGTCACATAACAAAGAAGATGCCATGGAGTCTTCTGGGTTACTGAGAATGAAATATATAATAAAAATTCTCATGGAGTATGGTGGTACTCACCTGTAGTCCCACCAGTCAGACGTCTGAAGCAGGAGGATGACAAGTTTGAAGGCAGCCTGGGCTACAAATCAAGACTCTATCTCAGTAAAACAGAAAAGAAAATGAAAAGAAAGGAAACAGAAACTATTGATTTTCATTTAAATTCTATGAAAGGAATATAGTATTGTGCAGGCCATTTAACCAAGGAATCAATGACAGTCATTGACTGATCACTCAAACTATGAACTTAAATCCATCAAATTAATGCTACTATCACACCTAGATCTACTGAAACAGATACAGATTAGTTGCTTTTGATTATCAATGCTATGTACTTACATAATTCCTGATTGCTACAGAAAATTGTCATTGTTTATTTCTCTCAAATATCTCAGAGGAATTATTCTAGGGTATGCAAACATTCTTTTTAAAATGATGAATAAAAGTGATCTCACTAAGGTATAGATTATAAAATGGTAAGTTCTTAGGCATATTTATGTTCTGCATTCTGTGTTAATTTAACTATTCTGTCATTTTACATGGTGAGCAGTCTACTGTTTTTCAGCTGAGTGGCTTAAATCACCAAGTTGAATAATTTATAACCAAGTCTTAAGAAAATTGTTTTCACACCTATAGATTGGTAAACCAGGAATTTGGAGCCACATATTCTGTCTGATCCCTTTCCTTTTCCTCCTGAGCCAGAACTCCTACATGAGCTCCCACCTGCAACCCCACCTGAGCTCCCACTTCAGCTCCTACCTCCCATACCAACTTCTAGCAAGTCCATCTTTTCAGTGTTCATGGATTTTCTGTCATATTCACTTCTATTTCAAATTTCAAATTACTTACATCTAACTTAGGGTAACCATGGCAATGATTCAGTCACCTCTATACCTCCAATCTTAATCCCTCAATCAATTTTGAAACCACATTGTTTTAAAAGTTCTATTGTATAAGAATTTAATATGTCATTCTACTGCTTGTCTGATTGTACTGTGGTTGTACTTAGAATATAGTGAAAGTCATCATGAGATTCACCACCCTTCACAAATCTGTGAACCTTTCCTCTCCACATTCATTTGCTACAGCTGAGTCAATGTTTCCATTGCTTCTCACTCTGTACTTGTAATTTTGAGACACATAGTACTCTATATTCCTATTAGGATAGACGAACCCTTCAATCTGATTCCTTCACTTAGATGCATCTAACCATTTGAGTCAATTTCATAAACTCTCAAGAAAACCTTTCCTTGATCTGCAAGTATGAAAAAATGGATGCCTCAATATAGTCCTATGTAACCTATGGCATATAATGCTCTGACTGCACTGTGAGAATGCATGTTGCTCATAAAAGTACATATCACCAGTGCCTAATGTATACCAATACATATATTGAATAAGAAAGTGATCAGCAGGGCATGGTGGCACATGCCTTTAATCCCAGCACTTGGGAGGCGGAGGTAGGAGGATTGCTGTGAGTTTGAGGCCACCCTGAGAATACAGAGTGAATTCCAGGTCAGCCTGAGCTAGAGTGAGACCCTACCTCGAAAAACAAAAAACAAAACAAAACAAAAAGAAAGTGATCAGTTTGTTATTAAATTAATTATAACTAGAAAAACTATATTCCAACCATCCTTTATACAAAGGCACAACCAAAAACATATTCTATTTTTTTCTCTCATTTATCCCAAAATTATCCAGCATATACTGGTTTGAGAGATATTTTTCACTATAATAGAAATCAGTAAAATACTAGGAGCTATAATTTTCAGGTCTCAAATTTGTAGTCTACAGTATCATGGGATTCATATCTTTGACAATATTCCTCAACATAAACCTGTCCTGAATGACTCCTACAGTAAATATTGACATGGTCTTTTCATGCTTTCAGATAGGGATTAGATATTATTTCTTCTCTTTTGCAAAAATGAAGTCTCAGTTATAAAAATAATATTAAGTCAGTTTCTTTGTAGCTTTACTTGAAGTTCAAGTGTTTGCATTTTCTAATGTTGTGCTTTTCAGGCCAACCAGTGCTGTGATGCCTATTCTAGGCCCATGTGCTAGCTTCTGAAGTTTAGCATTTTAGGAAAACAATAGAGAGAAATGTGTCTTTATTAAACATTTCTTTCAGAGTCAAGTAAATACTAAGCCTAATCTGCGGTTAGGGAATAGAAAGATAATTCTCCTAGAGTCTCAATTAGCTGTTCTCCATTTTTGCAGCTGGTAGGAAAGTACCACACAATGTCACAGATCTATTTCTATCTAGCTGTGAGCTACTCATATACAGAGGCTGCATTACTTCTGTTGGGTTATCAGGCCATCTCGAAGTAGTTAGGCCAGTAACTATTTACTATTTGTTATGTACTGAAGAAGAGGCTATGACTTTATGGAATTCCAAGCCTCTTGATAAAAATACTGTGATCTACACATAAGCAGAATTGGCATGATCAGAGCACTCACTAGGTGGCCATTGAGGCCTGGATTTCTAGGCTGCCATGTTAGAGAGCACCATCACTGGCTTCTTTATTCAGCCTTTTTCTGATTTTGTTCAAGTGAGAGAAGAAAAACTACATTATAATATGAAACTCAGCCATATTTACATGCTCACTTGACACTGTAGAAAATTGGAAATATTTGTAGAGATAATGAGATATCAGGAAAATGTAAACGGACAGGATCTGAAGTATTAAGCTTTGCAAAATAGAAATTCTGTTCATGATTTCAATATTTCTCATATATATTTTATTACTTGAGTCATGAGATGTGAAAAGAGACAATATGACCGGAACAAGGTTCAGGTGATTTATTCTTATCAAGAATGGGACTTACGGGCAAAGAAGAATTAATAATATTACTATTTGGATTTTAAGTGTGCTTCAAAAGCTCAGCTGATCATATATGTGGTCAACATCTTGTGGCGCCACTGGAAGGTGATAGAACCTTAAGAGGATGGATCCTAGTAGAAGGAAGTTAAATAATTGGGCTATACCTTTGAAGGGCTTATTGTGACCTTTGCTCCTTATTCTTTCTTCCTTTTGGGTTTGGGATGGGGTCTCTCAAATTTACAAACACAATTTTGGGTCCTTCTCCTATTTTAACAAACAATTGATAAAAAAAAAATGGGCTCACAGAGGACAAATTATGAATCATTGAGCTTATTTAGGGTGAAATCATAAACTGTGGAGTTTATTTAAGGGAAATTGGGGTCTAGGAAAAAGCGGGAGTGACAAGCACATGGAAGATAGGAAACTGACTTGTGTTGAAGGCATAGCATAGTTTATGAGGTTCTTTTAAGAGAAAGGGAGGTCTAGGAAGAGGCTGGGGCAGATACACAACCACATGGAAGAAAGGATCTAGGAGCTAATGTAGAGAGATTTAGAAGTGCACAGAATCCTCCCTGATCTTTCCCATGGAAGAAAGTTGAAAGTAAGTGTTGATGGCTTACAGAAGAATAGTAGCAGAAAAATATCAAAGCAGAGATCAGGAAATCAAGATGAGAAATGGGTTGTAAAGAGAGTTACACTCATGGTTACCTCAAGTTTAGAGAAATTACACAGGTAGCAGACCCAGAGTTTAGAGGAAACTCCCACATGGTTGATTTATAATTTAAAGAAAATATACACATGGTAGATTCAGAGATAGAGGGAAATCATCATGTAATTAATGGGAGAAGTTACCCCAAAGTATAAAGCAGAGGCAAGCAGAATTGCTAGCCCCTACCCAGCCAGGCTAGGTAGGGGAAAACCAGATTTACATGTGTCCAGACAGAGATCACAGGGCATACAGAGATGGGAACAGCACAGAGAAGCCTTTACAGTTAATTGAAAATTCATTCTTTCATCAGATATAGGTATGTAGGGGGAAAATGTGATTGTTTTGAAGATTCAAGGGGGCTGACACCAAAGGCAGTCTACCTAGTAGTGTGCTAGAATATGGAGGCAGCAAGGGGCACTGTAACCATTGTGAATGAAACTGTATCAGACAAGAGTTCCATTCCTGACAAGGTGGGTTGGCATCTTCTAGTTTCCTCTTTGGGTCTTGTGCCTAACTAAAACTCCCTAAAAGAAGCTAGCTTTAACCTGAGTCCCCTTCAACATGAGATAAACAGTTTTTTTATGCCATGTACTTACACAGAGATATTCTGACCACTGACTCAATACCAATTGGCCAAGTGGCCATAAACCTCTGAAAATCATGAGTTAAAATAAATCATTCCACATTTGGGTTCCTTGTCACTGAGTCCATCTCTTAGGAATACCTGCAATCCCACTGAACAGGATCCCCAATGGAATGGGGGCAGAAATGAGGGAAAAGAGGTTACCAACACATACTGTATCTGTATGAAATATGTTGATAATAATAATACATAAATCATTCCTCCTTATAATGTGTTGTTTATTTCATGTATTTTGTCACAGCAAAGTAGAGCTGACCTACAAAAAAAAAAGCCAGATAGTTATTTAGAAATGTAATTTTCTTTAAAAATTCACTTTGGAAGATGTATTAGATTGCTGAGCTTCTTCAGATGAGATGACTTAAATGATTCATATTTATTTTCTTAGAGTTCTAGAGTCTGGAAGTCCAAGATCAAACAACTGGCAGAGTTGATGTCTCCTGAATTGTTTCTCCTTGGCTTTCAGATAGCAGTCTTCCTGTTATGTCCTTTCATGGCCTTTCCTGTGTTTGCACATTTCTGGTATCTCTGTCTTTTCTTGTGAAGCCACCACTCATAACCTCGTCTAATGTCACTTATCTTTTTAAAGGCTCTCTCTACAAATAAAACCACAATGAAGGAGCTAGGTATTAGGTTATCAACATATAAATTTTGTGCCCAGGAAATAATTCACTCCATGGTAAATAGTATGAAATAAGACTTAAAGGTGTGAGTAATGAAACTCTTTCTGCAGGAACTGCTGAAGACCGTACATGTAGAGTACAAGACCTAAAGAATGAAAGGCACACTGTCAGCCTCGCCACAGATGCAGGAAGCTGGGTTTTCTCCAGTACACATGAAGGAAAAATCAGGCTGCATTTGGTGTTCACTGTATCTAAAAGGACATCCTGCACCTACTTGAACCACTTGATCATACTAGGTATCATTAGGTAAGCTTTTTTTGGATTAAATGTCAATTTATTTTCTTCCATATTTAGTATAAACATCATTTCACTAGTGAAAGCTTTTAAATACCACTAAATATACATGCACAAGTCAAGTACATTTTCCCATATTGCATTTTGAAAAGTGATTAACATCAATACTGTCGGAATATTCTGTGCCTCATTTCTATGGCATTCTGTTACACAGACATAGACTCAAGTAAGGTACTCATGGATCTCAACTTTCTATACCATTTGAAACTGAAGATGGAATAAGATCATGCAAACAGGGGATAGTGAGTACTAAATCCTTGGGAAAGACTGTGTCATTACATTGAGCCCCAGTATCTGAAACAATCAATTTTTCTGAAAGTATGATAGCCTTGTGGCTAGAGATAACTGATGTCATACAGGAATTTTGTTATTCCAATGTACCACTATATGCCAATGCACCATTAATTTGGTGGTGTTCCTGGATCCTCATGTTATTTAGATACAAGGACCTTAAGGAGGTAACCAGTTTATGTTTCCTGAAACATTTTTTGAGGTCTTGTCTGGAGAGTAAAGTTCAGGCTGTTAGCATTTGAAAAGACAAGTTTCAGCAAGGATTGTGAAGGAGGAGCTCACTTACTAGCTATATTTTCAGTAGCAAGCCCATGGCTTTTACTGTGTCCTTAGATGTCAAGGACAAAGATTGCATGTTCTATTTTTAGAAATATAAATTCCATCATTCTTCTAGGGTAAGGGAAAAGCAACCATACAAACGTTTGTAGTCAAGAAGGAACTTGGGCTGTAACAGACAGGCATCATATATTAGTGCTCTTTCTGCCCCTGTTCATACACAATTTACTCCACTATCTTTGGATTCAATTCACCGTTTTCTTTCTTTCTTTCTTTCTTTCTTTCTTTCTTTCTTTCTTTCTTTCTTTCTTTCTTTCTTTCTTTATTTTTGCTAGTTTTCTTAGCCAGAACTGTAGGCTTTTAAATTGTTTTTTAGTCTCTACTCAATTTACAACTAAGTCTACTTCACAGTGAAGCAATGAGTAAAAAGAAATAATGAAGTAATTTCTCTTATTTATCCACAACACAAGCTACCATTTCTAGCTCTTCTCACTGGAGAGCATAGTCTTCTCTATAGGACTATGATGCTAACACCACCAGCCTGGAAGTGAGCATTATTGTTCCGCAAATGAGGGATGGCAGAAGAGTTTTGAAAGAAAATGTAGAAAACACTAAAAATGGGAGGAGGTGTCTATTTCTCTACAGTCTCTGGCTCACAATCTCCTCATTCTCATGTATCTGGAAAGATACATGATAAACTTATCTTGATGTTTGCTCTATGCACCTAGACAGGTTTAAAGGATTATTGATGCCAATGAGGTGAGCTGCTGCTGTAGCAGGTGAAGGGCAATAGCAGAGTGCTTAATAGCTGTATTCAATTCTGTGGAGAGTTGTTGATAAGAGACAAGGCTGTGTCCCAGCCCACCTGAAGCCAGCCCTGTAGCTGCTGTAGAGAAGGCAAGGCATATTCCTATTAGTATAGGTACCTAGACTGTTAACAAGCTCAGTCCTCTGGGATGTATTTCTTGTAATTAATGGCCAGTCTATATTATCTGGTCATCTGAAAACTAGCATATCTTGTCATTTGGGACCCACGTGGGGTGGTAGAAGAATTTCCATCTCTATACACCATGTGAGGTCAGGGTCAGGGAAGGAAGACAGTGAAATTCTGTGGTTGTATAAGGTCAGCTCTTCTACAGTCTCTAGACAGGAGTGTGTGAGTTGCTTAGGTAGAAGTAGATGGGCAGCTGGGTTAAACAGGGGCAGGAGTCTAAAGCAACATTTGGTTGTCTAGAAAGGTAACATGAAAAAGTTGAAATTTGTGTAGGGTTAGGGTTTAAGTAGCCTACACTAGACCTCAGGTTTCTCATTAGAATTTCAGGCCTTAGAGGGTAATCCAGGGGACCCAGATAGATGGAGGTGAATTGTCACAGAACCATCTGAGTATGAGCTAACTATAGATGAGAGGATACAAGGTTAAGTTTGTAGTTAAATACATAACGTTACAAAATTAGCAGAATTATTACCACAAATGACAGGCATGATCATCATTAAGACCTAGAAATCTACCCAATGTTGTTGTCTATACCTGTTCTTGTCACTGTAAGCATCTCTATGTAAAGTTGCAATTCTGGGCTGTGAAGATTGACTTTCTTAAGATATACCTTACTTTTTGGCTATATTTTTCTATTGAGCATTTAAGTCCAAGTAGGTGGCCAAAGTTTAATTTTATATTGTAATTTTGACGGTCAATTGTGGCTCTTTAGGGGAGTCTTTTAAGGACCTGGGAGGAGCTCTCTGGGTCTCTCAGCATTTGAGCCATGTTTCTGGGATGAGTCAGGGCCATGCTAACCATGTGGCTTCCCTTTCCTTGGTTTTCCTCTCTGTTCTGACCCTCCTTTTGCAGAACGGACACTGGTTACAATCCATATTTTTTGGGTCCTCAAGTCTTCTATGGTCAAGAAGGTAGGTGACTTACCAAGAGGTTTAGGTTCCTCTACATAAAGAAGTGTCCCATCAGCTCTTGTGCATTTTTGTCCTGGAGGTGCTGGGACCAAAATATTGGGTACCCTTTTAATCCCAATGTCCTCATTGGTTCTGCCACTACATCTGGTTGTTAATCACCAAGAAGAAAAAATGGGAATATAGAATAGGTCTATAAATTTTGTATTTAACAAAATAGATCTAGTTAAAACATGGTATTTAAAAAAAACCTTAACATTTTGTTGTTACATTTAACTTATGTTGTCTGGTGACATGGTAAGCCATATCTGAAAGATAGGAAACATATATATTATTTAACATTTATCAATACAAACAACACGTGTTGAGTCCTGAAGACAATTTTTTAATTTTTTTGTTATTTTTATTTATTTTTTTGAGAGCGACAGAGAGAGAGTGAAAGAGGCAGATAGATAGATAGAGAGAGAATGGGTGCACCAGAGCCTTGAGCCACTGCAAGCGAACTCCAGATGCGTATGCCCCCTGGGGAATTGAGCCTCGAACCATCAAGCCTTGAACTGGGGTCCTTAGGCTTCACTGGCAAGCGCTTAACTGCCAAGCCATCTCTTCAGTCCTTTTTTTTTTTTTTCTTGGTTATTTGAGGTAGGGTCTCATTCTAGCTCAGGTTGACATGGAATTCACTATGTAGTCTCAGGATGGCCTCGAACTCATGGCAATCTGCCTACCTCTGCTTCCCAAGTGCTGGTATTAAAGGCATGCACCACCATGCTCAGTGACAATTTTATTAACAATACTATATATATTAACTCTGACTTTAGTTTTAGTGCTATAATGAGAGCCATCAGTTTTGTTCCTACATTAGAGGATCTGAACTTGAATGAGACAAATAAAAATGGATTTTGTCATCAACAGTAAACTTTTTTGTTGTTTTACTTTTTAAGGTAGGGCCTCACTCTAGCTCAGGCTGACTTGGAATTCACTATGTAGTCTCAGGGTAGCCTCTAATTCATCTCAGCCTCCCAGTGCTGGAATTAAAGGCATGCACCACCACTCCTAGCTTAAAAGTAAACTTTTATCGGTGTAATTTTTATAGCCATAACCATTTTATATTGTTCTTGCAACAAACTCAAATCAAGCAATCTGTCAGAAATTAAGTTATTGTAATAACCATTAAGTTCATCTAAATTTTGACCTTTAAATTGAGCCTGTAAGGCAATCTAAAATTAGAGTTGAATTTTGGAATTTTTTGTACTTAGAAACCTCTGGCTACTGTGGTAGTAGATATAAACAAGTACTTCTAGTTTTAAAGTTGAAAACTTAGAAGTCTGTCCTTAGTAACTTAGAATTACCTTTAACTATATCTATGTACCTATGCACATTTTAGTGGCTTTCATCTTTCTGTCTAAACTGGTTTAGACACAAATTAATTCTGATAAAGAAATCTATAATAATCAATCTGATGCACCTTGCTTAGGGTTACTTTAATAAACCAATTTTATGTCTTGTTATTCTTGTTACCTATGACTATTAAATGAAGCTTTGACCAGATATCTGATAGTTCATGTCTAAATTACATTGTTTGTAAATAACAGATTTTAGCACCATGACTCATTTTGGCCCAGAAATTGTAAATGGAGCTCCTCAAAAATTAAGAAAGCATACAGTTTAGACACTTCCTTATCTCCTTAAGAACAAAAGTTACAACTAATGAAGTTAGATTATATTTTTTTATAAAATCTGAGTTATAAACACCATAACTAGTAAAATTAGTTTTATAAAAGAAAAAAATCATTAACTAATAAATAAATCTTAATCTTATTAAGACTTAGTTTTTTAGTAGGTGAAACTTTAACATAGAAGGATTAGCAGCTTAATTAAACATTTGAAGGCAGTTTTTGTAACTGTCACCATGAGCAAAACAGTACCAGTGAGCCAAAGTTTAGACTTTATAACTTGTTGAGTTGAGACTTTTTTTATAATCCTATGAAACACATTTTAAAAGCATGGATTTGTAAATGCAGGCAAAACTTGATAACTTTCATGGAGATAAAATAACACACCTGGAAATGATTTTATTAATAATGACAAGTCTGAATTATATTTATGATATAGAAAAGATTATCTGTTCAGACTGTTAAATCATAAATCCTATCTTGTAAAGCCTAATTATATCTGGTTGTTGTTTAGTTATATTTATTTTAAGTCTGAGTACTGCATTTCAATAAGGATTTAGTGATCTTAGTTCAGACAGAAATTGAGAAAGAACCAAAATTGTATGCTGCTTGTCATTTTCCCTTTCCTTGTTCAGAGGCAATAGGCCAATTTGCCTAAGGACAAGGTGTGGATGACACATGGCTTTAAATGTGCTTGTAGTCTGAGTTAGAGGGGATAACTCAGAATCCAGATTACCTTGAATTTAAACAGCATATCACAATTAATATAATTTACATTATGATGAAGTAGAAGCAATCATTAACAATATCTCTAAAACATTGAGTTTTACCAGTCCCTAACTGTCTGGCTTTTAGCCTTTACGTGGCACACTTTAGGATCCAACTTGTTCTTTGAGCATGTGTGTCTGATTCTGGCATGGGGTCTCTCTGTCACCATCCTGTAGTTGTTTGTCATCTAGCATGGGTCACAGCCTTGCTGTGTTTGAGCAGCCCACGATCACCATATGCAGAGTCGCATCAGCATGACTGAGCATGGTGTTTGAATCTATGTCTCACAGCGTTGCTGTAGACACAAACCAGTACAGCCAGAATCTGCATTTCCCATAGACTAGCACTGGTCATTACTATCTTAAATTCACATTAGTGTTCAATTTCATATTCATGCTCAATCATTTATAGTTTGAAACAGTTGCTTGCTAGTTATTTTATTAATTTTGTATTGTCTAAATTGGGTCAGCCTTACCTTGGCTACAAGAATCTGGTGAGTACGGCCAGCAAAGCAGAGAGGACAGGCATGTAGAGTGAAAAATATTTGAATATGGGGAATGTTGGACAATTTGCCTGTGTGGTGGCAGAAGCTTGTGTAAATCAGTAAGAATCTGGAAATCAAAAGTATCAATTTTAGGCCATATGGACCCATTGTCCAATTTATATTGAGGCCAGTCCATGTTGCAATAAAAAATTAAACAGCAAGGTTTGATAACATCCTGGAGTCTTAATTTCTTTAAGTTTTGAAGGACCCAATCTGAGGCAGAGGGTGGTAGTAGAGACAGTTTTGGAAGTCTGATTTCCCATTTCAGATGAGAGGGAGAAGAAGAGAGTATAGGATGGGTTCTCTCGCAAGGAGGAAAGGAAGGAAATGAGGATAAAAAGAAAGAACCAGAGCTCAATCTGAGTGTACATGGAAAAACACGAATATGACCCCTGGCCATTGAGGTTGAATGGAGCCTTTACCTCCCATGTAGATAAAGGCTGTTCAGGTTGTTCTGACAGCTCTTTAACTTCTTAGTGAGCAATATGGTGTCCAAGCTCCCAAAGGAGTGTGAAAATGGCAGTGAAGGGTGAGATTTCAGGGGGAGAGGGGAGAGAAAGAAGGCATGCTCCCAAATGAGTGAATAATCAGCAGTGAACTATGAGATGTCTGGAAGAGGGGGGAGAGAGAGAAGGTGGGGAGGTATTTATTTATTTATTGCTTCAGCTTTATTTACTGCTTCAGCCACTGTGGCTCCAGCAGCTGCCAGGCTGGGGACATGCATATCAGAGCTGCTTGGGAGACCAAGCCAGGAGCATGCAAATTACATTGGCTCAGTGCCACTCATGCCCAAGACAATGGGCACTCAAAGCTGATGCTGGTGGCAGTGCCAGCAGTCTCTTGGGACCACTAAGCTGTAGTGAGTGGGTGTGGGCCATGGCCCCAGTGGCTGAGAGCAGCTGAGGGAGCTCAGAAGAGAGGAGGAGGACAAAGGGAGGGTGGGGGGTTCCTCTCCAAGAGTGACCAAGTAAGTGCAATAGGGAGAAGGAGGAGGAGAAGGATGGAAGAGAGTGTCCCAAAGCTGACAAACTGAGCCAAAAGGAGCCCCTTAGGACTCAGTGGGCTGGAAAGATAGAGTCCTGAGGTGTTGATAGTGCATCTTTCTCAAGACCTGGGAAGTCCAGAAATGGGCTAGAGGTGTGGCCTAATGTACTGGTACAGTTTAAACAAGAGAGAGAGAAAGAGTGAGAGACGGAGTCCATCTCCTCTTCAAGAGCAGGCCAACCTATGAGGGACACTCACCAAGGAGGACAGGACAAGGTAAGGTTTAGAGGAGAGAGAGACAGACAGACACACACAACTGACATGGACACACACACACGGAGAGAGAGAGAGAGAGAGAGAGAGAATAGCTCCAAGAGAAAGACAATCTGTGAGGGACACTTACCAAGCAATAGAGGATGAAATAAGGAGGAGAAGTGAAGGTGAATCATGGTGAGTGAGGAAGCCTGCACTGAGAGACATTTGAAGGCCTTCAGAGGGTTAGGGTAAGCTTGGTGGCCTAGTTGGGTGAAAGAAGGTCTGGCCACCCAAGAGGGTAACCGGGATTCTTCTATCTGAGTCACAGCACCAGAGGTATGGTTTGTGAATGACCAAAGACCATGTATGACCACTCTGAGGCAAGAAAAGAGCTACTGGGCTGTCTCACAGGAAGGAGAAAGAGAGAACAGCTGGTGTAAGTCTAGATAGTTTGGGTTTTTACAGAGTTTTTATTTCCTTTTGGAGGGGGTACAGAAAATGAAGGAATGAGGAACTCAAGGGAGAGCAGGAACCAAATGGAGAAGCTAATTAATCAGGGGATCAGAAACCAAATGGAGGAGGTAATCAATCAGAGGATGAGTTGCTATCAGAAGAGGAGCCAAGTTTTCTCTAAGATAAGATCAGCAGGAAAACTCTGGCAGAGGGCATTGTTATGTCAGGAGAGTAAGGGACAGGCAATGCAAATATCTAAAGTTACATCAGGCTGCTTTCATTCTCTTCCTTCATCTCCACTCCATCTTGGAACGCTTGTTCTACCTAATACTCAGATTTTGTATTGTTTTGAGTTTTAAGTGGTCATTGGTAACAGAAAATTGCCACAATAAGGTTCTTTCTTCTTTTCTGGAAATCAGTAGTCCATGAGTACCTTGTCCAGTTTCAAAATTGTAGGGCCATTAGAGGTACTGTTTATGTCCTAGGATCCTTTATTTCTTAAATTACACATTTATAAAACTTTTTCTATTCATATTATATGCATCTTAATTTATATGAAATATTAATTAACATTAAATTAAAATCATGAAGCACACAATGGCATGCGAGTATTTTAGAAATGAATTTGAAAAATTATGCTAAAAAATATATAATTGTATTTTTCTTACTACAGACATACAAAATATGTGCTATCATATTTTACATAACTCATATAACTAAATTACTGAAAATTTGGTGCACTTGTTTAAAGAAGTGATTACGGTTTTGGACCAATGAAATGATTTTTCTTATAAAAATCTTTATATTGTCTTTAACTTCCCTCCACAAATGGTAAACATTACTCTTATAGTCTGAATATGAAATTTCCCCTGCACAGTCTCATTTTGAAAGTTTTGTCCTTGGCTATGTCACTATTTTGAAAGTGATGAAAAACTTTGTGAAGCTATGCCTTGATGAAGGAAGTAGGTCACTGAGGCATACAAGTCTTTACAAGTTATACCTGATTCCCAGTCCCACTCTCTCTTCTCCTTCTTGGCTGCCATGTTGTGAAATACTTTGTTCCATAGTGCCCTTATGCATCCTTCTTCCCTTGTGTTGCTCATGTCAGATACTTTGGTCATGGTGATGAAAACCCTAACTAGCAGAAATGCACTAATTGCCCTTATAAATCAAATGAATGTTTTTATTTTTATCCAAGAAGATCATGTCAATAATATCTTTTGGTTAAATTATCATGAAATAAAAAAAATTTATGATGAATATTGCCTTGCTGGAGTATAGAATTTCACACTAGGTAGAAAACAACACCAATCTTGTAAGATACACTAGAAATGCTGATAGAATCTTTACCATAGTTAAATTATTAGCTTTAATAATAATTGAACTAAAAGAGAAAATAAACCCAATTTTTTTTAAAAAAATTCAATATCAATGAAATTTAGCTTGTTTTTGTCTGTTGGAATTTATACCTGTCTCTCTATTTTAAAGTTCAGACTCCATTCCACTGTTTCCCTTTTCTCCATTATTTGAATTGCCTTTACTCAGATTTGTAACTCACCCATTTCCTTTCCATTTTTCCACTATCTAAAACTCATTTATATTCATGTTGATACCTTGATTACAGACTTTAATCACCCTCAATTATCAACAGATCTAATCAGAAGGCCAGTATTATGTAAAATAAGTTTAATTTTTGCAATCACACTCAGCTGTCTTGTTGTCCATACACTGAAAATCCCTACAGCCAACACTACACAAGGAGCTCTTTCAAATCTCTTGAGTTGTTATCTTTCTTTTTCCATCTGATTCTTCAGGAGAGCCATTATTTGTGTTTGAAGATGCACCTACCATATTTTCTTTGTCTCCAGAAAAGCCTTAAAAATTTTACTTGTTCATTTTATAACACAATATAATTATGCCTTAATTAATATCACATTCTATCCTAACTGCTTTCTTTTTAATGACTTACTTGACACAAGCTAAGCATTCCACCCATGTGAATAATCTATGTAGGATAAAAAAAAAGATGTAAGGATGGAATGGACAAAGGACATTTAGTAAGCAACAGAAAGATTTGGAACAAGGCTGTCTGTTTATTTCAAATACTACTTAGATCTCTCTATCATTTCTTCCCATTAAAAATCATTACAATAGTGAACTCTGCTCTGTTCAAATAACTCTGTTGGGTTTCTAAATTGAAACATTACGATTTTCAGCACTGAGGACCAATAAAAGGCTTTCTTTTCAGTGGTGATTGCCATTATGACACTATTTTATTTTTATAATAGAACCAAAGGCCTGTGCTGACTTAGATATAGTCAGGAGCTGTGACGTGTGTCTCATAACTGAAACTTTGGGGTTTTAAAGTCATAAATGCCACTGTCACCTTATGTTTGTTTTCATGATGAACATTCCAAGTGGCTTCTAATCAGTAAGTATCCTTGAAGTAATGAAAAAGCCTTATTTTTATTTTTTTTTTCTTGAAGTGATAAAAGTTGATTTCTTTTATAAATTTGTTTATTTATTTGTGTGAGGTGGGACATTCCAGGGTTCCTTACCACTAAAATGAACATCAGACACTTTTTACCACTTTTGTGTCTGGCTTATGTGAATGGCTTTGGGAATTGGACCTAGGCCAGCAGGTTTTGTTGTACAAGTGCCTTTACTTCATAGGCCATCTTCCCAGGGCATGCTTTCATAATATAAATGGCATTTAAGAAGGTGATTAGATGCTATTACACAGTGGTAGCAGTTGTCTCTTCACTTTTACTATTAGAAAGCTTGTACTTAAATTTTAGACATTTCTCTCTTGAGTCTTGACATGGTGTCTTTGATCCTAGGGTTAGAAAACCTTTTTCTCTTGAATTCTATCATTTCAGTCACTGAAGACAATGGTGCAGAATTTTCTGTTTCTCTGCACCAGCAAAAATTGTTTGAGTCTTACAAGCATATATTCATTGTAATTTTATATTTTTTAATTTTTTAAATTTATTTGATGTACATACAGAGAGAGTCAGAGAGAGGGAGAGAGTGAGCATGACAGAGACTCCAGCCACTGAAAATAAACTCCAGATGCATGCACTACCTTGTGCATCTGGCTTCATGTGGGTACTGGAGAGATTAAACCTGGGTCCTTTGGCTTTGCTGGAACATACCTTAACCAGTAAGCATCTCTCCAGCCCCGTTGTTAAAAAATGTGATTTTACTTCACAGTGAACTCTAAGCTTTTATTATATTCCGATTTATTTGTGCTTACAGATTGTATTTTACTAAGTAGAAAAATATCTATATGGAAATGTAATAATAACAGAAGGTATATTTCTCTTTCTGTATGTGCATTATTTTCACACTCAAGGGTGTGAAATATTGGATTATTATTTGTTTATAGAGTTGTTTTATAGGTAAGAAACAAAAGAACAGATACTTGAATGGCAAAAATCTTTAAGTAAGGGAGAGGACATAGTACACAAGATCTGTGGGAATGTTGGTAATAACTGGCTCAGAAATAGCCACCCCACGAGGGACAGGAGGAGTGCAGAGAAAGTGATTAGTTGTTGTTATGTTTTAGAATTTGAAGAAAATAAGCATATACTTGCTTGTTTTTGCTTCTGTTTTTCTTTGGAGATGAGATCACTTACTAGATAAGAAAGGTATTAGAGGTTAGTGAGAAAAGTTGTCTCAGAAAATAAAAAAAATCAATAAGAAAAATGTAGGGTTTCCGTGTTAAAGATCCCTACGAATCTTCAGTTATACATTTAATCTGGAATCAATTTACTTATTTTTATTTCTAATCATGGTCAAAATGTTTAGTGTTGGTATACACCTAACAGAGAACTGGATGAAATGATAGTTGGAGTTTTGCCATATGAGGATGTTGGAAAGGGAAAGGAATGGGCGGTTGCAGATGAATGATCCTAGTGATGAGCCATTATCCCATAATGTGAGCTCTGAGACTTCATGGATTTAGCCTAGGAAATTCACTATGGGGTAATTTCTGATATACATAAGGTGCTACGTAGATGCTTGATATGACTAGTGAATAAGTCAGAAAAAAGTAGTTCTATCATAGTTACCTTCCTAAGGCTGTGATTTAACACCTGACCAAAAGCAGCTCATGGGAAGAAAGGATTTATTTTTGGCTTACAGTATTGGGAGGAAGTTTCATGAAGGCAGAGAAAAGATCATAAAACAGAGGCTGGAAACCACCTCCTTACCACATCAGGTGGAAATCAGCAGCAGGAGACTGAGCTGATCTGTGGCAAGTAGATCTGCTTATAAAACCCTTAAGTTCACCCTCTAACTAATACACCTCCTCCAGAAAGAATCCAACCTCCCAAATTATCATTAGCTGGGGACCAAGCATTCAAAACACATGAGTTTATGAGGGACATCTGTTTCAAACCAGCACATTCTGTTCCAGCCCTCCCATAGACTCACAACCATTTCAAGATGTAAAATGAATTACATTCAGTCCAGCTTTAAAATTCCACCAATTCTTTAGTCATTATGAACACTGTTCAAACATTCCCATAGTCCAAAGTCTCTTAACTGTGAACCTGTAAAACCAAAACTCAAGTTAAATACATATAATGGCACAGTGTAAACATACCTACTGCAAAAGAAGATATAGAAAGGAAAGATTTAACTAATACAATATCTAAAATAAGCAGCAAAAGTATCAAATCCAGTAGCTCAATGTCTGGCATGCAAGACCAGCAGTGAAGTCCCTGCAGTTCCAGTTCTATCTCTACAGCTAGCTGGGGTACTTAGAGCCCAGGGGTAAAAAAAAAAAAAAAAAATCCATCCCAATCCAGAAGCTCTCCCTTCTATATAATCCTGGCATCTCCACAATTCTGGGGTCTCCACTACAATCCATGGTTAATCCATACCTTGACTCCATTGGTTTCTCATGCAGGGACTCCAACAAACCTGCCTCATATCACCCAGTAACCACTTCCAAAAACCGGACCACATTGTAAATCCAATGACCCATACTTCCCTACAGTTGTTATACTCCCACAAGGTAAGCTACCTAATGTGTTAATTCAGCAGTGAATAAAACTAACTTTGAAGAGAAATAAAAACTCCTTTAGCATACTGGTTCCCTGCTTTCAGAAGAGTCAGCATTCTTCCCTATGTAGAACAGCTGGCCCAAACTCAGTGGTACCAATCTCTCAAATAATTGCAACAGGAACAAACAGCAGTCTTTGCCCCATCCTGTTCACACCAGCCTTCTTCTCCTAAACTCAACATTGTTCAAGTTCTTAGGACATGGGTAGAATGCAGCTAGCCTTTTGTATAAACTGTCCATAGACCAATTCTGGCAAAGTTTTTTTTTTTTTTTTTTCTTCTCCTAATAAGCCAAGCCTCTACAGTCCAGTCCTTTTTGCATTTAGGTCTTTCAACACTCACCAGAATGTTTCATCAAGCTCCACTTATGGCACTGCAAGGCATCTCTTAGTCCAAGATTTCAAATTCTTCTATATTTCTCCCAGAAATAAGTTCCAAAAGAACCAAAGCTATACAGAAAGGTTTCTAGCAACTACCTCTTCCCCTCCTCTGGTAACAATTTTTTCCATAGTTACCTTTATGCTGAGAAAAAAATGTCTTAAATAAAAGCAGCTCATGGGAGGACAGGATTTATTTCTGATGTACAGTCACAAGATGAAGTTCATTAGGGCAAAGGAGAAATAGTAGAGCAGAAGCTGGACATTACCTCTCTGACAGCATATAGAAAAGAGCAGCAGGAGAGTTAGATGAACTCTGTCAAGTGGAAGCTGGCTATAGTATAGCTAAGCCTACACCAACAACAATACACCTTCTCCAACAAGGCTCTACCTCCCAAATTGCAATCAGCTAGTAACCACGCATTCAAATGCATGAGTTTATGGAGGGCATCTGATTCATACCACACAGGACAGGAAAAAAATAAACACTTGAGGGGAAATGATAATAAAAGTCTTGTTATAGAGAATCAGAAAATTGTAACAATTAATGTTAGGTCTTGATAAGAAAAAAGGTTGTTCAATTGGGCACCTGAGTCTAACAGCTAGGAAACAGTGGTGATCTTGAGATTAAATGCTTAAAATTACAAGTTTGAAGATTTTATAGTAGCTATGACTATTTTGAAAGAAAACTACCAGGAGGTAGGTAGATAAATAGATAGAAAGATAGATAGATGGATAGACAGACAGACAGACAGACAGATAGATAGATATTCCATATAATGTATATCATAGAGTAATATATGTGATATTCATGTTTTGTAATTCATTAAGAATTATGATGAAATAAAAGAACAGTAAGTGTGGTAGTTTGATTCAGGTGCCCCCACAAACTTGGGTGTTCTGAATGCTAGGTTCCCAGCTAATAGAGATTTGGGAATTAATGTCTCCTGGAGGGAGTGTATGGTTGAGGATGGGTTTATGGGCATTATAGCCAGTTTCCCCTTGCCAGTGTTTGACACACTCTCCTGTTGCTATTGTTCACCTGATGTTGGCCAGGGGGTGATGTCCACCCTTGCTCATGCCATCATTTTTCCTGCCATCATGGAGCTTCCCCCTCGAGCCTGTAAGCCAAAATAAACCTTTTTTTCCCCACAAGTTGCTCTTGGTCGGCTGATTTCTGCCAGTAATGCAAACTTGACTGCAACAGTAAAGTACTGAGAAGTGGGATTGCTGCTAGACGCCTGACTGTGTGGCTTTGACCTTTTTGAGCTGATTTTTCAAGAAGAATGTGGAAGGATTTGAAACCTTGGCCTAAGAGATGTCTTGCAGTGCTATAAGTACAGTTGGATGGCTTGTTCTGGTCAGAGCTGAAAGACATGAATGCATAAGAACTATGGACTGTGAGGTTTGGCTTATGAGGATGAGAAAAAGCTTTGCTTGGACTGGGCTAGCAGTTTGTGTGAGAAGCTTGCTGTTGTGCCAGTGTCCTGAGAAGTTGTGCAGGGTTGCTTTGTGTAGAAATGAACTGGTTTGAGAAGAGGGATATGGCACAGAAAAAAAATGAAATCTTTGGGCCTAAACTGCTGCCCATTCTCCTGCAAATTGTTTGAGAGATTACAACCTGCAAAATTGGGCCAGCTGACCTGGACTTGGTCAACAAGAAGAATGTAGACTCTTTTGAATGGGCCTAAGTGCTCAAGGAGTGTCCTGTTCTTCAAAGTCTGCTTTATTCCCCCATGGGTTAACAAACTGCCACCTTACCTGATATTATGGAGTATAAATAATTCAGCAAAGAGAGGGTAATTGAGTTTCCAACACAGTATTGTGTTTTGGAAATGGCCATGGGCAGTATGAAGCAGGTTTGCTGGTTGCCTGCATGGAGACCCCATGGGGCCATGAGGATGAATCATAGATTGCAGTGGAGACACAGTGGAGATGCTAGGACCATGAAACGGCTGCTAAGGAAAGCTGTCAGCCCTGGATGAAGTTTTCCAGGACTGTGAGTAGCCTAGCTAGAGGGGTGGAATTGGAACACCAGAGACTTGTTCCTGGTTAGAATGATAGGACTTGGAGATTTGCCACTGGCTAGAGTTGCTGGACTTGAAGCTACAGAGTCTGATGTTTGCCCTGGTTGTTTTAAATCTTATATTGGATGAATATTGCTTTGCTATGCCCAATGCCATCTTTTGTAGTGTGAATGTTTATTCTGTGCCATTATGGGTTTTGGGGGGATTTTTTGGTATTATAGCTCATTAAGATTTTGAACTATGGGGGATGTTTGAACATCAATGGGCTTGATAAAAACTATGGTTACTTTTAAAGTTGGACTGAATGCATTGCATTTTACATCATGCATGGATATCAGTTTATGGGGGCCAGGGGCAGAATGTGGTGGTTTGATTCAGGTGTCCCCCATAAACTTAAGTGTTCTGAATGCTAGGTTCCCAGCTGATAGAGATTTGGGAATTAACATCTCCCACAAGGAATGTATTGTTGAGGGTTGGTTTATGGGTGTTATAGCCAGTTTCCCCTTGCCAGTGTTTGGCACACTCTCCTGTTCATTTGATGTGGGCCATGGGGTGATGTCCACCCTCTGCTCATGACATCATTTTTCCTGCCATCATGGAGCTTCCCCTTGAGCCTGTCTTGCTCTTGGTCGGGTGATTTCTGCCAGCAATACAAACCTGACTGCAACAGTAAGTTAGATGTCCAAAAGTTCCAATAAATGAGAGAGGGGCATTGATGAAAGAGTGGATAATGTCTCCCTGTAGTCTTTACATTAAAGCAAATGAGATTCTTTTTTTTTTTTTTTTTTCGAGGTAGGGTCTCACTCTAGCCCAGGATGACCTGGAATTTACCATGGAGTTTCAGGGTGACCTCAAACTCACAGCAATCCCCCTACCTCTGCATCCCGAGTACTGGGATTAAAGGCATGCACCACCATGCCTGACTACAAATGAGATTCTTGAAGAAAAAAATGAAGTAAGACACTAATTCCACCTGGAGGGAATAGAATATGTACAATGGAGGAGGAAAAAAAACTGCTGGGACACCATTGTGAATAATGGGCAGGAAGGAAGTGAATCTCAAGATAAAGTCGCAAAGAATAGATCATGATCACAGAAGAGAATTCTTGAAGAGGTGGGAGAAACCAAAGGGGTCATACCCATGGGCTGAGAACCACAGTGAGGGAGATTAGAAAATGTTGTATAATTTATGTGTATATAAATCTGGTGATGAGATCCATGCAAGGCCTGATGGCATAGTTCTTAAAAACTCTAATTACATTCTCCCCATTAAGACTGGTCTTTTCAATGCTTGCCTCAGAAGCACCAATGCTAAAATAAGAACAACATGTAAAAGATTAGTGCATTAGTTACTTTTTTGTTGCTATGAACAAAACACATTACAAGAAGCAACCTAGGTGGAAGAGGCTTATTTCAGCTTACGTTTGAGGTAATAGTCTATCAGCGAAAGGAGAACATGGTAGAAATAACATAAGGCAGCTGGTTACATTCAGGCCATAGAGAGGGAGCAGAGAGTGATAAATAGCAGTGCCATGGCACCTGGATATGTTCAGGAAAGTTTGTGAAGCATTATATATTAAAAGATGCATTGGTTTCAAGGTATAATGCCCCCATAGACTTATGTGCTTCAGTAATCTCATTTGTGACATTTTTCAGGTTATGGAACCTTTAGAAGGTAGAGCCTTGCTAAAGAACATATGTCAATGCACATCAGAACTTGAGATGTCGTAGCACAGCCCTGCTTACTCTTCATGTTCTTTCTGCTTTGGCCTTGCTGATACAAACATGTTATACCTGTCTGCCCTTCTGTGCTTTCTACAGCATAATTAACTTTTCCTTGAAACTACAAGGTAAAAACAAACCCTTTCTTTTCTTAAGCTGCTTCTAATTGAATATTTTGTCCCAATCAATAAGAAAATAACCCCTACAAAAAATGTATGCCATTTATTCAAATTGGAGAGGTGATATTGGTATTTTTCAGGCTTCTGAAGAGACATTCATTATGAGAGGCATTAATGATGGTCTGTGTCCTTGGTTTTTTTTTAAATATTTTATTTTTATTTACTTATTTATTTGACAGAGGAAGAGAGAGAGAGAGAGAGAATGAGAATGGGTGTGCCAGGGCCTCCAGCCACTGCAAATGAACTCCAGATGCATGCACACCCTTGTGCATCTGGCTAACATGGGTCCTGGGCAATTGAACCTGGGTCCTTTGGCTTTGCTAGCAATGCCTTAACTGTTAAGCAATCACTTCAGCTCTGTTTTTTAAAATCATTTCTATAACACTAATCTTGACATTGCTAAAGTCAACTAAGAAGTGAAAGTTTGTCAATGGCTAAATGCATTTCTAATAATACATGGAACCAGCCATCATCCAAAATCAGTGTTTTCATTAATTTTAAAAAAATTTTCTTATTGGTTAGATGCCTTTGAAATATCACCTGCATCCAAGATTATTGAGACCTAGTTGTTATTAAATATTTAATACCTATGTATACTACATAAAGTTGTCAGAAGATGTCAATTTATCATTTTGCTTCCACAGAGACTAGACATTTCATTATTTAAAATAATCTAAGGTAAATTTTTACAGACTGATAAGATCACTCAAAATGATTGAACTCCATATTTTCTGGTGTCATAAATTGTATATGCAAGGGGAAAACAGAGGAAAATTCACTATCAAAGAACATATGCTTTTATCACTCAGAATAAGACAAACTTCATTAACTTACATGTTCTTTGTCTGTTATAGAGTTAGTAGAACTAGAGGAACTGACAATGAGTCTATATTTAAGAGGAGGGTTGTGGATGCAAGTCTTTAGAAACATCACTATTCACTGCTCTTATACAAGCAAGACACACAACTGAAATATCCTGAAGGTAGAGGGTTCCGACAGAGAACACTTACTGTTTCATAAAGCTTCATATGCCACTCAAATAGCAGGAACCAACCCTGAATATTATTTAATAATGCCATCACTCTGCCAGATATCTTAATTAGAAAAGTCTCCCAGGTTTTCCAATAAGTTATTATGTCTACTGCTTTCTACTTACAAAATATCTATAACCCAAGAATTGGATCCTTTTCACAAAATGGTTCATTCCTTGATCATATTTCATCTAAATATGAAAATTATCCCTCAGATGTTTATCCTTTCTCCTCTCTGATACAAAGCATATATTATCAGCAAGATAAATATCTGTGCAGAAACTATGATTTTTGTTACCTTTCTGATTACATGTCTTTATGGACTCCCTATGTTGTCAAAAGGAATTTCAAATTTTAAGTTAAGCCTTTCAATCTTCTCTCTCATCCATCATCCCAGAGCCAACAAGCTTAGTGGCTAGGAGTCCAAACCCTGATGCTGAACTCCTGAATCTGAGTCCTGGCTCTGTGATGTTAGAAATTTACTTTTTCTTTGCCCAGATTTCTCATCTGTATTTTGGATTAACCATACAAATGTTTTCCAGAAAGTTATATAATCAGTGTGGAATCACAAAGATAAAAATCTTTGGCATGTAAAAATTCAGTGACACTCAATTTAATTTTACAGATTTTTGTTTGCTTCATAAGTCCCTATAGTAGATAGCTTCATGTTGCTGGGTGGAACATCCAACCAAACAGTTTTATATCAAGCTTACAGATATATTTCAAGCTTACAGATATATTTCAAGCTTACAGATATATTTCTATTTCAAGCTGACAGATACGTATTTCAAGCTTACAGATCCAGGGAAAGTTTCATCAATGGCAGAAGAAGCTGGCTCCCATTCATAAATCCAAGGAGAGAGGGAGAGAGAGAGAGACAGACTGCCATCAGTCAGCAAACACCAGAACACAGTAAACATCACCCAGCAGCAAGCAAGACCCCCAGAGATCAGACCTCTCAGTATACCTTTGGGCTGGAATTCAGATCTGCCCCTAAACACACCTTTGGGCTGGACTGCAGGATCCTCCTCCAGTGATACCTCCTCCAGCCAGGCAGCTAGACACCCAATTTACAAGCCCTAAGCACTTGAGTCTATAGGAGAATATACATTCAAACTACAGCAGTTCCCTTCAACTCATCTATTCTCAACAAAGGAAATTTCCCCTTGGTAATTACTAGGAATTATGTAGAATAGAAATCAACCAGATTTTGGTTGGGATCCAGAACCTACTACCATGGGGAAATCTGTTAAGTTTCTTGAGCTCCAAGATCCACGTCTTCAAAATCTATCTTGCAATATTATCATTGAGTTAGAAAGGAATGTGTATACAGTGTACTATAGAGACGGTCACTTAAGTAGTCAATGGCAGATGCCTACTTTCAACAGTGACATATCCATCAGAGAGTCACACTTACATTCTTCCACATTTGTCTGCAGTACTTCCGCAATATCCATTGCTGCCTTTCCAAATCTGACCATTATTGCTGTGGGGCCCAAATTCCCTCTTTCTCCTTCTAATGGCCTTAGGTCTCCTCCCCAAAAATAATCCCTTCCACTTCTAAAGTCTAACAGCATTTTGTGTTTACTTACCTTTTACATCTGTTTTCTGATTTAAAAAAATTCCAGCCAGGCGTGGTGGCACACACCTTTTAGCCCAGCATTCAGGAGGCAGAGGTAGGAGGATCATCATGAGTTCAAGGCCACCCTGAGACTACATAGTGAATTCCAGGTCAGCCTGAACTACAGTGAGACCCTACCCCGAAAAACCAAAAAAAAAAAAAAAAATCCATCCCTGTACCTTACATTTCTATACACATAGTCAGCACTCAGGGAGATATTCTTGAAGAATGAAATATAAATGAATGCATCTCTTATTCTCAATGTAATAAAAGAAAAATTGTATGAGGATATTTTCTTAAATCTGTTCTGCAGTCACGTTAGAGGTCAGAAAATGGGCATGCATTAGAGATGAAACAGACATGTAGTTCAGAGTTTATCTTGGCATAATATGTAATATTTAGAACATAGATTATACACAGATATACAAACAAGTAGCTTACCATATGAAATGTTACTTATGTTAATCTCCTCTGCAGCTTAGTAGTTGTTAGAGCATAGTTAAAGAGCTGGTTTACCCTACATAACAGTGAAGTGACTAATCTATCTCAGTGTCCTCACCTGGCATAAATAATAAAGAAAGGATGTGTAATGAAGGTGAAGTTATTAAATGCAATTTAGATTTATTTTGTCATCACACCCAAGGTTAAATCATTGGTAGATATTTATTTTCTTAAATATATTTTATTTATTTATTTGAGAGAGAGAGAGAACATGCCAGGATCTCCAGCCACTGCAAACGAACTCCATACACATGCACCTCCTTGTGCGTCTGGCTTACATGGGTCCCGGGGAATCTAAGCAGGGTCCTTTGGCTTTGTAGGCAGATCCCTTAACTGCTAAGCCATCTTCTCCAGCCCTGAAGATGATATTTCTTCATGTTACTGGCACTACTGTTTGTCTTTGAATCACCATCAGCTAAGTACCAGACAGAGATTCAGAAACATATACTCAGTGTATGTTTCATCATGTCATGCTACATCTAATATGCTGCCAGTAAATAATATTAAATCAGGTTGTTTTAGTTCTCATTTCATCTTATTGGTATTTCTTGAATAATATTATTATCTCTGATGTCATATATAAGTAAACTCTATTGTTAAACTGTGAAACAAATGCTTCTTATTTCCCTTTCATGTGTTTTCAGTCACTTCAGAAAGCCAGCAGACTGTTAGAAAGCATCAGTCAGTTGCTACTGCACATCAGTATGTTCTTAGCAGAATAATTAGAATGATTCTATCACTGAAACTAATAAGAAAAAATATATTTTATATATGGTAGTTTGAAGGTGATTGTATAAATGTTTGACAGCATAGTCTCAGGTGTTTTATAAAAATTAATCTTTTAACTTGGGTCTCCAAACTTCCGGCCAGAGGAGGTGTCACCAGGGGCAGTTCTTGAAGTTTAGCCCTAAAGTGTATTTGGGGGCTGAACTGAATTATAGCCCACAGTGTGAAGAGATCAGTTTGAGCTCTGGCAGATTCATGCTTGTTTGTGGTTCTGGCTATTGGTAGTTTCCCTCTGCTTGGATTTGTAAAAGGAGCCAGTCTCTTCCAGCATTAATGGAGCTTCCCCTGTATTGATAATCCTGAAATAAGTCCCCTTCTGCCATATACAAAGTCTGGTGGTATGTTTATCCCAGCAAATTGGAGCTGACTACAACAATCTATAATATATTTCATATTTTTATGTATATATCACTTTATTTATTTGTTTCCATAATATAATTTTGTATATGTGTATACACACACATATATGCACTTACGTACACACATGTATATATATTTACATATGCACAGTTTGCAAAGGATAGTTTTAAATATTTTTTGTTCATTTTTATTTATTTATTTGAGAGCAACAGACAGAGAGAAAAAGAGGAAAGAGAGAGAGAGAGAGAATGGGCACGCTAGGGCCTCCAGCCACTTCAAATGAACGCCAGATGCATGCACCCCCTTGTGCATCTGGCTAACGTGGGTCCTGGGGAATCGAGCCTCAAACCGGGGTCCTTAGGCTTCACAGGCAAGCACTTAACCACTAAGCCATCTCTCCAGGCCAAGGCCAGTTTTAAATAGCATTAAGCCAGAAAAAGAGGGTAGGTTACAGATTTATTGGTTGTAACCACTATTACCAACATCATAGTGATGTGTGATATATTCAAGACCCAGAAAACAAATTTATGGAATTTCAGTAATGATCTCCTCTAAAACCATATCTCCTTGGAATGATTCAATGACTATGAGCATCTCTGCTAGGAGTCATCTGCTGTTGATTTTTCCCACTCTGCCTGCTGAATGCTACAGCAGGAACAGGAAGCAAAGAAAGTGCTGGCTCCTCCCGTGTTGCCATCCTTATGTCCCCAGAGATTTTGCCTTATGGCACAAAAGAAGCTCAGGGCCTATACCTATTTAATCCTCTGTAAAAAAAAAAAAAAAAAAAATAAGGGTTATCCCACTTATCTGGTGCTAACTTTACTTTCCATTGGAGAATCTTCTTCTCTTTTTCAGATAGCTGCAGGTCCTAGGGACAGAACCACTCCATCATACCTCAAAAGGGCCCCAGCTGAAACTAAGAATAATTGGCAAAACAAGCAAGGGTGCTGTTTTCTTGGTGAACCTGGTACTGGCACACAGGTGAAGGAGATCGACACAGAGAACAATCAACTCCTACCAAGTCAGATATCCAGAAACAGAGAGGCTCCCAAGACCTCATCACTTAAGCAGACCTAAAATGACCCCAACATGGTTGAGGGAAATTTGCAGAAGAGGGGGTGGAAAGAATGTCAAAGCCACATGTTGGGTATGATATGCAAAGACATTTCCTCCTACCCATAATTGAGGCCTAACTATAGAATGCATGACCTATATAGCTCAACAAGGAGGGGTCATGGGGAGGTGGTAGTATATGGATGAGACTAATAATGGTACCAACTTGACTATATTCACTGAGTACAAAACTAATTAATAGCCGGGCATGGTGGCGCATGCCTTTAATCCCAGCACTCGGGAGGCAGAGGTAGGAGGATCGCTGAGAGTTCGAGGCCACCCTGAGACTCCATAGTGAATTCCAGGTCAGCCTAAGCTAGAGTGAGACCCTACCTCGGAAAACCAAAAAAAAAAAAAAAAAAAACACTAATTAATAAAAAATTATTAATAATAAAAAAATCAGCAATTAATCCATAAAAAGCATTCTTGACTATAAAATTAAAGGAATCAATAATTGTATAATTACTTCAATCATAATAAAAATATAAAATAGATACAACCAAGGGGTAGGTTGTCATTTTCTTCAGGGATTTCAGGTTATTTTTGCTAGTTATATTGTGAACATTCAGAACTACAGGGCAATATTGTATGGTGTATAGGAGCTACCCACCAATATCGCAGGGGTGGTTTTAGACCCCCATATTTACTCTTTGAAGCTCTATAAAAATGGGCAAGTAACTTCTTCACTGAAAATGTCAATTTCCTACAGGGTAAGGTATAATTATGATCTACCTCAATGTGTTTCAATAAATTCTTAGAAAACAGCATAAATGAATCATTCAACAGAGTCTAAAAATGCAAACATATATAAAACACATTTGATATGAGTCTTTGTGCATCTGTGCATGTACATGAGAATGGCTTAGAAAAACTTTACCAGTGATTAGAAAAACAAACCAGGAATCATTCCTTATATGGTAATATGTCAAAGTAAATATTTTCAAAGACCTTCACCATAAAGTTATATTTAGTACTGCTCTGAGTTCACCTCTTAAGAAGGCATAACAAGGCTGGAGAGATGGCTTAGCAGTTAAGGCCCTTGCGTGTGTAGCCTAAGGACCCAGGTTTGACTCCCTAGTACCCATGTAGGCCAAATGCACATGGGTACTAGGTGGCACATGCATCTGGAGTTATTTGCAGTGGCTAGAGGCCTTGGTCCACCCATTCTCTCTCTCTCTCTCTCTCTCTTTCTCTTAAATAAATAAATAACCTTTTTTAAAGAAAGCATAAGAAGTGTAACACTTTACAGTATAAATATTTAATTTTATAAGTCAGTAAAATCCTAACTAATAACCTAAATATTTAGGAAACGACAGGGCAGAGAGACCAGTTCATTTTATCTCATTGCTATGGTTTGAAAGAAACACTGAAAATGATTGCAATTTTAGTAGTCTTAAGAGGTAAGACATTTAAGGCTTGATTAGAAGGTATGGGTAAATTTCACTAAATATGGGGAGGTTTGATTCTATTTTGCACCTTGCCCTTCAGCTCATTATGTGATGAGGCAGCACAAAGACCCTTGTCAGGTATGGCATCTTGTTTTTGTACCCTGAAGCCTTAAGAGCTTGAAAAAAATGCCTGTGTTCATTACAAATTATGAATCTCAAACATTCTCTTGTAGCAACATAAAATAGACTAAGAAACTTACTAACTAAATCCTGGAGTTGTTTTTTATTAGCATTTGCTGAAGCATTTCAAACGAATTCATAAATTGAGTGCTGTTTTTCAAAAGGTATATAAACAGAGAAAGTAACTTAAGAATGTTCTGTCAATAGAATAGAATAAAGTAGGCTATCAAAAAATAACTTCTATTTCTGTCCTATTGAATATGCTTGCTAATGAATAGCTGTGCTGACTTTAAGTTCTTATATTCTAATTTCTTATTGAAGGCAAAATTAATATATTTTGAGAATACTAACAATAGTGTTAGAAAGAATAGTTCATTGCCAAGGAAGGACATGGAGTTTAACTTTTACATTTATATCTAATGAAGAGTTATCCATATACAAAGTAAAAATGAAAAATAAACTATTTGTATTCAAAATATTTTAGATTTTCTGAATATATTTTCTATAAAATATTGAAAGGCGTTTCATTCTGTTTTTTTCAAGGTAAGGTCTCACTCTAATGTAGCCTAACCTGGAATTCACTATGTAGTCTCAAGGTTGCCTTGAACTCATGAAAATCTGCTTACCTCTGCCACCAGAGTGTTGGGATTAAAGGCATGTGCCACCATGCCTGGCTTCAACATGATTTTATTTATTAGAATGAAATTAAAATTTCCATATTTTCCTATATTTTCTAGCATTTCAGATTTTAGTGTTTTAAGTTTTCCAGAACTTAAACTTTTAAAGGAGCTGGTTTATATTCCTGCCATTTCCCTAGTATATACTGAAAAATAAAGTCTCAATTCATATAATAAAAATTGTTAGATTTATTATAATAAACTGAATATTGATCAAGTTACTTCATTTCCATCTCAGTATTTCACAGTATCTTAGTGATTTATACACTTTAGTATAAAACATTCATTTATAGAGAAAAACTCTGGACTGTATGAAAAATTAAATATTGACTATGAGGCTATATGGGTCATTATTTTAGGAAATAAAGATGGTATTTCAACAGGAAAAAATTGCAAAGTAAGAATACTAGAAATTTTTTCTATAAAATCATTGAGAAAACCAGTAAAAGTTGCCAAAGCCAAACTTCTTTTTAAAAAAAAAAATTTTTTTTTGTTATTATTTTTATTTATTTATTTTGACAGTGACAGACAGAGAGAGAAAGAGGCAGACAGAGAGAAAGAATGGGTGCGCCAGGGCCTCCAGCCACTGCAAATGAACTCCAGACACGTGCACCCCCTTGTGCATCTGGCTAACGTGGGTCCTGGGGAATCAAGCCTCGAACCGGGGTCCTTAGGCTTCACAGGCAAGCGCTTAACCGCTAAGCCATCTCTCTAGCCCCCAAACTTCTTTTTTTAAAAAAATTTTTGTTTATTCTAATTTATTTATTTGAGAGTGACAGAGAGAGAGAGAAAGAAACAGATAGAGAGAGAATGGGCACGCCAGGGCATCTGGCTTACATGGGTCGCTTTGCAGGCAAAGGCCTTAACCGCTAAGCCATCTCTCCAGCCCCCAGAGAGTTTTATATTTGAGGAAAACAGCTGCAGGAACAACCATATGCTCTATAGTTACTTCCAGTGACTTAATCCTACCCTACTTCCAAACTCCCTAAAAACCAAAATCCCACATGATAAAAACCAGCAGCTAGGGATGGAAACAGCTGTAGACTTCAAACCCTAACTGCAGGGGGATTTTCAGAGTTTGCCCTGGGCACAGACTTGATTGCCCTGCTCTGTGATAAGAATATCTTTATTTTCTATGACTTCATACTTGCCAGTGCAGTGAAGTCTTCCCCCACCAAATGTAGAAAACAATTATAGCTTATAGGCAAACAATCTTGTTGTCTGGGGTAGTAAATAATGGTTGAGGGTCCAAATAAACTGACAAAAAGCTTACAGGGCAAATCTAGTGAATGAGATATTTCTAGGGATCTTGAACAGTTCTGACATACTTTAATGAACCTAGAAATCACTGTGAAATTCCCCTCCATGTGCCTACTTGACAAAGTTTTGTCAAATAAAAATCAAACAAAATTCTGATCTAGGTTATGCTTTTAAACTATCTTGTAGTTATAACTACAGTTCCATAATCTCAAATATAAGTTGGCATCTATAAAAATTTTCCAAAGTTGGAAAGGAAACAGCAGCTGGTAAACAAGTAGTCATACAATGGGAATACTCATGGGAGTTCTACCAGGAAGTGAGAAAGGCTAGATAATCTCAACAAACCCCTCAGTATAAGGGCTGAGGTTTAATGGTAGATAAGAGATGAGATTTTTTTCTTGCCTACACAAGTGGCCATTGTTTAGCAAATCATAAAATTTGTGGACTGTAAGAAAGATTATAGAATAAAATAGATAAATGGTATTATAGTTACTGATTGTCACAGAGGTCCAGATTTTACATATTTACTTTATCTGCCTCAAGCACACTCATACTTTGGACTTTAATACTTCTTATAGATATTTCTCTTAGTATTCATTTCCACTTTGACTTTGTTTTTCAGAACAGGATTTTCAATACATAGAAGCAGCATCAGAAAGAGCCTGAAACTCTCAAGATGTCTGAAATGTTCAGAAATGAATCAAAGTACATTATACTTGAGGTAGAATGCTACCTTCCAAGACTTCATGGATTAGAAGTAAACTTACTCAAATGATGCTTGCTTTGTTTATTTCCTAAGACATGGTGTTGTTTTGTAGTACAGTCTGGACTTGTCCTCAAATGCTTATCATAAGTATTTGGACATTTCTGAATGTTTAATAAAACATTAATAATATTTTAATTAACCAAGTAGGACTTGCTTCATTTCCGTTTTTACACAAGGCAGGCACACAACTTTGAATAGTTGATTAAATTTGCAAATGTGCTCATGTTACCTTGCTTGACTGCCAGTTCACTTGATCACTTCAGTAACATTATATTCAGTAACACTCAGTAACATTATTTACAAACATTATTCTAGCCTTTAAAAAGTGAAGAAATTCAATCTCAAGACATACTATAGGAAGTATGGAACAGAATTCAGACTAAAGTGGAATACATGGCTTATGGCTCACCAAAACATCCACATGGGGCACATGAGAGCATGGTTGAAATAAAATGAGTTCAGTACAAAAACAAAGGATGGCTGGCAATACATCCCAGATTGTGGTGTTTGCTTAGCATGCATGAGACTCTGTTGAAGCCAGGCACTTCAAGGAGAAAGAATGAAGGAAGGAAAGAAGGAAGGAAGGAAAGAAGGAAGGAAGGAAGGAGAGAGAGAGAGAGAGAAAGAAAGAAAGAAAGGAAGAAAGGAAGAAAGAAAGAAAGAAAGAAAGAAAGAAAGAAAGAAAGAAAGAAAGAAAGGAAGGAAGGAAGGAAGGAAGAAAGGAAGGAAGAAAGAGAGAAAGAAAGAAAAGAGAGAGAGGGGGAGAAGGAGGGAAGGAAGAGAGAAAGGGAGAAAGAGGGAGGGAAGAAAGGAAGAAACATCATAACCCCAGAATTTCGGACAGAGAAGTGTCCAGCAGCTGAGCTAACTTCAGTTCTTTTCTTATTATTTTATTAATTCATGTGTGAGCATGTACACACACGCGCCAGGGACACATGCCCACTTTGTGTCCAGCTTTATGTACCCGCTGGGGAATAGAACCTTCCTTAGCAGGCTTTGTAATCAAGCACCTTGCTGGGCCATTTTCCCAGATCCTAACTTACTTTCTTCTTTAAAACTTTCTAACCTTTCTTAAAACTCTGCTTATATTTAGCAATGCTCACCATCAAGCAATTTTTTGTGTCTTTCTTTCTTTCACATTCTATGTCCCATCTAACAACAAATCCTAGAGAAACCACTATATTCCATTTAAGACTTAATGTTTATAAAAGCTACTTAAAATTAAGGCTTTAAAATGTAAAGCTAAATACTTCTTCCTTCCAAATTATGCTCAGATGCAAGCTCAATGTGCATTTTAAATTCAGAATTTACACGCATTGTGTTCTACCATCTCTGTTTACTAACATGCTTGTGAAAAATTGGGTCAGCATCAGTGAACTTTGTTACAATTTGGGAAGGCATCAAAACAGTAACTTGAGTGTTATTACATGGATGAACTATGTAATTTTACCATTATTCCTGCTATTAGCTGGCAATTAACACTCCACATAATTGCACTGTTCAATCAGGATGGCAAAGGAATGGGAGTGTGATGCAAAGAACTGCAGTTTCCACTAAAGACTCATACATTAGCTATGCAATTACAACTACTTGGTGATAATCTAGCATCATAATGGACTATTTGCTCAAAAGTCAGATTCAATTGATTTCTGGTTAACAATTCAACTGAGTTTAACAAATAAGCTTTTGACAACCCAGTGTGTTTATACTAGATGAGGAAGTATGTTCATTAAAAATCAAGAGAAATTTGGGCTGGAGAGATTGTTTAGCAGTTAAGGTGCTTGCCTGCAAAGCCTAAGGACATATGTTCGACTCTCCAGATCCCACATAAGCCAGAGGCAAAAGGTGACTCAAGTGCACAAGGTTGTGCACATGTGCACAAGGTAGCACACACATCTGGAGTTTGATTTCAGTGGCTGGATCTGTAAGCTTCAATAAATATTCCTTCCTCCATAATTGTGCCTAGTTTAGAAATCCATCCCAGTGACCTGAAGTAGACTATTACATCTGGCTTAAGCAGTAACAAGAATAATGTTGAGTTTATAGACATGGTGCTTTGTTTCTCTGGAAAGTCAGGGAAGGTGCCCACGCACAAATGATGTTAAAGTAAGGTTAAACATAATAAGTAGGATTTAGGTTGAAGAACCATGCGAATAGCAAACTTAAAAGTCTAAAGCAAAGGAGAGTTTTTAAGATAAGGCATACATGACAAGATGGGAAGAGTACCATCTGCTGAGAGAAGACAGAGACAGGGCTCTTCACTTGCATCCTCAACAGCCTGAGGAGTTCTCTCAGACTCTTAGGTACTAGACTCATGCTAAACCCACAATTTGTACCTTTGACTCAGGAAATAGTTCCAGAAAAAACTGGTATGAAACAGAGTTGAAGGTTTTATTAGGGATATATTAATAAGTGCGAGAGAGTAAAGAAAGGTGCTCAGAAAGAGAATAAAAAGCAAGCCTGGAGCATGGAGGAGCTTATCTAAGTGATAGTCACAGTTAATGTCTTAGCACATAAACTGTTTCATTGACTCCCAAGTTACATCACAAACGGTTGCTAAGAAACCTTCCCCCAATTTTATCTTCTTGATAAGTGATATTATTAAGTGTCTTGGATGGAATTATAATCTGATACACTAAAAACCGGAAATCACAAGTGTATCCCGGGTATCAAGTAACTGACCTTTATTGTAGATAAGATTTCTGATGAGATTTATAGAAAATTGCAGGTTTACAGCCAGAAAAGGTAGAGTATCCTTATGAAATTGTTATTTATGCTGGAAATCTGCTTCTCTGCTGATGAGAAGCTTCCACCAGACTGATTGGTAATGGGCGCCTTTCCCTTTGCATGGCTCCCTATGTTCCCTGTCTCCTTCCTGCCTCAGGGCCATGTGCATTCCTCTTGTCATCCAATACTTCAGCTTTTTCTGTATCACTTCCTACATGGCACCCTTTCTGCTTCAATAATTTTGTCTTGCTTATACCAATAATTATATCTCCAGCCCAGAAGTTGAAAACTAGGAACTCCAGTCAACTTGTTATTCAACAACTCTGTTACATTGTTGACATTGTTACCAGAAAGTAACTGAACTACCAGTGTTCCAGCATTCCCTGTCATTAAAAAAATGCCACCTTCTTTCATCACAGCTACTAATGAGGAAAATAAATGTGGGGGAATCATGGAATTTCCACTATCTCACACCCTCTGTCTCTAGTTTTCTTGTTTCAGTTGAGTTGATCCTTAAATTTTTCTTGAAACAAGAAAACATCATTGCCAATAGTTTAGCCATTTCACTTCAGGCCAGCAACCATCTACACAGCTCCCATTCTGATTCAGTGCCCCACAGAATTCAGATGTTTCTTTAAAGTGAAACATACATCATAGTAATCTTCTGTTCAAGACCTGTAAGTCTTCATTTCTTTCTGAACAAAAGCTGAACATCTTCCACCAGATATCCACATAACCTGACACTTCCATTTGACCTATTCTCTAATAGCTATCTTTCCTGAAACCAATCCTTTTAAGCTACCATAAAAAATCACACTTTTTGTGATTCTTTACATTATCATCCTGGTTCTTTTCTATATCTCTTCTCAGTATGCTGAAGACAGAAAGTTTTGTCTATTTTGCTGATCACTCTTGCCTTAAAACCTACAATAGTTGTTGGCACATAATATTTGCCCAATAAATATCTCTTTCTGTCATTGAACAAGCGAATGTGACCCCTTGATATGTTAACAAACAATAAAATGATCTACTTTGGGTTTTAGCTTGTATTTAATTATTATTGCTAAAAGAACAAACTGAGTTGACACAGGTCATCAGTTTATTAATTATCCAGTATCATATTTGTTAATTAACTAACTGACAAGTCAATGTCATCATTCCTGCATTGAACAAATATTTATATAGTTATATTATTGTGTTTGATACAGACAGGGTACTTCAATATTCTAATGATGAAAAAAATCATCCATGAAAAATGGGGAAAGATGTAATGGTTGCAGCATTATACAAAAGTATCTTGTCTCAGGAGCATGTCAGGAGCCTTTGAGAGTGACCACATTATGAAAATTTCTTACTGTGTAGTTTGATGAAGATAATGTTTGCATATAGGCTGGAGAGATGGCTTAGTGGTTAAGGCATTTGTAAGATAAACCTAAGGATCCAGGTCTAATTCTCCAGTACCCACGTAAGCCAGATGCACATGATGGCACAAGTGTCTGAAGTTCATTCACAGTGGCTGAAAGCCCTGGAATGCCCATTCTCTCCCTCTCTCTCTTTCTCTCTCTCTCATAAATAAAAAAGATTAAAAAGAACAGAAAAGAAAAGTGCTTACTGGGCAGTTTGGTGAGCAGGATATATGCATTCAGACAGAAAACAGCACACTTTACTCCCCTAGAGTTCATGATCTCCCCCGCAATAGGTTTTTGACTAGGTTTACAGTACCAGGCTTGTATTCCCTCCCATGGAGCAGGCCTTCAGTCAAATTAGAGAGCGATTTGTTTCCCCATAACAGACATGCCACTATTGCACCATTTGGCATATTTGGCCTGGCTGGCCAATCTTAAGGTTTACAATGTCCACTACTGTTTATCACTGCTGATGACTTCTCTCCCTCATAGGCCTGTATAAAGCACAGCTTTTTCAAGCTTTATATCAGCTTGTCCACAGTAAGGAGGTTTTCAGCTCACCTCCAGCTTTATTTATTTCTTTTTCTTTTTTTTTTTATTAGTTAGTTTTGTATTCAGCAAATACAGTCAGTTTGGTACCATTATTAGGCTCATCTGTGACCTACCCCTCCCCTTGGCCCCTCCTTGTTGAGGTATACGGGTCATGCATTGTGGAGTTAGCCCACAGTTATGGCTAAGCTAAATGTCTCTGCATATCATGACCCAACATGTGACTCTGACATTCTTTCCGCCCCCTCTTCCGCAAAATTTGCCTGAGCCATGTTGGGTTCATTTTTGCTCTGCTTCAATGATGAGGTTTGGGAGACTCTGAGGCTCTGGCTCTCTGATTTGGTAGGAGTTGATTTTTCTCTGTGCTGATCTCCTTCCCCCTTGTGCTGGTGTCCGGTTCATCAGGAAAACAGCCCCCATGCTTGTTTCACCAATTTTTCTTAGTTTCATCTGAAAAAGAGAAGCAGATTCTCCAACGGAGAGTAAGTTAGCATCAGGACAAATGAGATAACCCTTACTTTTTTTTTTATAGAGAATTTAATAGGTGTAGGCCCTCTTGTAGCCCACAATTGATGGTAGCTTGATATTGGAGAGTGGGCTTATGTTTGGATATGGTTCTGACTTGTTTCCCAGCTCCAGCTATGGGTCCATACCAGTGAGGGGATCAGTTAGCCAAATTGAGAGCAGTTGGTTCCCCACCATGGCTGTGTGCCACCACTGCACTAGTGTGGGCATCACAACAAGTTATTTGCTGCTAAGTAGGTTAGACCATGCGTTGCTTCGACAGATATTGGTCATTTGCCCCCAGTCACCCATGTAGCACCTTCTGGCACTAGACGTGCTGACTGTCTGGGGACTGACTCTCTTCCAACTCCAGCCATGCCATTCTAATTTGCATGTCAATCACATAAGGTGTCTTCAGCAGTAGGGTCTTATCACTAGCCTTTGATGGGTCATCAAGTACTCTGACAGAAATCTGTCTGTCTTTTAGGAAACCTTGCAGGTCTCTCTGATCAAAAGCTCATTGTGGATGACAGCCCCATGCTGATTCTGGGAGTTACAGGTCAGTGCCCACTAAGAAAATGAGGAAAAAGATAACTAATATACAAGAGTTAGAGATAAGAGAGAGAGAGGGAGAGGGGAGGTGAGGGAGGGAAGTTGTAGAAGATTAAAGTTAGTCTTGATCCTACCCTCTCCAGTGTCTTATGCTTCAGGTGTTCCCTGTAAGGGCCTGGTGAAGGATCAGCCATTTCGTCTGTCTTTTAGTAAGTAGAAAATTATGGTACCATTGCCGTTTGGGTATAGATTTGTATTTCCCACCCCTTTGATGCCCTCCCCTCCCTCCCCTAACAGCCTAGTGTCTAGTCTATGAGATGCTTGCTGGGTATGTAAGGTATCTTGGGTAGATTCAGGTTAGGTGCTGTAGATGAGTGAGACTATGTGGCGATTTTTTTTCTGTGATTGAGTAAGTTCACTGAGAATGATCTGTTCGAGGTTCAACCATTTTTCCTCAAATTTCATTGTGTCATTTTTTTCTTACTGCTGTATAGAATTCCATTGTGTAGATATACCACACCTTAGTTATCCATTCTTCTAGTGATGGACATCTGGGTTGATTCCAGCAATTAGCTATTACAAATTGAGCCGCTATAAACATGGTTGAGCAAATCTCTCTAGCCTGTGGTTTGAAGGTTTTAGGATAGATGCCCAGTAAGGGAATAACTGGGTCTGTTGGTATCTCTATACTCAGCTTTTTCAAAAGTCTCCATATTGCTTTCCAAAGTCGTTGCAACATCCTACATTCCCACCAAGAGTGGATGAGTGTTCCTACTTCTCCACATCCTCGCCAGCATTTATTTTTATTTGATTTTTTGATGTTTGCTATCCTCATTGGGGTAAGGTGGAATCTCATAGTTGTTTTAATTTGCATTTCTCTGATGATTAGGGATGATGAACATTTTCTTAAGTGTATGTTTGCCATTTCTATTTCTTCCTCTGTAAACTGCCTGTTCAGCTCTTTGCCCTATTTTGTGAGTGGGGTGTTTGACTTCTTACTGTTTAGATTTTTGAGTTCTTTTAGATTCTAGAGATTAGGACTCTATCAGTTGGATTACCGGCAAATATTTTCTCCCATTCTGTGGGTAATCTATTTGCTTTGCTTATTGTATGCTTGTCTGTAAAGAAACTCTTTAGCTTCATGTGATCCCATTGGTTGAGTGACGGTTTAAGTTCATGAGCTACTGGGGTTTTGTTCAGGAAGTCTTTTTCTATTCCTATATCATGGAAAGTACTTCCCAAATTTTCTTCCAGTAGTATACGAGTTTCTGGTCTTATATTGAGGTCTTTGATCCACTTGGACTTGAGTGTAGTGCATGGTGAAATGTGTGGATCAAGTTTCAGTTTCCTGCATATGGTTATCCAGTTTGTCCAGCACAATTTGTTGAAGATGCTGTCATTTTTCCAGCCTATAGTGTTTGGGCCTTTATCAAATATCAAGTAGCTATAGTTGTTTGACCCAAAGTCCGGGTCCTCAAGACTATTCCATTGATCTATAGTCCTGTTTTTATGCCTGTACCATGCTGTTTTTATTACTATGGCTTTGTAATATAGCTTTAGATCAGGTATGGTGATGCCTCCAGAGGTATTTCTTTTGGTGAGGATATGTTTGGAAATGCGAGGCCTTCTGCCTTTCCATATGAAATTTGAGATCATTTTTTCTATCTCTGTGAAGAACACTATAGGGATTTTAATTGGAATTGCATTAAATCTGTATATTGCCTTTGGTAGGATTGTCATCTTCACAATGTTAATTCTGCCTATCCAGGAACATGGGAGGTCTTTACATTTTCTCAAGTCAACCTCAATTTCTTTTTGAGTGTTTTTATGTTTTTGTCATAGAGATCTTTCACTTCCTTGGTTAACGTTATTCCAAGGTATTTTTTTGTTGTTGTTGTTGCAATTGAAAATGGGACTATGTCCCTTATTTCTTTCTCTGTATCTTTGTCATTTGCACAAAGGAAGGCTACTGATTTTTGTGCATTGATTTTGTATCCTGCTACTTTGCTATAGGAGTTAATCACCTTCAGGAGTTTTGGGATGGAGTCTCTTGGGTCCCTTACATATATAATCATGTCATCATCAAATAAAGCCAACTTAACTTCTTCCTTTCCAAATTGTATCCCTTTTATTTCCTTCTCCTGTCTTATTGCTTGAGCTAGGACTTCCAGTACTATGTTAAAAACCAGAGGTGAGAGTGGACAACCCTGTCTTGTTCCTGATCTTAATGGGAATTCCTCCAATCTCTCTCCATTAAATATTATTTGGGCCTTAGGAGCTTCATATATTGTCTTTATTAGGTTAAGAAATGAACCAACCATGCCAATTCTCTCCAATGTTTTGAACATGAAGTGATATTGAATCTTGTCAAAGGCCTTTTCTGCATCTATCAAAATGATCATGTAGTTTTTGTGTATAACCTTGTTTATGTGGTGTATTACATTGACAGATTTCCGTATGTTGAACCACCCCTGTGTTCCTGGAATGAATCCCACTTGGTCAAGGAGGATAATGCTTTTGATGTGTTGTTGGATTCGGTTTGCAAGGATTTTTGTTCAGGATCTGTGCATCTAAATTCATCAGGGAAATAGGCCGGTAATTTTCTTTTCTTGTGGCATCTCTGCCTGGTTTTGGAATTAGGGTGATACTAGCTTCATAAAAGGAGTTGGGTAGCTTTCCCTGTTCACCAATTGTGTGGCACAGTTTGAGGAAGATTGGTTTGAGTTCTTCCATGAAGGTTTGATAGAATTCAGCTGAGAAGCCATCTGGTCCAGGACTCTTCTTTTTTGGCTGTTTTTTTTTTTTTTTTTTTTTTTTTACTTTTTCGATCTCCATGAGTGTGATGGGTTGATTGCGGTGATTAATCTGCTCTGTGTTTAGCTTTGGTAGATGGTATGCATCCAAGAATTTATTCGTCTCCTCCACATTATCCAGTTTTGTGGAGTAGAGGTTTTTGAAATATGTCCTGATGATTCCCCAATTTCACTTATGTCTGTTGTGATCTCTCCTTTTTCATTTTGAATTTTGTTAGTGTGAAACTTCTCCTTTTTTTGCTTTATCAGATTGGCCAGGGGTTTGTCAATCTTCTTTATTTTTTCAAAGAACCAGCTCTTTGTTTTGTCAATTGTCTTAATTGTTTCCTTCGTTTCTAGTTCATAGATTTCTGCTCTGATTTTAATTATTTCTTTCCTTCTGGAGCTCTTTGGGTTGGATTTTTCTTGTTTTTCCAGTGCCTTTAGGCGGATGGTTAGGTCATTGATTTGGGACCTTTCTGTCTTTTTTATGAAGGCCTTGAGTGCTATGAATTTTCCCCTGAGGACTGCCTTCATTGTGTCCCATAAGTTTTGGTATGATGTGTTCTCATTGTCGTTCAATTCCAGAAATTTTGCAATTTCATTTTTTATTTCATCCACTATCCATTTATTGTTTAAAAGTGTGCTGTTCAGTCTCCAGGTGCCGTTGGGATTCTTGGTGCGTCTTTTGTTGTTGATTTCTAGCAATATAGCATTGTGATCTGATATCATGCAGGGAATTATGTCAATCTTCTTAAATATGTGGAGGCAGGCTTTGTGACCCAGTATATGGTCTATTTTAGAGAATGTTCCATGGGCTGCTGAGAAGAATGTGTAATCTTTGGACTTGGGATGGAAGGTTCTGTAGATGTCCGTTAGGTCTAAGTGATATATGGTTTGGTTGAGCTCTCTTACTTCTCTGTTGAGTTTCTGTTTGGATGATCTGTCTATTACTGATAATGGTGTATTGAAGTCCCCAGCTATGATGGTGTTTGTGGTTATTTCTGTTTTATTGTCAATTAGGTTTTGTTTTATGAACTGTGGTGCCCCTGTGTTTGGTGCATACAGATTTATGATTGTAATATCCTCTTGATGGATCATTCCCTTGATAAGTAGGAAGTGGCCTTCTTTGTCTTTTTTGATTATTTTTGGTTTGAAGTCTATTTTATCCAATATTAATATAGCTACACCTGTTTGCTTCTTATTCCCATTTGCTTGGAATACTGTTTTCCACCTTTTTACCCTGAGGAGATGTCTGTCTTTAATAGTGAGGTGGGTTTCTTGAAGGCAACAGATTGAGGGGTCTAATTTTTTGGTCCATCCTGTTAGCTTGTGTCTCTTGATGGGTGAATTAAGGCCATTAATATTTAGGGCAATGACTGTGAGATTTGATTTGATCCCTGCCATATTGTGATGGTAAATGTGGGTTGGTGTTTTCATGGACGTTGAATTTTTTTGTGCCTACTCTGAGTTTGGTTGTTGTGATCTGCTTCTTGTAGGCAATTGTGTTTGATTATTTTTTTCTTCTCTGTGGAGAATTTCCTGAAATACTCTCTGTAGTTTTGGTTTTGTGTTCATATAATTGTAAAGCTGAGTTTTTTCGTGGAATGTTTTTCTTTCACCATCTATTATGAGGGATACTTTTGCTGGGTAGAGTAGTTTGGGTTGGAAGCCATAGGTTCTTAGACTTTCAGTGTTTCATTCCAGGCCCTTCTAGCTTTCTGGGTTTCCATTGAGAAGTCTGAAGTAATTCTGATGGGGTTACCTTTGAAGGTGGTGTGCTGTTTTTCCCTAGCTGTTTTAGGATTTTCTATTGGTGTCAATGTTTAGAGTCTTAATGATAATATGTCTTGGAGAGTTTCTCCTTTGGTCCAGTCTATTTGGAGTCCTGTTGGCTTCTTGTATCTTGATGGGCCTTTCTTTTAAGAGACTGGGGAAGTTTTCTTCAATTATTTTGTTAAATAAGTTTTCCATGCCTTTGGTCTGAATTTCTTCTCCTTCTGGTATTCCAATGATCCTGATATTAGGACGTTTAAGTGTATCCCACAATTCCCTCATGTTCTGTTCACAGGAGCTTGTGAACTTACTGAAATTTTTGAACTCTCTAACTGTTTCTTCCATCTTGCCTTCCAGATCAGAGTTTCTATCCTCCACTTGGCTGACTCTATTGTTGAGAGCTTCTAGCGAGTTTTGGACTTGTTCAATTAAGTTTGCATTTTCTATTACTTTTCTATGTATAATTTCCATCCCTCTGTCAAGCTCCCTTTTCACATCATTTTCTGATTTTCTTGATGATTCTTGGAGTTCATCCTTGCATTTCTTTATGTCTTCATTTAGCGTGGCCAGCTGATTTTTAAGGTCTTCTTTTATTTCAGTCTCCCTCAAATCTCTTAACTCTCTTTGAAATCCTTCCAATTTCTTATCTAATCCTTCCAATTTCTCATCTATTAGTTTTAGTTTAGTGATGGCAGCATCCACAAGGTTATCATCCCTTTGTTTCTTTCCTGCAAGTTCTACCAGTAGGTTGGTCAGGGTTGCATTGCTCATAGCTACTATTTGGTGTTCTGGTCCTATTGGTTCTTCTATGTTTTGGTTAGATGTATTCATTGTGGGACTGGGTGATCTAACTGGATTTTCTTGCATTTGATTTTTCATTTTATTTCTTTTGTGCTGTGTTCTGCCCATGACAGTGTATGGGCAGGTAGGTGGGCATATCAGCCTGTGCTCAAGAACAATGGGAATCTTATGCAGCCTGGGGCAGTGGCCAAGCAGCCTGGGCTTTGGCTTTCACTTGCCAAAGCTGCCTATCTACTGCCTGGCAGGGGCACCAAAGTTGCCTGAGTTCTCAAGTGGTAATGTGCCAAAGCTGCCTGCATTCGAGCTAGTAGTGGCACTGAGGCACCAAGGACTGAAACAGCCTGAATTCTGGCTGGGAATGCCGGGAACTGGAAGCAGTCTGCACTTCCCTGCCACAGGACAATGGTGGTCAGCCAGCATGGCAGACAGGTAGGGGACGGCACCTGAGTTGGCGCAAGCGAGCGACACAGTCTGAGCTTGCGTGGCACCTGCTGTGGGACTAGGCTCACTCAGTAAGTGGGCGAGTGGACGAGAGCACGGAGCAGTCTAAGCTTCCCCACGCAGGGAACAATCGGCGCACGGTGACAGCAGTGGCGGCTGGTGCAGCAGCGGCGGCAGTGGTGGCAGTGGCAGCAGGGGCGGTGCTGTGAACACGGCGGTTATTTGGGGTGAGGGGTGCGTACCCGCCCATGAGGGGATTCGTGATTCCCTGTTCCCCCGCCTCTGTGCCCTCCCAGATTGCTCTCCCCTAAAAGCCACTATGTAGCCTTAATATCTTGCCTTTCTCTCCCCAGGATTTGCAGCGCAGCTAGGCGGTCGCCATCTTGGCTGGAAGTCCCTCCAGCTTTATTCCTCAGTGACCTACAGACCAAGCATGTGGAGTCTTCAGCAGTATGGTCATACCATCTAGTTTCAGTGGGAAACAAAGTGCCTTGGCAATGGCCTATAATATTTTGGGGGCATCTGGTACCTCCCTGGCCAATAACTCACTGTGTAATGGGGTGCTTCAGGTTCAGAAAAGTCCTTGAGCCCCAAACACTGGTTTTGTTTCTAATTTTAATCCAAGAATTGAATAACAAAAAACTAATAAGGATAATTATTGAATTATTATATTTAGTTTGGGAAGTACAGAGCCAAGTAAAGGCACCAATATGGTTAGAGATCCCATGTGAAGGGCCTTTGAAAACCATGGAAAGAAAAGAGAGAAAAGAAAGTTTAAAGTGCTCCTGTCCTATGGGGAGCTGGAGGGGATAAATACCTCATGTAAAGAATAAAGACTAGGGAGTTCTTTCCCAAGAGCTGGAAGTTCCCAAGTGATCAGGTCGCTCAGACAGCACACTCTCCCCTTGTAAATGTATTTATAGCATTAGGGTGGTGGGTCATTCCTTCCAGCTCAGGTGACCCAGAGGGACAGCTGGTTGGTTAGATTAGCCCTGACACCAAGATCAAGGGACTGAACTTGACCAACCACAATGTTTCCTAGGAAAGACCTCTCTTCCAGGAGGGGACCCAGGTTGTTTGTGGGGGGGAAAAAAGGTCTAGGTAATTAAGCAAGAGATAAGAAGTCATATCATCTTTGATATCTAGCAAGTATAGGCTTTCCTTTTAATTTTTACCTTTGGGGCCCCAGTCACCCTAATTACCTACTCCATCTCATAAGTTATCTCATCCCTGGCACTGGAATTTTTCTAGTAACAAACTCTGTCTTCTGGATGCACCATTATCCAAGGAATTGGGTTTCTATATGGCTTACTCATAACATATTAATTTTTGATTAGCCCTCCTCCCACACTTCCCACTTAATCCCTATCCCTGCCCTCACTTAGTCCATCCCTTTTTTAATACAATTCACCCTGTTGGTTATGTTCCTATAGAAAACCCTGACTAATACAGATTGTGGTACCAGGAGTGGCACTAGTTATACAGTAATTTTTGTTTACTTGTGCACTAATGCACTGATAATTTGAGGTGTTCTCAGATCTTTGTCCTATGAATATAAAGAATGAAATCCATGTACCAGAGCATAAGGTTCAGAAAGATTTTATTATAGCTTAAAGCTTTAGGAGGATGAAAAGAAGGAGACCTAAGCCTAGAACATATGAGAAAGAAGCAATGTAGAGTTTGTTAGGTAGGACAAGAATCCCAAGACAGAGTCTAAATGAAGCAATAGAATGACATCAGCCTATTGATGCAACTTTAGAAGTTTACATTGCCTAACCCTTCCTCCCTTGAGCTAACAATGCCATTGGCCATAATTTTCCAGCCAAACTTATCTTAGTGAAAACCTGGCTCCTCTTTTGATGGCAACTCATTCTCTGACTGATTACCTCCTCCATTGGGTTTCTGTCCCCCTGATAAATTAGCTTCTCTGTTTGGTCCCTGCTCCCTTTTGAATTTTTCAGTTCTTTGTTCTCTTTATCCCCCCTCCCAAAGGGGAAAAAAAAAACTCTATAAAAACCCAAACTATCAATCTAGACTTAAGCTGGCTGTTCTCTCTCTGCCTTCTGTGAAATAGCCTGGAAGCTCAGCACCCCCCCAAAAAAAAGCCTTTTTCATCCTTCAGAATAGTCATGCATGGTCTTTGGTCCTTTATAAAACTTACAGAGATCTGGCCCAGAGAGGCAATGGGGGTTGAGAAGCCCCATGAGAGAAGAGGGCAGAGTTGTTGCCTAGAGAAGCAAGAGGGTGTTGGGAAGCCCACCTCAGGACTCAAATAGGGATTTTTTTTTTTAAATGGGGAGTAGCTACATCAGGAAGACCAGATTGGCAGGTTACTATGGACAAAGAACCTCAAAGACCAGATTTTATAGATTTTCCAGTAATCTTAAGTAAGGATCAGAGTCCTGTCCTCTAGGAAAGATGCAGCTTAATCTAGAAATATTTGCTGGAGGGTATAACATCCCGGTTTCTGTAAAGTTAGCGGCATTTCCTGCTTTTAGTCAGGAATAAAACAAAAAAAGCATTCACTTTTGGAGTTCTGTTACCCTGACTACATAGCCAGTATCTGTCTCCTATCACTAGAGAAACAGAACTATAAGAATGGATTTTTCTAGTGGGCTTAGTACTATCTGGGGTTGGTTCTCCAACTTCAGTGCTGCTAAAGGTTTATTGGTAACAAGGAGGGCACTTTTGCTAGTAGAATGGAGAATGCTTTTACAGGTGAGAAGGAGAACACTGATAATCAATGGTGTGAACTATTTAAAGAGTTATGTGTGATAGATATGACTCAGGATCACCAAATATGTCAGAGTCACTAAATCCCTTTTTGAAAATTCGTGGAAAAGTAAGATGAATTATTGTGATGGTGATTGCTTCTAGCATCTCTGGATAAACTATAAGGGAAAAGCAAAAGCTTAGAAAGGAAAAAATCCCCAGTTTAAGACCAGCATACATAATCTGAAGGTTTCTAAGTATTCCCTGCAGGAGAATCTTGTTTCTAGCCACAACAGGACTCAAATTGCAAAAAAAAAAATAAAAAATAAAAAATAAAAAAAAAATACAGACCCAAGCTCTCATTGTATGATTAGCTAACTTTCATTGCAAGCTCAAGTCCAAGCCTCATAGGCTATAAAAGCAAGGGCACTGATTGAAAAAAGAGTGGGATCTTGTAACTTGGGATGGAGATGTGTGGGAAGACTCTGGAGAATCTGGGGACATTTAACTCTCAGATTTTAAAGAAGTTACTTTGCATGAGAACGTAGTCTCCCCTCCCTTAGCTGCAGTTGCATCCCCATCTCCAAGCCCAGAAGTATTGCCTTTTTCGTCCTTGCATGGGGGAATTAGTCATGCTCTGTCTGAGGAACATGCAGGAGGTATTGAACAGGACTATGCTGATACTCCTCAGCACCCTTCCATCTTTGCCTCTAGACCTATAACCAGAGGTAAGATCAAGCAGGATCCTAAAGGTGAGATAGATAGCATGACTCACCAGGAAGTGAGATACACCACTAAAGAACTTCAAGGGTTTTCTAATTTTACAAGCAGAAGCATGGGTAATACATGTGGGAATGTACTTTAAGGGTGTTGAATGATAGAGGGGGGAATATAAGTTTAGATCAGGCTGAATTTATTGAAATTGGCCCATTGAGCAAAGGTTATAGATTTAACAATGCAGCTCGTGCAGTTAAGAGAGGTGCAAAAGTTTATTTGATTGGTTGACTGAAGTATGGATCTAGTCTGAATGAGTTTCAGCTGCATGATATTCCATGGCTTAATATTGATGAAGGGATTAAAAGGCTCAGAGAACATGGAATGCTGGAGTGGATTTGCCATGTGAACTCTTCTTTGCTCCCACAATGGGAGGGTCCAGAAGATATGCCCTTCACTAAGACTATATGAAGCCTATTCATGAGGGGAGCACCATCAGGCTTAAAATTTCCAGAAGTTTCCATGATATATAAACGAGACACCACAGTGTGAGCTTCACTTGATGTATTAGGTGAAGATGCAAAGGGTCTAACTGCATCTTGAACAAAGATCAAGTGAGCATGTTTACTGTAATGGACAGCACAGACATAAAAAAAAAAAAAAAAAAGCCTGTGAGGTAGAAAGGCTACTTACTATGTGCTGACTTATAGTAGGTGTTGATTGTAGTCAGAGCCCAACCTCTCCTTGCTCAGTGGAGCAAAAAGTCCCAGACAAGGCTGCTTTACTACAGAGAGGACTGTCATGGAACTGCATAGCTAACTGCCACACATGCTCTTGTAAAGTCCCCGCTTGCCTGCTCACCACCTCCCTTGCTGTTGCGAATATACCCTGCTACAATGGAATATATCTTGCTGCTAGAGTATAAAATGAAATTGTAGGTTTAACTCAGTACTTGAGTTTCTTTGGGAGTGATCTCAGCTTCGGTCCCTAGGTAAATAAACTCCCCCTTCCACTCTCACTGGTGTTGGAGTAATCATCCCAGAGAAATTCCTGCAACATCTCTGGAGGCCCCTGTGAGATTGTCCTTCATCACAACCCATATTGGTCAAGGGGGACTGCCATACCAGAACCCTCAGCCTTCCAGGGGTCCCTGGAAATGAGAAGCATGAGCCCCTGATGTGCTTCCAGGGTCCTTTCCAGTTGGTACAGGGACTGAGAGGCCAGGTACCAGAGTCCCCACGTGGAAGAACATGAGGCCTGATCAGACATCGAGAACAGGTAAGGGCCCCTTGGTAACTAGACAAGTAGAGCTTGCATGGGGCTTGATCATCCCACAGGAGATTGCATCCAAAGCCTCAGTGAGATACAGAAGTGGCACTGGTTTCCAAGGAAAAGCAGATTGGCCTCGATGGGATACCGAGGTATTGGTTTCTGTAGTAACATATAGGCTAATTTAAATTGTGTTATGCATAACTTCTGAATGAATGGTAAATGATTGTGCAAGTGGCTGTAATAGTCCCATGGCCCCTTGGCTATAGGATTCAGTTGGGCTCTAATCTGTAGTAATCCTTTTACCTAAGTGGGCACTGACCAGTCTGTAACAGAGGGCTGGTCAGGAACAGGGTTTTATATGCATGGCCCTATGGTAATGCTTCCTTAAGTCCCCTTTTAGGGTCAAGTGCCTGCTTGAAGAAAAAGGTGGCCTTTTCCATACCTCCCTACACACCACATGGGGTTAGACACATATAAACTCCCTAAACTCCTGGTTAGGGAACCCTTTCTATTATGGGGTCTTCAATGAGACCCACACTGTCATACAAACTATGCTTGACAATTTCAGATGAGGATTTACTACCAACTATGAAATAAAGAAGAAGCTCCCCCCCCAAAAAAAATTAAGAAATTCCTGTGAAATCCATTGGGTCTTCTTTGATTTCAGCTGGCCATCTGAAGAAACTCTAGATTTGATTCTGGCCATCAGGGTCTGAGAAGTCTGCATGGGAACACTTGGCTAACCAGATCACCAAGGCCCTCTATGATGGCTTCATTACCAGATACCTGGACCTTCTTCCAGCTTCATTTGCCAGTGTCACACAGTGCCGAGGACACTGTCACTCCACCTAATTAAGTTCCTCCAACGGTACCCACCCCCAAACAGCACTCACTGGCCTCATCCATTCAGCCAGCTCTGTCGGACATGACAATATGTGGGGATGCTCACTATATTGTGGCCAGCTGCTCTATAGAGATGAGCCCATTCCAATTTGTCCACTGGGAGAGATGAGAGGTCTTCCTCTCCTTATGTCAACAGGCCAACAACTCTTGTCTATCAGTCCTTCACCACCACTGATCTGAACTGGCAGCAACACAACCCATCTTAGGCTGAGAAACCTCAGGCCATGATAGACTTGTTCTCCATCATGGAGTCCTATTGATGAAACAGAGATGACTGCCATCAGCTCCTGACTCTGAAGAAAAGTGACAAGTCCTCCAGGCAGTGAAAAAATGGCCAACCACACACGCTCCAATTGGAGCAATGAATGCAGAGGGCTTTGCAGATGGGACCCTTCCTAACATCCCACCAAAGTAGAACCCAAATACAGACATGGGGATCCAGTCTCTTAACAAAATGAGACAAACCATCCTTGAGGGGTCTAAGGCAGAGGGCAGAAGCACAGAACCTGAATCCCTGAAGTCAAAGCCATAGCTGCTGCCACTGCCACCCATGGCTCCACTGATCAGGCCTCTGAGAACATTCCCCAGGCACCCAGACCTCTGCCTCCTCTTCCTCCACTGCCCTTCAGGACTCAGGCTCTCCATACTCTGTGGTTAGGAGGTGACTGCTTTCCAGACAGGGCTGATGAATCAGGGTGCAGCTCTTACCACTAGTCACATGGTCCCAGAGCCTGCTTTCAAGGTGAATTGTCACCAGGGCTTGAGAGCCAACATTGTGTCATTGGTACACAAGGCCAACTGGTAGAGCTCTAGTCAGTGCACATTATGAAAAGGATGCTGGGGAACCTACCTTTACATTCAGGGTAGCTGCCGGTGTCACTGGCCTCCAGCAGAGCTGCAGTGGCCCAAGCAGGCCAGGTTGACAGCTCACAGGATGGCTGTTCCAATCTAGAGGAGACCAGATGACTGACTGATGTCCAGCAACTTGGGGACTCACACTCCAGGCAGAGCAGGAGGACTGTCACCCCAACTGAGCAGAGGGGTAAGCAGAGGACCTCTTCAATGCTGTTATTTCCCTTATGCTGAGTGCCACCACAATTATGAGGCAGAGACAATATCCAATTTCCCACTGTGATGGGCGCTGACCAATGGAGCAAAAGGGGTTTGTGTAACTGGACCAACTGTTCAGGTCATAGAAGAAACCCAATGTGTGGGAAATGAAACAGGCTGTATTATGGTAATTAAAGGGGCTGTGGCCCCTGAATGCACATACTTCTCCTGCCCCAAAGGTATCTACACCTGCCACCCAAAAGAGAATTGCAGACTAGTGATCCTATCTGCTGATTTGGATGTACTCCCAGGAGATGAGAACCAACAATACTTGCACCCCTTCAGGTCAAGGAAAAAGAGGACTCATGTAGTCCTGATAGAAACTTTAGCCACTAATGCAGCTGCAATAGATAGCCAACAAGTTCAGAATAGCCAGCTCTCTACTCAGATCAAGGAAGACATAAGTATTGTTCAAGAGCATAGTCACTCTTCAGAATAAGATAGACTATTGGCAACAATGGTCTTCCAAAACCATAGGTGATTAGACTTGATTACTGATGAAAATGAGGTTTTATGTATGTTTCTAAATTAGGAATGCTACCTTTATGCTAATGAATAAAGGGTGGTGTGAGAAAATGCTAAAAGGTTACTGGAAAGAATTAAGATAAGAGGCTGGAGAGATGGCTTAGCAGTTAAGGCATTTGCCTGCAAAGCCAAAGGACCTCAGCTTGATTCCCCAGGAACCACATAGGCCAGATGCACATGCATCTGGAGTTTGTTTTCAGTGGCTGGAGGCCCTGGCTCTCTCTCGCTGTCTTGCTCTCTCTCTCTCTCTCTCTCTCTCCCCCCATCTTTCCCTCACTGGCTCAAATAAATAAATAGATAAATAAATAAATAAATAAATAAATAAATAAATAAATAAATAAAATTACAAAAAAGAATTAAGATGAGAAGTACACATGAAGGTCAATGGATAAAATGTGGATTACATGGGGGCCTTGGCTGTCCCCTTTTCTGGGGTCTCTTATAATGCTAATGTTGGGGCATCTATTAGAACCATGAATCCTAAATGCCCCATCCAGTTTCATCCAAACTAGAATGGAAGCAATTAATCTACAGGTGATACATGAGGCGAGCCAGCCAATCTCTTCAACATAAGGTATTATAATGGTGAAGAGGAGGGTATGAGGTAGAAAAGACCACTTGCTAAGTCCTCAATTATAGTAGGTGCTGATTGTTGCCAGAGCCCAATCTTTCCTTACTCAGTGGAATGAAAATTACTGGACAAGGAGGAGGAAATGGTTAAAACAAAATAAAGATTGTCCTTGGCACCTTTACCACATAGCTGATTGCCATGGAACAGCATAGCTAACTGCTACACATGCCTTTGTAAATCACCTGCTTGCCTGCTCACTCTCCATCCCTTACTACTATGTTATCTTCCCTTCTTCTATGTAATCCACCTTGCTGCTAGAGTATAAAATGAAAGTGCAGGTTGAGCTAGGGGCTGGAGTTTCTTTGGGATTGATCCTAGCTCCAATCCCTGGGTAAAGAAACTCTCTCTTCTACTGTTATTGGTGTTGAAGTAATAATTCCAGAGAATGTTAGCAGCATACCTTTACTGTTGTACCTCAATGTTATATTAACTTTATAGCCCTTGTGTCATAGCTTAGTTTGCAAGGCTCTTGATCACTTGTCCCTTCCACAAAGTGTCACATTATTTCATTATATTTATGAATCCAATGGTGTGGGGCATGCAGGGATATTCCTTCTAAGGTTAAGCATAAGTTTTTACACTTGGTCTCTCCTACCACTAAGAAAGAAACACAACTCCTAGTGGGCCTGCTTAGACTTTGGAGGCAGCATGTTCCTCACTTGGGTGTGTTCTTCCATTCAATAAACCAAAAGACTTGGAAAGATCCTGATTTTCAGTTGAGTGCAGAACAAGAAAAGGCTGTGCAACAGGCCCAGGCTATTGAGCAGGATGTTCTGCCAATTAGACCATATGATACAGGAGATCCAATGGTACTTGAGGTATTGGTGGCAGATAGAGATGCTGTTTGGAGCCTTTCTCAGGCCCCTGTAAGTGAATCATAGCAGAAGCCATTAGGATTTTTGAGCAAGACCCTGCTGTAATCTGTAGACAACTATTCTCCCTTTGAGAGATAGCTCTTCGCTTGCTGTTGGGCCTTAGTACAAACTGAATGTTCGACAATGGGCCATCAAGTTACTACATGACCTGAGCTGCACATTATGGGCCGGGTGTAATCTGACCCACCAGGACATAAAATTAGACAGAAACAGCATCAATTCATCATCAAGTGGAAGTGATATATATGAAATTGGGATCAAGCAGGCCCTGAAAGCACAAGTAAGTTGCATGAGGAAGTAGCTCAAATGTCTATGGTTTCTACTACTCCTGTTACAATGCCCTGTGTTCCCAAGCATATACCTATAGTGTACCCTATGATGAATTGACTGAGGAGGAGAGGACTTGGACATGGTTTCCAGATGGTTTAGCATATTATGTGGGCACCCCCTAGAACTGGACAGCCACAGCATTACAACCATTTTCTAGAACAACACTGAAGACTGTGCTGAAGGGAAGTTTTCACAATGGGCAGAACTTTGGGCAGTCCACATGGTTGTACATTTTGTTTGGAAGGAAAATGGCCATATGTGTGGTTATACACTGATTCATGGATTATAGCCAATGGTTTGGCTGGATGATCTGGGACATGTAAGGATCACATTTGGAAAATTGGTGAAAGGGACATTTGGGGAAGGTGTATGTGGATAGACCTCTCTGAATGTGCAAAGGATGTGAAGATACTGTGTTGCATGTTAATGCTCATCAGAAGTAATCAAGTAGATAAGTTGACCCATTCTGTGAATAGTGGTCAACCTCTTTCCTCAGTCACCCCTGTCATTGTCCAATGGGCCCATGAACAAAGTGTTCATGGTGGTAGGGTTGCAGGTTATGCATGGGCCCAACAACATAGACTTCCATTAAGTAAGGCTGACCTGGCTACGGCTGCTTCTGAGTGCCAAATCTGCCAGTGGTTTCTCTCACTATAAACTTTGGGAGCTGTTAAGCTCTTGCTTTCCTGAATCTTATGAGAAAAACAAAGCTCATCTGTTGTCATTTCTTCTATGAAATTCCTAGTTCATTCTTTTACTCTCCCCCTATTGGCATGTCTCTGGTCTATTTGTTGATTAGGTCTTTGCTGATTTTAGACTTGTACTTTGGGAGTTTTTTATGATTTACTTTGTATCCAGTTTCTACCTCTGATGCAGCAATGGTTTTGAAGATCTGTTGTCTTTCCTTTTTGCCCCAGCCATAGTTCCTATCCAAATCATTACAGGACAGGGCAGCTTGTTTTATATATCTTCTCAGATCAAGGAGCTTCTGCAATGTGTTTTGAAGAGTATTATTTATTTGCAGAATCGCATGGGATCTTTCTGCTTAGGATCAATATTTGCAGTAGAATAGATGATCAATGCCCCCCCCCCCATCCAACCATGTCTCAAATCTAGGTGCTTAGGTCTGTTCTCCACACCATGCTGCTGAGAAGTAACAGAAAGTAAAAAATTGGCCTTTTAAGGAGTCCTGTGCAATAGTGTTATACCCTGGAAGGGAAGAATGTCTTGTTAGTCTCCTTTTAGTCCTCTATATTTCTTGGCTCATGATAGGTAGTTAATTTTGCTCCTCTTCACCTGCTACCATGATGTGCTGCTTGGTACATGCCCTAAAATTGGGAGCTAGTCAATCATGAACTAGGACCTCCAAATTGTGAGCCAAAATAAATTTTTCATAATTCAATTGCCTGAGCTATAATATATCATTACAGTGACTAAAAGCTAAATAATACAACAACCTCATTCACATATGAGATATCAGAATAAATTTGTTCTTTAGTCAAAAAATCTTTAGAGGCATGTCTCCTTGGATATCACTCCATAAACTGGGGCATCTTGACTTCTGTCTAAATTAGACCCAGTTGTCAAAATAATATTTTGGGAGTTTATGTTGAAAAGTATTATGAATAAATTATCGTGTTTGAAGAAATTTAAAAACTATTAGGTTCTTTTATGTTTCAGTTTACAAATCTGAAATCTTTCTCTTCCTCCTAATATGAACTGACCAGAGTACGAGACAATCTATTCTAAAGACCTCTCTTCTGAGGTAAGTAGCAATCCATACCTTCAGTTTATGTCCACCCAGCCTAGGCAGTACTTATGTTCCAAAGGCAGCACTGCCTAAGGTTCTATCCCGGGGAAGGTGAAATGTTGGCTGAGCCAGGCTCTGTAGCCAGCACCTCACTTGCCAACACAATGTGCTTTATGTTTCCCAAAATTCATCTTAAATCAGTTGCCTCTGTCTTTCCTTTTCTTTCTATTTCCTTTTCTTTCCTTCCTCCCTACCTTCCTTCTTTCCTATCACAGAAATCTGGTGTCTGACATATAGCTGCCCAAGTAACACTGAGCAGGCAATCAAAATATGAATTTTGTAACATACACACACACACACACACACCTATGTTGAATCTAATACATGTTAGAAAGATGGCCACAAGTCTACTCTTAAGCTCACACTCGCATAATTTGTCACTGTAGAGTTTCTTTGGAGATAATAGCAGAAACTCTTATGCACAAAATAAGATGTAGTTGTGCAATTTTACATTTTGGGTTTCAACACTCTAACATTATTAGTATAATGTTTAAATTAACTTTAAATGTTGTTCTCTTTCCTATGTAACCTTGTGTTTCTTCCATTTCTAATTGTCAGAATTTGGCCATTATTAGCCTGTTTTCTGGACTGCCAAATAGGTTATTTTCATTCAACCTACAAATGACTGGTTTTCTCTGTATCTGAAAACAAGATACTACAAAAGGATATTTTTTATGTACTAATTATTATTTTCAACTTGCTGTCTACGGATGATTAGAGACACAAGTCTGTATTAGTGGAGAATGAATCTCCCTCTAATTTACTTTTACAGAGGAAATAATTGATGATGTAATGAATAAAGTGAGAAAGCCCTGTGAAAACTTTAGAGGTCATGTTCATGATCATATTTCCATTTAAGAATTACTTTGAAATTTTTTATTTTTTGGTTCATCTAAATATTATTTGAAAAATGTCTAGAACTAACATTATAGAATTGAAGATGCTGCATATTGTTATATTTAATCATTTTACTAAATTCCAACATTTACCCCTAGTTTTTAGAATGCAATTCATTTATTCTAAATTTTCTAGAATCAAGTCAAAATTACACATCTTGATGATATTTACATATACAACATAAAAACCTTACCCAGTTCACTTCACTAGAAGTTACCAGTCTATCTTGCATGGCTTCTCAGACATTGTATCATAGAATTGAGAGGGAAGGAATCTGGAGATCCCTTTATAGATGATAATAAATGAAGGTCTCTGTGTTGGTAGGGTCTTTGTTGATCTTTGGGTAGATCACTTCAGGAAATAAAGTAAAAGACATTTTCTAAAGCACAGTAATACAAACTTTGGTAAAACAAAGTATAATTTCCTTCATAAGGGAAAAGAATAAAGCAGAAAAAAATGAGAGACTGTATGCTAGTAAAAATTCTCCCTTGATACAGATTTCAGTTTGCCTTTAAAACACATTATAGGGCTGGGAAGATGGCTTAGAAGTTAAGGTGCTTGCCTGCAAAGCCTAAGGATTCAGATTCTATCTCTCTCTAGATCCCACATAAGGCAGACACACAAAGATGACACAAGTGCAAGGTTGGCGCAAGTGTCTGGATTTTGATTGCAGTGGCTAAAGCCCTGTTACGCTAATTTTCTCTCCCTCCCTCCCCCCCTCTCTCTCTCTTAAAAAAAAATAATAAATAAAACACATTATATTATGAAATGGTTCTCACAGCTTTATAAGAACTCTGCATGTATAGCTCCATCCTCTGTGGCAATCTTTTATCAGATACATCTTATCCTTCATTGAAGATGTCTTCCTTTGTCCCAAAACTCAAAACATACATAGAATTGTATTTATTTGATTCTTAGTTTGCATGGTATAACTGACTGAGCCTCTCTTAACCATGGTTTGTGATTGCAAACCTGTAGGGAAAGGATCTTATCAATTATATCTGCCTCTGCTACAGCAGAGACCTACACCCAGTGCTATAAATAAACAACAACTGAGAATGATGAATGAATGGCAGTGCTGGAGAGTTTTACTCTCAGGAGCTCTTAGTGCTTTTTGACTCTCATGGCCTCAGCTCTGGACCTTGCTCACATCAGATTGATCTTGTAGTATTCTCTGTAAGAATGTAAGGCTTGTCCTTCTTCTCCTGATTTAACTATATCAACCATGAGACTTTAAGATTCTCCCCATGTCTACAACAGTGCAAGTCAACCATATATATAATGCGTGTGCATATATATAATGCATATATATATATATATATATATTATAGTGTGTGTGTATACATACATATGTGTGTGTGTATCTATGTATGTATATATACACACACAAATGCGTACTAAGCTATGTACTTCTGAATTTGGAGTGTTTTTTTAAAAGAGGGATGTATTGGGCAGGAGTGGTGTTGCATGCCTGCAATGACAGCACTCACAAAGCTGTGTCAGGAGAATTGCAAGTTAGAGGCCAGCTAGATAGTAATACTATGTCTCAAAAAACACAAAAATAAAAGAGGAATCTATTCAATTTTGGTTGTTGAGGATGACAGGAGATGCCTGGCTCTCAAGTTAGTCAATGGTGTTCAGCTGGAACACAAGAACTTCTGGAATGTACAGCTGATTTTAGTACAAAATGAATGACATCTCTGATATGTTAGAGGTGGACAAGTTTCTGTGCTATGTTCAGGTAATGGCATGAACTCTGCTTTCAATGACCTACTAGATCACCTTGAACACAAAGAAAGCTTAGACGAAATAAAACATTTGCTTTACAAATAAGTTTCTAATTCTAAGTTAAAGGGACATTACATTTACTAGGCTAATTTACTTTGCCATACAGGTAAGGAATGTGTTCTTATTTGAAGAAAGAACTTTGTTTAGCGGGTTTTAAGTGCAAATAAGACTGATTTTGATTCAGGTTGATGTTCTGAGGCAGAATGGGGTGATTTCATGCATAGTTCTACTCCAAATGAAAAAAAGTAAAACCTGACAATATATCATTTACTCTTTGGATAAAATATTGTAAATTTTTATTTATGAGCATTTTACCAAAACTTCCTGAGTACTTGTGACATGTCTAGACTCATAAAATCTGATTAAAGTTTATGGCTTGTGACAAATATCCACATGTCTGTATTAGATTGGATGACTGTATTCTTACAAAACATAGTAAAACCCAAATCTAAAAGTAAAAGTGGCCAACTTCTATAAAGTATGAAAAATGATTTGTGGAAAAAATGAAATTTATGCTAGTAAAATCAAAGATCTCTTTGACAATAACAGCACAAGAAATGCATTCAAATAAAACGTTTTGCACTCTTAGAAAAAAAGTGCTTTCCTATACACACTTTTATTTTAAAAATTTTACTTTCATGTATAATAATGACATATTTATAATCCTTCCACAAATACTATGTCATAGACATGGACAATGAATTTGCATCAAAAAGCTTTGTGTGGTCCAAAAGCTTCTTTTTCCTAAAATTAAAATTCAAAGGTGGCCTTTTAAGGACCATTATCAGTAAATAAAACATTTATTGGCGAGAATTTGACTTTTAAATAGATTATTTTAAAAGATTTTAAAATATTGATTGATTTGTTTGGGAGAGTTATGATCATATTTATCACTATAGAAATACTAGTGGAGTGAGCTGACAGTCAAGTTTGCTACATTAATGTCCATCCCAGATGGTGCCCTCTCCAATCTACCTGTAAGAACTGTTCAATAGCCAAATGTAATGAAAGGATAATTCGATTCTTACTAAATTTCATCCAGATTATTAGAGAACAACATATGTTCAACATAAATTTTCCTACTGTCTTTAGGATATCATGAATGATTCTAGACCAAAGGCATGACAATAGTCCCTTTACTATGCCCCTAGATTCTATGGATTAGGAATTCAGATAAGATGAAATAACAACAGCTATATCTTTTCCATAAGACCTAATCATCATTTGATTTTAGGCTATATTTGCCTAGAAGCCTCTCATATCTGAGGTCTACATGAGGATAATCTGAACTACCAACTTGCTTTGGGCATTTGCTTCCCATTGTATGGAAGCTGGGGTCTGAAAGAGAGCAGTTTAGGTTTTTAGCAAAGGTCTCATGAGAAAGGTGAATGCTACTGAGTATGATTCTGTCCTTGCCATGAGAGTAACATAGTCCCCCCCCCCAGGGGGGCACTTTAGCAGAGAGTCCAGATTTATCATAGTGGACACACATCTTGTTGATGGAATAAAAACATATGATATTTCAGAAGAGTATGTGAGATTAAGAAGTTTCAACCATCTGTGGATAATAAAACCTGCTTTATAATCTGTTTCTTGTTTCAACTTTTTCCACAGCTCTTACAGTTATGCTATAATATTTCTAGAGAAAGGTTCTCCTAAGCTGCTCAGTCTACCCTTCTCTTCGAATCATTGTACACTTTCTCTGTACTTTGCTGTATATATCATGTTAACCTTTAAGTCTTTACTATTCTAGGTTTTCTTTACTCTTTGGAGTTATGAATCTTACGTTGTTTTCTTTTTTTCAAAATAAACCATCATAAAACAAAATCTCATTAAAACATCCAACATCATATTCTGCAATACAAAAGTAGATACAGAAGACAATAATCAAAATTCAACTCTCTCTTGGCATACAGGACAAAGGGCTTTTCTTTTAATCCTTTCGAAGTCTGTTTTGAGGGTAAAGATCCCATTGTTACCACTTACATCACCTTGACATTGTTCTCTTTTCCTGTCTCAGACAAGATCTCTACAGTGTTAGATGTTTTCTGATACTGATTTTATCCAGCTGAATTGAGCACTATATCACTTCCATCTTCATATCCAAGCATTATTCTTTCTGTCAGAGTTACTTTATTATTCATCCTGCCACACTAATGCAAATGTTCCAGTGGAATCTCCAGACAGGTGCCAGCCTGGCTTTTTTCCTTGACTTGCTCTGGTCACTCCAATCTTTACTCAAGGGACACAGTCAGCTGATGTTCATTCTCCCACATCACAAAGTTAAAATCCTTGAAGCTTTCTCCTATTGTAAGCTGAAAACACTGCCTAGTTTTATTTCTTCGGCCCTGAAGCATTTTCACAACAAATGAGTTTGAGAACTTTATGGTGCTGCTGGTATCATCCTGCCCTTGTTAATCACTGACATAGATGTCCAGATACAGCTTCAACTAGTCTGCTTACCAGCCTCTGAGTTTTCCTCTATAGGCTCTCTGCAGACTGCTTGTTGTAATAAGGCATGGTCCCCTGTTGCTGGATCCCCGCCCCCTCTGCAACAGCCCTTGCGGGTGGGGGTAAGAAGGCGCAGAGTCAAGGACACAGACTCTGGCAGTCAGGTGAGAAGCTGAAAGCAGACTGTTTATTGAGAAAAACAGACATTTCTATATACCCCTTCCCTGCTTCCCGTTGGTCCTTTCATTGTTTGGCGTTGTGTTGTCCCTTTTTCATTGGCTCATTTCCTGCATTAGGGGTGTCCTGGTGTTTAGGCAGGGTTTAGGTTAGCTCACAGGGGAAGTAGCAGTAACGTATGTGCTGTAATCTCAGGGCCTCCTCCCAAGGGCCCCCTGGCTATGCTTCTCCTACAGTCCCCTATGCGTCATGGTTAGGAATTTAGCCCCTGAGATTAGTCAGTGTAGCCCGCGTAGTCGTCTCGCCAGCAAGAACGCACACGGACACCAGGATCCTTCTGCAGCAAGCGTTTTTTCCGTCAACCGTTTATTCCGTTAACCGTTTATTCCGTTAACTGTTTATTCCGTTAACCGTTTATTCCGTTAACAGATGAAAAGAGGAAGACCCAGAGCCCCGAAATGGCGCCGCTTATATAGCCCTAGGCGGCGTGTACTCTGCTGATTGGCTGTGCGCTCATCACCCCATATGACGCCCCGGGCTGGGCAGTGACTTGGCGCGCTTTCACCACTTGCACATGCGCTATTCTTCACCAGGACCGAGGCCGGATGTCAGCGCCATCTTGTAATGGCGATTACACTCTCTCGGCTCTCCACATCTCCCCCTTTTTGTTTTAATAAAATGACAACTGCCTCATAGCCCAACCAGCGCGGCACCAAATAACCCTATGCTCGATCAAGCTAATTCCTTCCTTGGGGAATAAGCGATCAAGAGCTCACTCCCTCACCTTATCAGGTGCAATGGAGACAAGTCCTCTGAGTGCAAAGGCCAAGGGAGAGGTAAAAAGGGGAGTTGACACCCATCCCCGTGCAATGGAATATTGTTCCTGGGGGTGCAAGGGCTGTCAATCTCATATTTTGGTGCTGCAGCCACTTAGGCAAGGGCTGATTAGACTAGATCTCTCATCGACTCAGTGCAATGGGCTAAACCCCTGAGGTGCATCGACTGAGGGTCTCAGTCTAATTAATTCTTAACCAAATTTCAGGAGATGATCCCTGTTCCATAGCCACAAGTGCTTGCGCAATAACGACCTTGTCACATTGCTGTTGAGCTCTGAGCTTGCAGAACAACCAAAGCAGGAACACTAAGCCACAACATAGGGCTGCACCAAACAGCGCCACTCCCACCCATTCCTTAAAGAAAGAGAAGGCTGAAGAAATCCAGGATGTCAGGCCCACAGCTAGGGAGGGGTCAACTCTAGTAGAATAGGGTCTTCATAATGGATCTTGTCCACTTCTTCGGCTCCCGCACAGGATCTCGATGATTCGTCAGGTATCACAAGTCTACGTGTTAGGCGTTCTGGTAGCCAGAATGGATTGTCTTCTTCCTGTGGAAAAACACAAACAGCTCCCCTGGATCTTATTAAAATAGGATCCGGGCCTCTCCACTGACCAGTCAAAACATCTTTCCACTTAACCATCTCCTGTGGCCTGTTAGGCTCTGAGCAATGACAGTCAGCCGCCGAATGGCCCTGACTGTCCAAATTTAAAAAATTAAGACTAAAGAGTGCTATGGATATAGTCACTCGTGGGACTGAGGGCAGAGCCTCCTCGACTCCCCCTTTTTGTTTTATTAAGTAAGACTTTAGAGTACGATGAGCCCATTCTATAATACCCTGTCCTTGAGGATTATACGGGAGGCCTGTCAAATGGGTCACTCCCATCTGGTGACAGAACTGTCCAAATTTTTGAGAAGTATAAGCTGGTCCATTGTCAGTTTTAAGAATTTTGGGCTTCCCCCAGGCACTCCACGCCTCGAGGCAGTGTTGAATAACATGGGCTGCTTTCTCCCCGGTTAATGGGGAAGCAAACATAACTCCAGAACAAGTATCAATGGAAACGTGTAAATATTGTAATTTACCAAAAGATGGGACATGAGTAACATCCATCTGCCAAATATGTAATGGGCAAATTCCTCTGGGATTAATTCCTACATGAGGCACAGGTAAAAATTGACAGCAATTTTGACATTGAGTTACTATGTCTCTAGCCTCTTTTCTAGTGATGTCAAACCGACGACGCAATGTCTCAGCTGTGACATGAAACCTTTTATGAAAACTCTTAGCCAACTCCAATTTTGATGAAAGAGCAAGTGTGATAAACTTCGTGGCCCGATCTGCCAAGTCATTTCCATGGGACATGGGCCCCGGTAGGCCCGAATGAGCCCTGATATGCGTAATGAAAACAGGAGATCTCCTATTAATCAAGGCAAACTGAATCTTTTGAAAAATTGTTGCAAGCTTGCTAGATGCCTTAATCAACCCAGCAGCCTCTAAAGTTTTTGTTGCATTTACTACATAACAGGAATCCGAAACAATATTCAGGGGACCTGGGAATTTTTCCAAAACTTCTAATACTACCAAACATTCCACAATTTGAGGTGAGGTTTCATGATATTGTTTAGATATAATCTTATCATTAACCACATAGGCCCCTACTCCTGTTTTTGACCCATCTGTAGAGACCACCAGCCCGTCTTGAAGTGGCTCCCGGGATACAATGCGCGGGAACACAACCTCTTGGGTTAAGGCAAATTGTAAAATAGGGTGTCTAGGGTAATGATTGTCTATTAAACCACCAAAGGAGGTGATTAACACTGCCCAAGTATCAGAAGTAGCGGTTAATATCTGAACTTGATGGGCTGTATAAGGCACAATTAAAGACTTGGGTTCTTTTCCAAAATGAGTAATGGCTGCCTTTAATCCACGAAGGGCAAGCAGAGCAATTGCATCTGGGTACCAATCAATAATCTTTGCAGGAGAAGCGTTGGGATGAACCCACGAGCTGCTTCCCCATCTAATTCTTCCTCCTCGGAGGGACTAAGATCCTCAGACTCTGAGCTATCAATTCCTAAAGCCTCCAATTCTTTTATCGGATAAAGAAGCCTCCTTTTTGGACTTCTCTTTTCCCTCTCATGTTTCTCTCCCAGGGCGTCCTTTCCCTTGTCTTTTCTTTCTGTGGACTTAGTGTCCGCGGAAAGGCCTTTTTTCTTAGAGACGTCTTTTTCTTTTTCCTCAAGGGCCCCTAACCTTTTATCCCGTTCTGTTTCTGACATGCTGTCTTGTAGCTCCTCTAATACCCCCTGGCCAGCCGCTACAGATGAGCGGCATTTCTCATCTTCTAGACATGATTTTAAAATCAAAAGGAAGAGAACGAGAGCCACCATCACAATAGGGAGAGCAAAAATTGCTCCTGCCAATTTGGGTGAGAGATGAGACAAGTCAAGACTAAACATGCCTCTCAGAACCTATCTTAGTCCTGCAGTTCTGAATCCTTCCCCGTGAATGGGGGGTCTCCTCGGCGCCAGCGATGACAGGCACCCGGCGTCCCAGGTTTCGGCACCAGCTGTAGCCCGCGTAGTCGTCTCGCCAGCAAGAACGCACACGGACACCAGGATCCTTCTGCAGCAAGCGTTTTTTCCGTCAACCGTTTATTCCGTTAACCGTTTATTCCGTTAACAGATGAAAAGAGGAAGACCCAGAGCCCCAAAATGGCGCCGCTTATATAGCCTAGGCGGTGTGTACTCTGCTGATTGGCTGCGCGCTCATCACCCCATATGACGCCCCGGGCTGGGCAGTGACTTGGCGCGCTTTCACCACTTGCACATGCGCTATTCTTCACCAGGACCGAGGCCGGATGTCAGCGCCATCTTGTAATGGCGATTACACTCTCTCGGCTCTCCACAAGTCAGTAATTGCCCTGGCATATATTCTACCATCTACCTTTTGGTCTTTGATTAAAATAACTATAAAAGCAAGTACTTGCACCAAACAAATAAATATGAATATTTTGCTAAACCTGACTCTAGCACCATTAATGTGACATGTCTTAAGCCTGATTGACTTCCTGTATATGTACAATTTGACATAGAATTGTCTGAAAATAAACCACAGTTTTGGTATCAATTAGCCCATTCCAATGGCTCTAAAGTCAAATAAATTGTGAGACCAACAATGAAGCAAAATTCCTAGGACTGGCCTATAAATCTGAATGTAAATTTAAAGTCTTTGCAAATAAATCAGACATCAGTTTCCTCTCCTGTGCAAATATGACTTCTTTATGTCAAATAATGTCAACATTGAGTTGTTAACTAAAAGTCACAAAGTTAAATTAATTTTTAGCTCATCATGTTGAGAATAACTATTTTGGTTTTATTCAGATTAGGAAACTTATATAGTGTTACATAGGTTTAAACTTCTGTTATTATATATAGCCATGCAGAGTGCATATCTGTCTCCCCCCTTTCTCTCCATATATATACATATCCTGGATTTTGATTAAGTTGTACAACTATATAGAGTAATGTATACTATATGTAGTATAGATAGCTAAAAAGATAGATCGATGGATAAAGTGGTAATGTAAATGGATGTCCCCCAATAGATTCAGTTTTTGTTAGGCTCTGAAAGGCCCAGGTCCGAGGCCTAGTGGAACTTCCTGAGCCTAGCTAAAGTTTGGCGACCTCTCTCTGGCCAGACATGACTCAGCAAGATGCCTAATGGCTTCTTGCCTGCTACTTCCGCATGGGAGTTAGAATTATCATTTCAATAGTCACAGTTTACTATTGGCCCTTACCTGTCCCCCCATCCTACAATCCCCTCCTTCGTTCCCAACATTATATAGGCAACTGCTCATAGCAATAAATTGAGTTCCTGCTTCGACAAGACTCCCGACTCAGTGTGGTTTTTCTCTGGTAGCCAGGAGAGGTTCTGAGTCGTCGGACGTTCATCTCCTCCTCAACCCCTTGGGAGGAACCAGCAGGCCTGGTCCTTCCTCAGCACTACCCTGCCAGTGGAGCCCAGCATCTCGCGCCCAACATGGGGCTCTCAGAGTCCGGCAGACTAGTGCCCCGTGAGAGGCATTCGTTGAGGAGGTCAACTGGTGTACATATGCAGGTGAGCGTACCCCCATAAGTTATGAGGTAGTCTTCATATTTAATGTGCTAAACTTTGCTTCTATAACCTGCACTTGTTGGTCAACATCTCTTTGTTCTCTTTCTGTTTCCTTTCACTTTCAGTTCGCAGACAAGCTACATCTGACGCTTTTCTACAGCATGTTTACCTATCTTTTGGATCCTTGTGGTTGTATTGTACTTGTGTGTATGTGGGTTGCTATTGCCCTAATTTTATGGACATTTTTCTCTCAACTTTATAATAAGGGAAGTCTACCTCTAAATCCAATCCTGCCTTAGAATCTCTCAGGGCACTCCTAAAGAGTAGAGGGCTTAATTTGACTGATAATCAGTCTCAACAGACATGGGATTGCCTTCTCAAGCGGGCGCCATGGCTGCCGGAAGGATTGATTGGGACACGTGGGATAGGATAGAGGCCCTTGTTTGTCTGGCACATGTGGAGAAAGGTCAAATACAACCCTCAGGGGTCCTCTCTATGATCTCAGCCCTCAAGGACTACTTCCCTCCAAGGCCAACCAAACATAAACAAAAGACAGAAGAAAAAGATAGTATACAGCCTGATCCGGCTACTCCTCCTGGATATACAGCTTTAAAAAAACCCCAAAAGGATACATCTTTATACTCCTCACTCGATCCCTTTGAGAGTGCTCCCTGGCCTTCCGGGGGACCTAATCCATCAACTAACCCTTTCTGGACCCCCTCGGTCCCTCCTACATATTTGGCCACTGAGACCCCTTCAGGCCCTCCTTCATATTCGGCAGCCAAGCCACCAGAAAATAAAGCTACTTTTTTATTTCCCATCAATCTAAATCTGGGGGCAATCGCCCTGCTGCCTGGTATCCATGGGAAGCTCAGGACCTTAAGGGGCTTAAAAAGGTGGTCCCAGCGGATGGACCCAACTCTCCTTGGGCTGAGAACCTATTACAGGGACTTGCCCATCAACCTTGTACAACCCAAGATTGGAAAAATCTAGTCAGGGCTGTCTTGTCAGTTCCCCTATACATTAAGTGGTATGCCTTTTTTAGAGATGAATGCCATGCACAGGCAAAACGAAACCAAAATCAACAGCCCCTGTGCCGATAACTTTTGGGATGCTCTCTGATACCTCTGATCAATATGCTACAGGCGCTCAACAGGCAGCTATACCTGACCCGTATAGGGACCAGGTCTGGGCACTGGGCTTGGCGGCATGGAAAAAGCTTGATGAGGGATCCTCTGAAACCCCCCTTATGAGTATTACTCAAAAACCATCTGAGGACTTGGCTACATTTATAGATAGGATGGAAAAAAGTCTCCAAAGAAAATTTCCCCCAGGGGCATTACGGGATCAGTTTACTAAAATGTTGTTCTGGGAAGGGATGATGGCCGATCACCGCCTGGCCTGTGCAGGTCTCAAGGACAACACCATGAGTAGATGGATTGTAGCCACCAAGGACGTTGGCACTATCTCCCATCAGGCTAGGGCCATGGCTGCCGCCCTTCAGGAAAATAAACAGAGAGATTTGGCCACTACGATCTGTGCATTACAGTTAAATCCTAAAAACTTGACATGTTTCGGATGTGGAGATGAGGGCCACTTTAAAAAGGAGTGCCCCAACAAGACAAAGCCTCCTCCGTGCTCTGGGGGGACGACCAATGCCCCTTAAACCAGCTGCCCTAAAGGCAATAAGGGGTTTCATTGGGCTAAGGAGTGTAAATGGAAGTTTAACATATAGGGAAAGCCCTTAAACTCCTCCCGGGGCTCCCCCCAGCCCCCTTGAATAAGGGGAAAGAGACCATCAAAGCCTATTGGACCATCCCCCTGGTCCCCGGCCTTAGACCCAAAATTATTTTAAATATTGGAAATAAAAAATTCAAACTTCTCATCAACACTGGAGCGGATCGAACGGTCCTGGGAAAGGAGGAAGTGCCCCCCTCCTGGCAGCTTGTGCCTGGCCCTCCCCTACTGGGAGTTGGTGGGCAATCCACCTCCTGGGAGACTGCCATGTGGCTCCCTTGGACTGACCCAGGTGGGGACAGGGGAAAAGTCCACCCTCTCGTGGTGACTGGGCTCACTGCTAATTTACTGGGGCAAGACATCCTTGGAGATGCCGAGGCTTTCATCACTACTGACCATAAGGCCTTTTATAATGATTTGTGAGATAAAAAAGAATATCAACAACAGTTTGAGGAAGGAAGGGAATATCATCCCAATTATAAAGATGACCCTTACTTTGAGCAACTCAGACAAAAGTACTCCAAAACACCCCCAATTCTAAGGGCCACTGCCCAGCCGCCCCCCCCCCCCATTTAAAATCCAGTGGCGACCGGGGGATCCTATATGGGTTGAGCAGTGGCCTCTCCCTTCTTCTAACTTACACCAACTCCACATACTTATTGATCAACAGTTGGAGGCCGGACATATTCGTCCCTCCACTAGTCCCTGGAACTCTCCTGTCTTTGTCATAAAAAAAAGCCTAATGGGTCCTGGAGATTTTTACATGATTTGAGGAAGATCAATGAACGCATGATCCCCTTCGGAACCCCCCAGAGGGGACTCCCATGGATCCCAGCTATTCCCAATATATACCACATTACTATCATTGACATTAAAGATTGCTTCTTCTCTATCCCTCTCCATCCAGGAGACATGGAGAAATTTGCATTCTCTGTACCCGCTGTTAATTTTTGTGGCCCAGATAGGAGATTTTAATGGACTGTCTTACCTCAGGGCATGGCTAATAGCCCACCCATTTGTCAATATTACCTGTCATCCATTTTCTCTTCTCTTATCAATCTCCCCGATACCCTGTTTTATATTTACATGGATGATATTATTCTTGGGTGCCTAGATTCCTCAACACTCCAGGACCTTACCCACCAATGTCTAACTTTCCTTCACACTCACAGCTTTACAGTAGCTCTGGAAAAAGTTCAGAGTGTGCCTCCCTTTAAGTTCTTGGGCTTGATCCTTACCCTATATACAGTTTCACCTTTTAAACCACAACTTTATATTCAGGATTCTTACACCTTGCCTCAACTCCAGAAGGTTTTGGGAGAAATTAATTGGATGAGGCCTTGGATACCCATAACTACTGAAGAGCTATCCCCTTTATTTGACCTCCTATAGGACCTTAACTTCTCCTCTCAGGTAATTTTGTCCCCTTGTCATCAACAAATTTTTTGTAAGGTACAACAGGCTATAAATACTGCGACCCTAAAGAGGTTCAATCCTGATTTGCCCATATCCCTCTACATTTTCTCTGGGGGAACATTATGCACCACATTGTTGGCCCAGGAAGGTGAGCCCATCCATTGGGTCCACCTCTCAATTGGTGGGGTCCCCAGAGTTTACTCTATAACGAACTAGGTTGCTGATTGCATTATCAAGGGCAGAGACACCTCTCCCTGGTTGTTTGGCACAGAACCTCACCTTACTGCCACTCCCTTTAAGATAACAGATTTCACCTGGCTTCAGAGAAATAATAACAGAGTTGCTATGGCTCTTGAGGCGTTTCTAGGTAAAATTGACTGCCATTATGGCCCCCACAAATGGATGAGTTCTTTCTCCAGATTAGAATGGATGCCCCCCAGGCTTTTTCTGTCTCAACCTAACCCTGACTTTCTTACTGTGTTTACTGATGGAGGGCACCTGGGGTCTTCCCTAGTCATTTACCCTCCCTTAAAACAAAAAAAAGAGCCTATGCCCATAAAGTCATCTCCCATGAGGTTGAGGGGTCAGCACAATTCAAAGAACTATTTGCTGTCGTTCTAGCTTTGGACACTATTCAAGAGCCATTTAACTTATTTTCTGACAGCCTTTATGTTGTTAATTTATTACCCAACCTGGTTGAAGCCCATATTAGACTGCACTCCAACCCTATATCTCCTCTGATGATTCAAGCTTGTTCCCTACTCAAACAAAGAATTAACCCCATTTTTCTTCAACATCTCAGGTGTCATCAAAACTTACCGGGATTTCTCTCTCGAGGAAACAGTTTGGCTGATTAAATGGCTTCTATGCCTCAGTGTAATACTATTACAGAAGCTACACGCTTCCACTTATTGACCCATGTCAACTGGAGAGGTCTCAAACACAGGTTTCCACAGGTACCAGTCAAGGACCTTAAAAAAAATTGTCTGGACTTGTAAGTCCTGTCAGCCTTTCCTCCAAGTACCCCCCCTTCAAACTACAGGAAGCAATCCTCGAGGCCTCCCCCCTAATCATCTGTGGCAAATTGATGTCACACACTATTCTCCATTTGGAAATCTTAAATATATTTTTCTTTCAGTCGATACCTTCTCCCACGCCTGCTGGGCATCAGCACATGCCAGGGAAAAATCTAAACATGCCATTAGTCATATGCTTCAATGTTTTGCCACTCTTGGGCTGCTTGATCAAATTAAAACAGATAATGGCCTGTGCTTTGTAAGCAAGGCCTTTGTAGATTTTCTCCAGACTTGGAAAATCTCACATTCTACAGGCATCCCATACAACCCCCGGGGGCCAAGCTATGGTTGAAAGATATAATCAGACTCTCAAGTCTCAATTACAAAAACAAAAGGGGGAATCCTTACCCCCACACGACCAACTAAAAAAGGCATTATTTACCCTAAATATTTTAAAGTTTTCTAAAGAAAATAAACAACTATCCCCTTTTCAAAAACATTGGTCCTCATCCGTTACCTACAGTTCTATCTGGGTAAGATGGAGGGACCCATTGACTGGGGCCTGGAGAGGGCCTGATCCGCTCCTCACAGCAGGGAGAGGGTTTGAATGTGTCTTCCCTCAAGATGAAAAAAGACCCATTTGAGTAACAGCGAGAGACCTAAAATATTTGTCCCAACAAGGGGACACTGACAATCACTTCTCTAGGGAGTGTCCCATCCCTGAGGACTGTTCCTAAAATGGCCCTTCACCCTACTAAACTAAACAATTCCCTCCCTTGTGGAGGATTGCTGGCTATGCCTCCATCTGGGCCTCTCCAGCTGCTTGCACTACAGTTGCCCGTACGACCTTAAAAAATTACTCAGTCACCTTCCCCATCCCCGTCCAGCTTTTCCCAATGTTTCCTCTGGAACTTGAATTTGGGCCCCGCCTTCCCCTAATAATTCCAGTATAGATGTGGGATACATTCATCCTTCCTTCTGTACTTTTAACACAACTGAGCCCAGTGCTCAATGCTGCCCGCCTTCTGGAATGGTTTATGTTTGTGGAGGCGGGATGGCCTATGACTTTCTGCCCACCAATTGGACAGGCCTTTGTGCCCCAGCCACCTTAATCCCAGATGTAGATATCATCCCTGGAAATGAGGCCCTCCCTATATCAGAGGGAGACCTATCTTCAACAACAGCTAGATTCCCTGGCTGAGGTAGTCCGACAAAACAGGAGAGGACTAGACCCACTAAGGGCCAAAAAGGGAGGCGTATGTTTCTTTTTACAGGAAAAATGCTGCTTTTACGCCAATAAATCAGGAATCATCCAGGAAAAGATTAAGAGGCTCCAGGAAGACTTGGAGAGGAGGCAGCGGGACCTCCAGGACAACCTCCTGGGGACAGGCTTACATGACTTCTTAACCTACCTTCTCCCTCTACTTGGGTCCCTCCCCCTGCTTCTCCTTCTCTTTCTCCTTCTCCTCACTGTTGGGCCTTGGGTAATTAATAAGATTACACAATTTATTCACCAACGGCTAGAGGCAATAAGACTTCATCAGGTCAGAATACATTATCACAGGCTGGCAACTCAGGAATTAAGTTCCTCAGATGACCCACTGCCACCCCCTCTGCCCTCCATGTGACCAATGACTGGTAAGACCCCCATAGGGGGACAACCTAAGACAGGCCATGGAGTGGGTTCTCACCGAGCTAAACACATGGTACCCAATGACGGGTAAGATCCCCAGAGGGGGACAACTTAAGACAGGGGCCATGATGAATGCTCTGAGCTAAACACCTGGTACCCAGTGACGGTTAAGACCCCCAGAGGGGGACAACCTAAGACAGGGGCCACGGTGACTAATGCTCTTACAAAAACAAAAGGGGGAGATGTTGGGCTCTGAAAGGCCCAGGCATGAGGCCTAGTGGAACTTCCTGAGCCTAGCTAAAGTTTGGCGACCTGTCTCTGGCCAGACGTGACTCAGCAAGATGCCTAATGGCTTCTTGGCTGCTACTTCCTCATGGGAGTTACAATTATCATTTCAATAGTCACAGTTTACTATTGGCCCTAACCTCTGCCCCCATCCTAGAATCCCCTCCTTCATTCCCAACATTATATAGGCAACTGCTCATAGCAAAAAATTGAGTTCCTGCTTCGACAAGACTCCCGACTCAGTGTGGTTTTTCTCTGGTGGCCAGGAGAGGTCTGGGTCGTCGGACGCTCATCTCCTCCTCAACCCCTTGGGAGGAACCAGCAGGCCTGGTCCTTCCCTCAGCACTACCTGCCCCCGGCAGCGGAGCCCAGCAAGTTTTATTAAAGTTTCTTGGATTTCCACCTGCTGCTGGAAGAGGTCTCAATGTGGGCAGATACTAGGGTCCAGTCCTAAGGCATGTTGAAGGTAGATATGTAATTCCAGCCTAAATTAATGTAGAGTGATTGAGCTGTTCATAGGGTTCCTGGAGTGTCCTTATTTATGGTGCTGGTGGTATATTTCTCTCTGTGTGGGTCTGTTAAAGGGGGCCAACTTCTTCTACCATTATGGAACTTGCACTGGGTCTGTAAGTTTCAATAAATCCTGTTCCTCCCATAAACTGTGCCTTGTTTAATAGTAAATGCCAGTCACATTAAGGTGATTAGTACAGAATCATTACTGAGAGTGCTGTTTCTGCTTGATGAATCTGACCATGTGCATTTTGGTCTTTTGGAACTATTTTAAATTTTTATTTATTTTTATTTTCATGGCTACACATGCACATGTGCGCGCGCACACACACACACACACACACACATACACACAGACAGAGAGAGAGAGAGAGAGAATGGGCACAACAGGGCCTTCAGCCACTGCAAATGAGCCCCAGACACATGCCCCACCTTGTGCATCTGGCTTATGTGAGTCCTGGGGAATTGAACCTGGTCCTTTGGCTTTGCACACAAGTGCCTTAACCATTAAGAAATCTCTTCAGCTCTCTTTTGGAATTTTTATTTGGGAAAAATGGGAATGGACTTGGTACTTGGAACTAAAGATGCCTTGAAGAGAAATAAGCCAAATTTTATGGACTATTATGGTGAGAATTTGAAAATGCTAAGTGCGGAAAGAATTGTAATTGGAGGCTTTGTTTATGAACTTTCTAAAGGGAAGGAAAGACTACAGAGAAATTTATTGGAAGTGGGCTACTGACAAAAAGGTTGGCTGTATTCTTTCCAGAGAGTTTGATCAGGGTTAAATTTATCATGGACTCATGGGCTTGGCTAGTGATATAGAACTTAGAGATATAAAATTTTGAATTAGATAAATTCAAACAAGTTTAAAATTTACAGGCACAGGGACTAATTTTAAGTTACCGAAACTGCTATTGTCAAATATATTAGCAATCTTTAATTTTTTTTTAATTTTTATTTATTTATCTGAGAGTGACAGAGAAAGAGGCAGAGAGAGAAAGAGAGAGAGAGAGAATGGGTGCACCAGGGCCTCCAGCCACTGCAAATGAACTCCAGATGCATGCGCCACCTTGTGCATCTGGCTTACATGGGTACTGGGGAATCAGGCCTCAAACCCAGGTCCTTAGGCTTCACAGGCAAGCAATTAACTGCTAAGCCATCTCTCCCTACATTAACAATTTTAAGGAAGATGACCCAACTACTTTACATTAAAACAATGGAAAGGATGCGTGAGGAAAGACTGAATGGTAAAAATACAAACTCTTTGGCTGGAGAGATGGCTTAGAGGTTAAGCACTTGCCTGTGAAGCCTAAGGACCCCGGTTTGAGGCTCCATTCCCCAGAACCCACATTAGCCAGATTCACAAGGGGGTGCATGTGTCTGGAGTTCGTTTGCAGTGGCTGGAAGCCCTGGTGCGCCCATTCCCTCTCTCTCTCTGCCTCTTTCCCTGTCTATCACTCTCAAATAAATAAATAAAAATAAACAAAAGAAAATTTTTTAAAATACAAACTCTTTTTAAAAAGTTGACTGACACACAATGCATGAGCCACAATCCCCATGGGGATGACTGGTATCCCCAACAAAGAGAATCCCTTTGGAGGGGAAGGCAGGGATGAGGGTAAGAATGGCACCAATATGTGCTGTTTACATACTGACTATGTCCATAACTAATTAAAAACAATAGATTTTTAAAAAGGTGACAGAAAGGAAGAAACCTGCTCTTCAAGGTCACAATTATTTAATCCCTAACTTAGCTACATGGCTTTGTCCTGCATACCTAGCATTGGTTTTTGGAAACATTAAAAAAATGTGTAGACTAATTTTAAAATATAGATTTAAAAAAAGGTGACTGAAAGGAAGGAACCTGCTCTTCAAGGTCACAATTATTTAATCCCTAACTTAGCTACATGGCTTTGTCCTGCATACCTAGCATTGGTTTTGGAAACAAAAAAATGTGTAGAGTAGTACACATGGTTCCAGTAGCCACTGCTGAGACACAGCAAGTTAGGCAGGACGTGATGACCCTGATAGACTAGTAAAGTCACTGGAAGATGGACGATGGTTTGCAGTGGGGACCCAAGGATATTTCCATATACCAGAACTGTGAAGAGGTGCCATGAAGTACTGTTGGCTCAAGAAAGAAGTTTTTCCTGGATATTAAGCCTAGCTGGAAGGGAAGAATTAAAAATAAATAAATCCAGGGACTGTCAGTCACTAGTTGTGATATTGGACTTGAACCATAGATGTTTGAGGTTTGTTTGATTGTTTTTGAGTTAACATTAGTATAGTCTCTTATTGTCATACCTAATAGCAGTTTAAAAAATATTTGTTCTGTATCTTTATATGTTAAAAGTAAACAACTTGTTTCATTTTACAGGGCTCAGCTAAGGGACAATCTTAAATCTCAGATGAAATTTGGGAATTTAGAACTATCTTGAGTTGGCAAAGACTATGGGGACCATTGAAGTTAAACGAAATACAATTTACAATGTGAGAAGGTTATGAATCTATTGGGGGCCAGGAACAGAATGTAGTAGTTTAAGTTGATGCGCCCCAATAGATTGCATTTTATTAAAGCTTCTTGGATTTCTAGCTGTGTAGCTGGAAGAGGTGTCACTTTAAGTGGATTCAAAGGTTCAGCCTTAAGGTGTGTGTGGGAGGGGGGTGGGGGATTTTAGCCTAAAGGTATACAGAATGTTTGAGCTCTGCCTGGGGTTGCTGGCAAGTGCTTGCTCATGGTGCTGCTGGTGGTATTTCTTTCTGCATCAAACTGTGAAAGGGAGCCAGATTCTCCCTCCATCATGGAACTTCCCCTGAATCTGTAAGCTTCAATAAATTCTGTTCATCCCATACGCAGTGCCTGGTTTGAAAGTTCATCCAGGACTGGAGAGATGGCTTAGTGGTTAAGGCACTTGCCTGCAAAGCCAAAGGACCCAGATTCGATTCCCCAAGATCCAAGTAAGCCAGGCACACGGTGATATTTACATCAGGAGTTCATTTGCAGTGGATAAGGCATAAAGGAATAATGGAAAGGCATAAAGTGGAAGATTAACCTTCCTAAATAAAAATTTATTCATGAACAAAAATTGTACACACAATAAGAAATTTGTCATCAAGAAAAGCAGCCCTAGGGTGTACAGATGGCTTAGAGTTTAAGGCACTTGCTTGCAAAGCCAAAGGTTTGGTTCCCCAGGACCTATGTAAGCCAGATGCACAAGTCACAAGGTGGTGCATGTGTCTGGAGTTAGTTTCCTGCACCTGAAGACCCTGGCACACCCATTCTCTTGAACTCTCTCTTTATCTGCCTCATATATATATACACAATAGTAGAGAGAAATTAAAACATAGGGAAATTACATATAGGAAATATATTGAGGTATTCTGGAAGACAATAAAGAGCTGGAAGAATGTAACAAAAGCAGAACACATGAAGTAATAAGTGGTGGTATTATTCCAGTAAGTACTTCATACACATGGCCACAAAATAGGTGGTAGTATTTTACTAAGTATATCATACATGTAGTCACACAATAGGTGGAAGCATTCCAATAAGTCTGTCATACATGTAGTGACACCAGAGAAAGTGAGAGGAGAATGGACAAGAAGGGACAGAGATAGGATATATGATTATCTCAATAAAGCAAAATATAGATACAGAAAATGTGACACAAATTCCAATTTGAAACAAAAAGACCTATCCTTAATTTAATAGACAATACAGTGGAAAGAGTGTGAGCAAAAGAATTAGAAAGCACAATGATAGTGAAGGAGCAAAGGAAATAAAAGAGATGGAGAGATCTCAGAGTAAGTAGGCCAGATCCCTGTTTGCTGGTTCCTCCCAGTACCCTGGTCCCTGTAGGTCCCCTGAAGCTGGGTTAGAGCAGCCTGGACCCTGTGAGCTTGCTGAAGAAGCAGGCCCCTTGCTCTGCCTTCCTGATCAAAGTGCCCATGGGTCCCCAATTCCTAGATATCTTGTACCAGAGGCAGCACTTGACAGATGTGGAGTGAGTAGGCCAAATCCCTGTTGCCTGGATCCTCCCAATTCCCTGGTCCTGGTAGGTCATCTGCACCTGGCTTGGGGAGGTCTGGTCCCTGCATGGGGGCTGTGCAGGCAGGACTTTGGCTCTGGTATCCTGACAAGCCCCTAAGTACAGACATCCTTATTCCCCTGAGGCAGAGGGGTACAGGCCACTGTAGGAGCTGTCCTATTGCCTCTGACTCTCAACATTCCTGACTCCTGGTTTCATAATCAGGATCCCCATGTGCTGAAGAGCACATGCCAAGTGGAGTGAGTAGGCCAGAGCACCCAGTTCCCCAAGTACCTTTGAACCTTTGATATACCTAAAATTTCCAGTCTTGGCATTAGTGGTTACAACCCCATCATGCACCAGTACACCAATCTGGTTCACATTTAAAACAAAACATCCTCTAAAGATCCTGCAAGGACAAAACCTTGCTCCTCATGAATAATATAAGGCATCTCCCCAAGATGGATATACAAAATTCTCTTTAAAAAAGGTCAGAAAACTGAGAGTTCTCCACCAAAGATGCCCAGTCCCACAATGGAGACCTCCAATTAAATAATAGAGAAATCAAATCAATGCCAAAGTGAAATTACAACAACCAATGAAACTCTGATCAAAAGAACTGCTGAACTGAAAGCAGTCCATCAAAAAAGCAAGAGTCCTCTTCCCCCTTCCACCACCCTGTTGCAACACCAGTCTGCTTTGTCCCATCCCCCACCACCTGTCCCCTTAGGCCACCTGACCATGCAATCCCATACCCCAACCACCGACCAACAAGCCCCTTCATCAGGTCCTCAGGCCCACACCAGAGCATCGTGAGCTATTCCAGCTGAGCAGACAGGCCCCATTGACATCAGAAGCTTAATCAAGGCAAACATAATGGGGAATATTCACAAAAGACACATCAAGGATAAACTATAGCTACCTCCTAAATTAATTAAGCTTCCTTCACTGTGATGGGCAGACCACAGCACAAAAGGAATAACATGAAAAATCAAATGCAAGTAAATCCAACAAGGTCATCCAGTCCCACAGTGGAAGTCTGTAATTAAAACACAGAAGGAACAACAGGATCAGAACCCCAAAATTAAGATAAAAGCTATGCAACCCTGGCCAAGCAATTAGCAGAACTTGCAGAAAATCCACAAAGGTCCAATAATTGCATGAATTCTGTGCTCACTAAATTACACCTAATAGAAAAAGAAACATGAAGGGTTCCAAAGACAGTTAAATGATCTGAAGGAGAGTGCAAAAAAAGAGGACCTCAAAAAATCAGCTGGGGGCCTGGAGAGATGGCTTGGCGGTTAAGCACTTGCCTGTGAAGCCTAACGACCCCATTTCGAGGCTCGATGCTCCAAGACCCACGTTAGCCAGATGCACGAGGGGGCGCACGCGTCTGGAGTTCTTTGGCAGTGGCCAGAGGCCCTGGCGTGCCCATGCTCTCTCTATCTGCCTCTTTCTCTCTCTCTGTCCATTGCTTTCAAATAAATAAAAATAAACAAAAAATTTAAAAAAAATCAGCTGGATATGCTCAGTGAAGACATGACTAAATGCAAGGATGAATTCAAAGAAACATTAAGAAAATCAGAAAATGACGTGAAAAGGGAACTCAACAGCGAGATGAATACCATATATGAAAAGGCAGTAGAAAATATAAACCAAATTGAACAAGTCAAAATCGCTATAGAAGCTCTCAAGAATAGTCACCCATGTGTGGAGGGTAGAAACTGGAAGACAAAACAGAAGAAACAGTTTGTGAGTCCAAAAGTTTCAATAAATTCAAAAATTTTTGTGAACAAAATATGAGGGAACTGTGGGATAGCCATAAACAGCCCACCATTCAGATCATGGGAATACTAGAAGGGGAAAAATTCAGACCAAAGGCATGGAGAACTTAATAATGTTATCAGAGAAAAGTTTCCCACCCTCTCAAATTAAAGTCCCATAAAGTTTCAAGAAGCTAACAGAACTCCAAAACTATTGGACCAAAGGAGAAATTCTCCAAGACATATTATCATTATGACAAAGAGAAAGTCCTAAAAGCATCTAGGGAGAAACAATAAATTACATATAAAGGTAACCCCATCAGAATTACTTCAGACTTCTTAATGGAAACCCTGAAAGCCAGAAGGGCCTGGAATGGAACACTGCAAAGTCTAAGAACATATGGCTTCCAACCCAAACTACTCAACCCAGCAAAAGTATCCCTCATAATAGATGGTGAAAGAAAAACTTTCCATGGTAGAGGTCAGTCTTACAATTATATGAATGCAAGGCCATACCTACATAGAATACTTCAGGGAATTTTCCACACAGAAGATTCAAATAACCAACCTCAAGTGCCTACAAGAAGATCACAATAAGCAAACTCAGGGAAGGCACAAAAAATTACAAAGACCAAGAAAACACCAAACCACATAAACCACCACAATATGGCAGGGATCAAATCAAACCTCACAATTATTGCCCAAAGCAATAATGGCCTTAATACACTCATTAAGAGACATAAGCTAACAGGGTTAACCAGAAAAATTAAACCCCTCAATCTGCTGTCTTCAAGAAACCCACCTCATTAATCTAGCATATATTTAGTAATATGCTTCATCATGACATTTTCACATATGTATATATTCTGTTCATTTTTACCTTCCACACCCTTCTCTTATTCCCCTCCCACATGGGTCCCTAGTTCACTTTTATCGTCACAACTTTATTTTTGTAATACACAATTTGGGGGTTACTTGTGGGAGTATGGACAAGGGATGACTTACCTGAGCATGGACACCTGCCAGTGGCTACACCACTAAAGAAAATGTCCCTCATGCCCCCAGGAATGAGTAACTCCCTCCAGATTCTCAGTGAGATGTTGAGGCTTGTGTGACCCTCCCCAGGCTACCCTTAAGTGAGTATAAATCCTTCTGGAGGGAAGGGGCCTTCTGAGCTCCTCCCCACTCTATAACAGAATGCAGGAGGGCCCCACTTGTTAGGTCATTGCTGATAATAACAGCTGCTGTGAGTGTAAGTCATGTCCACAAGAAAGCATTCCACAACAGTCCACCCCTCCCTCAGGTTCTTTTATTTTTCTGGCCCCTTTTCCACTTGTCTTGGAGATGGTGGTATAGATCCCACGTATGACTGTGCTTTCAACATCATTATTCTCAGCATTTTGATACCCTGAATTTCTCTTATCACTAATAGTTAAATTGCTTTTGGTCTCAGTATTGTTGGGCAAGATTAAATGGTTGTGATTTATTTTGTAGTCTTTGTCAGGTCAGAACCCCATTGTATGTTTTGTTCAGCAAATGACTGGAAGATTACTTTCTTTTTCTATTCCTTGGAACATCTGTATTAGGATAACCTGATCTATATGATTGGTAACATTACTTGGTGTGTTTTTTATTTGAATGAATTCTAACCATTTTTTATTGATTAAATGATAACTGGCTATATCTATCTCTACTGGGATAAATTTTACACAGTAGTACACCAACCAAAGAGAAGACCCAGATAAATATTAGAGATTAAAAAAAAGAGGTCATTACCACTGACTTTAATAATACCTAAAGGCTGTTCAGAAATACTTTAAAAACTTACATTCCAAAAATCTGGAGAGGGGCTAGACTTGTGATGCCTGATGGCCCAGGTTTGAATCCCCAGTACCCACATAAAGCCAGATGTATTTCGCAGTGGCAAGAGGACCTGGTAGGTCCATTCTATCCTCCCCTCTCTGTCTTTCTGCTTGCAAATAAGGAAAAACCTTTTTTAAAAAACTGTAAAATCTAGAAAATATGGATACATTTCTAAGCATATTTGACATACCAAAATTAAAGGCAGAATATATAAGTTAAACAGACTCATAATAAGCATTGATTGAAGCAATTTGTAAATCCCCCCAAAAGAAAATGCAGGACCAGATGGATTCACTGTTGTATCATCAAATTTTGTTTTTAGAGATAAATTGTTTCAGGTTCATTTGAAAGGGAAACATATCCTGATCATGAAAGCAGCCGCTCCATTCCACAGACTTTGACAAGACCCTTAATAGCAGTTTAACTTTTAGTAACAAAATAACACAAATGCTATTAGCATGTGAATGAATAAACTCATTTTGATATGCTCATAATACTATTCAACAAAATGTATTAATATGCAGAATAATATAGATTGCAGTCACATTGGGTATGGTGCAAAGTTATTTCAAACAAGTGGTTCTTTGTTACCCACCAGAACTATATGATAAGACTATTTTTGATGTTCCACATGTTTGGGCTGCAGGTCACCAAGAAATCAAGCTGGAGCTGAGCTGGAAGCCTCCTCCCTATTAACTAGATATCAGAGTGCTGGAAAGGGCTATGCAGCACACAGCCTTTGGGAGGATAAAAGTCACCAGTGGTCTAAACCAACAGTGGATCCTGCAAGCTTTATGGCTAGCTGATCAGGCCAAATGTACCAACTGGTGCAATGGAGGCATGTCTGTTTGGGGGAAAAACCAGTGGCTCTTTGATTGGATTTGAGGACTGCTCCATGGGAGGGAACTCCTGCCTAGCACTGCAAACCTACTCAAAGACCTATGGCTGAGGAGGTCATGGGCCCTAGGGGCAAAAAAAAAAAAAAAAAAAAAAAAAAAACTACTGTTCTTTGGCTAAATAGATATTTTTGACCACCAAATGTCCTCTAAATACTGATGTTTGTTCCCATATATTGATGCTATACTCTTAATTTTGGTTAGGGAAACTTTTCTTTACAGATCTTGCTGACCATTTGGGGTGACTCACAAATAACCAAAGTGGTGAGAAATGACATTGGAGTGTTCAGCCCTAAGTGAGACATCACTGTCATACCCTCCATGGCACAGGGACCCCTGCAGAAGGAGTGGCAGGAAGAATATAAGAGCCAAAGGAAGGGGAGGCCTGCACAATACCTGCCCAGCAGGAGGGAAGTGATGGCATCAAAATATAAGAAAATGTAGTTGGAAAGCAGGTATTCAGAGGAGGGGGGAAATAGGAAAATTGGGAGGGGATCATGATGATGACATATTGTCTGTATTAATGAATGTTGTCAAAATACTTTCAAGAAATTAGCAAAATGTCAAGTAAACAACTGAATGATATATCTCAAGGTCTTGAAAACTATGAGGCGTATGTGAGCACACCTGATCAAGATTGACACACTTTTATCAACTAACAAACTATCAAACTAATAAAAAGAGAGGAAAAATACAAATTAACAATACTAGATATGAAAGAAGAAAAATTAAGATGGATGCCAATGAAATGCAGAGGGTCATTAGGGTATTTTTTTGAAAACATATTAAAGAATAAAACTGGAAAACTTGAAAATGTCCCGTCCAGCAGGACTCAGTTATTCGGGGAGCGCGAGGGGGACCAGGCCTGTGTAAAGATGGGTGAGAAAGAAGAAACGAGACCAAGCAAAGAGTTGTCAAGGTCTCTTTATTTATTTTTTACACAGTGGTTATATAGGGGAAGAAAAGGGGGGAGTAAGCTGCCTGACGTGACTTAGGGCCGGAATTGTTAGGAAACTAAGAGGAGGTGAAACTGGGTGTTTATCTAATCTTAGGGAACCTAGAGGAGATGTATCCGGGTGTTTTCCTAATCTTGCCTTAACGGCTTGACATCCTGATCATAAACTGGCCTTTTGCAAATGATAAGATTCTGCAGACCACATTCCTAACTGCAAGCTCGATGGACCAGTTTTCTGGTGAATGAGTCAACTTAAGAACAGGCCCAAGCAAAATGGAGAGGCTTTTGCTTTATGGCTCCCAACAGAAAATGTATACAAGTTAAACACTAAAAATACCCTGCCAATTACCAAATGGAATAATGAAATGAAAATAAGTTCACAGAAGAAGACACATGAATGGCCAGAAATTACTGTAAATCCTGTGCCACACATCTAGACACCAAGGAAATGAATAGCTGTGAACCAGAATAAGCCTAGATGCCCATCAACAGAATGGATAATAAAAATGTGGAATTTGGGCTGGAGAGATGGCTTAGCAGTTAAGCACTTGCCTGTAAAGCCTAAGGACCCTGGTTCAAGGCTTGATTCCCCAGGACCCATGCTAGCCAGATGCACAAGGGGACACACACCTCTGAAGTTCATGTGCAGTGGCTGGAGGCCCTGGCTTGCCCATTCTCTCTCTCTCTTTCTCTCTCTCCCTCCCTCTGTCTCTCTCAAACAAAAAAATTAAACAAATAAATATGTGAAAATTGACCCAGCAGTACTAAAAAGAAATAAAATTATGAAAATTTCAAGAAAAATGATTGGAAATGAAAGGAACTATATTAGTTGAAGTGACCCAAACTCAGAAAGACCAAAACCCCATGTTCTTTCTGATATGTGGGACAAAGCATGAAATATCTGTAAGCATATGTATAAAGGGAGGCAAATGTGAGTAAAATTATGAGGGTAGAATGGTAACCAAGAATGAGAATAAAAGATGAGCAGGAATAAAATGGTAATATGTCCATTTTAAAATATGAATTCTTTTACCCCATGTGTATAAGATATTGTTACATCTTTTAAGTTTTTCATTTCTTTTTCTTTTAAAATATGTATTTCTTTGCAAGCAGAAAGAGACTGAGAGGAGAGGTAGAGAGAGAGAGAATGATGGTGGGGGGGGGGGAGACAGAAAGAGTGGCACACCAGGGCTTCTAGCCTCTGCAAAAAGGACTCCAGACTCATGTGCCACTTTGTACATCTGGCTTTATATGTGTACTGAGGAATCAAACCCAGAGTGCTGGGCTTTGTAAGCAAGCAAGCCACTGAGCCATCTTTCCAACACTCTTCCTCAATTTCTTTCTCATGGTGTTTTAAAGTTTTCATATTAGAGGTTTGTCACTTGCTCAGTTAGGGATGTTCTGAGATATTTAATTTTTGTGGCTTTTGGTAAAAGGATTTTTCTCTGATTTATTTCTACATATATTAGTCATTGGTATATGAGTAGGCTTCTGATGCTGGTGTGTTTATTTTCTACCCTACACTTTGTTGAAACTGTCAGCTCTAGATTTCCAGTATAGGATTTTAGTCTCTTAAATACACAATCATGTTATCTTCAAACAAAGATCTTCTCAATAAAATATTTGCTACCTATACCTAGTTCAAGAATGTACTCAAAATACCATCACACTCAGTCAAATGGTATTTCAGAGATGAACACATTGGAGAGAGAAAGGATTAAGGGCACATTTCTCAGTGTGATAAAGTCTATGTATGTAATTCATTGGTGTCAATGATGTTTTGCTCTGAAACTCCAGGTATCTACATAGAGTTGTTCTACTGAAACCACAATCTCCTATTTTTTTCAACCATTGCTACTACCATTTTATGTGGCACCAGGCCCTTCACAGCCAAATTTGAACATTTCCCATCTCTGACATACTCCAACTCTTGTCCAAAATTGGAACATTTCATGTAGTCTAGTATATGGATAGATCAGTTTTCCTAGGAAGGAATATTTACCTTTAGAACTTAGGACTGAGATAATATGCTTCCTGTTCTGTGGCTGGGGATGCACAATGCCCTAGTTTGCACTTAACTTGAAAGTGTCCTGTCATGGCCCTGGCTACCAGAACTGCTAGAATTTGGTTGATTTTGCAGCTGTCTGGATTTCCAACAGAAATTCATTTCATACTCATTTACAGGAGCTCATGAATCTTCCCAGTGTTGCCAAAGTGTTAGCTGCTTTTTCTCCTGCTGATGGAGAGAATGTCACTGCTGTAGTTGTAAAGTGTGATGTGCAGGCCACTGTCCTTAAGATTCATGTTACCTTAGATTGTACTGCTACATGGAGCTGCAGAGTTAACATAAATTTGAGGTAAAACTGATTCCATTTTTTAAACCTTCTGTATAAATGCAAACACTTCCTCTTCCTTTCCTTTGCTTTGCAGAAAGACACCATCACACACATACAGGCACACATACACATGCACACACCTTCACCCTATGTCATACAATGCATGACAACCTATAGTCAAAACCTTCTCAAAAATATTTATTTTAAGGAAGTGGATTGATTTGAATGATTATATGTAATCTGGAAATCAACCACATTGTGTCATCCCCTCTCTGCTCCCCACCTTACTTCCCAAATTACATTTTGTCTGAGATTTCTATCTAACCTCCAACTGAGTATAATTTGGCAGGTGTGAAGTTGCTGGGTTTCTTCTTGTCTTTCTAGACATTGTCCTGTATTATAGCTCTTCCTCCCCAGGATGGGGCAAGGACTTCCCCTTTCAAGAATATTCAGCTCAGGCAGACAGGGCACTAGTGACTGCCCAGCATACAATCAACACATGGTTCTTGTTTTTCTAGCTGAATGAGAGAATTCATTGTCAGCCCCTATCCTCACTGCTACTAGAGTGGCTAGGCAACTGCATTTATTTCTTCCATCAGAGAGAGAAAAACAGAGAAAGAGAGAGATCAAGCAGAACAGTGATCCCAACTATGCAGCAATGAATAACAGTGAATTCCAAATCAACCTGGGCTAAAGTGCAACTCTAACTCCAAAAAAAATAAATCATATATATATGTATAGATGGACATATATATGTATATATGCATATATATGTGTATGTATGTATATATATGGTGCATTTTCACTGAGAAATCTCTCTTTTCCTAGTAGATCTATCTTTGTCTTTATTCCATATTTAAATGCCATTTAAAAATGATGGTCAAATGATGACCGAAGTGAGGTCAGGGGAAGAGACTGAGTAAAGAAAAGGTGGAGGGAGGGCTAATCAAAATCTAAGAGGATATAAATAAATCATATGGAAACCTACTTTTTTGGACAATGGAACATTCAGGAGCTATAGATTGTTGCTAGAAAATTTTCAGTGCCAGGTAAGGGATATATTCCAGTGAGTTGTTGGCCAGGGAGGTCCCTGATGCCCCCCCCCCCCCACAAAATTATAGGCCATTGCCAAGGCGCTTCATTTTCCACCAGGAATAGATGGTAAGACCCTGTTGCTGAAGACTCCACATACTTGGGCTGCAAGGCCACTGAGAAATCCAGATGGAACTGAGCTGATCACCTCCTCCATGTAGACCAGCTGACAGACAGCTAGAAGAAGCCATTCTGCATGCAGTTCAATGGGAGAGAGAGAAATCACCAGTGAAGATGCACAACAGTGGACACTGCAAGCCTTATATTTGGCCAGCCAGGTCAAATGAGCCAATGGGTGCAATAGTGGCACATCTGTCATGGTGGAAACCAACTGCCCTCTAATTGGACTGGAGGCCCAGTCCAAGGGAGGTAATACATCCATGATACTGAAAATTTAAACAGGGGTGGTCATGAGCCCTAGGGGTGTAACTTCTGCTGCTTTCTGGCTAAATGTATATACTAAGCTTATCAAATTGCCCAGTAAGCACTTCTCTTAATGTTCATATGCTTATATTAATGCTACTCTCACTTTTGGTAGAGAATCTTCTCTTTTCAGATGGCAGTGACCTTGGGATGACTAAGAAGGCATCATGGTGCTGGAAAGAAGTTAAAGTAGTGCTCAGTACTGCAATATCTCTATCACACCTTCCAAGGCTCAGGGTATATTGCAGAACAGGTGTCACAAAGAATATAATAGCCAACGGAAGGGTAGGACTCCTTACAACGTGCTCCACCCAGACACAAAATAGCCTGGATATCCATGACTTCACAGTACCTGACACTACCTACACAAGACCATCATAATAGGAGGAAAAGGTCATGACATCAAAATAAAGAGAGATTGATTGAGAGGGGGAGGGTGGGGCAAGGGAGGGCATTACCATGGAACATTTTTTATAATCATGGAAGTTGTTAGTAAAATAATTTTTAAAAAATGAAAAATAAATTTAAAAAAATGATGGTCAAGGGCTGGAGGATGGCTTGATAGTTAAGGCACTTGCCTACAAAGCCAAGAGACCCAAGTTTGATGCCCCAGGATCCATATAAGCCAGATGCACAAAGTGGCACATGCATCTGGTATTCATTTGTAGTGGCTGAAAACCCTGGTGCACCCATTCTCTCTATCTTTCTCTCTCTTTCCCTCTTTTTTTTCTCCCTTGCAAATAAATAAATTTTAAAATGTTTAAAAAATGATGGTCAATATTTGAAAGTATAAAACTGAAAATTGTATAATTAATCTTAAATTTTTCATAGTTTTAACAATTATCATGAGATGGGTAATTTTCATTTTGATATCTCATCTCCCTCTGGCTATCATACCACATGTAAATACATTCACACACTGATCACACCCATTGACACATCCACCCAAGTTTTTCCTACCCTGTGGGGTACATGCGTTTGACTCTCTCACCCACAACCATCAGTGCAGGGTATTGGTGCTAGCATGCTACATGATGTAGGATTCTGGAATGCTCCATCTGTGTCCTATCATCAGTGAGCTTTAATCTCATGTAGATGTCATTATGAACATACATTTCCACTTTGTGATAGATTGCTGCTGGCTCTGCATGATTTCATGACTTGCTGAAGCAAAAGAGCACAGCTCTTAATACCAGGCTTAGATCCATGCTCAACACATGGTTATTACCAGTTCACTGTAGAAAAAATTATGTATCTTATTTATTGTAAAGACAGAGAACGAGAAAGGATGAAGGGCCAGCCAAGGCTACCTGTCACTGCAAACTAACTCCCAATGCACACACAATCTGGCTTTACATAGGTACTGGGGAATTGAACACAGGCCATCATGATTTGCAGGTAAGTCTAACCACTGAGCAGCCACACCAGTCCTTGTTTTGTTTTTTAAAAGACATCAATGGTGTCTTGCTATGAAACTCCAAGTACCCACATTGCCACTTATCTGCTGAGAACACAATATTTTCACTATTTTGTTTCCATTGCAACTACTACTTTATGATAGAATCAACTAAGCAGCAGATTCCTCATAGCTCAGTCTGAATATGTTTCCTATCCCTGACCTATTCCAACTCTTGTCCTAGAATGGAGCATTTCATGACCTCCAGTGTATGCACAGATCAGTTTTCCTAGGTAAGGAATGTTTATCTTCAGAACTTAGGACTGAGATAATATGCTTCCTGTTCTGTGGTTAGGGAGGCACAATGCCCTAGGTTGTATTTAATTTGAAAGTGTCCTGTCGTGGCCCTGGCCACCAGACCTGCTCAAATCTGGCTGAATTTGCAGCTCTCTGGATTTCCAACAGAAATTCATTTCATAGACATTTACAGGAGCTCAGGAACCTTCCCAGTGTTGCAAAGTTTTAATCACTTTTTCTCCTCCTGCTGATGGACAGAATGTCACTGCTGTAATGGGATAGTGTGATGTGCAGGCCACTGTCCTTAAGATTCATGTCTCCTTGGACTCTACTGTTACATGGAGCTGTAGTTAACCTACATGTGAGGTAAAACTGTGATTGTACTTTGTTGAAATTTTGATGTAAGTGCAAACATTTCCTCTTTCTTTTCGAATATAAAGGCACCATCACACACACACACACACACACACACACACACACACATACACACACTCATCCAATGACATACAGGTCATGACAATCTATAGTCAGAACCTTTTCAGAAATATTTATTTTAAGAAGTAGATTGATTTCAATTATTCTTTGTAATCTGGAGCAATAACCACATCATCATCTATCCACTCCCCACCTTACTTCCCAAATTACATCTTGTCTGATATTTCCATCTAACCTCCAATTGAGGATGACTTGGCAGGTGTGAAGTGGCTGGGTTTCTTCTTGTCTTTCTTGGCATTGTCCTGCATTATAGCTCTTCCCCACAGGCTGAAGCAAGGTCTTCCCCTTTCAAGAATATTCAACTCAGGCAGACAGGGCACTAGTGACCACACGGCATACAATCAACACATGGTTCTTGTTATTTATGTCTAAGGTGAAAATTGACTCCCTGCCTCCAGTGTCACAGCTATTAGACAGGCAAGTCCACTGCAATTGTTTTCTTCCATCAGAAACAGACAAAGAGAGGGAGAGAGAGACAGAGAGAGAGAGAGAGAGAAAGAGAGAACACCTGTGTGTAACAGAGAAAAAGAGAACTGTGATCCCAACTACACAAACCAGAAAAAAATGTAGATTTGTTGAACTACACAAAATAATTCTGTTATAGTATTTAATCCATGGAAGTCATCCCCTTCTGTTTCCCCCTGATTTCAAAGGGAGTCCTTGTTGATTCTTTATACTGCTAATGATCAGTACGTACTTAGGTCCTTTTTGTATCACTCACATGTGGAGTTATTACTAGGGTGCATTAGTCCATTCAGTTCATTGTCTTTTGATAATATTTTAGTACAGCCCACTGCCTTCATTGTTGACACAACCTTGCTGGCCATCAGGCCAAGGAAGGCAGTGGATAAACAGCTTGGTAGGGCTCTAGTGCCTACAGGCACGCCCTTAAAGGGAATGCTGGTAGTAAGGGTAAGGGCGCCACCTCACCCACCTGTTTATGTGAGAACCTGAGGAGGTTCTGTCTCTATGCTTGAGTCCTGCTCCACTAGGTGGGGCTGCAGGCCCCAGGAATGATGGTGTGCCCTGCAGGTAGGACACTGGGGATGTTGTTGAGTTTCCAGTGCCACTCACCCTTGGAGGGGAACAATCCAGTTTGGCCCTGGCAGGAGTACCAGGGCTATGTGGGGCTGGCAGGGCAGACTCATTAGCCAGGGGACTTGGATTGGGATGATCCAGGGAGGGCTGGTGGCAGGGTGGATGGCCATTCCTCCTCAGAAAGCCGTCCATACTGAGTAATTTTTGCAGCAAGGAATGATCCACAGCAGTGAGTCTCAGGAGAGTTCACACCAGGTCTCTAGCTTGTGGCTCCAGAGAAGTACTGAGTCTCATGAAAGCCTCTTGGCACTTATGAAAAGTTGACCTTTGTGACATCCTGCTGGGACTTGTGACTAATAGGGTGCTCCTGGGAGATCGAGATAGAGCAGGAACTGGGTGATGAGCACAAAGGGGTGGGGGAGGGTTAAAGAGGTGACTCCCCCTGAGCAAAGGAGAAATAAGCCCATTATACTTTAGAGATTCTTGACTTTCAGATGCTCCCATAGGTGTTGGAACTAGAAAGTCCACTGTGTAGAGGGTAGGGATCACAGTCATGCCCAACAGAGCTCCTGATCCCTGCCAGGGCACAGCATGCTGAAAGCCCAGGGCCCAGGCAACTCAGCCCTCCAGGGGCCTCTCCCGAGTCTGTGTAGTCTTGCAGTGGGCCACCTTCTCAGTGACCATCCTAAGGGCACTGTGTAGCAGACAGCTTCAGGTTCGCTGAGATGAACTTCTAGACCAAGCACAGTTATGGAGGAAGGGATATTTATTGAAGCCTACAGATCCAGGGGAAGTTCCATAATGGCAGAAGAAGCTGGCCTGCCTTCACAGGACCAAGCAGAGAGAGAGAAGCACAAGCCAAAGCCCAAAGCCACACAGCACACTTTGGAACTCCAGGTAGGCACACTTTGCATATCTTTAGATTGAAACCTGAAGCCCACCACCACACCTTAAGATCCACCCAGTGACACTGTCTCCAGCCACGTGCCTACAGATGCAAACTACAAACAATAAAGAACTGAATATGTTGGGGCCATCTATTCAAACTACCACACACTGGCTACCATGTACTTCCTGGAGTCTAAGAGAAGTCATGGGGCTCTAATGTGACTGGATGTTGCAGTCCAACATTTCTTCCTGCACACAGGTACTGTTCATTTCTTTTTAGACATTTGGTAAAAGTATTACTTTGAAGGTTTGAGGATGTAGGTCAGGTGGTACAGTGCTTGCTAAGCATGAATGACCAAACAAAAAAACTGGGGTGGCAGCTCAAATTCATAATCCACCATTCACATGTTGGAGGCAAGAGGGCCAGAAGGTAAAATCTTCCATGGCTACACAGCCCATTCAAGGCAGCTTTACTTTGCATATAAACATGACAACCATTTGAACGAACTGGCCTCTTGAAACTGCAGCCTTTCCCTGAAGACCCAGCATTACCTGTGTGTCCACATGGTCAGAGTAAGGAGCTTGAATTCTCAAGAAGCTCAGTCACACTTACAGGAGCATTTATATTCTTTTGGCCCATTTTGATTATTCTGAAAACATGACTAAGTATGTGATGACCTACACATTCATGCATGTTTCCAGGACCAAGTAGCCGATGATTTTCCATAGGCATCATACGTGAATAGGTATGTCAGCCTCATGTGATGTTCCTTCCAGAGCAGCAGTATTTCAGTAGCTGGGTTTTTTTTTTGTTGTTGTTTTGTTTTGTTTTTTGGGTTTTTTTTGTTTGTTTGTTTGTTTTTCAAGGTAGGGTCTCACTCTAGCCCAGGCTGACCTGGAATTCACTATGGAGTCTCAGGGTGGCCTTGAACTCATGGCAACCCTCCTACCTCTGCCTCCCGAGTGCTGGGATTAAAGGTGTGCACTGCCACACCCGGCTTGGGATTCTTTATACATGTCTCCTTCCAGCCAGGCGTGGTGAAGCTCACCTCTAATAACAGTTGTTAGGCAGGAGGATCCCAAGGTCAACGTTAGACTAAGATCCACAGTGAAACTCCATTTCAGAAAAGAAATAAACTCATTCCCAAAGTGGCTTCAGATTGCTTTTTTTTTATTTCTTTAGAATTTAAAAGTGAATTATAATAATTATGTGTGTTTATAATCCCAATGTATCAGATCTTTGAATTCATGCTCTGTGATGGGTCAGTTTTCTTTCTATTCTTTTCTATCCTATTCTATTTGGCCTAGGAAATAATTTTACAATAACTTAAGTTCACAATTAGTGTTTTATGAATTGTATAAAGGAACTAGGAAAGAGCCGGCCTTAATTTTGAACAGAAAAAAATATGGAACACTAAATGAATAGTAGGGACAGGCACCTATTCCAAAGTTCACCACAGAGATTTGGGGAAACAAGGTTTTCAGTAATCAGAGGGGAAATTCATGGAAATCCCAGGGGTTACAGAAGTGGATAAAGTACCAAGTGTGGGACTAGTCCAAAGCACATTTGTGCTTGAGGAAGTGATGGGAGCAGATATAAGTGAATAAGATTTAAAGTTTCCTCTGCTCTTCTATACAATTACTTTGAAACCATTCTCATATGACCCAGAGGTTCAGTGTCCCTGAGAATCATACAAAGTCTGTTCAGAAATTCTTCCCAAGTGAGGTATTATGCTAGTCCATTTTCCATCACTATGAAAAAATGCCCAAAATACACAAATTAGCTGGAAGAATTATTTGGGCACAGATTCAGAGATTTCAGATAATAGTTTCTTGATTCTTAACTTTTATCTCAGACATGGTGCTTGTGGAGAAGCACAGCTGCTCACCACAGGGGAGTCTGGACATAAAGCAGAAACAAAGGAGAGGGTGTGTCTCAGGGTCCCCTTCAAGGATGCACTCCCTTGACCTAACTTCCACTAGACTCCACCTCCTTAAGGTTTTACAACCTCCCCACAGAACCACAGGACAGCAACCAAGCCTTTAAAATGTGGACATTTGGGTAACAACTGAGTTCGATAGAATTAATTAAAACAGCCACTCCTGTGACCCTCTGGTGTCTGCCTCTTTGAAATGGGATTACAAGTGTGTGTAGTCATGCTCAGCATTATATATTTATTTATTTAGAGAGAGAGACAGAGAGATAAATAAAGAGCAAGAGAAGCAGATAGGGAAAGAGAAAATAGGCACACTAGGGCCTCTAGCCACTGAAAATGAACTCACACATGTGCCACCTTATGCATCTGGCTTACGTGGGTACTGAGGAATCAAACTTGGGTCCTTTGGCTTTGCAGGCAAGTACCTTAACCCCTAAGCCATCTGTTCAACCCCAGTCATCCTTTTCACTTGGGTTCTGGAACACTGAGCTCATATGGCCCTTAATACTTAAGTGGCAGCTCTCTTAACTCTTGAGACACCCCTCTAGGACCTTGTAATGGGTTTATCTTGCCCTGAAATAATTAGTGCCCAAACCAGAACAAGGAAAGGTAATGATAGTCCTAGCTAAAGACTGAAGAACAAATGACTGATGAGCAAAATAAACTTCCAAGCAACATAAGAATAGAAAAAGAAAAATAGGAAGCAGCAAGTACTTCTAGTCTGAGACAGGGCATTGAGAAGAGCCAAGGCTGTAGTACCCCTCTTGGGCCAGAACTCACCAGGGACAGAGAAGACAGTGGACACTTCTGACAGAAGTATGTACTCCAGTGCTTACTGAGGACACAGAATACACTGAACACTTGAAGTAAAGCATGTCCTCCAGAACTTGTCCACAGTCATCTTGTCAGGTGCAGAGGGACACTGCTCACAGGACATTGTCTAGCTCTGTTCTGAGTTAGCCAAGGAACTGGAGGCCCCATAGCTTCTTGTGCTACAGGAGTTGCCCAAAGCTTGCTAGGAGGCACCATTTGGTTTGGTCTGGTTTTTATTCCGACACACTCTCTCTCTTTTTTTTTTTTTTTATTTTTCTTTATTAGTTAGTTTGTATTCAGCAAATACAGTCAGTTTGGTACCATTATTAGGCTCATCCGTGACCTACCCCCTCCCCTTGGCCCCTCCTTGTTGAGGTATATGGGTCATGCATTGTGGATTTAGCCCACAGTTATGGGTAAGCTAAATGTCTCTGCATATCATGACCCAGCAAGTGGCTCTGACATCAAGCCTCTTCTGTTCACAGTGGTTATACCCTACTTGTTGTCAAAAAAAATGTATTTACATGGCCTAACCCTAATTACAGAACAAACAATTAAAAGTAAAATTGAAGCTGAGAAAGAATAAATTAATACCTGCATCCCTGGTGGAAAATGAAACTCCTAAGAAAGGCTAAACAATATCTCATGCATCCAGCATCTAAAAGGTTAATAAAAGGAAATGGGGGAATATATTATCAATATTTTTAAAAGTAAGAATGTAGTAATATTACATACAAAAATAGAGTAATTAAAAATGTACTATACAGGAAAAGTAGAATGGATTTACAGAAGCTATGAAATTTATCCGAGCATAGTTTCTCAGCATTTTGGTTAAGACAAGTAGTAACAAATTAACCTGAGTAGAAGTTGTAGAAAATTAATCTGAGTAACATTCCCAAAATGAAGCACAAAGTAAACAGAAAAAAACCCAGAGATTTCTATATAAACATACATTGACCATTATTGTAAGTTGTCATGAGAAAAATATTAGAAAGCAGCCAATATTAAAAATATAATGGAGCTAAATATCACAGATATTAAGAAAGATGTGCCATGTGTAATGGCACATGTCATTAATGCCAGTACTCAGGAGGCAGAGATAGGTGGATCACCATGAGTTTGAGGCCACCCTGAGACCACATAGCAAATTCCAGGTCAGCTTGGGCTACAGTGAGACCCTACCTCAAAAAAACAAAACAAAAAAAAAAAGAAAGAAAGAAAGAAAGAAAGAAAGAAAGAAAGAAAGAAAGAAAGAAAGAAAGAAAGATGCAACTTGTGGTCAAGATAGCTTCCCTCTAACCTTGCTTCACCTTATGGGGAAGAAAAGGTAAGACACTTAAGGTTCGGAGGGGGGGTATTTTTTGTTTAGGGGTTTTCTGATTCTACTAGGCTTCCAATGGGAGGTGTGGTGGAGCAAAATAGGGAATCTGCTGATTCCCACACCCTTGGGTAGCCCACCAGTCCCCCCAATACCCTCAAACAGCTGAGCTAGCTGCAGTCCCAGTAGGAGGTCCCTCCTGCACTAACTGAAGGCCAAGTGGACCCAAGCTAGCATATCAGCTACCCTAGGCTTTCCCACCACTGGGCAGAGCTCCACGAGCGGGATCACTGTCTCAGTTGCCAGCCCTGCCTACCCTTGCTGACCATGTGATCACCGTTATGGCCCAGCCTTGCAGACCCCTGAACTATCACTGTTCCTCCCCAGCCTTGCAGATCCCCACATGCAATTGACATTCCCGCCCAGCCTTGCTGACCCCCATGCGTGATCGCCAGCCCAGTTGCCATTCCTTCCCGGCCGCTCTGAGCCCCACGCACAGCCACCATCCCACTTGCCACTGGGACCCAGACTAGTCTGTCCATGCTAGCCTTTCTGAACTCCATGGTTGATTGCTGTCCCACTTACCAGCTTCCCCCCCACCCCTGGCCAGCAGGATAGCATCCCACACCCTAGGCTTTCTGAAACATTGTGATGGGCAGACCACAGTGAAGAAGGAATAGCATGACAAACCAAATGCAAGTAAATTCAGCTAGATTGCCCAGTCCTACAATGGATGTCTCTAATCAAAACAATGGAGACAATAGGATCAGGACCCTAAGATGAAGAAACAAATTGTATAACCATTGCCAAGCAAATAGCAAAATTTGCAGAAACTCAACAACGGGCTAATAATTGTATTAATGGTATGCTCAATACATTAGACCTACTAGAAAACAGCCAGTAAGGGTTCCAAAGACAGTTAAATGATCTGAAGGAGAGAAAAGAAAGAAAGAGGACCTTAAAAACCATCTGCCTAAGCTCATTAAAGACATAAAAAAAGAAAAAAAAAACACACAAGGATGAACTCCAAGAAGCATTAAGAAAATCAGAAGATGACATGAAAAGCAAACTCGAAAGAGGGTTGGAAACTATATATAAAAAAGCAGTAGAAAATATAAACCAAATTGAACAAGCCCAAAACTCTATAGAAGCTCTCAAGAATAGAGTCACTCATGTGGAGGATAGAAAGTCAGAACTGGAAGACAAAATAGAACAAACAGTATGTGAGTCCAAAATTTCAACAAGTTCAAAAATTCCTGTGAACAGAACATGAGGGAACTATGTGATACCCTTAAGCATACCAACATTCAGGTCATGGGTATACCAGAAGAGGAAGAAATACAGACCAAAGGCATGGAAAACGTATTCAACAAATTTATCAAAGAAAAATTTCTCACTCTCTGAAAAGAAAGTTCCATCAAGTTACAAGAAGCTAGCTAGCAGAACTCTAAATAGACTGAACCAAAGCATAAATTCTCCAAGGCTTATTATCATTAACACTCTAAACATTGATGACTTCCAGTCAACATGGCGTCTGCCTAACTGTGGCACACTACCCAGGGAATATAAGGTAAGGCATTAAAAGTTCACTGGCTCTTTTAGAGGAGAGCAATCTCTAATAGATCATCAGTGGGGGGGGGGGGGGGAAGGGAATCAGCTGATTCCCTTGCTCTCTGGTAGCTCACACGTCCCTCAATCCCCCCAAGCAGCAATCCTAGCCATAGTCCCAGCCTCAGGATACTCCCACACTAACAGCAGGCAAGGGGACCCAGGCCAGCATAGTTCCACCTGCACCACTGTGCACAGGTGATCAATCACCTGGCTCCCTCCCCCCTGCCCACAAACTACCTTAGGCTGGCTCCACCTGACCATGGCACAAGCACAGTCCCACTCCGCCCATCCACCCACCCATGTCTGAGCTCAGGCTTGCTCCACCCCTCTGCCCATGAAAGCTCAGGCCCGCTTTGTCCGCCCACCCATACACATGAGCTCAGGCCCACTCCGCCCATCTGCCTGCATACAAGCTCAGGTCTGTTCCACCCATCCACATGCATGCAGGCTCAGGCCTGCTCCATGCACCTACCCATGATCGAGCTCAGGCCCACTCTACCCACCTGTGATCTCAGGCCCTCTGCCTGCTGGCACACAATGTCAGGCCCACTCCCCATAAGAGGCACCATTTCCCCTGCCCATCGAGACCACAGTCCCACTACCCCTGCCCATACACTGTGATGGGCAGACCACAACGCAAAAGGAATAACATGGAAAATCAAAGGCAAGTAAATCCAATATGATTTCCCAGTCCTACAATGGATATCAATAATCAAAACGTAGAAGAGACATTAGGACCAGAACCCTAAGATGAAGTTATGTGCAATGCAACTCTGACCAAGCTATTGGTAGAACTTTCAGAAAAGCAACAAAGGACCAATAATCATGTGGATGATGCCATCACTAGACTAGACCTAATAGGTAAGAAAATAGAAGGGGTCCAAAGACAGTTAAAGGATTTGAAGGAGAGTGAAAAAAAGGAGGATCTCAAAAATCATCTGCCTTTGCTAAATGAAGACATAATGAGATGCAATGATTAATTCCAAGAAGCACCAAGAAAATCAGAAAATTATGTGAAAAGGGAACTTGACAGGAATGGAAACTATACATAGAGAAGTAGTAGAAAATGCAAACCTAATTGAACAAGGCCAAAGCTCTTTAGAAGCTCTCAAGAATAGAGACAGCCACGTAGAGGATGGAAATTCAGATCTGGAAGACAAAACAGAAGAAATGGTTCCAGAGTTCAAAAGTTTCAATAAATTCAAAAGTTCTGTGAACAGAACATGAGGGAATTGGGGAATACCCTTAAACATTCTAACCTTTGGATCATGGGAATAACAGAAGGGGGAAAAATTCAGACCAAAGGCATGGAGAACTTATTTAACAAAATTATCGAAGAAAACTTTCCCACCCTCTCAAAAGAAAGGTCCATGAAGATATAAGAAGCTGACAGAACTCCAAACAGATTGGGCAAAAGGAGAAACTCTCCAAGACATATTGTCATTAAAACTCTAAACATTAACACCAAAGAGAAAATCCTAAAAGCAGCTAGAGAAAAACAGCACATCACATTTAAAGGTAACCCTACGAGAATTACTTCAGATTTCTCAATGGAAACCTTGAAAGCCAGAAGGGCCTGGAATAGAGTACTGCAAAGTCTAAGAACCTATGGCTTCAAACCCAAACTACTCTACCCACCAAAAGTGTCCCTCATAATACATGGTGAAAGAAAACCTTTCCATGGTACAAGTCAGCTCTACAATTATATGAACACAAAGCCAAACCTACAGAAAGTGCATGAGGGAATTGTCCACACAGAAGACTCAAATAACCAACATCAAATTCCTACAAGAAGCAGGTCACACTAAGCAAATTCAGGCAAGGCACAAAAAACTTCAAAGTATATGAACACACCAAACCACATATACCAAGACAATATGGCAGGAATCAAACCAAACTTCACAGTCATTACCCTAAATATTAATGGCCTTAATTCACCCAATAAGAGACACAAGCTAACAGAGTGGATGAGAAAATTAGACCCCTCAATCTGTTGTCTTCAAGAAACAAACCTCATCACTAAAGACAGACATCTCCTCAGGGTGAAAGGATGGAAAACAATATTCGAAGCAAATGGGAATAGGAAACAAGCAGGCATAGCTATACTAATATCAGATAAAATAGACTTCAAACCAAAAAATATTCAAAAAAGACAAAGAAGGCCACTACCTACTTACCAAGGGAGCAATCAATCCAGAGGATATCACAATCATTAACCTTTATGCACCAAACACAGGTGCACCACGGTTCATAAAACAAAACCTACTTGACAATAACACAGAAATAACACCAACACCATCATAGTTAGGAACTTAAATCCATCATTATCAGTAACAGATTGATCATTCAAACAGAAACTTAACAGGTTAGTAAGAGAGCGCAACAAAACTATAGAACATTTAGACATAATAGACATCTACAGAACATTCCATCCCAAATCCACAGACTATACATTCTTCTCAGCAGCCCATGGAACCTTCTCCAAAATAGACCATATACTGGATCACAAAGCCTGCCTCCATATATTTAGGAAGACTGACATAATTCCCTGCATGATATCAGATCATAATGCTATATTACTAGAAATTAACAACAAAGACCCACCAAGAATTCCATCGGCTCCTGAATGTGAACAGCACACTTTTAAACAATAAATGAGTAGTGGACGAAATAAAAAATGAAATTATAAAATTTCTAGACATGAATGACAATGAGAACACATCATACAAAAACTTATGGGACACAATGAAGTTGGTCCTCAGGAGAAAAATCATAGCACTAAATGCCTACATAACAAAGACAGAGAGATCCCAAATCAATAACCTAACCATCCACCTAAAGGCACCGGAAAAGCAAGAGGAATCCAACCTAAAAAGCTCCAGACAGAAAGAAATAATTATGACCAGAGCAGAAATTAATGATTTGGAAACTAAGAAAACAAGAAAACTGGCAAAACAAAGAGCTGGTTCTTTGAAAAAATAAACAAGATTGACAAACCCCTGGCCAATTTGATCAAGAAAAAAAGAGATACTTTAACAAAACTCAAAATGAAAAAGGAGAAATCACAACAGACATAAGTGAAATTGGGAGAATCTTCAGGACTTATTTCACAAACCTCTACCCCATAAAACTGGATAATATGGAGGAAATGGATAAATTCCTGGACACATACCATCTACCAAAGCTAAATTCAGAGCAGATTAATCTAAACAAACCTATCACATTCATCAAGATTGAACATGTAATTTTAAAAAACCTCCCCAAAAAGAAGAGTCCAGCACTAGATTTCTTTGCAGCTGAATTCTATCAAACCTTCATGGAAGAACTCAAACCAAACTTTTTCAAACTATGCCACACAATTGGAGAACAGGGAAAGCTACCCAACTCCTTCTATGAAGCTAGTATCACCCTAATACCAAAACCAGGCAGAGATACCACAAGGAAAGAAAACTGATGAACTTAAGATGCAAAGTTCCTGAACAAAATCCTCAAAAAACCAAATCCAACAACACATCAAAAGCATTATCCACCTTGGTCAAGTGGGATTCATCCCAGGAATGTAGGGGTGGTTCAACATACAGAAATCTGACAATGTAATACAGCACATAAACAAGGTTAAACATAAAAACCACATGATCATTTTGATAGATGCAGAAAAGGCCTTTGACAAAATACAACATCACTTCATGATCAAAACATTGGAGAGAATTGGCATGGTTCATATCTTACCATAATAAAGACTATATATAAAGCCCCTAAAGCCCAAATAATACTTAATGTAGAGAGACTGGAGGAATTCTCATAGAGATCAGTAACAAGACAGGGGTGCCCACTCTCACCTCTGCTCTTCAATATAGTATTGGAAATCCCAGCTCAAGCAATAAGACAGGATAAAGAAATAAAAGGGATACAATTTAGAAAGGAAGAAGTTAAGTTAGCTCTATTCACAGATGACATGATTCTATATGAAAAAGACCCAAGAACCTTCATTCCAAAACTCTTGAAGGTGATTAACTCATTCAGCAAAGTAGCAAGATACAAAAAAATCAATGCACAAAAATCAGTAGAAAGAAATAAGTGACATTGTCCCATTTTCAATAGCAACAATAAATAAATAAATAAAATGCCTTGGAAAAACATTAACCAAGGAAGTGAAAGAGCTATACAATGAAAACATAAAAAACACTCAAAAATAAATTGAGGAGGACTTGATAAAATGGAAAGACTTCCCATGGTCCTGGTTAGGCAAAACTAACATTGTGAAAATGGCAATCCTAACAAATGCAATATACAGATTTAATTCAATTCCAATCAAAATTCCAATATAGTTCTTCACAGATATAGAAAAAATGATCTCACAATTTATATGGAAAGGCAGAAGGCCTCAGCTATCCAAGAATATCCTCAGCAAAAGAAATACCTCTGTAGGCATGACCATACCTGATCTAAAGCTACATTACAAAGCCATAGTAATAAAAACAGCATGGTACTGGCAAAAAACAGGAGTATAGATCAATGGAATAGAATCAAGGATCTGGACTTTGGGTCAAGTAACTATAGCTACTCGATATTTTACGAAGGCCCTAACAATATAGGCTGGAGAAAAGACAGTATCTTCAACAAATGGTGCTGGGCAAACTGGATAGCCATATTCAGGAAATTGAAACTTGATCCACACATCTTGCCATTCACAACACTCAAGTCTAAATGGATCAAAGACCTCAGTATAAGACTGGAAACTCAGCTACTACTAGAAGAAAATATAGGAGGAGCTTTCCATGATATAGGAATGGGAAAAGACTTCCTGAACAAAACCCCAGTAGCACAGGATCATAAATAATCACTCAACCAATGGAATCACATGAAGCTGAAGTTTCACTCAATAATAAATAATCACTCAACCAATGGAATCACATGAAGTTTCTTCACAACAAGCATACAATAAGCAAAGCCAATAGGTTACCCACAGAATGGGAGAAAATATTTGCTAAATATCCAACTGACAGAGGCCTAATCTCTAGAACCTAAAAGAACTCAAAAACCTAAACAATAAGAAGTCAAAGAACCCACTTACAAAATGGGGCAAAGAACTGGACAGGCAGTTCACAGAGAAAGAAATACAAATGGCAAACATGGGCTGGAGAGATGGCTTAGTGGTTAAGCATTTGCCTGTGAAGCTTAACAATCCCGGTTCAAGGCTCGATTCCCCAGGACCCACGTTAGCCAGATGCACAAGGGTGCATATGCATCTCGAGTTCCTTTGCAGTGGCTGGAGGCCCTGGCATGCCGATTCTCTCTCTCTCTCTCTCTCTCTTTCTCTCTCTCTGCATCTGTCTTTCTTGCTCTGTCTGTCACTCTCAAATAAATAAAAATAAAAACAACTGGCAAACACACAGTTAAGAAAATGTTCATCATCCTTACTCATCAGGAAAATTCAAAATAAAACAACTATGAGATTCCACCTGACCCCAATAAGGATAGCAAACATTATGAAAATAAATACCGGTGAAGATGTGGAGAAATAGGAACCCTCATCCACTGTTGACTGTAATGTAAGAAAGTGCAACCACTTTAGAAAGCAATATGGAGACTCCTAAAAAAATCTGAATATAGAGTTACCAACAGAAACAGTTATCCCCTTACTGGGCATGTACCCTAAAAGCTCCATGCTTCAGTCCATAGAAATTTGCTCAACCATGTTTATAGTTGCTCAATTCGTAAGAGCTGGAATCAACAGAGATGTCCATCATTAGACAAATGGATAACTAAGATGTGGTATATCTACATGATGGAATTCTATACAGCAGTAAGGAAAAAAGACACAATGAAATTTGAAGAAAAATGGTTGAACATGGAAAAGATCATTCTCAGTGAACTCACCCAATCACAGAAAGATAATCAAGATAATTGTTGCATTGTCTTACTCATCTATAGCTCCTAACCTGAATCTACCCAAGATGCTGACATACCTACCAAGCATCTCGGGGATCAGACAACAGAGTGGGTGGGGAGGGAGGGGAGGGTAAGGGAGGGGATGGAGGACAAAAATCTGGACCAAACAGTAATGGTACCATAAACTTCTACATCCTAAAACAGACCAAAATGTTGAACCTTCCCCAGGCCACTCAAAGGAAGACCTGAGTCACAAGGCCCTGGAGAGGGTACGATGAAGACTGACCTCCTGTTTCTGTTCCCCTCTCTCTCTTGCTCTCTCTCTCTCTCTCTCTCTCTCTCCCTCTTCTCCCTCACCTCTCTACCTCTTTTATAATACTTATCTTTTTCTTCCCTCTCTTCTTAGGCGCTCACCTGTAACTCCTAGTACCAGCAGGTGGCTATAATCCACAATGAGCTCTTGATCAGAGAGACCTGCAAGATTTCCCAAAAGAAGATGGATTTCTGTCACAGTATTTGATGACCCACCAAAATTCAGTGGTAAGACCCTACTGCTGAAGACACCATATACTGTTGGCAGGTAATAAGGAGGGACATGGCTGGAAGCTGGAAGAGAGTCAGTCCCCAGACAGTTAGCACATCTAGTAGCAGAAGGTGTTACATGAGCAACTGGGGGAAAATGACCAATATCTGCCAAGCAACTCATGGCCTAACCTACTTAGCAGTAAACAACTTGGTGTGAAGCTCACACAAGTGCAATGGTGGCACACAGCCATGGTGGGAAACCAACTGCTCTTGATTTGGCTAACTGATCTTCTCAGTGGAACAGAACCTGTAGCTGGAGCTGTGAAACAAGTCAGAACCATATCCAAAAATGAGCCTGCTCTCCATTATCAAGCTTCCACCAATCATGGGCTAGAAGAGGGCCTACATCTATTAAATAATCTCTATAAAATAATGGTTATCACATCTATCTTGTGCTAACTTTACCCTCCATCAGAGAATCTGCTTCTCTTTTTCAGATACATGCAGATCCTAAGGAGACATCCACCCCATCATACCTCAAAAGGGCCCCAGCTGAAACTAAGAATAATTAGAGAAACAAGCAAGAGTGCTGTTTTCTTCATGAACCTGGTACCAGCACAAGGGTGTAGGAGATAGACACAGAGAACAATCAACTCCTACCAAACCAGATATCCAGACACACAGAGGCTCTCAAGTCCTCATCATTGAAACAGACCTAAAAGAAACCCAACATGGCTCAGGGAAATTTATGGAAGAGGGGGCAGAAAGAATGTTAGAGCCACACGTTGTATCATGATGCACAGAGACATTTCCTCCTACCGATATCTGATGGCTAATCCCACAATGTACTACCCATATACACCAACAAGAAGGGTCCCTGTGGAGGGGAAAGGACAGGGAGGAGGCTAAAAATGGTATCATCTTAATTGTATTCACTGATTACAAAACTCATAATAATAAAAAACAACTTTATGCTAGTATGAATTTTAAAAGTTTGCTTCACCATGGTATAAAGCAAATGACATTGTGTAATTACAGAAGATAATTTAATATAGATCAATGTATTATTCCTGGACATAGTTACACAGTCCATTCTCTGCTACAAGAGAATTCATAGTACATGTGTTGCAGAGAAATTCAGAAAATCAAGTGATATTTGCAATTCTGTCAGTAAAATTTAAAGAATAACATAACTTTAAAAAGTCTAAATATTGAAGAGGAAGAGAAAGTCCTAAAGGCAACTGGAGAGAGACAACACATTACATATAAAGGAAACCCCACCAGAATTACTTCATACTTCTCAGTGGAAACCCTAAAAGCCAGAAGGGCCTGGAATGGAACACTGCAAGCTCTAAGAACTTGTGGCTTTCAACCCAAACTAGTCTACCCAGCAAAAGTATCCCTCATAATAGATGGTGAAAGAAAATCTTTCCATGGTAAAGTCAGCTTTACAATTATATGAACAAAAAGCCAAATCTACAGAGTGTACTTCAGGGAAATCTCTGCACAGAAGATGCAAATAACCAACCTCAATTGCCTATAAGAAGCAGATCACAATAACCAAACTTCAAGAATTCACAAAAACTACAAAAGAAAACAAAACAAACAACAACAACAACAAAAAAAAAAAAAACCAAACCACATTAACCACCACAATATGGCAGGGATTAAATCAAACCTCACATTTATTACCCTAAATATTAATGGCCTTAATTCACTCATCAAGAGACATAAGCTGATGGAGTGGATCAGAAAATTAGACCCCTCAATCTGTTCTCTTCAATAAACCCATCTCACCACTAAAGACAGACACCTCCTCAGGGTGAAAGGGTGGAAGTGAATGGAAATAAGAAGCAAGCAGGTGTAGCTATATGTGTACTGGATAAAATAGACTTCAAGCCAAAAGTAATAAAAAAAGACAAAGAAGGCCACTTCTTGCTTATCAAGGGAATGATCCAACAAGAGGATATCACAATCATTAATCTTTAGGCACCAAACACAGTTTGCATCACAATTCATAAAACAAAACCTACTTGAAAATAAAACAGAAATAACCACCAACACCATCATAGTTGGGGACTTCAATACTCCACTATCAGCAATAGACAGATTACCTAAACATAAAATTAATAGGGAAGTAAGAGAGATCAACAACACGATAGATCAATTAGACCTAATGGATATCTACAGAACATTCTACCCAAAATCCACAGACTATACATTCTTCTCAGCAGCCCATGGAACCTTCTCTAAAATAGATCATATACTGGGCCATAAAGCCTGCCTTCATATGTTTAGGAAGATCGACATAATTTCCTGCTTGATATCAGATCACAATGTTGCATTGTTAGAAATCAACAACAAAAGATGCATCAAGAAACCAACCACCTCCTGGAAACTGAAAAAAAAAAAAAAAAAAACACTCTTAAACAATAAGTGGGTAGTGGAAAAAATAAAAAATGAAACTACAAAATTTATGGAAATGAATGACAATGAGAACATAATGTACAGGATCTTATGGGACACAGTGAAGGCAGTCCTTAGGGGTAAATTTATAACAATAAATGCCTTCATAACAAAGACAGAGAGATCCCAAATCTATAATCTAACCATTAACCTAAAGGCATTGGAAAACCAAGAAGAAACTAACCTAAAAAGCTCCAGACAGAAAGAAATAATTATGATCAGAGCAGAAATTAATGAATTGGAATCTAAGAAAACAATTAAGAAAATTGGCAAAACAAAGAGCTGGTTCTTTGAAAAAATAAACAAGACTGACAAACTCCTGGCCAATTTGATCAAGCAAAAAAAAAAAAAAAAAAAAAAAAAAAAGAGATGCTTCAAATAAACAATATTAGAAATGAAAAAGGAGAGATCACAACAGATATAAGTGAAATTGGGAAAATCATCAGGACTTATCTCACAAACCTCTACTCCACAAAACCCAGTAATATGGAGGAAATGGATGAATTCCTGGACATACCACCAACCAAAGTTGAACTCAGAGCAGATTAATCCCCTAAGCAAACCTATCACACTCATCGGGATTGAAAAGGTAATCAAAAACCTCCCCTAAAAGAAGAGGCTAGGACCAGATGGCTTCTCAGCTGAATTCTATCAAACCTTCATAGAAGACCTGAAACCAATTTTTCTCAAACTGTGCTACACAATTGCAGAACAGGGAAAGCTCTCCAACTCCTTCTATGAAGCTAGTATCATAATAAAAGTTGACATGCATAAAAGAGAATTTTATAATATAGTTGATTATTAACTATTTATACTGAATACATAATTATTAGTATATATTATATACTTGTGTTGAAAACATAATTAGCACATAAGAGTAAAACCATGAAAATTTGCAATTGATCCCACCACTGTTACACAGTTTTGAAAGCTACACTAAGAATATTACTAACTTACAAAATGGGAAAAACATTTGAAATCTACACAGAATGGAAGAAAATATTGTACAGTGAATAGACAACGTACAGAGTAGGAGAAAATATTCATTCATTCAAATTACATAATGAACTCCAAAAACTCAATGGAAAAAATTGAAAACAGGCCCATAAGACCAATGTAGACATTTCTCAAAACAAAAACACAAATAGTCCCACAGACACACTCTCTGTGTGTGTGTGCGTGTGTGTGTGTGTGTGTGTGTGTGTGTGTGTGTGTGTGTATACATATGGATTGGAAAGATTGCTCAGTGGTTAAATGTACTTGCTTGGAAAAAAATGTTCAGTGTCACTGATATCAGGAAAATGCAAATCAAACCCTAAGATATCATCCTACCCAGGAAGAAAGGGTATTACCAAAAAGAGTAAAGATAACAACTGCTGTGAAGGTATGAAGAAAAGAGTACCCTTACACACTGTTAGGTGGAATGTAGTTAGCATAGTCAATGTGGAAAAGAACATGGAGATATAGAGACAACTCAGAAAGTTTAAAACAGTACTACTATATGACCCAACATCTCCATTACTAGTATATTTTTCAAGGAGATGGAATCAGTATATTAAAGAGTCAGTTCACTACCATCATGATTACATTATTTACAGATCCAAGAAATGAAAACAACCTGTGTCCAAGATGACAGGAAAAAGGAAAATGAAAATGTGGAACATATATACAGTGGAATATTATTTATCCACAATGACAAGAATGAAATATTGGCATTTGCAAACACATGGATAGAACTGTACGTTGTTATGTGAAGAGGAATAGTTGAAGAGCAGAAAAATGAGGCCTTTTCTGCTGTATTTTGATAGCAACAGAAGCTTTGCTGTGCTATTATACAGTACAGTAGCAATCAAAAATATATTCTACATTTCAAAAATCTGAAACAAATGATTATGAAAGTTTTAGGCATAAAGTTGGATACTAGGAGAGATAATATAACATATGCAAATGTGCATATATATAACAAAATATCACATAGTGCCCATTAATGTGTATATTTTATGTTTTAGGTATCTGTTAACATAAATTAAAAGAAGTAGCCAAATGAAAATTATAGAATTTATAGTAAAATAACAAAAATTTATAAAACAAATCTCACTAGCTGGCTCATTAGTATAAAGGAAATTAAGAAGTTAGTATTAGTTGCTTGTCAACCAATAAGACAGGAGAAGGAAATAAAAGGGATACAATTTGGAAAGGAAGAAGTTAAGTTAGCTTTATTCGCTGATGACATGATTATATATGTAAGAGAGCTGAGAGACTCCATCCCAAAACTCCTGAAGGTGACTAACTCCTATAGCAAAGTAGCAGGATACAAAATCAATGCACAAAAATCAGTAGCCTTCCTTTACACAAATGACAAAGATACAGAGAAAGAAATAAGGGACATAGTCCCATTTTCAATTGCAACAAAAAAAATAAAATACCTTGGAATAATGTTAACCAAGAAAGTGAAAGATCTATACAACGAAAACATAAAAACACTCAAAAAAGAAATTGAGGCAGACTTGAGAAAATGGAAAGACCTCCCATGTTCCTGGATAGGCAGAATTAACATTGTGAAGATGACAATCCTACCAAAGGCAATAAACAGATTTAATGAAATTCCAATTAAAATCCCTACCGTGTTCTTCACAGGGATAGAAAAAATGATCTCAAATTTCATATGGAAAGGCAGAAGGCCTCACATTTCCAAACATATCCTCAGCAAAAGAAATACCTCTGGAGGTATCACCATACCTGATCTAAAGCTATACTACAAAGCCATAGTAATAAAAGCAGTATTGTACAGGCATAAAAACAGGAGTATAGATCAATGGAATAGACTTGAGGACCCGGATTTGGGGCAAGCAACTATAGCTACTTGATATTCGATAAAGGCCCAAACAATGTAGGCTGGAAAAAAGACAGCATCTTCAACAAATGGTGCTGGACAAACTGGATAACTATATGCAGGAAACTGAAACTTGGCCCATACATTTCACCATGCACTACACTCAAGTCCAAATGGATCAAAGATCTCAATATAAGACAAGAAACTCGAATACAACTGAGAGAAAATTTAGGAAGTACTTTCCATGATATAGGAATGGAAAAAGACTTCCTGAACAAAACCCCAGTAGCTCATGAACTTAAACAGTCACTCAACCAATGGGATCACATGAAGCTGAAGAGTTTCTTTACAGACAAGCATACAATAAGCAAAGCCAATAAATTACCCACAGAATGGGGAAAAATATTTGCAGGTTATCCAACTGATGGAGGCCTAATCTCTAGAATCTACAAAGAACTCAAAAATCTAAACAGTAAGAAGTCAAACACCCCACTCACAAAATGGGGCAAAGAGCTGAACAGGCATTTCACAGAGGAAGAAATACAAATGGCAAACATACACTTAAGAAAATGTTCAGCATCCCTAATCATCAGAGAAATGCAAATTAAAACAACTATGAGATTCCACCTTACCCCAATAAGGATAGCAAACATCAAAAAATCAAATAAAAATAAATGCTGGTGAGGATGTGGAGAAGTAGCAACACTCATCCACTGTTGGTGGGAATGTAGGATGGTACAACCACTTTGGAAAGCAATATGGAGACTTCTGAAAAAGCTGAGTATAGAGATACCAATAGACCCAGTTATTCCCTTACGGGGCATCTACCCTAAAACCTTCAAACCACAGACTAAAGAGATTTGCTCAACCATGTTTATAGCGGCTAAATTTGTAATAGCTAAGTGCTGGAATCAACCCAGATGTCCATCACTAGAAGAATGGATAACTAAGATGTGGTATAGCTACACAGTGGAATTCTATACAGCAGTACGAAAAAATGACACAATGAAATTTGAGGAAAAATGGTTGAACCTGGAACAGATCATTCTCAGTGAACTTACCCAATCACAGAAAAAAAAATCGCCACATAGTCTCACTCATCTACACCACCTAACCTGAATCTACCCAAGATACCTTACATACTCACCAAGCATCTCCTAGACTAGACACTAGGATGGAAGGGGAGGGAGGGGAGGGCATCAAAGGGGAGGGAAACACAAATCTAGACCCAAACAGCAATGGTACCATAATTTTCTACTTACTAAAAGACAGACCAAATGGCTGATCCTTCACCAGGCCCTTACAGGGAACACCTGAACCACAAGACACTGGAGAGGGTAAGATCAAGACTAACCTTAATCTTCTACATCTTCCCTCCCTCACTCCCCCCCCCCTCTCTCTTATCTCTAACTCTTGTATATTAGTTATTTTTTTCCTCATTTTCTTAGTGGGCACTGCCCTGTAACTCCCAGTACCAGCATGGGGCTATCATCCACAATGAGCTTTTGATCAGAGAGACATACAAGGTTTCCTAAAAGACAGACAGATTTCTGTCAGAGTACTTGATGACCCACCAAAGGCTAGTGGTAAGACCCTACTGCTGAAGACACCTTATGTGATTGACATGCAAATTAGAATGGCATGACTGGAAGCTGGAAGAGAGTCAATCCCCAGGCAGTCAGTGCGTCTAGTGCCAGAAGGTGCTACATGGGCAACTGGGGGAAAATGATCAATATCTGTTGAAGCAACACATGGTCTAACCTACTTAGCAGCAAATAACTTGTTGTGATGCCCACGCAAGTGCAGTGCTGGCACACAGCCATTGTGGGGAACCAACTGCTCTCAATTTGGCTAACTGATCCCCTCACTGGTATGGGACCCATAGCTGGAGCCTGGAAACAAGTCAGAACCATATCCAAACATAAGCCCACTCTCCAATATCAAGCTACCATCAATTATGGGCTACAAGAGGGCCTACACCTATTAAATTCTCTATAAAAAAAGGGGGGTTATCTCATTTGTCCTGATGCTGACTTACTCTCCGTTGGAGAATCTGCTTCTCCTTTTCAGATAGATGTAGATCCTAAGGAGAGAGCCACCCCATCATACCTCAAAAGGGACCCAGCTGAAACTAAGAAAAATTGGAGAAACAAGCAAGGGGGCTGTTTTCCTGATGAACCGGATACCAGCACAAGGGGGAAGGAGATCAGCACAGAGAAAAATCAACTCCTACCAAATCAGAGAGCCACAGCCTCAGAGGCCCCAAACACCTCATCACTGAAGCAGACCAAAAATGAACCCAACATGGCTCAGGGAAATTTTGTGGAAGAGGGGGCGGAAAGAATGTCAGAGCCACATGTTGGGACATGATATGCAGAGACCTTTAGCTTAGCCATAACTGTGGGCTAACTCCACAATGCATGACCCGTATACCTCAACAAAGAGGGGCCAAGGGGAGGGGGTAGGTCATGGATGAGCCTAATAATGGTACCAAACTGACTGTATTTGCTGAATAAAAAACAAACTAATAAAGAAAAGAAAAAGAAGTCAAACACCCCACTCACAAAATGGGGCAAAGAGCTGAACAGGCAGTTCACAGAGGAAGAAATACAAATGGCAAACATACACTTAAGAAAATGTTCATCATCCCTAATCATCAGGGAAATGCAAATTAAAACCACTATGAGATTCCACCTTACCCTAATAAGGATAGCAAACATCAAAAAAAAAAAATCAAATAAAAATAAATGCTGGTGAGGATGTGGAGAAGTAGCAACACTCATCCACTGTTGGTGGGAATGTAGGATGGTACAACCACTTTGGAAAGCACTATGGAGACTTCTGAAAAAGCTGAGTATAGAGATACCAATAGACCCAGTTATTCCCTTACTGGGCATCTACGCTAAAACCTTCAAACCACAGGCTAGAGAGATTTGCTCAACCATGTTTATAGTATTAGTGAAAAATATTTTATTCAAGCTGAACAACAGAGAGAACAATAAATTGAAAAGGGGGGACAGAGTTTCAGTTACCTGTTGAGAACAAGTTAAGGATTTAATGGCTTAACTTGTACAGAAATGGAAGAAGGACAAAACCCTGGATCTAAAAATTTTCCAAAGAAATAGTGGTTGAAATCAAAATTTATCAAAAGAGAAAAACTTGTAGAGTGAAGAAAGCAAGTGAATTTAAGTAAAATAAACCTGAAGACTTCCATTCTAAAGCATATAATAATTAAACCAGAAAAGGAAAGCAAAGCTAAAAGCAATAAGAAAATTTATAGAGATCACAAATTTTAATGACACATTTTTATGTGAACTTATAGTGGTTAGTATCAAGCATGACAGCTTTCTAATACTGAAAGAAAAAATATTGCCAACCATTAATTCTATATCTATTGCCACTACACTTCAGAAAGGAAAGGGAAATAAGGACATTTTCAGACAAAGAAAAAGTAAAATAATTTGTCTCAAATAGAATGACCATATAAGAATACATAGAGGAGATGCATTAAATGCAAGTGAATGATAGGGTCATGAGATAGAAAGAAAGAATGAAAGAATAGTGATACTACATACAGTAAACTACTCTGTAAGCAGCTGCTGAAAAGTGACAATGCATTTTACCAAATGCAGAGTTAAGAGATAAAGTGCAATAACATTTCTACACATTAAAGTTGTCAGACACGGATGGAGCACCGTGAGATTGTGATAAGCGACATACATTAACAGATGTGGGATAATCACTAAGAAACATAACAAAAGAATAGAGGCCCCCAACACCTCATCACTGAAGCAGACCAAAAATGAACCCAACATGGCTCAGGGAAATTTTGCGGAACAGTGGGGGGAAAGAATATCAGAGCCACATGTTGGGTCATGATATGCAGAGACATTTATCTTACCCATAACTGTGGGCTAACTCCACAATGCATGACCCATATACCTCAACAAGGAGGGGCCAAGGGGAGGGGGTAGGTCATGGATGAGCCTAATAAAATGGTACCAAACTGACTGTATTTGCTGAATACAAAACAAACTAATAAAGAAAAAAAGAAAAGAAAAGGAAAGAAAAGAAGAGAAAAGAAAAGAAAAGAAAAGAAAAGAAAAGGAAAGAAAAGAAAAGAAAAGAAAAAAAGAATATGTTCTAAAGCCCTAAAATCAGGTTGTAATTCTAAAAAAACTATCCAAGAAACCCACTGGAAGATAGACGTCTTGAAGTGAATAGTTCAACTGCAATCCTATGAAGGTATGGAATATGACAGGATAGTAAAAATGAAGTAACTACTAATGTACTCTGCAAGCTGGCAGGATCTTCAGAGAATTTGGCAATGTAAAAAAAGTCAATCTCAAAAGTTAACTGTTACATGATTCCAATTATATGACTTCTTCAAGAAACAAAATTAGAGAAGGATAACTTGTTAGAGGCCTACAGTGTATACAAGTTGAAATAAGTGGCAGGAGGGAGATAAAGTGTTTGAAAAAGAGAAGCTCAGAGGATTCTTGTGGTCAAGGAAATGTTCGAGGGCATTACACCATAGTACTGCCAGATATCTCTATGGGGTGAAAACAGAGAAAAGGCATGTAGCTTTACATATTATTTATTTCAAATGAATGTGAAATTAAATTATTTCAAAGTAGAGTTCACGTTCATTAGAAATTCGACTCAGAGAAATACATTCAGTGAAATGCAGATCTGGTGGTATTAATTTTGAAGAAGTTCCTGAGGTTGGCATGTAGCAATCCTAATTCCAGCATCCTGGGCAATGCTATGACATGAGCTCTGGAATCCTGAAAGCCTGGGGAAATGGATTTGCCTAACAAACACTTGTAGTTTAGGTCTTGGGCTGTTTTTGTCTTTCAGTAGAGAAATGTGAATGATAATGTTCACACCCAAATAGTGTCAGGGGAGAGGACGATCTTGAAGTAGAAATGTATCATAAGAGAAGTGCTTAGAAATGCTGGGGAGGAAAAACACAAGATAACATTCTGTCAGGACCACAGTCAGTGTTTTTGACTTGTTCAGAAGTCCACACTTCCGATTAAAAAGGCAATCAAGCACTGCAGTTGCTCATTGATAAAAAATTATCCCTTTGAGAAAGATCCCTTTGAGAACGAAAGTCACTTATTACAGAGAACTAAATTCACAAAATTACTTCCTTTGGTAAAATTAGGCTGAAATACTTTTGTTGACAATTAAAAATTAGACCACCCCTTTGGCTGAAAATGTCACTTTAAAAACTTACTCTCCAGTCACTTTGATATTCCTAAGTGTGTCTGTCAGCTCATTGTACAAACAAAAGAACCATCACATTAAGAAAATACATTTTAAATTATTTCTTTTCATCTTTTCCAGATGTGAGAGGCAAAGCCTTCATATTATAGTGAAGTTTTTCTTTGGTTGACAAAAGCCAGAATCCTTCCATGGACAAAAAGGAAAAAAAAGTTTATTTGATACTAACTGAAGTGATACAATGTAAAATAGTTTGGTTAAGTGCATAGGCTTTGGAGTTAGACTGTTTGAGATAGCAATGGACCTCTGCCTTTGGTTATCTGTGTGAGCTTTGGGAATTTATTAGATTGCGAGAGTCTCATTTTCCTCTGTGTGATCTATGCATAGGATTATTGTACAGATTAATAATTTCAGTAAAGTGTTTGGTTACTATCTAGCTCATGGTGTGAAATAAAATAATAAAAACAATAATGATGGGAATTGATTGCATTTAAATTTTAGAAATTCCAATTAGCTAGATACACGGCTTCAATTACAGATTGAATTCAGGTTAAGTAACCCATATGGATCATCAGAAACAAGTATAAGTTAAAGAAAATTTTAAACATCTAAATCTAAGTTTAATGCACAAAGAAGGTTCATTATAATTCACAGTTTAGTAAAATTAAGCAAGGCATACTCTATATTTCATACACTTCTTACTCGTGTACTTTATGCATTTTAATTTGTATGCATTTTGATTTACCTCCATTTCTTCCATGAGAATACATATATTAGAATAACATAAATTTATATATATATATATATATATATATATATGTGTATTTATATGCTTCAATATTATTATATGTAGCAATATATATAAATTAATACATATTTTATAAAATAATTTATGACTCCAATCTTGGGTGACATTTTGAAAAGATATTGAGTAAATTTTAAATCAAATCTTAGAAAATTTTTAATAAATTAGCACAGATTGATTTAGTGAATTCAACCCTAAGCAATATTATGAAGTGGACTGAGCTATCTCTGCCACTTTTGTTTTCCTTTCTAATAATTCTCTCTACCTGGGGCACATTACTTTCTAATCCTGTTAGGGTATGCTTTCTAAACTTCCACTAATTAAGAAAGAAAGATAATTCCCCAGAAAATGTCTACTTCTCAATAGCATGTCTCCCAGGAGTATTAGGAAGATTTTTACCAACCCAAAGAATCTTGCTAATTACATAGAAAAAAATCTAGAGGGGAAAATTAGTATTATCATCAGTGTTTAATCATATATTTCTGGGGCATAAAGTCTTATTTATATTACTTAATTCAGACAAAATAGACATCTTTTATTGACAAAGCCTAGGCTAACATTGTCACAGTTCATATGTTTTGCATACTTTCCAAAGGAACAGAAAACACATTATTCCCCCCTCCACATACACATGCATACCTCTTTATAAAATAAAATAGAAAAACAGGCCCAGTTCTCAAGGAGTGATCACTTGTACAACAGGCTGCTGCTTGCTTTATAAGCTCTACACATATCTGCGTACTTCTGAAATAATACAATGTGGGAAATATGTTTTACTAGGATGTTTCTAGAACATCCTCAAAATGTTTTCATTCCTTGGTGTCTTGGGAAAGAGACAGAGAATGGTAATTAAATTTTGGATATAAAATCTTTCATTTTCTTCCCTAATCTATCCATAAATATGTCATAAATATTTCTCCTTTGAATCTTTTTGCTAATTGCCACAACATCACACAATCTCACTTAACTTGAGAAAAAAAACAAAGACATTTGGTGTAGTGCCACTGATTGATTCCTTAGTTCATGTTTCTCTGTTTGTCTTGCTGTTTCTTTAAGCAAGGCATTCATAGATGACCTTTCTTTAAACCATCTTGTACCACCATACTTGTGTGATTTAAAAATGTTTCTTTAATCAAGAATTTCCTGGTGTGGGGGAATAAAATGAGCTACTAGTAGAGTCATCAGAAGGGTTACTCCATAGGAGTAAGAGAAAAGTAGAAATGGGTCATTCCACAAATAAATAAAATGCCAAGAATCTAATAAATGAAGATTAAAATAATGTGATCTTCTATTTAACATTTCATAAAACTACAAGAAAAGGAGTGAATGACAAGAGCATTTCTAGAGTAGAAAATGTAGGCAAGGGGAAAATTATGAGTGATCTATTTTTATCAATTATTCTTTTAGTTATACAAGCTTTAGGGGTACAGTTAACATTTCAATATATGTACAGAATATAAATGCTCAAATTGGGGTAACCAACATTTCCATCACTTTATGCACATTTAAGATTTTTAATTGGGGGTTGAAGGCATTTGCCTGCAAAGCCAAAGGACCTTGGTTTGATTCTCCAGGACCCATGTAAGCCAGATGCACAAGGTGGCAAATGCATCTAGAGTTCCTTTGCAGTGGCTGGAGGCCCTGGCGCACCCATTCTCTCTCTACCTCTCTCTGCCTCTTTCTCTCTATCAAATAAATGAATAAAAACAAACTTTAAAAAATTGTAATGGCCTGGAGAGATTGCTTAGTCCTTAAAGTACTTGTCCGCAAAGTCAAAGGACCCAGTATCTATTCCCTGGGAGTCAAGTAAGCTAGATACACAAGGTGGCACATGTGTGTGGAGTTTGTTTGCCTCGCTAGAGGCCCTAGCATGCCTATTCTATCTCTCACTCTTATTTTCTCTCCCACTCCAATAAATAAAAAGTAAAGTTTAATTTTGCAGCTTTATTAGATAAGTAATATAAACATATCTTTCTCCTCAAATATTTACCATTTCTTTATATATTTTGTAATTAAATAGAAGAAAGGATGCAGACTCCAAACCAAAAGCATCGATGAAAAGTTGTAAATGTTAATTACCCTTACTTGAACATTGCATAATGAAGGAGGATAGGCAAAAGCTAGTTTTTTTTTTTTTTTAAGGCAGTTTCAGTTAGGGATAGAGGCCTAAAGAGAACTATGAGCTGCCACATTGCCCTGGCATAAGAACAGAACTCTTGGTAGAAACAGAACTCAGGTCTGATCAAGACTGATCTAGGGTGACCCATGTTGCCACAGTCTATGGTGCTACCTGGGTAGGCTGACCCATGTGGACAGACCCTCAGGTACATTGTCCAAATTTACTAGCCAATTGGGTCTTCTCCTTGCATACCTAAATCTTATGCTATAAAGACTGTGGCCTTCCAGCCCCTCCATCTCTTTGCAGACCCTGGTGCGTGCGTGTGTGCATGCATGTGTGTGTGTGTGTGTGTGTGTGTGTGTGTGTGTATAACTCTTTCCAGCTCCTACCTTCTGCTCCTTAGAAGCATATGAGTCTGATCTCCACCCCCACCCAGCCTGGCTAGAGAGCATGGCATTGTTTCTTGATCTAAACTTTTCTGCCTGTTTATACTTTATAGTTTGGGTAACTTCTCACTTTAATTACATGTAGGATTTTTCACTCCAAATCTACCCCATGGGTACTCTCACAAACTCTAGACTTGCTACCTGTGTGGTTATTCTGACTAGAAGTAACTATGGGTGTAACTATCTTCATTTATTTTTTTAAGAAGAAAAGATTTGTTTATCTCTTCTTAAAAATTACACAAAGTAGCCAGGCATGGTGATGCAGGCCTTTAATTCCAGCACTCAGGAGGCAGAGGTAGGAGGACTGCTGAGAGGTTAAGACAACTGTGAAAATACATAGTGAATTCCAAGTAACTCTGGGCTGGAGTGAGACCCTACCTCAGAAAAACAAAAAAAATTTAAGACAAATTATATATGTATCCAAATATTGCATATAAGCCCCCCCCACATGCATGTGTGTGTGTATATATATATATATACATATACATATATATATATATATACATACATACATACATATGTAATATATGTATATTATACCCTTATCAATTAAAAAGTCATTAATTTAAAAAATAATAAGTTAAATTTACAATGATATTATGTTTATAGTAAACCAACTGTGATGTACATCAGGATTCTTAAATTTTTTTCACCTGTGACAATTCCCTCTCATTTATAAGACTCTAGGTAAATAAGTATATAAAATAGCTATGCAACTTGAATATATACAGATAATAAGTCAGAAAGAATTTTATTTCAAAAAAAATCTTTGGACTTCCGGCCAAGATGGCCACTGCCTAACTGCGCTGCACATCCCCTGGAAAGGAAGGTAAGACATTAAGGGTTCAGTGGGTCTTTTAGGGGAGAGAAATCTCCAAAAGATTGCCAGTGGGAGGGCACAGAAGGGAAAAAACGGAATAGCTGATCCTCTCCCATGGGGGTATCCCAGCCTCCCCCCAAGCAGCCGCTGTACCCACACAGGCCAACATGTTCCACTTGCCTCACTGCACAGGGGCGATCACCCTGCTACCCCTGCCCACCAGTGACCTTGGCCAAGCTACACCATCTGGCCCATTGGAGCTCAGGCTCCTTTGATAAATTGTGCCACCACTCACATATCCCTGCTTGTGCAAGCTTAGCCTGCTTGGCCCATTTGCACACTTAATGCTCTGGCCTCTGCACATTAATGCAGAAGCCCAGGCCTTTGCAACTGCCCACGGGAGATCAGGCTGTCTCTGTCACTTGCGCCAGCTCATGTGCCAGCCCCTCCCTGTCTGCCACGCCAGCCGACCACCATTGTCCTGTTGTGGGGGAGTGCAGACTGCTTCTGGGTGCCAGTGTTCAGCCACACCAGAGTCTGGGCTGCTTCAGTGCTTGATGCCTCAGTGTCCCTCCTAGGGTGAGCACAGGCAGCTTTGGTGCACTGCTGCTTGAGAGCTCAGGCAACTTTGGCGGCTCTGCCAGGCAGAAGCTCAGGCGACTTTGGCAAGTGAGAGCCAAAACCCAGACTTCTTGGCAACTGCTTCAGGCTGCTTCAGCTTCCCACTGTGCTTGAGCCCAGGCTGATCCACCCACCTACGAGCCCATACACTGTGATGGGCAGACCACAGTGAAAAAGAAATAACATGAAAAATCAAATGCAAGAAAATCCAGTTAGATCACCCAGTCCTACAATGAACATCTCTAATCAAAACATACAAGAGTCATTAGGATCAGAACACCAAAATGAAGCTATCAGCAATGCAACCCTGACCCAGCTACTGGTAGAACTTGCAGAAAATCAACAAAGGACTGATAATTGTGTGGGTGCTGCCATCACTAGACCAGACCTAATAAAATAGAAGAAATTCAAAGACAGTTAAGGGATATTAAGGAGACTGAAAAAAAAAAAAAAAGAGGACCTCAAAAATCAGCTGGGGATGCTAAATGAAGACATAAAGAAATGCAAGGATGAATGCCAAGAAGCATCAAGAAAATCAGAAAATGATGTGAAAAGGGATCTTGACAGAGGGATGGAAACTATACACAGAAAAGTACTAGAAAATGCAAGCCTAATTGAACAAGTCCAAAACTCTCTAGAAGCTCTCAAGAATAGAGTCAGCCAAGTGGAGGATAGAAACTCTGATCTGGAAGACAAGATGGAAGAAACAGTTCAAGAGTTCAAAAGTTTCAGTAAGTTCAAAAGTTTCTGTGAACAGAACATGAGGGAATTGTGGGATATACTTAAACACCCTAATATCAGGATCATTGGAATACCAGAAGGAGAAGAAATTCAGACCAAAGGTATAGCGAACTTATTTAACAAAATAATTGAAGGAAACCTCACCAGTCTCTTAAAAGAAAGGCTCATCAAGATACAAGAAGCTAACAGAACTCCAAACAGACTGGACCAAAGGAGAAACTTTCCAAGACATATTGTCATTAAGACTCTAAACACTGACACCAAAGAGAAAATCCTAAAACAGCTGGGGAAAAATACCACATCACTTTTAAAGGTAACCCCATCAGAATTACTGCAGACTTCTCAGTGGAAACCCTGAAAGCTAGAAGGGCCTGGAATGAAACACTGCAAAGTCTAAGAACCTATGGCTTCCAACCGAAAGTACTCTACCCAGCGAAAGTATCCCTCATAGTAGATGGTAAAAGAAAAACTTTCCATGATAAAACTCAACTTTACAATTATATAAACACAAAACAAAGCCTACAGAGAGTATTTCAGGAAACTCTCCACAGAGAAGAATCAAATAATCAAACTCAGATACCTACAAGAAGCAGAACACAATAACCAAACTCAGAGAAGGCACAAAATAACTTAAAAGTCCATGCAAAAACCAAACCACATATACCATCAAAATATGGCAGGGATCAAATCAAATCTCACAGTCATTACCCTAAATATTAATGGCCTTAATTCACTCATCAAGAGACATATGCTAACAGGATGGATCAGAAAATTAGACCCCTCAATCTATTGTCTTCATGAAACCCACCTCACCACTAAACAGAGGCACCTCCTCAGGGTGAAAGGGTGGAAAACAATATTCCAAGCAAATGGGAACAAGAAACAAGCAGGCATAGATATATTAATATCAGATAAAATAGACTTCAAACAAAAAATAATCAAAAAAAGACAAAGAAGGCCACTTCCTACTTATCAAGGGAACAATCCATCAAGAGGATATTACAATCATAAATCTGTATGCACCAAACACAGGGCCACCACAGTTCATAAACCAAAACCTACTTGACAATAAAACAGAAATAACCACCAACACCATCATAGCTGGGGACTTCAATACACCATTATCAGTAATACACAGACAATCCAACCAGAAACTCAACAGGGAAGTAAGAGAGTTCAACAAAACCATAGATCACTTAGACCTAACAGATATCCACAGAACTTTCCAGGCCAAATCCACAGACTACACATTCTTCTCAGAAGCCCATGGAACCTTCTCTAAAATAGATCATATACTGGGTGAAAAAGCCTGCCTCCACATATTTAGGATGATTGACATAATTCCCTGCATGATAACAGATCACAATGCTATATTGCTAGAAATTAACAACAAAAGACCCACCAAGAATACCAACGGCATCTGGAAACTGAACAGCACACTTTTAAACAATAAATAGACAGTGGATGAAATAAAAAATGCAATTGCAATATTTTTAGAAATGAATGACAATGAGAACACATTGTACCAAAACTTATCGGACACAATGAAGGCAGTCCTGAGGGAAAAATACATAGCACTCAATGCCTACATAACAAAGACAGAGAGATCCCAAATCAATAACCTAACCATCCACCTAAAAACACTGGAAAAGCAAGAAAAAGCCAACCCAAAGAGCTCCAGAAGGAAAGGAATAATTAAAATCAGAGCAGAAATTAATGAATTGGAAACCAAGAAAACAATTAAGAAATTGACAACAAAGAGCTGGTTCTTTGAAAAAATAAACAAGATTGACAAACCCCAGCCAATTTGATCAAGCAAAAAAAAAAAAAAAAAAAAAAAAAGATGCTTCAAATTAACAAAATTCAAAATGAAAAAGGAGAGATCATAACAGACATAAGTAAAAGTGGGAGAATCATCAGGACTTATTTCAAAAACCTCTCCTCCACAAAACTGGATAATGTGGAGGAGATGGATAAATTCTTGGATGCATACCATCTATCAAAGCTAAACTCAGAGAAGATTAATCTCCTAAACAAACCTATCACACTCATTGAGATTGAAAAAGTAATAAAAAGCCTCCCCCAAAAGAAGTCTCTAGGACTAGATGGCTTCTCAGCTGAATTCTATCAAACTTTCATGAAAGAACTCAAACCAATCTTTTTCAAATTGGGCCACACAATTGGAGAACAGGTAAAATTACCCAACTCCTTTTATGAAGCTAGTATCACCCTAATTCCAAAAACAGGCAGAGATGCCACAAGGAGAGAAAACTACTGAACTTAGATGCAAAGATCCTGAACAAAATCCTCGTAAACTGAATCCATCAACACATCAAAAGCATTATCCATCTTGATCAAGTGGGATTCATCCCAGGAACATAGGAGTGGTTCAACATATGGAAATCTGTCAATACACCATATAAACAAGGTTAAACACAAAAACCACATGATCATTTCAAAAGATGTAGAAAAGTCCTTTGATAAGATACAACATCACCTCATGATCAAAACATTGGAGAGAATTGGCATGGTTGGTTCATATCTTAACATAATAAAGGCAATATACAAAGCTCTGAAGGCCCAAATAATACTTAATGGAGAGAGACTGGAAGATCTCCTACTGAGATCATGAACAAGACAGGCTTGTCCACTCTAACCTCTGCTCTTCAGTATGGAACTAGAAGTCCTAGCACAAGCAATAAGACAGCAGAAAGAAATAAAAGGGATACAATTTGGAAAGGAAGAAGTTAAGTTAGCCCTATTTGCTGATGACATGATTGTATATATAAGAGACTCGAGAGACTCCATCTGAAAATTCCTGAAAGTGTTAACTCCAACAGCAAAGTAGCAGGTTATAAATCAATGCACAAAAATCAGTAGCCTTTCTATATGCAAATGACAAAGATACAGAGAAAGAAATAAGGGACATGGCCCCATTTTCAATAGCAACAACAACAAAAAAATACCTTGGAATAACATTAACCAGAGAAGTAAAAGATTTTTACAATGAAAACATCAAAGCACTCAAAAAAGAAATTGAGGAGGACTTGAGAAAATGGGAAGACCTCCCATGCTCCTGGATAGGCAGAATTAACATCGTGAAGATGGCAATCCTACCAAAGGCAATATACAGATTTAATGCAATTCCAAATAAAATCCCAACAGAGGTCTTCACAGAGATAGAAAAAATATCTCAAATTTCATATGGAAAGGCAGAAGGCCTCACATTTCCAAACATATCCTCAGCCAAAGAAATACCTCTGGAGGCATCACCATACCTGATCTAAAGCTATATTACAAAGCCATAGTAATAAAAACAGCATGGTACTGGCATAAAAAAAAGAGTATACACCAATGGAATAGACTTGAGGACCCAACTTTGGATCAAGCAACTATAGCTACTTGATATTTGACAAAGGCCCTAACAATATAGGCTGGAAAAAGACAGAATATTCAACAAATGGTGCTGGACAAACTGGATAACCATATGCAGGAAATTGAAACTTGATCCACACATTTCACTGTGCACTACACTCAAGTCCAAATGGATCAAAGACCTCAATATAAGACCAGAAACTTGACTACTACTGGAAGAAAATATAGGAAGTACTTTCCATGATATTGGAATGGAAAAAGACTTCCTGAACAAATCCCCAGTAGCTCACAAACTTAAACAGTCACTCAACCAATGGGATAACATGAAGCTGAAGAGTTTCTTTGCAGACAAGCATACAATAAGCAAAGCCAATAGATTACCCACAGAGTAGGAGAAAATATTTGCTGAATATCCAGCTGACAGAGGCCTAATCTCTAGAATCTACAAAGAACTCAAAAATCTAAACAGTAAGAAGTCAAACACCCCACTCACAAAATGGGGCAAAGAGCTGAATAGGTAGTTCGCAGAGGAAGAAATCCAAATGGCAAATACACACTTAAGAAAATGTTCATCATTCCTAATCATCAGAGAAATGCAAATTAAAACAACTATGAGATTCTACCTTACCCCAGTAAGGATAGCAAACATCAAAAAATCAAATGAAAATAAATGCTTGTTAGGATGTGGAGAATTAGGGACACTCATCCACTGTTGGTGGGAATGTAAGATGGTACAACCACTTTCGAAAGCAATATAGAGAGTCCTAAAAAGCTGACTATAGAGATACCAACAAACCCAGTTGTTCCCTTACTGAGCATCTACCCTAAAACCATTAAATCACAGGCCAGAGAGTTTTGCTCCACCATATTTGTAGTGGCCCAATTCATAATAGCTAAGAGCTGGAATTAACTCAGATGTCCATCACTAGAAGAATGGATAACTAAGATGTGGTATATATACACAATGGAATTCTATACAGCAGTAAGAAAAAATGACACAATGAAATTTGAGGAAAATCTGGTTGAACCTGCAACAGATCATTCTCAGTGAACTCACCCAGTCACAGAAGGAAAATCGCTGTATAGTCTCACTCATCTATAGCACCTAACCTGAATCTACCCAGGGTGCCTTACATACCCAGCAAGCATCTCATGGACTAGACAATAGGATGGGTGGGGAGAGAGGGGAGGGAAAGGGAGGGGGTGGGAAACACAAATCTAGACCCAAACAGCAATGGTACCATAAAACTCTACATCCTAAAAGGCAGACCAAATGGCTGAACGTTCACCAGGCCCTTAGAGGGAACACCTGAGCCACAAGACACTGGAGAGGGTATGATGAAGACTGACCTTAATCCTCTACAGCTTCTCTCTCTCTCTCTCTTCTCTCTGACTCTTATATTAGTTATCTTTTTCTTCCTTTTTTAGTGGGCACTGACCTGTAACCCCCAGTACCAGGGTGTGGCTATCATCCACAATGAGCTTTTGATCAGAGGGACCTATGAGGTTTCCTCAAAGATATACAGATTTCTGTCAGAGTACTTGATGACCCACCAAAGTTTAGTGATAAGACCTTACTGCTGAAGACACCTTATGCGATTGACACAAAAAATGGAATGGCATACCTAGAAGCTGGAAGAGAGTCAGTCCCTAGACAGTCAGCGCGTCTAGTGCCACAAGGAGCTACATGGGAGAATGGGGGAAAATGACCAATATCTGCCCAAGCAACTCATGGTCTAACCTACTTAGCAGCAAATAACCTGTCGTGATGCTCACACAAGTGCAATAGTGGCACACAGCCATGGTGGGGAACCAATTGCAGTTGATTTGGCTAACTGATCCTGTCAGTGGTACGGGACCCATAGCTGGAGCTGGAAAACAAGTCAGAACCATATCCAAACATAAGCCCACTCTCCACTATCAAGCAACCACCAATCGTGGGCTACAAGAGGGCCTACACCTATTAAATTATCTATAAAAAAGTAAGGTTTACCTCATTTGTCCTGATGCTAACTTACTCTCTGTTGGAGAATCTGCTTCTCTTTTTCAGATAGATATAGATCCTAAGGAGAGAGCCACCCCATCATACCTCAAAAGGGCCCCAGCTGAAACTAAGAAACATTGGTGAAACAAGCAAGTGTGCTGTTTTCCTGGTGAACTGGGTACCAGCACAAGACTGAAGGAGATCAACACAGAGAAAAATCAACTCCTACCAAATCAGAGAGCCAGAGACCCAAGGTCCCCAACACCTCATCACTGAAGCAGAACAAACATGAATCCAACATGGCTCAGGGGAATTTTATGGAAGGTGGGGCGGAAAGAATGTCAGAGCCACATGTTGGTTCATGATATGCAGAGACATTTATTCTACCCCTAACTGTGGGCTAACTCCAGAATGCGTGACCTGTATACCTCCACATGCAGGGGCCGGGGGGAGGGGTAGGACATGAATGTGCCTTACCGTGGTACCAAATTGACTATTTTCACTGAGTAGAAAACTAATTAATAAAAAAAAAATCTTTGCTACACTAAAATTTACTATTAATTAAAGGTGAAAAAGTTTACATATTATTGACAGAGAGATCAATTCTTGGCTGAATATTGATAGTTAAAGATACAAAGCATTTGCAGTATGTTTCAGAGTTGATTTTTTTTTTATTCTAGTGTTATCAATGCTGAAAATAATGCTTGCCACAAACCTACACTTTAAAATCGTATGAGGAGTCACTTTAACACCTGTTGAAAATTATGTATTACTCCTAAGCCAAAACTGACTTAACATTTTTTATAAAAGTTAATTCATAATTCACACAGCAATTAAAGAAATTATTGACAACTTCTATACTTGCAGACTATAAACCATGATACTTCCCTCCCCTCCCCACTTTCCCCATCACAACACCACTCTCCATTATATCCCCTCCCTGTCTCCATTAGTCTCTCTTTTATTTTGATGTCATCATTTTTTCTCTTATTAGGAGTGTCTTATTAAGGTATTGCTAGGCACTGTGAAGTCATGGATTTTTTTTTTTTTATTAGTCAGTTCTGTATTCAGCAAATACAGTCAGTTTGGTACCATTATTAGGATCATCCGTGACCTACCCCCTCCCATTGGCCCCTCCTTGTTGAGGTATACGGGTCATGCATTGTGGAGTTAGCCCACAGTTATGGGTAAGATAAATGTCTCTGCATATCATGACCCAACATGTGACTCTGACATTCTTTCCGCCCCCTCTTCCGCAAAATTTCCCTGAGCCATGTTGGGTTCATTTTTGGTCTGCTTCAGTGATGAGGTGTTGGGGGCCTCTGAGGCTCTGGCTCTCTGATTTGGTAGGAGTTGATTTTTCTCTGTGCTGATCTCCTTCCCCCTTGTGCTGGTGTCTGGTTCATCAGGAAAACAGCCCCCTTGCTTGTTTCTCCAATTTTTCTTAGTTTCAGCCAGGGCCCTTTTGAGGTATGATGGGGTGGCTCTCTCCTTAGTATCTACATCTATCTGAAAAAGAGAAGCAGATTCTCCAACGGAGAGTAAGTTAGCAGCAGGACAAATGAGATAACCCTTACTTTTTTTTTTTTATAGAGAGAGTTTAATAGGTGTAGGCCCTCTTGTAGCCCACAATTGATGGTAGCTTGATGATGGAGAGTGGGCTTATGTTTGGATATGGTTCTGACTTGTTTCCCAGCTCCAGCTATGGGTCCCATACCAGTGAGGGGATCAGTTAGCCAAATTGAGAGCAGTTGGTTCCCCACCATGGCTGTGTGCCACCACTGCACTTGTGTGGGCATCACAACAAGTTATTTGCTGCTAAGTAGGTTAGACCATGCGTTGCTTCGACAGATATTGGTCATTTGCCCCCAGTTGCCCATGTAGCACCTTCTGGCACTATACGCGCTGACTGTCTGGGGACTGACTTTCATCCAACTTCCAGCCATGCCATTCTAATTTGCGTGTCAATCACATAAGGTATCTTCAGCAGTAGGGTCTTACCACTAACCTTTAGTGGGTCATCAAGTACTCTGACAGAAATCTGTCTGTCTTTTAGGAAACCTTGTAGGTCTTTCTGATCAAAAGCTCATTGTGGATGATAGCCCCATGCTGGATCTTGGAGTTACAGGTCAGTTCCCACTAAGAAAATGAGGAAAAAGATAACTAATATACAAGAGTTAGAGATAAGAGAGAGAGAGAGACAGGGAGAGGGGAAGTGAGGGAGGGAAGATGTAGGAGATTAAGGTTAGTCTTAATCTTACCCTCTCCAGTGTCTTGTGGTTCAGGTGTTCCCTGTAAGAGCCTGGTGAAGGATCAGCCATTTGGTCTGTCTTTTAGTAAGTAGAAGATTATGGTACCATTGCTGTTTGGGTCTAGATTTGTGTTTCCCTCCCCTTTGATGCCCTCCCCTCCCTCCCCTTCCATCCTAGTTTCTAATCTAGGAGATGCTTGCTGGGTATGTAAGGTATCTTCAGTAGATTCAGGTTAGGTGCTGTAGATGAGTGAGACTATGTGGCGATTTTTTTTTCTGTGATTGGGTAAGTTCACTGAGAATGATCTGTTCCAGGTTCAACCATTTTTCCTCAAATTTCATTGTGTCATTTTTTCTTACTGCTGTATAGAATTCCATTGTGTAGATATACCACATCTTAGTTATCCATTCTTCAAGTGATGGACATCTGGGTTGATTCCAGCTCTTAGCTATTACAAATTGAGCCGCTATAAACATGGTTGAGCAAATCTCTTTAGTCTATGGTTTGAAGGTTTTAGGGTAGATTCCCAGTAAGGGAATAACTGGGTCTATTGGTATCTCTATACTCAGCTTTTTCAGAAGTCTCCATATTGCTTTCCAAAGTGGTTGTACCATCCTACATTCCCACCAACAGTGGATGAGTGTTCCTACTTCTCCACATCCTCGCCAGCATTTATTTTTATTTGATTTTTTGATGCTTGTTATCCTTATTGGGGTAAGGTGGAATCTCATAGTTGTTTTAATTTGCATTTCTCTGATGATTAGGGATGCTGAACATTTTCTTAAGTGTATGTTTGCCATTTCTATTTCTTCCTCTGTGAACTGCCTGTTCAGCTCTTTGCCCCATCTTGTGAGTGGGGTGTTTGACTTCTTACTGTTTAGATTTTTGAGTTCTTTGTAGATTCTAGAGATTAGTCCTCTATCAGTTGGATAACCCACAAATATTTTCTCCCATTCTGTGGGTAATCTATTGGCTTTGCTAATTGTATGCTTGTCTGTAAAGAAACTCCTCAGCTTCATGTGGTCCCATTGGTTGAGTGACTGTTTAAGTTCATGAGCTACTGGGGTTTTGTTCAGGAAGTCTTTTTCCATTTCTATATCATGGAATGTACTTCCTAAATTTTCTCTCAGTTGTATTCGAGTTTCTTGTCTTATATTGAGATCTTTGATCCATTTGGACTTGAGTGTAGTGCATGGTGAAATGTGTGGGTCAAGTTTTAGTTTCCTGCATATGGTTGTCCAGTTTGTCCAGCACCATTTGTTGAAGATGCTGTCTTTTTTCCAGCCTATATTGTTTGGGCCTTTATCGAATATCAAGTAGCTATAGTTGCTTGACCCAAAGTCCGGGTCCTCAAGTCTATTCCATTGATCTATACTCCTGTTTTTATGCCAGTACCATGCTGTTTTTATTACTATGGCTTTGTAATATAGCTTTAGATCAGGTATGGTGATGCCTCCAGAGGTATTTCTTTTGCTGAGGATATGTTTGGAAATGTGAGGCCTTCTGCCTTTCCATATGAAATTTGAGATCATTTTTTCTATCTCTGTGAAGAACACTGTGGGGATTTTAATTGGTATTGCATTATATCTGTAAATTGCCTTTGGTAGGATTGTCATCTTCACAATGTTAATTCTGCCTATCCAGGAACATGGGAGGTCTTTCCATTTTCTCAAGTCTGCCTCAATTTCTTTTTTGAGTGTTTTTATGTTTTCATTGTATAGATCTTTCACTTCCTTGGTTAACGTTATTCCAAGGTATTTTATTTTTTTTTTTGTTGCAATTGAAAATGGGACTATGTCCCTTATTTCTTTTTCTGTATCTTTGTCCTTTGCATAAAGGAAGGCTACTGATTTTTGTGCATTAATTTTGTATCCTGCTACTTTGCTATAGGAGTTAATCACCTTCAGGAGTTTTGGGATGGAGTCTCTTGGGTCTCTTACATATATAATCATGTCATCAGCGAATAAAGCTAACTTAACTTCCTCCTTTCCAAATTGTATCCCTTTTATTTCCTTCTCCTGTCTTATTGCTTGAGCTAGGACTTCCAGAACTATATTGAAAAGCAGAGGTGAGAGTGGACAACCCTGTCTTGTTCCTGATCTTAATGGGAATTCCTCCAGTCTCTCTCCATTAAGTATTATTTGAGCCTTCGGAGCTTCATATATTGCCTTTATTAGGTTAAGATATGAACCAACCATGCCAACTCTCTCCAATGTTTTGAACATGAAGTGATGTTGAATCTTGTCAAAGGCCTTTTCTGCATCTATCGAAATGATCGTGTGGTTTTTATGTTTAACCTTGTTTATGTGGTGTATTACATTGACAGATTTCCGTATGTTGAACCACCCCTGTGTTCCTGGAATGAATCCCACTTTGTCAAGGTGGATAATGGTTTTGATGTGTTGTTGGATTTGGTTTGCAAGGATTTTGTTTAGGATCTTTGCATCTAAATTCATCAGGGAAATAGGCCGGTAGTTTTCTTTTCTTGTAGCATCTCTGCCTGGTTTTGGAATTAGGGTGATGCTAGCTTCATAAAAGGAGTTGGGTAGCTTTCCCTGTTCACCAATTGTGTGGCACAGTTTGAGGAAGATTGGTTTGAGTTCTTCCATGAAGGTTTGATAGAATTCAGCTGAGAAGCCATCTGGTCCTGGGCTCTTCTTTTTTGGGAGGTTTTTTATTACTTTTTCAATCTCCATGAGTGTGATGGGTTGATTGAGGTGATTAATCTGCTCTGTGTTTAGCTTTGGTAGATGGTATGCGTCCAAGAATTTATCCATCTCCTCCACATTATCCAGTTTTGTGGAGTAGAGGTTTTTGAAATAAGTCCTGATGATTCTCCCAATTTCACTTATGTCTGTTGTGATCTCTCCTTTTTCATTTTGAATTTTGTTAATTTGAAGCTTCACCTTTTTTTGCTTGATCAGATTGGCCAGGGGTTTGTCAATCTTGTTTATTTTTTCAAAGAACCAGCTCTTTGTTTTGTCAATTGTCTTAATTGTTTTCTTGGTTTCCAATTCATTGATTTCTGCTCTGATTTTAATTATTTCTTTCCTTCTGGAGCTCTTTGGGTTGGATTTTTCTTGTTTTTCCAGTGCCTTTAGGTGGATGGTTAGGTTATTGGTTTGTGACCTTTCTGCCTTTTTTTTTTTTTTTTTTTTTCAAGGTAGGGTGTCACTCTAGCCCAGGCTGACCTGGAATTCACTATGTACTCTCAGGGTGGCCTCAAACTCAGGACGATCCTCCTACCTCTGCCTCCCAAGTGCTGGGATTAAAGGCGTGCGCCACCACACCCGGCACCTTTCTGTCTTTTTTACGAAGGCATTGAGTGCTATGAATTTTCCCCTGAGGACCGCCTTCATTGTGTCCCATAAGTTTTGATACGATGTGTTCTCATTGTCGTTCAATTCCAGAAATTTTGCAATTTCATTTTTTATTTCATCCGCTATCCATTTATTGTTTAAAAGTGTGCTGTTCAGTTTCCAGGTGCCTTTGGGATTCTTGGCGGGTCTTTTGTTGTTGATTTCTAGCAATATAGCATTGTGATCTGATATCATGCAGGGAATTATGTCAATCTTCCTAAATATGTGGAGGCAGTCTTTGTGACCCAATATATGGTCTATTTTAGAGAATGTTCCATGGACTGCCGAGAAGAATGTGTAATCTGTGGATTTGGGATGGAAGGTTCTGTAGATGTCCGTTAGGTCTAAGTGATCTATGGTTTTGTTGAGCTCTCTCACTTCCCTGTTGAGTTTCTGTTTGGATGATCTGTCTATTACTGATAATGGTGTATTGAAGTCCCCAGCTATGATGGTGTTTGTGGTTATTTCTGTTTTATTGTCAATTAGGTTTTGTTTTATGAACTGTGGTGCCCCTGTGTTTGGTGCATACAGATTTATGATTGCAGCTAGGCGGTCGCCATCTTGGCCGGAAGTGAGGTCATGGATATTGAAGCCAATTTCTGTCTGGACAGTTACTTTGTAAGGAGTGGTACCCTTCCTTTGGCTCTTACATTCTTTTCACCACCTCTTCCTCAATGGACCCTGAGCCTTGAAGGATGTGATAGAGATGTTTCCGTACTGGACATTCATCCATTCCCCTTTCTCAGCACTATGTTGTTTTTTGGACCATCCCAATGGTCATCACCATCTGAAAAGTGAAGTTTCTCTAACCAAAAGTGAAAGTAGCATTAATATATGAATATGAACATTAAATGTAGTGCTTTAAGGGTAGTTTGGTGAGAAAAACATATATATTTAGCCAGAAAAAGACAGGCTTTATACCTCTAAGGCTCATGACCTCTCCTGCCATAGGCTTTTGATTAGGTTTTCAGTACCAGGCATGTATTCCCTCCCACAGAGCAGGCCTTCAGTCCAATTAGAGAGAACTTGGTTTCCCCCAGGGCACACATGCCAATATTGCACTCATTTGATCATTTGGCCTGTTTGGCCAAAGTTGCGGCTTCCAGTGTCCATTGTTTTCACTGCTGATGGCTTCTGTCTCCCATAGGGCTACATACAGTGCAGGTTTATCCAGCTTTCAGTTGGCTGGTCTACAGGGAGAAGGTTTTCCACTCAGCACCAGCTTGATTTCTCAGTGATCTTGCCACCCAGGCATGTGAAGTCTTCAGCAATAGGGTCTTACCATCTCTTTCTTAAGGGAAACCAAGGGTCTTAGCAATAGCCTGTAATGTTCTGGAGGCAACAGGGACCTCCCTGGCCAAGAACTCACTAGAAGGTATCCTTCCCCTGGAACTGAATATTTTCTAGTAACAATCTATGGCTTCTGAATGTGCCATTATCCAAAAAAGTAGGTTTTTATATGTCTTATGCAGAATATCTTAAATTTTGATTGGCCCTCCCCCCACCCTTCTTTTACACAATCTCTTCCCCTGGCCTCAGTTAGGCCTTTTCCCTTCCTGTAATCTGTTCTTCTACTTACATATATACAATACCATCCCCTTATGTCTTTCCCTCTCCTCCCTCCTTTACAGCCTTTTACTAGCTTACTGGCCTCTGCTACTGATTTTTGGTTCCATTTCACACACAAGTCTATACATTTGTAGGTAGGATCCACATATGACAGAACATGTGAAGTTTGGCTTTCTGGGCCTGGGTTACCTCACTTAATCCTTTCCAGATCTATCCATTTCCCTGCAAATTTCATAATTTCATTTTTCTTTACCACTGAATAGAACTCCATTCACACAGCAATTTTTAAAACCAAGCATAATACATAATACATAATACACCCAAAGATCTAATCTGATACTTGTATGCTGAGAGCAACAGTAGTTAAACATTAAAACTATTTGTTTTCTATAATTAAGCCATTATGTTTTTACAAGAACAGAAATCTTTTTGTATAGATTAAAAACACTGCATTTCATAACACTGACTAATCTCCATTCTGAGCTGACGTATTTCAAAGGTGTTCATTGGTGTTGCATTGTGGAATGGCTTGTGTAAAGTATGTATGTTATTTTTTCAGAACCAAGACAAGTGATGTCATGTGATGTAATAAGTTAATACTGAATTTGATTTTGAGCTAATTTTTGGTTGTTGTACATTCATAAATCTTTTGCTATTGCTAATTTTTTGTGATGCCCTCCACATTTAGTTATAAGGTTCCCTATGGAGTCACCAGTCAGTTTAAGAACCTGTGATTGGGGCTGTCCTAGAACTATTAAGCTTAAATGATAATCTGCCTTAGCTTCTCAAATACCTGTACTATACACATATTTCACCTGTGCCTGATTCCTTGACTCCTTTCTGAAAGAATATTAGAGTCCATGATCTTCAAACAAAGGAAGCTCTGGTAATAAAGTGTTGATCATCTATATTCTTTCTTCTAATATAAGAAAACATTTTTCTAGAATCTAAGATGTCACACTAAACTTTCTGAAAGTTATTTGCACTTCACATTTTGATCAAATTTTTGCATATATTATAATAAAGTTTATGATTTCCTGATATCTTTCAGGTAATTTAAGATAGCTTATTGTCATAATTTAAATGATTCACCTTATGAAAAATTAAAGGAATCAGGTCACTGCATTACTTTCGTAAGACTGTACTCAATAGGTGTTAAGTGAAAAAATCCTAGTAATTGAATCATTATTATTTTAGTGTGTCATTTGTAACTATTCTTATTTTAAAAATAATATTGTCCAAATTATGATGAAATCCCTACAATGTCTATATAAAACCCATGTTGAGCTTGCTGTTCACTCTCACTTTTGCTTCTATAAAAACAGTAATGTTACTACTACACAGCTAGACCCCTTTGCTTTTTTTGTGATCTTACAGATTGTTGCATTGTTTCTTTTCTGGTTACCTAAATAAATAAAAGAAATGTACATGAGGAACCCAATTTACTGTTTCCTGTGTGATGCTTCCCATTAGTTGAACTCAATAAACACACATTGGCATCTAGTATTCGGTGGCACATCTGGTTGCTAGCCTAGAAATATGAATAAGAAGCAAATTTTACCCTTGAGGGTCTTACAGTAAAGGAGACAGAGACACAAACATAACAGAATGCAACACAAGATGGAAAGGTTGAGAATTAGAAATTAGAATAAGAGGATTGATGAAGGGTCACTTTTTCTGCAGTCAAAAAAAGCAGAATTGGGAATGAAAACAAAATTGCAGAAAGTTGTGGCTGAGAGATAATGTTTGTGTTAGAGTTGGAAGCCCACAAATTCATGTTCCAAGTAGATCCTTGAAGAAAGACATTCACAGTCTAGTAGAAAATGTGGGGAAAGCCATAACAGAGGGCCTAATTACATATTATGTCTTTTACAGATAGCAACTCACTAGGAACATTCACAGAATGCGGATTTGTGAGGATGGTGTACAGACAAGCCAGGAAAGACAATACTATGATAGGCCTGTGAGGTAAATGGGGCAGGTAGCAGTGGGATGGGGATGGGGAAGTGGGAATCTCAGTGTTATTTTTTTTTTGTTGTAGAAGGCTGGAAATTTTTCACCCAGTTAACTTCTCCTACATTTTCCTCATATGTAAAACTTGCTTTAATATGGCTATATTTTAATCAGAAGAACATTACTTTCTCAATGTCATCAAAGTTGAAGTCAGAAACATGTGAGAATGGAAAAATCAAGAGATGCATTTATATCACCAGGAATGAAAATGAATGCTGGAAAGTCCTTTACCTCATGGGGATGGAAATCTAGGTAGAAAGAATTAGTGTCTAGCTTCAGTGATAATATAGAGTCTTTCACAGTATTGAATGGTTTGCATAATTAGGGCATCACTTAGCAGACCTCACACCTCACATTTTGGCACTCCCTATGTGGACCATCAGCTTTGACCCTTTAGGAGGACCACAGGAGCTGAATTCATTGTGCCTTCTTTCTTCTGCCACTTCACAGTCTGATTGAGCAGTCCTTAAAAATAAATGTCTTAACTCTGATCACTTTTAAGACAGAATAATTCTTATGTACTCTTTCAATGTAGATACATCTATTTCAGGAAGGCTTTCTTGAGAATTTTAAACCTGGTTTAGTCTTGTGTTTGAGCTATCATGTGGGTATTAATCGTGTTACTTTCTCTATCATACCAGCATTTTTCAATTTTCCTACACAAAATGAAACTTTTGATTGGCAGGTATGCCATCTACCTCACCCTCCCTCCTTCTTCCCCTTACCCCCTCCCCTTTTCTTTCTTCTCTTCTATGAAACCATTCTTTAGGTATTAGAGGGGTCCCAGCACCACCTTAACGTATCTTGCAGCTTTGTACACATATGAGTAGGGATACTAGATGGAGGACCTAGGAAGCTCTGCAAGGGCTCAGCACTTGGCAGTGTTCATTGTGTCTAGTTCACAGAGGTCAGTGTCCACCTCAGAGCCAGAGGCTTGTAGGCAGTTACACCAGGTTTTAGGATAGATGGCCAATATAGGAGAGTGTAGATGAAGAGTAGGACCATTGGCAGAGCCTTTGTCAGGACCAGGCAGCCACTTGAGCAAGAAAGCCATCAGATAAGTGGGAATAAGGAATAACAGAAAGAGGTTGACCAGGCAGAAGACATGGGCATGATACTTAAAATGGAGAAAGGATGAGTCTAGGAGGCCATAGATATTCCTGTAGAAGTTAGAGTGTTTCAGGTTGTGCTTCTAAATTAAAATAAAAAAAATCACTCAAAAAACTCATACCCTTAAAAATACTAAATCAATGTCATAATCCCAGATGACATGTAGGATTGGGAGAGTGATCATGTTTGAAATGGTGCAGGACAGAGGTAGACATGACCACCACAGCTTCTTGTAGAGGCAGAGAGGGGAAAATGCAACCCCAGGGAGCCTGACCACATCAGCATGATATGGTGTCTCCTACACACTTCAGATAATGACCTTGTTCTTGTCTGACAGTTCTGATGAATTATGTAAGAAATGGGACATCATACTTTCGGCAGGACAAGTTCATGGCAGACAGGATCATGAAAACAATGACCTGACCCCACGTTTCAGTGCACATGGCTACCTGTATTCTCTAATTCTGGATTGTGTTATACCCCCAAAACACTAAGAACTGAGAGAAGAGCAAGTATATCTATGAGAATCTCTCCACGGCCTGCAAGTTTTTCTATGAAGCTCTTTCCAGAGCATGGCAGGATGTCTGGGAAGAAATCTCCACAGCAGGGAAGTGTGTCTGTGAGGATCTCCCCACAGCATGCCAGTGTGCCTTTGAGACCAGCAGGGTCAACTCTGCTTCTCCTAGTCTCTGCATTCTGCTTTCTGTGAAAGAACATGTTGGCCAAGGAAAATACCCCCCTTTGGGCAAAGGTTCAGAACTCTAACTATAACTTTTGTGTACCTTACCTTTGCTGTTTGTTCTAAGCCTGATCAGAGGTGTCACTTTTTATCATTGTCATTTGTCACATATTAAAGAGATGGCCATGAGCTTTGCTGTTATAGCCTTTGGAAATACATCTTTGAAAATCATCTCAGAATTTTGCTTAACTAATGTTGATATGAGGTAACACTTGAGCTAAGATTCTTGGTTCTAACACATACCAAACTCTACCCAGGTTAGATATCATGCCATGTCTTCACTCTGGCAGTGTGTGGTAATGAGCTAAGTGACAATGGAGTAGCTAATAGTGTGGTAACTTACAGGGCCTTGGCATCTAAAGATTACAACTTCCTCACCTCCAGCCAATCATTGCCCTGCAGGAAGTCTGATCCAGCACAAACTATATCTATTTTGTCTCTTCCCCTGTAAATGGCTCACAAACATGAGTGCACAGTAAGTCTAGACAATAAATGTATAATTCTACCATCTACTTCTGTGTGGCTTTGGTATTTTAAAATTACAATGATAGATTAATTTAATCAAATATCATATGGACATATATTCAAAGAAAAATAGTTAAGCAAAAAGAATTGAACCAGCATACTTCATGCATCTGTGGCAAGACAACATGGTACAAACAGGAGATTGAAAGAGGAGAATTGTATATCTGAAGTCTCAACTCTGTCCCCCTCACAAAGAGTAGAGAAAGAAGCTATTTTCTAACAACAATTTCTATTTTTCATATGTTAGTGTGTATCATGTGCATATATGTACATGTCTGTGTTCATATGTATGTATGTAGACAGGTGTGTGTGTGTGCATGTGTATATGCATATAAGGCCAGAGATCAAGGTGTCTCCCTTTTTCACTCTCCATGTAATTTTGTTGAAATGAGGACTCTCATTGAACCCAGATCTCACCAAATGAAATGACTCAGTTTGCTTAGGGGTTCCTACTGTCTCTACACACATTTCCATGTCTGGCATTTATGTGGTTTCTGGTATTTTGAAATCGGATCTTTATTCCTGTATGGCAAGCATGTCACCACTTAGCCCAACAACACATATTTTAAAAGGAGACAAAACACCAATTTGTCTCTAAATTTTTTTTATTCCAAAAATGAATAAGAAGGGAATTTCCTGTAGTACCCAGTGAATGGATTGGCATCTGCATTTTGGTTTTATGTTTTCCCAGGAATGATATATATTATTTCTCAGAATTTACATATAAAGTATGCCTTGTAATTTACAGTTGATAAAAGAATATGTAAAATAGAAACTCCTATGTCTTCTTTTCAAATAATGCCCTACTGAAGTGATCCTACACATCTACATATGCAACAGAAAAGAAAAGCAATGGAAATCTCTTCAGGAAGATCATTCTAGCATCTCAGTTATATCTAATATCATTGTCCTATTTTATTCTTCAGGCTTCTATATGTCTACAATGAAAGCTACTTTATTTTGCTATACTCCAGAGGAGATGAAAATGTGCTTAAGAGAATTTGATCCAATTAGTATTATATTGCTAACCTCTAGCAGAACATAGCAAATGAATTCAAGAGTAGGATGGAAATAGACTAGTTATACATCACATATATTCTAAAGGTTCAAGAGCATCAAAATTTTAACTTCATAATTACAAGCAAGAGCATTAGAAGATTTTGTAATCTGAATTACACATAGCTGTAGGGAATCAATTCAGAAACTATTCTTAGAGGAGACATGCAGTTAAATGAAGCTGAACCATGTAACAAAATTAACAGTAGGCATTTGGTAAATTCTTTTTCTCCTAAATATATTTAGTTAATCAAAGATGCTTTTCTCCTACTATTTGCAGAAGCAGTTACATTGTACAAGAGCAAATCACATCTGCTTCTGTCCATTTTTTATTATAAAACTTGTGCAATTATTCTACAATTATCTTTAAGACATTATCTTCATAGTTATTGAAATCCTTACACTGCTATATGTTGTATTTTTAAATGAAATTTAGATTGTAAGCAAAATAACGTAGCTGCCAAATAATGACAAATCAGTTTCTGCTCTTTATTTTTCACAAGTAGGCCATGGAAAACTTTTTGAGTGCATTACATAAAACAGAGCAGACTTGGAATGTGATATAGTATTAACACATGGAAATCTTAGTTTACATAGTAAGTCACTTGCCGAGTTTATATATGCAAATAGAGAATAGTAGAAAATTATGCACATAAGTGGTAACTGAAGTTTTGAAAATTAATAATGCTGCTCTGGAAATATTAATATCAATCTTAGCACTGATAGGCATGTCCAAATGTTTTCCTTGGTCAACAACTAGAGCATGCTATAGGGCCTCTTATTTACTCATAGTGAGACCCAGAGATATCTTCGGATGTTCTAAGAAAATAGCTCACTTATTTGGGAACCAAACTCAGGCAACATGTTTCTGAGGTTATCTGGTAGGGTGACATGCCTGACTCTTACATCTGCCCCAATAGCTTGGACTCCACTCATTTCTGTTGTCTCCAATCAGATAACCAATGCTCTCGACATCTTTCCACATGGGCTTTAAATCTGGCATCAGTTGTCCTACTCAAGGCTATCATTCCAGACATTTTGCCTTATTCTTTGTGCATCATGATCTGTTCCTCTCATTGGACTAGTTCATATCAATAAACATATATACTATTGTTATTTGCATCTTTAAAATAAAACAAACAAAAGAAAACTCACCTTGACTTTCCATTCCTTTCTATGTCCAGCCCTTTACACCCATCAATAGAAATCCTGTTAAGAGTTTTGTTGTTTCTGTAGTCTTCACTTTGATCCTGATAACTCTTACATTAATTCCAGACCTTTATTCTCATCTTTACACACACACACACACACACACACACACACACACACACACACATAAGATTATTGCCCAAGTCATCAATAAATTTCACTTCAACAAATGTATACACCTATCTACTTGTCTAGATCATAGTTTCTAAACATTGCATTCAAGTATTCTTGGTGGTTCCATGAATATATTTGTAGATATAAGACTTTAATCAGTAGAGATCACTTTCATCTATTTAGTTAAAGACTGCAATAGGAAAAGAAAGAAACAGTTTGACTTCCCAGGGGAAAGGGAACTCTGCCAGCAAACAGTATTCAAATTCAAACTACAACTCACTTTGGTCTCCAGAAGATTTTAGTTCTCTTGGTGTCCATAAATGTGTGAGGTATTTGTTTTATTCATTTTGCCTTGTTTTAAATATACAGATTCAGCTCCAAGTAAATTAATTCCATAACATGAGAAATATTTTGGGTAAAAGCATAAAAACAAACAAAATTATAATCTACATAGGTAGAACATGATTTTGATTTTCATCTACAGTGGCCATTGGATACTGTAACATGTAATCCCAACTGGAGGTGCAAAGTTTATGTTGGGTAGATTCTTCAATTGTTCTCTATCTTATATTTTAATCCTTTATTTATTTACTTGCAAGGCGAGAGAAAGAGAGAGAGAGAGGAGAATGGGTATACCAGGGCCCCCTGCCACTGCAAACTCCAGATGCATGTGCTACTTTGTGCATCTGGCTTTATGTTGGTATTGGGAAACTGAACCTGGGTCCCTAAGCTTCCTAGGCAAGACCCTTAATTGCCAAACCATCACTCCAGCCCTTTATTTTTAGTTTAAGGTAAAGACTTAAGTATATGCATGTCTTAAGTAACATTCAAGAAAATCATATCTCAGTATTTAATGTTATCTCTTCACTTTGTGCTTTAAACGCTAGAAGATTTAATAATTACATTTAACATCTGGCCAAATATACCACATATTCTTCAATTAAATCAAATTTGGAATACTTAATATTTTCTTTTTTAGAGCTGATTCCTCCTTATTTTTAATTAATTGTACACCGCACAATGAACAAATCATGTGTCTGTCAAATTTCTTCCTTGTGTTTTCTTCTTAGATCCCATCTTCCCCTCCATCCCATTCCATTAAGAGTTATTCTCAGTGGAATTGTTGGTATTCACCATGGGGTTATGAATACATCAGTCAGTTTCTCTGGGTGGAGGTACAATGTCTCCTTCACACCCTGTGGCTCTTAAAATCTTTTTGTTCCCATTCCACAGTGTTCCCTGAGACTTGGAGAGTATGTTATATGTCTACTTTTGTGCTGAGTTCTCTTCATCTCTGGATTTCTTCTTTGATGAGTTTTGAGTGTCTTCAGTGTCTATCACCACCTCCCGGAGCAGGTTACCGGTGTAGCAGTGAGAGAAGCACTCATGTTTAAATCACCACTTCCTCTGTGATGTCTCCTGGGCACTAGCAGATGTTCTAGAGATGGCTTGTTTTTCTAGGCAGTTAGATATCTTTTCATGGCATATTGATGAATCTTCTTTGTTCTTGCTAATTTTTGTTGCATCTATAAAAAAGTAAAATACATAAATAAATAAATAAGCAGATTCTACAACCAAGAGTGAGAGCAGCATGGATTAAAGGAGATAAACATTATTAATTAAGTCACATTTTGATGGGCATAACTACTCTTCTTAGGCAAAGAATATTGAGAGCTTCTCTCTGGGGTCTATGACCATAGAAGACATAGGATTCTGACTTGGCTCTCAGTACAAAGTATGAGTTGCCTTCCGTTGAATGGGAATTTTATCCAATCAAAGAGCCATTGATTAATTGCATAGAATGTGTGCCACTATTCCACAGGCCTGTACCTCTTGTCAGACTTGATTTTGTAGCTTGTGTGGTTTCCTGCTTGTTCACACTGTTGATGGCCATTATCCTTCAGCATCTCATATAGCACTTTCCAGCACTATGAGGGACAGCGAGGAGGGAACTGGTTTCCTTCTAAGTTCCAGTGTAATCTCTCAATGCCCTGTGTGTGCAGCCTATGATGTCTTCAGCAACAGGGTATTACCATTTATCTCTGCAGAGTAACCAAGTGCTTTGGCAACAGCCTTCATTGTTTGGGGGACCTCATAGGTATCCATGGCCATCAACTCACTGTGGATTATAACCCAGTTCTGGGACTGGGATTTACAAGTCACAGTCTATAAATTTGGTATTAGTCTTTCTTTGCTGTCCACAGGACTCTGAGCACCCCTGTCTCCCTCTTATTAAGGGCTATGTCTTTGAATTTGCTATCCAGGGTGAAGGTTTCTATGGTATTGGTTCATATTGTCATTAGTTTTATGTAAATAATCCACCCACCCTTCACCCTAACTCTCAGTACTCTTCCACCCCTGTGTTCTTTCCCTCTTGCTGCCTGTCAAACATCCCCTCCTCAGCCCCCTCCCTATTGACACTTTCTCCTAGCTTTATTGTAGTTCCCTGTCAAGAATCAGAATATTTCTTGTCACTTACACACAGACCAAACTCTTCCGTGTTAGGAACCACATGAAGGAGAACTGACGCGTTTGTCTCCCTGTGCTGGTCTGACTTTGCTTAGTATGATTTTTTATTCCACCCATTTTCTGCAAATTTAATTATTTCATTTTTCCTTGAAACTTAGAAATACACTGTGCGTATGTAACACATCAGACCAGATGCTAGGTATGTAGACATCTGCTCACAGCAGGTAAGAGCAGGCAGCTTCTAACACCAACTTTATTGTTTCTGTTTCCCTGAGGAATCCTGCTCAATAAATTTCCTATATTGATTCTCAGGTTTCTCCACTATGGCCACTGATATATTCCTCTTCCCTTTCAGACTATTTTAAATTTATCCTTTAAATAAAGTTCTATTTTCTTTACTGGCTTTCCATCAAGTCTCACAGCTTCAAATTCCACATGCATTCCAAGTTCTTACATCTCTTTCTTCAAACACATATGTCTATTTATACACTGTGGTTTTAAAATATATGCCTTTTAGGGGCAAAGGAGTAATTCAGCTAGTAAAAAATTTGCTTTCCAAACAACAGAACCTGAATTTGACCCTCAGTACCTATGCAAAATGCTGGCTGTGGTATATGTAGGTGTATTTTATGAGGTCACATATAAAAATGTCAAGAAACCTATTACTCACAATGCTGGGAAAATAGAGATAGGAGAATCTCTGGGACTCAGTGGCCAGCTAATCTAACCATTCAGTAAGCTCCATGCAAATGAGAGGCCATAATCTTTGTGTGTGTGTGTGTGTGTGTGTGTGTATTGCTAATTATATCACTAATTGCTAATCAATATTGCTAATCAATAAATAGAATGATATCATCTTCTGCAGTAAATTTGATGTGACTGGAGGATATTATGCTAGGCAAAATATGAGATAAAGACTAATATTGCATATCTACTCTCATATGTAGTTATTTAAAGAAAATAAACTGAATGTATAATAATGATTACTAGAGGGTAAGACAAGGAGGAATACAGAGGTTTTAGATAGTGGGGACCAAAGCAGTTAGATAGAAGTAATATATTGTAGTGTTCCAGAGCTCAACTTCTTAAACCGCAGGTGGCAACCTCAAACGGGGTGGTACAACTAAATCTGGTGGTCATAAAAAAATTGTTAATAGTAAAAGGTTTCTGAACATGCAATTACCAAAAATTAATCCAATTTCAAATGCAATATGATTCCAAATATGTTTCTGGCAGCACCTGCTCATGTTGCAGCACACAACCTCACTGCATTCTTGGTTCTGAATACACAATGCAAACACTTTGCAGTGCATGAGTCACCACATTGTGCATTGCCTGAATGCTGCCTGAAACCCCTTGGCTCAGATTTCAGATTTGAGACTATTGTATATTATGAAAGACAGTGTTTTACACAAACATGTATATAAAAATGACTTAACTAGGCTTGAGAGATGGCTTAGCAGGAAAGGCCCTTGCATGAGAAGCCAAAGGACCCAGGTTCAATTCCCCAGCACCCACATAAGCCAGATGCAGAAGGGATGCATGTGTCTGGAGTTTGTTCGCAGTGACTAGAGGCCCTAGCACACCCATTCTCTGTCTCCTCTTTACTTCTTTGCTTGCAAATAAATAAATAAAGTTTTTTAAAATGACTTCATTACAGAAACTAAGACATTTAGGTTTCCTTCCTTTCACAGCAGGTAGTATCAAATTAGTAGATATCTGGATCATATTGTGCCAAAGTGTTTATTTTTACAGTTGTTGACTGAGTTACTGTCTTAAGTTTCATAAAAAAAAAATATTAAATGAGCTGAGTGAGGTGGCACACACCTTTAATTCCAGCACTCAGGGGGCAGAGGTGGATCACCATGAGTTCAAGGCAACCCTGAGACTACATAGTGAATTTCAGATCAGCCTGGGCGAGACCCTACCTTGAAAAACCAAAAAAAATTATATATATATATATATATATATATATATATATATATATATATGAAATGAATTTTGGTTTTAGAAAAGGAAAACATTTTTAACAATTTCTGAAATGGCTCTAATCATACTTCTATCAGTTTGCACAGCAAATTTGTATAAAACAGAGTTCTCAACAATGACAAAATGACAATAAGAAATTAAAATAATGACCAATTCTGAAAAAACCATTGAAGATTATTTACATAAAATCAAATTCTTGCCAAGGGTTAATTATTTATGTAAAAATAAATCAACAAACCTAGATCATTTGCAGCAGATTTTTTTCATCTTTAATAAATTATAAAATTAAATGGATACCAAAGAATTGTTTCAAATAAATTTCTCAAATAAATTTTCTCTCCAACTTATTATCAGTAATTGCTCATATGTATGCCTATTTTATGTACCCATATACCATGGGTCATTGGAAAACTTCTTGGGAAAAATTTTGTTGCATGCAAAAATAATTTAAGAAGCCCTGACCTAGGTAACATAACAAAATCCTACTTATAAAATGGATGAATGATAAATGAATATTTTTATAGAAAAAGGTAAAGCAATATGTACCTCTGTGACACTCCTCATAAATATCTATTTGAACATTTAAATTAAATCTGTGCTATGGCTAATGTCCTTGCAATGTTTTCATAAATTGTTTATCAAATTTTGGAGAAAAATGCTTACAAAGTTTTTGGATGTTCCATGAATAATATACAGGCATGTTGTTTCTAGAGAGAAATAGTGGGGACTGTGTTAAAACATTCCTAGTACATATGTAAAATACATGTAGTACCTTCTATATATAATGTACTTTTTTCTATTTATAAAGAACATAAATGTGATGCCTTTTCCACATTAACAAAGTATGTATCAAGCATGGTGGTTGTCACGTTTCATTTAAAGCATGAAAATAAAACTAGCAAAAATTTATTTTTCTTGTTCAAAAGTTGATGGGTCAAAGATTGATTCCTTCTACAGAAGTTAGGAACTTAAAGAGCTTTTACCTTTCCATTAAACAAAACAAAAGCATTTTGTACCATATTCCCATAATCAATGTGATAACTGAGAAGGTCAATAGTAACCAATATGTTAGTAATCTATCCTGCATGTATATGCTAACCAAAGAGATGATTCCCATCCAGCAAAGGATGGAGTAGAACAATATGAGATCAAATCACACTACTCAGATGGATTGTTTACTTGTGGAATTTTGTTTTATGATCATGAGTAACTGAAGCTGTGGAAGACAAAACCATGAATCAGGTAGCCTCAAATCATTGAAAGGAACAATTATTGATTTAAGTATAAGTCCTAACTGAATTTGATTGGTTGTCTTGGATGAGATAGGGACTGGTGAAGACCATTTCTGTTTAATTCTCTAAATTCCTTGTTTACATATGTTTATAAAATGCAACAATGCTATTAATAACATTTGAATTTTATAAAGGACTAATTTTGCTCTCGGTCTAATGACACTTGTTTGAAAAAAACTGTATTCAAATGCCAACTGATTCTTCACTGCTTAACAGTTCTCAGTGGGAGAATGCTTGCCTAGCATGCATAGTGCCTTAGGTTTAATTTCCAGTACTGTAAAAAAAAAAAAATCTAACTTATAAACTGAAGATCTTAAGAAAGGGCAAATCTTAAAATAAATGTTACTGCCTCCTCATAGTACCTGTCTTTCCAAACAAATATTTAATTACATTTTTTTAGTTTTTCAAGTTATTTTGCTTATATGTCTATGTCTATGGTATGTACGTATGTATATGTGTGGATTCACATGTATGTGTGGGTGAACATACATGTGTGTGCACACAGGAGGCGGACAGAGGTTGATGTCAGTGTCTCTGTAATGGCTCGCTACCTTGAAATCAGAACTTTATTTTCTCTCTCTCTCTCTTTTTTTTTTTTTTTTTTTTTTTTTTGAGGTAGGGTCTTACTCTACCTCAGGCTGACCTGGAATTCACTATGTTGTCTCACGGTGGACTCAAACTCATGGCAATCCTCTTAATCCTCTGCCTCCCAAGTGTTGAGATTGAAGGCATGCACCACCATGCCTGGCTTTTATTCTCATTTTAAGATAAGCCTAAATCAGAAAAAAAAAGATAATAACTTTCTCAATGTCAACTAAGTGATACATCTATCTTTCAAACTCTGATAAAATTTATGTCTAGGCATTACAAAAACATTTCTCCAATTTACCTCCAGTAGATTATCAGATAATGTTTTTCTATAAACCTACTTCATTGACATTATAAATAAATATCAAATATCACTTTATCTCTACCTATGTTTTAAGCCCTTTCCCTATAGCCATAATGCCTGAATGAGCTATCACCTGGATATCATTTCACCTTTGTATTGTGTATTTCCTTATTTGACATATAAATAACTTGCCTTCAATTTACCTGACCTGTAGATAACAAAAACGAAGGAAATGGGAGTAAGTAAAATATCATGTTAAGATTTTTTTTTAATATTTTCATTTATTTATTTGCAAATAGAGAAAAGTGAGAGAGACAATGGGCATTCCAAGGCTTCCAGCTGCTGCAAATGAACACAAGATGCATGTGCCACCTTGTGCATCTGGCTTTATGTGGGTGCTGCAACCAGGGTCATTAGGCTTTTTAGGCAAGCACCTTAACCGCTAAGCAATCTCTCCAGCCCCATGTCAAGATGTTTTTTAAAGTTAAAATTGCAAAAAAAATTTTCAGTATTTATTTCCTGAGTCACTCACAGGCTCCCTGTAGAATTTTTCAGTGTATATTGTCTATTCTTTTTTGAACAATAATTTGCTGTTCACTATTTTCAAATGTCAACCTCCTTTTCATATATATTACCTGCTTTTCCTTTCAAGTAGAATTTATAAGTTTGGTGGGCTGTGAGCACAAGGTTATTTCTCTCCTTCTGATTATAAAACAATTCTTGAAAGGCCAGAGAGGATGGTGGTGGTTATGAACTTGAGTTTATGATCATACAAAAGAGAAATTATAAAGTAAACTTCATGTGCACGTTCTCCCATATCTACTGATAGCTATGTCTATTCTGAAACATTATCAGTCATTTTTTTTCCAAATTTTGAATTTGTTGTTCTCTCCAACCTCATCCCAAAGGTCAAGACCTCTGTAAGTTAAATTCATGTTCCTATTATCAAAATATTATAGACATATTTAAGAAAGGAAAAATTTATCTGGCCTCATGGTTTGAGCAGACATCAGTGTATCAGGACAAAAGAGGTCTAACAGAGAAGATACTTTGACCAGAAACTTCATAAATCACCACAGACTAGGATACAAAGAGTATCAGGAAGCAGGGAATATGTCTAACCATCATAAGTGATGCTCCTAGTGATCTGCTTCCTGTAGCTTGGGCCCCACCTTCTAAAGCTTCAGTCAGAGCAAGGGTAGAGTGTGATCAAATCAAACGAGTCATTGTGCATCTCCTTTTGGTGTATTACTAGTCCCAGCCCTGATTATAACCCTTGAGGTATTTCACTACAGAAACTACAAGAAGAGTTAGGCCAAAACCATTACTCTGCTAGATTTCCTCATTGCTTCTCATTCAAAGGAAACGCTTTGCCGCATCACCGTGGTGGTAGATGCTAAGTGGTTTCTCTCTATGATATTCAGTAATGAGGTCCTTGTAGGTGAGAAGTGTATTTTGTCTCTTTCTGATTTTTCACTTTGGAAAACATGTTTATCATCTCAGATGAATCATTGCAGTTGTTATGCTAAGTTGACAATCCAGGACTATGTAGTTATTTTCCACTACCAAGGCAGCCTCTCTCTTTTACTTACACACCTGACCTCCACGCAATCCTGTTGAATAGAAACGCTGGCCTTCTGTCCAGACATTCAAAATCTGATTATGGAGTAGTCTGAAGGCAGATCTGATTAGTTTACCCTACCTCAAGGTCAGCAACACCTCAGTGAGAGCCCTGCTTCTCCTCTCCAAGCAGGATGCTATGGAACGAGCTGCCAGCCACTCTGAATCATTGGCCAACAGGAGTGGAGCACAAAGTGTCCTGAAATGACACAGGGGAAAGCAGAGTCAGGCATCAGCTTTGTTCCCTTCTGACTGCAGATGATGCTCAGGAGACTGGTTAAAAGGATTCCCGTTGAATTTTATCTTTCATTGAAAGGAACATCTGTCCTTGTGAAGCGGTGTGGTGCAGGGGTTAAAGACTACAGTGGTGAATGTTTATGTTTATGTCTTCCAAATCCCTATGTCAAAAATTTCACTGCCAAGATAGTGGTAGTACAAGGAGTGTTTAGAATGTGATTAGCTCACCAAGCAAAGCATTTGTGCTATCCTCATGAAAGAAGACCTTGAGAGACTCTGTGTCTGATATGCTCATAGGAGTATAATGAGTAGATTTATGTAGGGGGAAGAAGGCATCTTTAGGCATTGAATCAGAATAAAATAATTTTCTGTTGTTTATCAAACACCAAATCCATTACATTGTGTATAACAGCCCAGAGTCTGAGGTTATGAATCAAAGGTCATTGGATTCAGATTCAGGCATAGATTCACCAATATTACCGGAAGACAGTTTCCTTGTTTGAGAATTTTGGCTAGTCTCAGTATTTACCATATAGGGTGGTTTTAAGGAATAGAAAATATGCTAAAGACAAAGCCTATGTCCAGGTGCAAGATAACAACTCAAAACCTGGTGGTGTTATTGGGGCAGCAAGCTTTATTTTCATCCTAAATTAATAGCCTTTGAGCTGTCACTACTATCATATATTCTTCTTATTTAGCCATTCTCATCTCTTAACTCTCCTCAGAATGCTTCTTATATCATACTTCCCTTCCCACCTCAAAACCATCCTTTTATTCCAGAAGAAAAAAGACAAAGTTGCTCCTGCCTAAGGAACAGAATTCAGAACTACCACTAGCATTACTGTAAAACTCAAAGAATAAAATAATCCTAAGTTATATTATATGAAGGCCTATCTAAGACCTTCTGGCAATAACTTTTGTTTATTTCTTTGTCTTTAATTATTATTTTTGATTTATTATATTAGGAATAAACTCATTTATCTAAATTTAGGCAAACCTTAGAGTATTTACTAATAGGTCAGAATTCACAGGGCATTGTGTTAGAAAAAAGTACAAATGTAGTTTAGAATAGAAAGCAAAGCTAGGGGCTAGAGAGATGCCTTTTAATTATTGTATAATATTCTGGTGCAAATGCCTATCACAGTGTAATAATTCATTCTTGTTTTGGTATATACTGAGATTGTTTTTAAGTTGTTAACTATTATAAACCCTACCATAAGGGGAAACATTTTTTACCTATTCTCCATGTGATCACATACAATTTTTCTCCAGAAAATTTCACCCTTAAGGGTGAAGGGGTTTTATATTTATAACTGTATTAGATATGAAATTGTGTGTGTGTGTGTGTGTGTGTGAGAGAGAGAGAGAGAGAGAGAGAGAGAGAGAGAGAGAGAGAGAGACATGTGGCACAACGTGCATGAGGAGATGAGGACAAGTTCCAGGTGTTGGTCCTCACCTTCCACCTTGTTTGAGGTAGGGCCTCTTACTGTTTTTTCACTGCTGCATTGGCCAGGCTAGCTGGTCCATGAACTTCTGGAAAATTCTCCTGTCTATATTGCCCATCAGCATGAGCATGGCTTCTGGCTTTTTCTGTGAGGTCTGCAGTTCCAAACCCAGGTAGCCAGGTTTAGACTGTATCCACTTTATCCACTGACTCCCCAGTCCTGTACAGAAAAATTTAATGTTATCAAACTAATCTCTTTTTCCTTACAAATGTGTGTGGGTGTGTGTGTGTGTGTGGGTGTGTGTGGGTGTGGTTTTTTTGAGATAGGGTCTCACACTAGCTCAGACTGACCTGGAATTCACTATGTAGACTCAGGGTGGCCTTGAACTCAGCATTCCTTCTACCTCAGCCTCCTTAGAACTGAGATTAAAGGCATGCACCACCATGCCCAGCTATTCTTTACAAATATTTTGGGAAAAGAATGAAGAAAAGATTCTTTAATATGGCATGTTTTTTAAATTTGGGGGGGGGGTATTTTTGTTTATTTATTTGGGAGCAACAGACAGAGAGAGAAAGAGGCAGAGAGAGAGAGAGAATTGGCCCACCAGGATCTTCAGCCACTGCAAATGAACTCCAGATGCGTGCACCCCCTTGTGCATCTGGCTAACGTGGGTCCTGGGGAATCGAGCCTGGAAACAGGGTCCTTAGGCTTCGCAGACAAGCGCTTAACCACTAAGCCACCTCTCCAGCCCTAGTATGGCACTTTTTATACTTAGGAGTATTTTCTTTTATTATTTTAAGTTTATTTTCATCAAGTCCATAATAAGGCAAACGTATGAATATTACAGAAATGTTGAATAAATTGGTAGGCATGCTTACCTCTTTTACAATCTTTGATAGCTCCAATGGCTGAAATTTTAAAGGTGATGACCTCCTTTTTATAGTTTGTCACAACTGGTGACCTTGTCTCTCATGAGCCTTAACACTGTGTAACATGAATGGCTTCTTAAGAAATCTTTGTAGGTGGAAATCTTGAAAATATGCATTTGGCCTGGTTCTCTGGTATGATTCTACACTTATTTCTGCTCACTTATTTCTGTCTGAGATTAATTTTTAAGTATCATTTGCTTTTTTGTTACAGTTTAACTATTTTTCTTATTTTCTTGTTTTAAATTTGTTTATTTATTTATTTATTTATTTATTTATTTATTTATTAGGCAGTGAGGTCTCTAGCCAATGCAATGAACTTCAGACACATGCTCCACTTTGTGCATCTGGCTTTACGTGGGTACTGGGAAATCAAATCTGGGTCCTCAGGATTTGCAGGCATGTTCCTTAATCACTTAGCCATCTCTCTAGCCCAATTTTTCTTATTTTCTAAATGCAATGTATGTTGCATATATTTTTTGCACATTATTACCTGTTTATACAAGTATATACTGTTCATTGAGCACATTCCATCTCTCCAGACCTATTTTTCTTATTTTCTAAATGCAATGTGCATGCATATATTCGTTGCACTTTGTCACATGTTTGTAAATTAATAAATTAAGTTTTGACAATTTTATCCATTTATATATTTTGGTCATATTCAATTCCCCCTTATTCTCTCTTCCTACCCTGCTGAACTCCTTCTCAACTAACCCTATTTCTACGTTGATGTCTTTTTTGTTTGTTTAATACTTTTCTATTGCTAAGTATTATATATCCATAACATATAGTAAAATTTATAGTATAAAATTAATAAAATATTCTTTGCTGTATTTTAACCTCACTAGGAATTTTGTTTTGGTCATAAATCACATGAGAGTTTCAGATTTTAGAATCTCAGTGACTCTTTCATAAGGAGGATATCATCAGTGATGTTGTCCAGTCTCCACTGATTGTCACTAGCTGCCAAATTACTGCTGTTAGGAAAATTGCAAAAATACTCAAGAGAAATATTGTACTATCAAGAAATATTTCCTACCATCATTTTGGGGTGAAAGTAGGGCCAATCTGAATTTCTACAATTTATATCAATAATGTTTTTAAGTCTCATAAATAACATATCTAGTCGTGTCCCAGGTGCTCTACCCTTAATATCACTTGCCTACCTATATATAGAATCACGTGGGCTGGAAAGGTTGTTTAGTGGTTAACATGCTTGCCCGTGAAGCCTAGTGACTCATGTTTGGCTCTTCAGATCCCACATAAGCCAGACAAGGTGACACAAGTGTGCAAGGTCGCACGTGTGCACAAGATGGTGCATGCATCTGGAGTTCAATTACAGTGGTTGGAGGCCCTGGCATGCCAATTCTCAATCTCTCTGTCTCTCACTCACTCTCATTCTCTCACATAATAAAAAGGCCTGCCTGTTGGGCTTGCTTCCTCAATAAACAAAAAAAAAAAAAAAAAAAAAAAAAAGAATCAAGTGATGGCATTTCTCAAATCTCATTCTATAGGCTTCTACCAAGAAAAAAAAATTTTTTTAATCAACGAAAATTTATTTTGCATATTACTTATCTCCCTTTTTGCTTCTTTGATTTTTTTAAAAATAATGCTTGTTGTCATTTACTGAGAGAAGAGAAATTGGTAAAATGCAATTGGTTAATCTAATCAACCAAGAAGGTCTGTTTAACAGAGTTCTCAGAAATCTCTTCACCTTTTATTTTGCTATGTGATTTCACAGAATGAGTAGTATAGTGGAATTAGACAGAGCCAATGTAGTGCATTTTCCAGAATTGAAGGAAGCAATGCTTCTTGTGGTATGTATGCCTTTCATCTATGTCATTCAGCCAATCCTGAGTGTTGAGCAGGAGTACCTCCCGGACTTCATGTAATGGAAAGCATATGTAGCTATGAAATTCAGTTGTTTATGAGTAAGTCATTAGAGAAAATTTACTCACACAATGCTTCATTTGCAAAGTTCTGATGCTCAGCAAAAAATATTTAAATACCTCTATCATATGTAGTATATGATACATTTGCTTCCATTTGTAATAAAACACTAAAAGCAATTTCCTGATGATTATTTTCAGAGAGTTTGAATTTAACAGATATTCCCAACATGAATCTCTTTGAGAGTGTCTATATTTATTTTCAACTCCTATTTTCTCCTTATTTAGGCCTTTCACATTAACAAAACAACATTCTCACACCAAAATTTTTATGTCACCAGTTACTACTTGCATTAAAAGTCTATGAACATATAGCCTAGCATGGTAGCTCATGCCTATAATCCTTGCACTGTGACGCTTAAGGTAGGAGGGCCACCTCAATGAGTGTAAGGCCACCTGGGACTAAGAGTGAGTTCCAGGTCACCCTGGGCTACAGTGATACCTTATCTCAAAAAAAAGTCTGTGGGGCTGCAAGATTGCTCAATAGTTAAAGGCTTGCAAAGCCTGCTAGGCTGAGTTCAACGCCCCATTATCCATACAAAGCCAGATGAGAAAAGTGGTACAAGAATCTGGCATTCATTTGGAGCCACAGGAGGTCCTGGGTTGTCCATACTCACCCTCCCACCCCCCCACCACACACACACATACACACTTGCAAATAAATAAAAACTATTAAAAACCCGTGAACAAGCAGGATGTGGTGGTACATGCCTTCCACTATAGGATCTTACTATTTAGATCTGGTGAGCAACCAAAATCAGTGTGATATGAACTATTCATGATCGTCCAAATACAGAACTGAAAAATATGTGACCTTTAATGGAAAAGCATGAAAGAATCTCACAAATATATTATTGCATGAATATAGAAAATTTCCTGTGATACATTAACATGGCATTGTTTATGCAAAATTTAAACGTGTAAAAGTGTATTTTTGAGACACACATATAAATAAGTGGTAAGCTTTGGGCAAATAAAAAATAAGAAAAAAGTAAAAAGTAAAAAATAAGAAAACAAATACCTTCATTAAGTTACCTTGTTCCAGAAATCAGAGGCTATCATGTAGAAGCATGCATGAAAAATGACTGGTAGTACCCTATAACTTAACAAGCAATGAATACCTGAGCATTCCTTTTCTTATCTGTGTATGCTAGAAATTTTAACTGTTACTAATGCCAAATTTGTACAAGAAGAAAATTCTGTAAGTTTTAAATTTTTTTCAATAATTAATAGATTCACAAAATTTAACAATGCAAAATATGGACAAAGTGGGAAATGGAAAATCTATTTATCATTGTCCCAGTCCTACCAATTTCTAACTTCCCTAGCAAACAATTATAAATCCTGTTATACTTTCTGAATTTAAGAGTTTACAAGCAAATATGCATATGTATTTAATTGCCTATTTTGCATGTAAATGATTGTGTGGTATATAAACATGTGTGTATGCCTAACCATGTGTGTGGCACGTCTGTGTGTGCATGTGTTTGTACACACATGCACATCCATGTGGATACCAGAGGTCGATATCAGCTGTCAATTTCTCTGTACCTTATAATTTTGAGAAAATGTCTCTTATTGTACCCAGCACTCACTGATTTAGTTAGACAGGCTAGTCATAACACTTGGAGGAACCTCCAGTCTCCACCTTACCATGGCTGGTATTACAGATGCATACCACCATGCCTCGCATTTTCATAGGTGCTGGGAATCCAAACTCTGGTCTCATGGAAGTGTTGTAATATGTTTTCCTTACAGCAGTGTGTAGACTAGGTATTTTTTCACAGAGTGTCCTTAAAGAGTGTGTTATCAAACTAACTCAGAGATAAGTTTCTACTGTGATTCTTAGTGTAGGGTACTATCTTTCCTTCTTTTATTATATTAATGTTATATTGTGTTAATTAATTATATTATATTATATTATTATTTGAGAGAGAAATAAAAAGAGGAATACAGAGAGAGAATTGGCATGCCAGGGCCTTTTACCACTGCAAATAAACTCCAGATATGTGTACCACTTTGTGTATCTGAGCCAGCAGGCTTTGCAAGCAAGTGCATTTAGCCACTGAGCCATCTTTCTAGCTTCCAAACTATTTTCTATTGTTTTCCTTTTATATCAAATTGTAAAGCCTCATAACATATTAGGTAGCTAAGCTCTGTGTTTCTAATTGGTGATTTTCTTCAGTCTTCCAGTTGTCTTTTAACTTTTCTTATGATTTTTTATATGAAAAAATAAGATATCTTGTAATCAAATATTTTACTATGAAATTTGAATAATAATATGAAGGCTGTTAGTTCAAAGTTATAAAACTATTCTTTTATACTACCTATATCTTTCTGTTTTTCTATTTGAAAAGTTTATTTCATTTAAAATTTTTTTTTCATTTAAAATTTATAATACATGATGTGGTATTTAGAGCTCAACTTTATTTATTTTTATTATGTAGAAAGTTGTATGAATACATCATATGTTGGTACCATCATTTCCCTCCTCCCTGCCCCCATTCTACTGAGGTCCCTCCTCACTGGAATTTCTGGTATTCTCCTAGGTTTGCAGGTAATAATATATGGAAGCATCAGTCAGTAATCATAAGGTGGGGGTCCAGTGCCACTGAACATTTTGGGCTCAGCTTTAAATTTTTTTTTTTTGTTCTAGAGAGAGAGGGAAAGAGAGAGAGAGAGAGGGAGAAAATTGGCCTCAGCTACTGAATACAAGCTCCAGACGCTTGTGCCACCTAGTACGCATGTGCAACCTTGTGCTTGCCTTGGCTTTGCATGTCTGGCTAACATGGTATCTGGAGAGAGAGGGAACATGGGTCCTTAGGCTTCACAGGCAAGCGCCTTAACCGCTAAGCAATCTCTCCAGCCCAGGGCTCAACTTTTTAACCACAATCTCTTTCCTCGAAGCAAAACAATTTTTTAACATATATTTCTCTCAACTGGCCACTGTCTTATCAATATACTTTAAATGAATTGAAAGAGTATGATTCTGTGGAAGATTTCTGTCTTCATTGAGGCTTCAATGCAATGTCTACATATATTATTTTTAAAACCATAAAATTGCAATTATTAGACAAAAATGTTAGTGGTTATGTAACTCCAATAACATCTATTTCTAAATTCAACATCACCAATTATGAAATATTGAAATATATGTCCATCCCCCACATAGCCTGAGGTATTTTTTATTAAGATTAAGCTCCCTACTAGTTTTCATCAGACAACGCCCTGATGGAGGAAGTATGTCCTAGGTATGGATCTTGAGTCCAGCCTTGCTGGGTCTGTGGAGAACCAGCTTGAGCTCTGGCTGTTCCTGCTTGCTGGTGTTGGTTCTGCCTCTCTGCTGTGGATGTGTGAAGTGAGCCAGCTTCTCCCACAATGATAGAGCTTCTCCTGGAACCTTGTGAGCAAACAAACCCTTTCCTCCCATAAGTTGCATCTGCCCATGTATTTGTACAGCAACAAGAATTATCTGTGATACTAGTGCTCAAATAACTTCAGTTAAACCCTGATTGAAAAAATCACCTTATGTTGAACTAAATAAAATATTTTGCATGCTTAGATTAAATCCATGTATTAACACCTACCACTTATGTCCACATACATTCTTTTAAGATATGACAATATGTGATCTCTTACAATTCTAGCCCAGACAGTTCTGATAATTAATCTTGTGACATATAAGTTATCACACTGGGGGAAAATTTCTGAATCAACCTGTAGGAAGGACTCCCTCTCTATACATTACTGCATCAGTTTTAACTATAGTAAATGTCTCCAATGTCTCCTTAATTCATTGATAAGTGTAGAAAAGAAAGTTAAGATCTAAGGAAATTAGCTGTCATGAGTTTCTATCTTTCTCATTGGCTGAATAAATATTTCACACATAAGGGTTTGTTGAAAGGTCACAGAGAAAAGATTTTTCTACCTGATGTCAGGGAACACATTTCTAAACACACAGTAATTAGCTTCTCTGGATTGTCATTTGATTTACATTTAGGCCTGATGAAATGCTATCTTCCCACTTGGCTGGGCTCAGTCTAAATCCATGGACTTTTATAATCCTAAAATATTTGTAACATGAAGAGTCCTAAATACTACCCACTCCCTTGAATTCACAAATGTCACTGAAGAGAATATTGGTGGAAAATTCTAGGCACAGCAAATGATAAAAAATTAAATGAAGGCATATGCAGGTAGAACAAAATTTAACATTAAAAGGAAAATTATTAAAAGCAGTACAAACATAACTGGACTGGTTGAGACTTTTTTTTAGCAATTTTCTTAACTAATTGTTTGACTTCTAGGAAGACAGTCCTTTATTTATTTATTTATTTATTGTTTGTGGTTTTTCAAGGTAGGGTTTCATTCTAGCACAGGCTACTTGGAATTTACTATGTAATCTCAGAAGACAGTCTTTATAGTTCACTATTTATATGTTAGAAAAATGAGGAATTGGGATTATTTAATCTTTAATTTGTTTTGCAGTAGTAACATTAATTTCCTCAAAGAAAGTGAGAAGACAGACTATCTTGGCTAGTAAGAAATAATAAACATTATTTGTTTATTTCCTTAGGTGTTGATAATAACTTTTTTTTGAGGTAGGGTCTCTCTGTAGCCCAGGCTTACCTGGAATTCACTATGTAGTCTCAGGGTGGTCTGGAACTCATGGCAATCCTCCTACCTCTGCCTCACGAATACTGAGATTAAAGGCGTGTGCCACCACGCCTGGCTTGATAATAACATGTTTGACAATCTACATTAATTAAATATATTGGGTTATTACAAAATTTCTTCAGAGTTACTCTAAATTTTAAAATATGTATGGCTAAAATATGTACAGTTAAGGAATATGCAGTTCCTTAAATTGCACCAAGTCTTAAGGGAGGTGTGGGGAAGACAATAGAACACATGAAATATTGAAATGGATGGGAGCCAAATGGTATATCCGGGAAGTGGAGCAGGGAGACAAGACATTAGGAATAAAATCAACCAATACAATGTATGTATGAAAATGCCAGAAGGAAAACTGCTACTCTGAAAGCTAAGTAAAAGGAATGAACAATGAAGAAACTTAAATGGAAAAGAAAAGATGAGCTCTCTCTCTCTCTCTCTCTCTCTCTCTCTTTCTCTTTCTCTGTCTCATAAAAAATAGGGCTAGAGAGAAGCCTTAGCAGTTAAGGCACTTGTCTGTGAAGCCTAAGGACCCACCTTCAACTCTTCAGGAACCACGTAAGCCAGACACACAAAGTAACACAAGTGTGACACATGTGCACAAGGTGGCAAATATATCTGGAGTTAGATTGCAGTGGCTAGAGTTCCTAGCGCACCAATTTCTCTCTTTATCACTCACTTTCTGTCTCTCATAAAAAACAGGTAAGTCCAAATAAAAACTACATTGAGTTATTTATAGTTTTAGCATTTTTGAGAAAATTCTGTTCAGGCATGTTTAAATGACATTTAAGTAACAAATAGACAACTATGGGAATGTAAGTTTTTAAATTCCTTGCTCAAGAAAAAATGTTTTCAGATGGCCTTTAGTCAATAAGTTATGTAAAATCAAAATTTTCTTTTAGAAGCTATTAAATCTTTAACATTTAATAAATAAGGGAAATGAATTGATAATTGTGTTATAAAGACATCAGTTCATTAAAAAGGCAACTTGAAAAGTACCTATACCTTCCTGAATTCAAAGGCATAATGCAGTATTATGTCCATAATAGGTGCCTTTTTCCCTTGGTAAATCTGATGAAGCAGTTGTCAATGTCATAAAATGTTTCTTTATGAAAGCCATTATTTTCGAGAGAATCACTTTTTCTGGTAATGTTTTTAATAATATGTCCTGGAAGAGTGTGTACTGATATGACTGTAGGTTTTGGTGTTTTAACATTTAAATTTTTTTCATTCACTTATTTGAAAGAGAAAAAAAAGCAGAGAGAGAGAGAGAGACAGAGAGACAGAAAAAGAGAGAGAGAATGGGCACACCAGGGCCTACAGCCACACCAAACGAGCTCCAGATGTATATATCACCTTGTGCATATTGCTTACATGGGTACTGGAGAATCAAATCTTGGTCATTTGGCTTTGCAAGCAAGGGCCTTAACCACTAAGCAATCTTTCCAGCCCTGTTTGAATTTTTTTTTAAGCATGTGAAGTGAATCTGTTTTATGTTCACTAATTGACATGACATACAGTTTTCAATAATGGATGCTCTCCATTAGTGATTTTGTTCCATATTTCAAGGCAGTGGTTGTTTGGAAGTTTTATATTATAAGGAAACTGTTATTTACCCATGTTTCCTCTAAGATGAGCTATAGTCAATATTCATGGTATTCTTCTATTCTGTCTATACTTTGAGGTTTTCGCATGGTAAATTTCTCAGTGTATCTTGTGATATAACTACTTAACAGAAAGCAACCATTCTCATTAAATTTCACATGCAAGCATGAAATAACCCTTCTAAAATCACCAAAATTAGCACCTTTGGAAACACACCAGTTGGGTTTGTCTTACTGCTATACAAAATACACCCAGACATATCAGCATAAATTATGGGTTTATAATTCCATCTGCTGATAAAATTAAATGGCAGATTGAATTGTGTAAAATATCAGTATTTGAAACATTTATTTCTTTCTAACAGCAATGTGACATCTATTTTTTTAGTTATTATAAATTAAAGCAATATTGGAATGCATATTAAGATAAACCTAAGCACACTGATTGTGAATTTGATTTGCCCACATCTCTGCAAAACATGCAACCTCTGAGCATATTAACATCTGAATCCATCATCCCCTCCACTTATTTTGGAGGAAGATTTTCTAAGTGACCCTGTCTTGTGACTGCATTTATCATTCTGAAAATCAGGACATGCCTTCCAAAAATTTGGAGTTCATATAAAATGTACAATATAGTCATACATGTTAAAATTTAAGGAGATTTAATGTTATGTCGAAAAAGTGAAAGGGCACACACCCACATTTATGAATCAGGAATTTCATTTAGTGACATTTTATTTAACAGAGCTCCATTCACCCTCACAAATCAAAAATGACAATGCAATAGTTTCTTTGTGAAAAGTAAATTAAACAATAATGTTATGGTTTCAATAACATACATCCATTACAAAGTGGACACAATAACATTTCCCAAAGAATATATATTTTAGGACTACATCATAGAGATTATTAAAAAAAGAAAACCTCAATAGGTAAGAACATGAACTGCATATCTTCCATGAGCTGTGCACACTTGAGCTTGAACTCTGTACTTCTGGAGTGACACTAAGTGCATTTTTAAAGTTTTGCAAAAAGAACATAGTGGTAAGTGGATTCTCCTGTACAGACTACCAAAGATCAAATTGTAAGAAATAAGAAAATGTTGCCTTGTTCCTGAACAACAGCAGCTATTGTCTCCTCTAGAGAAGTTTCCCCAAGTGTCTGTTAACCCTGATCACCATACATTTGTGTGACTGACAAGGTACATGATTTATGTTAATTAACAATGTGCTACATAGCACAAAATGAGAAATCCCAAAGTCACTAAAAGACTGACTAGTTTCTGGAATATTTTCAAATATCTGTCCCTATTCTCTAGGATATGCATCCTTGATTAGTGCCACTTAGTAATTCTGATCTTCAGTGTGTTCTTAGTACCAAGGCATGGCAGGAGATGATGAGACTGGAGGCTTGAGTTACTACACTTTTGGGAAAGGCAAGACATTATAGCTGTGGGAAAGGTACAACTTAGGTTTGGTGAGAATAAAAGAAAAACTAAATATTTCTTATAAAAATAAGAAAGCAATCACACCATAAAACATATCTGGAATATCTCATTAACAAGATTAATAAGTCATTTCAAACAGTAAGAAATTAAGAATATGTATAGTCAAGATAAGCTTTATAATTTCACAAAAGTATAGCTATAATTAAAATAAAAATGAAAAGCAAGAAGTATGGTAAGCCAGACAGACAATATGAGCATGATCCCTACTAACATGTGTAAGAACTATTTTTTTTTTCACCAAAAAACATAAAGGTATCAAATGTAAAACTTAATTGATGTAAAACTACTGTGAGCAATGTTTGCAGACTAAATGCATGTAATGTATTATTTCTAGAGCATAAATGCATCTTTGAAACACCAAAATACTTCTTTATTCATATTATGCTTGCTATAGAGAAGGTATAATCAAATCTCTCTTCTTCCACCCCTCTTCTCCTTCATAATAAAAATAACTACAGAGACACACTGTCTTAATCTGGCTTTCATTATTGGAGGAATTAAGGTTTTCTAACTCCCTGTAGATTTTAAAAATTGGAATTAACTAGGATTATCACTGAAGAGTAAGTCCCTGTATTTTCCATCTCAAAATCACTTTCCACCTGAGGAATCTTATGGTGTCAAAGAACTTTTACCAAGTATAAAATATGTATAGGACCCAATGATGACTTTTGAGTTATTTCCACAGACCAAGCTGATGTAAAACTTGTTTTCTGGGATTGAAATTATATTTGGAGATATGGAAGATAAAAATTTTGGTTTATATTTCTATTATTATTAGGGAAGGAGAAATTTCTCCTTTAAAATATGAATAACACAATTATTTTAAGATTAAATTAAAATTTCCTTAAATGTATACTACTGGCTAAAATGTAACAAAGACTTAAGCCAATTAAGATCTTCATTAAATCTTTTTTTGGACTTGCTACCATGTTTCAAGTACTGCTCAAGGCACCAGTAAAGCAACAGTAAACAAACAGACAAAAATTCCCTGCCCTAGTAGAATCAGATTGCATTATGAGAAAATGTCAGATAAGTAAATAAGGTATGTATGATTAATAAGGAGATCGATGTTATGTGGGAGAAATAGATCAAGAAGCAACTCATATTCCTTCATTTTAAATATAAAGAGAGGCTTTAGTAACAGAGTGAAAGGGACTTGAAAGATGTAAAAGAGATGAGCGATAAACCCTATGAGATGGACATATGAAACAGAGGCATAACCATAATGAGGTGGAAGTATGTCTGTCACTCAAGTGCCTGGAAGAACAAGAATGGTTATTTGGCAAAGGAATAATAAAGGAGAGATTATTAAAAGATGGTCTAAGAAAAGTCAAGGTCAGGGGTGCAAAGACTTTAAAAATAAAATATATTTTTAACAAGTCATTTTGTATGGGTGGTAATGCCATCCCAGTAGAAATTGCCCAGTGGCTACACTGGTGCTTAAGGGACTTAATATCACTTCTCCTTATACATCCTCCTATACACTTTGATTTGGGGAATAATAAAATTATCAGACTTACATTTTAGCAGGTTTATGCTTGCAAATAGTTAGAAGCTAAGGGCAGAAGCAAAGAGACTTTGAGATTACCTAAGTACTTCAGGTGAAAAAATCTTAACGACTGGGACAGAAGTACTAATAACAGTAAGAAAGGCATTCAGTACTGGATACACGCTGATAGAAAGCAAGCAGTGCAGTTGGGCTGGTTGCATGAGTTCAGAGAGAGAGATTGAGAGAGAGAGAGGAGGTAAAGTGAGAACTTCAAAGATGCAGCCTTAGAACCTTTGAGGTTGGAACCAACACACTGTAAGATGGTAAAACTAAGGGATACTTGGAGTTAAATCAAAGTTATATAAATTTAAAGATGTATAAAACCAAAGTTTTATAAATTTAAAGATGAGATCCCCTGAACATACAACTGAAGTGTTTATGTGTGTGTGTGTGTGTGTGTGTGTGTGCGTATATGTGTATATATATAATGTGTATGTGTAAAAGAATGCTAGAATGTTACTAGTTTTCTCCATAAATACTATTCAAAGAATGTTTCATCTTGTGCAAACACTTTATAGTTACACCCTTTTAATTTTAGATACAATTTACAAACTAGCATGCAAGTATTTTAATCATATAAACCTTTATTGTGATTATAGCTGGATAATACAGCATTTTTCAAAAAAGGCAATAATGTATGTGTGATTTCTGCTGGACATTTTGTCACAGGAATTTTTTTAAAAAGGAAGAATAATTAATACTTATCTTGATTTTTGGCAGAAAAGTGATGGTCACAGGTAAGAGATCTGAAGAATGTGGTTGCTATGTGGATCCAGACTCCACCGCAGCCTGGTCATCACCTCTTCACAGCTTCTTCTCATTGACAATATAAACCTTTGACACTTTTAAAGAGTTTTCTGTATTGTAACAAAAATGTTTTCTCCTTACCCCTTCTAAAGAATAAACATGAAAAAGGTGGAGGTTGTATTCTTGAGTTTTCTTGCAGTCTCTGATTGCCCTGAGCTTATTCCCACTAAAGATACAGGTAACTTGATACCTCCTGACAAGTCTTTTAAAAAAAGTGGTGATAATGCTCAAACCATATGCAGGAAAATTCTTTAGATTTGGGGCAAAGAGAGTCATAAAGTGACCTATAGAGAGACTCATGCAAATGTAACTGAGTAGCTTTCACCTCACTACCTGACATTCTATCTGAAGGTACAGCAAACAAGTGAACGCCATAGAATGCGCAAATTTGTATTTGTTGAATAAGCATGCTTTCTTCAATAAGGCTAATTTCTATTTTACTAACTATTTTGACCTCGGGTTATTTTCAATAGGCTTTATTTAGATCAATGTGTAGTTTTGCAATGCAAATTTATAAATTTTGTCTTTTGCCAACTCCAATGGTGTTCTGTGAGAATGTGAAAGTTTTATTTAGAAACTGCTATGCTATTGTATACAACATAAAAGTTAAAGTCTTTAAACTATATTTTAGAACTCTATGAAGATATAGAATACAAAATATCATTGTGATGAAGCAAATGTGAAATTATATACTTTCCCTTTAAGCCCCAAATATACCAATATCAGGAAAAAATTGAGGTAACCTAATCTGAAGAGTCAAGAACAATTTCTCCAAACAAAAAAATCACCAGTGATTTTTTAGGTGGTACCCTGGAACCAATATGTCTCTAGCACAGCAGGTCTAGTGCCACAGGTCCACATGCAGAGTAAATATTTCTGACAGGAATGCATACTTCCTACATGATATGCTTTGCTAGTTATAATTTTCAATTGCAAGTCATAAGACCTTCCAAAGGTCAACGAGTAAATAATATGATATAGAACATAAATTATGTGTAGGAGCAGTAGCAGCAATTATCATATTTGAGCTAAATAACATATAAGGTGTTTAGTTTTATCAAAAACTTGTTAAATTTCCTCTTAGATTCTTTTTTTATATTTATTTGAGAGAGGCAGAGAGAGAATGTATGGGCATGCCAAGATCTCTTGCTGCTGCAAATGAACTCTAGACACATGTGCCACTTTGTGCATCTGGTTTACATGGGTACTGGGGAATCAAACCAAAGCCATCAGGCTTTTCAAACAAGCACATTTAAACACTGAGCCATTTCTCCAGCCTCAGCCTCCTATATACTTTTAATGGACTATTGTTTATTTTATTTATTATTTTATTTTCATTTATTTATTAGAGAGAGAATGGACATGCCAGGCCCTCTGGCCAGTGCAATCAAACTCCACACACATGCACTACCATGTGCATCTGGCTTATATGGGTTGTGGGAACTCAAACTTGGATTCTTAGGCTTTGCAGGCAAGCACCTTAACCACTAAGTCATTTCTCCAGCCCATAACAGTCATTTTTAAGACAAAAATATTGGAAATTTTTGTCATTTTCTCATGTGTTTTTTAATGAAACACAAAATCTGAAAAATCCTAAATTAGAAATAAGACAATGATTTGAATCTGTAATATGTAAATTCATGGTAGCTCACTGGAATTTTCCAAATAGCTTGGTATTGGCTCATACTCAAAAGTTTTGTTAATATTTGGTTGATTTTTATCCAGATCTATTTCATTAGCCAAAAAATATTTTGACTAAATTAATGTATTTATCTGATAACTTTAAGGACAAAATATTGTCATTGGGACTTGAAACTAAGTCAAGTACTGATAAAATGCCTTCTAAATTCTTAATGTTTTGAACGATTAGTATGAAAGGTTACTTATAGATGTACTTACTAATTTTACTTCAACAATTAGATGTATAGGCTACTTTGAATTGGAATTCTAGTTTTAGTGCTTCAAATACAGAGTTTCACTTCATATTTCTTCCTAGAGCCTATGGGAATTGATTCCCATAGTTACTAAGTGATGCCCCTCATAGGATTACTTTTATTTGTGGGGCTAGCCTCCAGATGTTCATAAAATAAAATTTTGAATTCATAAAAATATTCTTCAGGTTATGAAAGCTGTGAGAAGGCTAAAAGTCAAGCCTTGCATTTCTATTTCTTTTCCCCATTTGAAGTAGGAAATAATGACTATCATTCTGAACACATATGAGTAGCTGTTTCTTCTAGTGGAACAAAACAGGCAAATATTTTCCATGACTGAAGATGGTACAAGTCCTGCATATTGAGCCAGTCTTATTTTGTTCAATATAATTGCACAGATCTAATGTCCCCTACAAATTTACATTGTACAAACATGTTTTAGGCTACACATGCATACAGCAGTTCTAAAATGGAATATTTTACCATGAGCCTATTTACAAACATGTGAAGTTGAATTATCATACCAGGACTGTACTCATTTTACTTTGCATTTTGAGAATCTGTCTGGAATGTCTCCATGGTTGATGGCCACTTTTCAAGTTGTCATTAATATTTATTCAACAAAAGAAGCAAGGAGACATGATTAACCAACCAAACAAGGAAAACTTTTAAATAAAACAAGACAAGACTATGCAGCCTTTTAGCAGGTTTCCTTGGTGTGCCTTCACTGAAGGACCACAGACATAAGCCTAAGTCTGTACTTGTGTGTAGAAGCAGAAACAGCACGTGTTAGAAGATACTGCTCTAGCTGTAGAGGTGTGTTACTCAGAGGAGTTACACTTTCCCTGAAGCCTGAAACAATTCTCCATCTTCTTGGTGCTGTAGAAAGCCTTCTGTTCCCTTGGGAATATTACAAAAACCATAAACATTTTATTTAACAATGCAACCGACTTGATATCAAAGAAAACCTTTTACTTGCCTTTTCTATTTGTGAATGTGTGAGTTTTAGTATCTTAAAGTTAACAAGCATTTTGTATGAATGGACTTATGGAGTATTTCTGTCTACACTTATGAAAACTACTACTGAATTAAAAGAATTCATGGCTGGGCATGGTGGTGCACACCTTTAATCCTAGCACTTGGGGGGGGGGGCAGAGGGAGGAGGATCGCTATGAGTTCAAGGCCACCCTGAGACTACATAGTGAATGAGACCCTATCTTGAAAAAAAAAATCACATATACCCACTTCAACAACTTGCTCGAAAAAAGTCCATTTAATATGTCTACATTGTTTTAACATACTGCTATGTTTTGAAGTATGGATTAAAGTTATCATTTTGAATTTACATAGTAAACTTAATATTGTATGAGAGTATTCAAACCAAGCCCTCAGTTATGCTTCTTTGAATAATATCTGTATTTTACCCTCTCAATATAGATATGCATGTTGATATTTGAAAGGGTGGAGATAAAATTTGTATACCTTTATCTCTATGTTATTATGTGCTTAATGAGGCACTTCCTATTTCTTGGAATATATTTTCATAATCACTCTCTATTAAATAGCAGTCATATATGGGTGCAAATGTGAGAAAATGATAAGAAAGCAATTCACTTTTTTAAATTTTACTTTTTAGCTTTGGAAATGGATGCCTCTGAAACAGCAAAAAAAAGAAAGAAAGAAAGAAAGAAAGAAAGAAAGAAAGAAAGAAAGAAAGAAAGAAAGAGATATGAAATACAAGATTCAAAGGGTGAAAAGTCAAAAGGAGGCTGACAAGCAGTTCAGTGGTAAGTGTCTATCTTAGTATCTTAAGACCCTAGATTGGATCCCCAGCACATTTTTTTAAAGAAGTAAATGTATTACTTGACTACTCCAAATCAGCGAAGACCACAAATTTTAAGTTAAAGAAATTAAAAAGCAAAATACAAATCTCAAATAAAAGAGAAATATTTGTAGGACTATCTAGTGTGCATATAAGTGGGGATTACTGCAGCAATTAAAGCGAAAGAATACAGCACTGCTTCTGTATGAAACTACATAATCATAAACATGAGGGGAAACCATGCCTAACTAGTGTTAGTCAGATGGTGCTAATGGGAAAAGTTATAAAGCTGAGTAAACACCCCTTGAGTGAGCAGCTTCCAAACCACTACTGGAAAAAGAATTTACTCACAAACTTAACTAGATATAGCAATTTCAAAAGGCATCATTGTTGGGATTTGTTCATTTACTTTTATGTATTTTACACCACGTAGCCAACCTGCAATTGGTCATTTGAAGGACAGACACTTGTCAATGCCAATGTTAAATTTCCAAATACGGGATTGGGAAAGACTGAGAATGATACTAGTTATTTTTACATGTGACACAAACTTTATGAGAGGGGAATGAAGTAGACAATGCTGGCTGACATCTGAAGCTAGTGAAACTCTTAACATTGGCAAGGAATGATGCACATCAATAGAAATGAATGAGAATGAACAGTTGATTGCCTGTCTATAATTACACTGTTTCTATTATATCCCAATAGATTATGCTGTCTGACACATGTTTGTATTGTATATAGCTCAGGACTATAGCATATATGCCAGGTAGACAGAATCACACATATATCCATGGAAGGTTCTTCAATTCATTGCAATCTCCATGCCAGTGATGGGGGGAGCAGAGTATCTGACAGTTCATTCTGAACCTGATTGGAGGTCCTACTGTTCTTAAAATATCTCTCAAAACTTCTTGTAATTTTTATTTTACAAACATGAACATGGTACAGATATGGTATACTGATTCAATTTTAATATTTTTGGCTGTATAATTATAAGCAGAATGTTTTAACCTTGTGGCTAACGAGTGTGTAAAGGTTGTTATCTGCCTTTACTTCAGTGAATTTCCAAGAGTTTTTGGATTTACATTTCTTTCAAAAGAATGGTAAATTCTCAATCTCAGAACTCATCATGCTGAAAGGGTGATAAAAATCTTACCTTTCTACATAGGAGTTTGAAAGTTAAAATAAGACTTTCAACATTTGCTGCAATTATATAATTTTTATAAAATGAAGTTTTAATTCATATACAGATTTGAAGTTTAGAATCAAATCATTATATACTATATTAAATTCTCTTCAATGCTTTCATATTTTATCTGATTGTGTCATGTTTTCCTTCAGTTTATTTTTTCTGTAAAGAAAATATGGGCATATAGAAACACTAGGACAATTAACTTGTATTTAAGGGAAACTATTTTATTCCTCATTGCTAGTACCTAGATTATGTTGAGGCTCATTTCTTCTTTGAAGAAAAATATATTTTGCTATGGTGATACTTATTCAAGAATGCATTCTAAGATATATTGAAATTCTAAGGTGAAACCTATTCAAGAACATATTCTAAGATATATTGAAATTCCCTTAAATTGTTACATTAATATGCTTCATTATTTCTCATTCTCATTATCTTCAGTGAAAGCGATTTCCCAGAATTAGCATCTCATACAAGTATCTATATCATCTCTATGACCATCAATGCTTGTGATTTATTTTTGAAGCCTGTCATATCTATAATTAGAACTCAGTAAAAATATATGTTACGTGTGGATATATGTATTTTACAACAAGTGCACACTAATTAAAAATTAGTCCCATATTGGTAAATTTCATCTTCAAAATTAGCTGTCAAAACACTATTCATGTATGAGTTCTTTTTTCTTGGCCAAAGAGTTACGGGGAAAACATTCTTAAAGTACTTCAGAGATTACAATGGAGTCTGAGTAAAGGGCATATGGTGAAGACAGCAGTGTAGAAACAATCCATTCTTTTCCAGAATTTCCCACCCTAAAAGGGGAAAGAGATCTTCTTGCAAGACTCTGAGAACTGAGCAACACAGAGTTCAAGTGCTTCATTCACCAGCTCATCCACCATTCCTTGTCTCCAGAGCACAGTCAGGGATAGTTCTAGAACATAATTTCTTTGAAATGAAAGTTACGAAATACATTAAGTGTAACAAGTTCCTAGAATTATTTAGTTTCCAGTGCCCATTCAAAGTGTGTTTGGATACTGACAAGAGTTTCTGAGAAAAAATGAAACAACTCACTATGATAGCAGAAATATGGCTTCATAGGAAATAGGGCTACATGGAGTTAGCTTTGATATTTTGTTTTTTTCTGTTTCTTGGTATGGGTCATCTCACTCACTCCATCTTTAAGACAATCTTTCCCAAATTATATAACTACCAAAATTTACAAACTTGACATGAAGATTATATTATATTTACAAAGAACTTGGCACTTACAGAATAAATTAGTGACTTTTTTTTTTTTTTAGAAAAATCCAGCCTAGGGCATCCATGGTTCAGGCAAAGGCCTGATGCCTTATTACATATTATGCTACATTGTCAAGAATAAGTAGTCTTCAAGCAGATAATTCCTCCAAAGTTCTGTCCTTGCTGCTGAAAACCAGTACCTTCTCTTATTCTGTGTATGGTAGGGGGAGATCTTGGGAAGTTACTAGTCCAGAGACAGCAATGGCTGCATGTTTTCTTCCTCATTTTTATCCATGCGCTTTAGTACTGTGGGATCCACTACTGACTGGGATCTGGAAAGGACAAAGCCATGGTCAATGAGTTAGTACCAAATAATTATCGAGATGACATTCTCTTCTCTGTATTTTTTGCCACTTCTCCTATGAATGTGAATTATCTTCCACTACATCAGAGAATGTACAAACCTTGTGTATCACACATTTAGAGAAACGTTATAGGATTTGGCACCAAGGTGAGGAATGAATTCCCTCTGACCCTAAACAGAGAAGTAAAGAGCTCTAAACACATAATAATTCATGGAACTTTTTTCTTCATAATTGAACAAGAGCCTTTTCTTTAATACACTGAAAATTTCTAGTGTAGGACATATCTTTTCCAATAAATTATATCCAAATAGGGAAAAAAAGAAGCTACAGCAGTGCAATGATTGTTATAGCTTAGCTAGGAAGAAAAATCTTGATTTTTAAACCCTGAAAATGATAAAATGTAGCTACCATTTCTGAATTTTAAGACTTACTGAGTAACAATAAAAGTAAACTCTGAAAGAAGGGAGGTTAGAAACAGTTGTGGAGAGGGGTACCTGCTCACAAAGTACAGGTGGCAGAGGCATAGCATTGTGATCATGGGACAAGACCTAGTGAATGAAGTTGCCACAAGAGGATGGCTAAGGGAAAGACTTTATTAGCTAGAAAAGGAAGACTCATAGGTACATTAAAAATACCTTTCTCCAATTCTTAAACAGCTCATTTCCATAGAAGGGAACTTGTGCCATACTATCCTGAAAGGGTAGATGTGATTTCTGTCAAAAACATGAGACTACACCTCCAGATTGGAACCCTGCTCTACTAAATACAGATTGTCAATACTGAGGCTACAATACCTGTTTACTAAGCTTGCTATTTTAATATAATACATTAATGTATGAAGGTACCTAGTAAGGGCCTTCCTTATTCCCAATGAATTGCTGCTAAATTATAACCATCATTAATGGAATTATTTGTATTAAATGGGAATTATTTACAGGAAATTGCTTTTAAGGATCATTTTATAAAAGCATTTTTGGAGAGTTTGATAAAATATATGCCTTCTCTCTAAAGATATGTGAGAAAAATATTGTAACTTATAAATATATTTACATACACACAAGAATTTTCACATAGTTCCATACTGAACAAATCTTTGATAGAAAGAAAAGAAAGTACAATAACAGCAAGGTGGAAGAGACTAACTTTCAGACTATGCATGGCACCCCCAAGTCAGAGCTATGATCAAAAGACCATCAGACATTCATCAGAAAAATATGCAGGTCAGTGTTTATCATGACAAGTGTAATGTCTGTGCATCTTCCTTGAACTATATGAGGAGAGACCCTCAGGGCTGTGACTGACACACTTCTGTTGATGTTAATCAAACCTGAGTAATCTTTGTTACCCTTATTTGAGCACAATCAGGGTTTCTGGGGCCTGAGGAAGCCTGTGACTTCCAAGCAGTTTTGTTTGCTATCAGTTGCAAAAGAAGAGCCAATTCTGCCTAAGTGTCTGAAACCTTCCCACCACATGCTGAAAGAAAAATTGGTAAAGTCGTATAAAAGCCGTGAGTCTAAACTGAGAGCCAGATTCTGACTCAAGAGTGAACTTGACAAAGATTAATCCTCTAAAGAAAGTATTTTGTACCAGAAACGGTTAGACCTTTACACAAAGACTTGGCAGAGACATAGAAAAGATAATAGAAGCCTTGTAGGTAGTATTGGAATAAGATTTTGTGAGCATGTGAATGTGCATGTGTGCATGTGTTAATTGTGTGGTCCTTTTCTTCAAAGATAATCTTACACTGAATCCAATAAATAATTAGAAAGTTGTTATCACTGCAAGCCTTTAAAATCCCATGAAAGGAAAGCATGTCATGTGTAACTGGTCCCACCTGTTCCTCTTGGTGCCATATTGAACTTGAATGGAAGAGGGGAGTCCTCTATCAGGTCTCAAAATTGAGGTCAAACCACAGCCTGTGCCCCAGCCTGACTCCATCCATTACTACTGTGGGGAACGGCCATGATCCAAAGGCACTACAGCAGTTGAAAAAGCTGTTTATTAGTGGTCTGGGCTTTGAAAAGACAGATGACAGTTTGAGAGGACATTTTGAGAAATGGGGCACACTCACAGATTGTACGGACATGAGAAACTCCCAAAGTGTTCCAGAAGCTTTGGCTTTGTGACTAACACATGTGGTGAAGAGGTGGAGGCAGCAGTGTGTGCTCGGCCACACAAGGTTGATGGGTGTGTAGTGGAACCAAAGAGACCTGTTTCTAGAAAGGATTTTGTAAAGGCTGGTGACCATTTAACAGCGAAGAAAATTTTTGTTGGTGGTATTAAAGAAGACACAGAAGAATATAAACTGAGAGACTGATTTGAAAAGCATGGCAAGATTGAAACAATCAAAGTGACAGAAGATAGGAAAAGTGGAAAAAAAGAGAGGATTTGCTTTCATAACTTTCAATGGTAACACAGTTTATAAAATTGTCATTCAGAAATATCACACTATCAATGGGCACAATTTTGAAGTGAGAAGGGCCCTTTATGCTGGGTCACAGAGGTCATAGAAATGGATATGGCAACTTTATGAAGGAATAGGAGGAAGCTTTGATGATGGTGAAGGTAATTTACCATGATGGAAACTCTGGTGGAAGAGGTGGCTAAGAGGTGGAGGTATGTAGAGGTGATGGTGGATATAACGGATTTGGAGATGACAGTGGTAGCTATGGTGGTTATAGTAGTAGAGAAGGCTATGGTGGCAGTGGACCAGGATATGGAAACCAAAGTGGTGGGTATGATGGTGGAGGAGGAGTATATGATGCTTACAATGAAAGAGGAAATTTTGGTGGTGGAGGTGGGAACTATGATGATTTTGTAAAGTATAGTGGACAACAGCAATCAAACTGTGGACCCATAAAGGAGGCAGTGGAAACAGCTCTGACAGTCCCTATGGTAGTGGTCATGGATCTGGTGGTGGAAATCATGGATAAGGTAGCAGAAGGTTGTAAAAACAGCAGGAAAGGTCTACTGCACTTAGCAGGAGAGAGTGGAAGGAGTTGTTGGAAAAGCTGCAGCTTATTTTGAGACCATCTTCCTAAATGCACTAGAGGAACTGTACAGTTCTGCCACAGAAGGAGGGTGGTCCACAGTCAGAAGAGTTACTGCAGCTTAAGCTGGAAAGGCTTCCTCTTCAGGACTTCACAGTCACCGTTTGCAAAAAGTGCAATTAGTGATTAATGCAATGTAGTGCCAATTACATTGAGTACATAGAGTCATTCCTGAGCTCTTTCATCTTTTTTTGCCTTGTCTTTTTCTTTTCCTTTCATTACATCAGGTATATTGTCCTGTAAATTGTGGCAGTGGTACCAGGACTAAAAAATTAAGGATTTTTTAAATATTCAATATTTGTGTAGCTCAATTTTTCTATGTTCCGTACAGCAACTTTAGCAAAATGCAGTTTTGAAGGTATTTCCTCATGAGTTAATGAGTAAAGAAGACCATTGTTAATTACTATTTTGTATGAATTTTGCTAATGTTAACTGTAAATAAGCACCTACTGAGTTGCAGTTTAAGGGGAATCTATTCTCCCTACTTTCAAACCATGCTATGAATGGCCACCACATGTGGACAGAGTAGATATTTTTGTTTGTAATGTGGATTGGGTACTTAATAGATTATCATATTTATGAACTTAATAGTGTTAAGATTACCTTCAAATGAAAAAGACCTCAAATTTTCAAGAGAAACCCCCACAAAATACATTAATAGATTGATTAACTAAAAACATATTAAGGGAGAAAATGGAAGTTAGACTCAGGGTGCCTTCCCCCACACCAGCCCCAGCCACTTCCCATCAACCTCCAGCATACCTCTTCATGGACTTCGGGGAGAGTTCCTTTTCTACTTCCTTCATATGCATGCTATAGGAGTCCACATTGTATTCACTGTCATCATCATACTCGTGGTCAAGCAGGGTTCTTGCCCATGTGCCCATATCATATGGGGGTAGCATTCCTCCAAATTCAGAGGGCAGGATGTCAGGATGAATTAGTTGATGTAGACTGTTCAGATTGTTACCATGCAAAAATATCTATAAAAGTAAGACACGGCATGGAAGGGAAACACACAGAGGAAACTAAGTACCATTCAAAGACTGTGGGGAACACATGAGGATGGGTAAAGCTCATACATGTTTTCCATGTCTGTTAAAATATTTAAGCCTCCGTGTACTCTGTGAGACAGGCACAGCTTGTGCTCCCACATCGCATCAAAGTCCTGAGATGCAGGACTGTTTGGTTTCTGGAAGGTCAGATAGGGACTGGGTTAAGCAGCTGGACTCATAAATTTGGATTCTTGCTGCCTGTTCAGGGGCACAAGTAGCATAAAATCGGAGATCTGCACACCCCCTTAGTATTCATTGTGCACACCTAGTGATGTGCACAGTAAACGTTGTTCACGTAGATCCTTCTCACAATAGACTCATCAATTCCAGAGCACGCACAAGTAATAAGTGGCAAAAGATGTCCCTACTGTGGATTTCTCTTTATCACAAATAAATGGAGGAATGCTACAATCACCAAATTTCTGCTTTATAATGTGAAGTGGATGACATATATTAAAGCAGATCAGCATCCTCATAAAGAAAGACTGAGTGAGACCCATGTCCCAAAGGATGTATACTCCACTGGGCAACCAGCAGCCTCTCTCCTACAAACTTCCATACTCATCATCCCAACAGAAGACAGATCAAGGATTGAATGTGAAACACAGAATAGGCATGTTACTTATTGGTCTCACTGTATTCATGGAGCTGATTTTAATAACCTGTGACTGGTTGAAGCCACCCTCTCAAAAGTTGTTTCTCCATTAACTGCTACTCCTTCCCTCTTCTCTAAAATAACTTTATTTTAGTTCTTTAATTTCTTTCATCAGAACTATGTGTCTGGTAACTTTTTTGTATATGTACTTAATAAATTTTTATCAGAATTTCCCTCTCAGTCTCTCTTTTGTCCCCCGCTTCCGTGTACCCCTTCCTTGAACTCCTTCCTCCCTCCAAACAGTCCCTTTACTATTTGATGTCTTTATCCTCCTCCAGTATCCATGAGATCCTGTTGATTGGCTCAATAATGTGCAAAAGTAATGGCAGCCACTGCAAGGTCCATTCATGGTCCAGAATACAGTGTTTCAAAGCACTCCTCCCCATCTTCTGGCTCTTACATTCTTTCTGTCACCATTTCCACAAGGTCCCCTGAACCCTGGTGATGCTGAGTGTTTAACTGGTACTTCTTCTTTCTTCTGTTTTCACTTATATCTCAACACTACATATCAGCCTTTTCTAAGAAAAAAGTGTTGTCATTTCACATAAGTTTCTGTAATAATTAAGAAGGACAGTTCATAAGCAAACTTGTACACACTTTTGCCTCAGTGTACTGAGTTAACCTGAAATACTTCAATGTTTTCAATTTTGTTTTTCTATATTGTACCACTGTAGAAATTATGCTGGGTAATCTGGAATAGGAAGAATCAGCAAGGAGTAGAAAACAGTCTACCATAATGGGGAAGAGATAGTAATTCAAAAGTAATTCATGCTATTTTTTATGAAAACTGGCTCCCTGTCAATCTTTTGAGGGTAGTAAATCCACAAATAGCAGTTGTTTAGATTGCAATAGGGTTGAAGCTGAGCCACCTTTTATTATGGGTAATTTGAGGGAAGAGCAGAAGTCTTTAATTACAGGAATGAATATTCTGTTGAACAATGAGGTTGACAGGCATGGTCATGAGAGATGGAAAGGTTGGCATGAAAGATTCCAGGTACTATTGAAATTATGAGAAGGGACCTATAACACCAAAGACTGAAATTTCTGTAAGCCCAATATTTTGGAGACTCAATTTCAGAACGAATTTAATTCAAGCAAATGAAGAACTAGATGTTTCTTGCATACTTTGGTCCATGGAAGAAAATTCAAAATTTTTAAGAATATCTTTCACCAGCATCTCAGAACATAGATTTACATGTAGCCTCTGACTTAGGAAGTGCTTAAGTGATATTATAGTCCTGAGTTCCTTGTAATGCCAGTAAGAAATAGTTTGCCTTGTGTATTATTTAAGTATAAACCAAGTTATTTAATATATAATTATTTTATATGAAAATTTCCAAGTCATAATTTTAATTAAAATTCTGAGTTTCATTTATCTCACTTCCATCAGCAATAGTGCTAGAAATACATTTTTGTATGTAAATGAAGCAAATACTGTCAAAGTCAGGCAGTGGTTCAAGGCACTAACTTATGAAGCCTGCTGACCTGGGTTAAATTCCCCAGTATCCACATAAAGCCAGATGCACAAAATGATGCATGCATCTGAAATTCACTTGCAGCAGTAAGAGGCCCTAATATGATATCTATCTCTGCCCTCACCTCCCCCTTCTCATAAATAAATAAATAGGGCTGAAAAGATGGCTCAACAGATAAAGGTACTTGCTTACAAACAAATATATATATAATTTTTAAATTGTCAAAGTCAATAACAAAATTCCTAAACCTAATGTTCCCTCTGTTTTTCAAACTCTTCAGCCTTTTCCAAATACAACACAACCATGTTATATCACGTCAGAAGAAGGCACTGCTTTGACCAAGGCCTAGCAAGTATTTATTACTTCACTCTGACTAAAAGACAGAATACCTTACAATGGTGCCCAAGCCATGTATGATCAAGTACACTGTAGTCTCTTCTATCCCAACTCATACTACTTTCCCCATGTTTCATCCTATTCCAGCTTTTTTTGGCCTCCTTGCTGTTGTCAAAGATCTAGGCAAATGTCAACCTACAGCGTTGGTCTTTACTCTCCCCTCTGTGTAGGATTTTCTTCCCCATAAACCTGCACTTGCAGCTTGTTACCTACTAGTAGTGATTCAGAGAAGATTGCTCAACTTTCTGTGAGTCATGTCCCCATTGATGAAGTGAGAAGAAACAATACTTACCCTAAAGCCACTGTTTGAGAATGAAATGAGTTAACATGTGTAAAGTGCTGACAGCACCATGTGGTACACGAACATATATAAGTATTCACAAGTATAATTTGTACTAAAAGCCCCAGCAGGTATTTTAGAAAACCTGATCACTCCTTCAGGAAGCAAAGCTTGGAAATGCGTTTTGTGAGGCACTTGAATATATTCTTTCAAACTCTATAGCATGCATAATTTCATGTTTGGTGGTAGAAACAACTTTTAATATAAATTATAATTATTTGTAGAGTTCTTCCTTCTAAATTACTGGAGTATGTTCAATAAATTCATACACAGCCAACCCTCTGCGCACTAAAGTTTGATGTGAACACATAATTACTATAAGTTCATACTCACAGTGAAGTCTTTACAATACTGAAACACCTGAAGCACTTTCTCAAACTTTAAGATGCAAGTTGTGGACTGTAGAGGTGGCTTAGCAGTTAAGTTATTTGCCAGTAAAGCCTAAGGATGCAGGTTTGATTCCCCAGAACCTAGATAAGCCATATGCATACTGTGGCACATGCATCTGGAGTTTGTTTGCAGTGGCAGGAGGTCCTGGTATATCCTTTCTTACTTTCTCTCTCCTTCCCTGTCTCTCAAGTAAATAAGTAAAACTTTAAAAAAATTAAAAAAATGAAAAGATACAAGTTGCTATTATTGTCCACATAGGTTTAGAAGTAAGTATATTTTACAGTGGGTGGGTCTAACCATTTGTAAATTGAGCTACGAAGGAGCTCTCACTATGGAGCCTTATGATTTGGGTTTGTATGTTTATATGGTTTATATGTCAGCACTGTAATTTTATAGCTGTGCCTATGAGTAAGCATGCCACCTACTTATTCATCCTCAGACTTCCTTCCTTAGCTCTGAGATAGGAGATCATGTTTAGTAAGTTCACTTTGAAGAGTTGAGAGGAGAAAAAAGTTATCAGAGGCTGGCAAGGGAGAGATGGGGATAGTGTGGTTTCTGTGTAACAAGTTATAATTTAATAAGGAACACAAGTCATAGCATGGCAACTGTAGACAATGAGAATGCACTGAGTAAAAAGCAGGAATAAAAGAGTATGAATGTTTTCATCACAAAGGAACAGTAACTATTTTAGGAATAAATACATTTACCCTGATTTGAACACCTTACAATATGTACATGCTTTGGGAAAATAAATAAATAAATAAATAAATGAACAATACTTTAATGTATTTCCCAGAGCTGCTGAAAGGATTAAATGAAATGAGATGGACTAAAATGTGTTCTACTTTATTTTGTTAAAATATTTTATTTGCAAGCAGGGAGGGAGGGAGAGGGAGAGAGAGAGTGAGTATGGGTATGTCAGGGCCTGCAGCAACTGCAAATGAACTCATGTGCCACCTTGTGCATCTGGCCTTACATGGGTACTAGGTAATCAAACTCAGGTCCTTAAGGTTATGCAGACAAACACCTTAACTGCTGAGACATCTGTCCAGTCCCTAAAATACATTGTAAGTCTATGTTAATATGAATGATAAGCATGTTTAGATTTACCATTTGCTATGTATTGGTAGTAAATGCTTTAAATAAGTTTTCATAGTCTCAAAAATTGTGATTTTGTTTTATGCATTTTGATTACCCTCCTTGTTAGATGAAATTCAATTTTAGACAAGTTGAAATAACATAGAATTTAAAGAAATATTATGGTGTCTATACATTACTATAATTTTCTAAAAGGCTGATTTATCTCAAATTGTGCAAGTGTATCAAATATGAAAATTTCACTATTCATGGCAGTAAATATTGTGCAACAATAAACACTCATTTATCAGCAAATAAACTACAATGCTGTCTCAGCCTTACTAAAAATGAAGTACCAATAGCAATATGGTATCATTGCTTTTGAGCTTTTCAGGGAACTGAGTGTGATAAAATATCCTGCTTCTGTAAGAAAGCAGAGCTTGTTCTAAGTGCTCCATTTACAAAACACTGTGCAGAATTAACCACTGGGTCTCTAAGACTTTACAATGCCAGTTTTTATATTTTAATTTACTTTTTCAATTTTTAAATTTTCGTACATGTATATATTTTGATCCTGTTCCCCACAATTACCCTCTGTTTATCCCTCCTCTCTCCTATTAACATCCGTTTCTACTCCATTAATCTCCATCTTAACTTTATACCTTTTTTAACCCATTGCACTAAATTAGGGCTGCTTGCATGATCATGGGTGGAAGGTTATTTACCAGGGAAACTTACCAGTGCCTACACAGCTGATGAACCTGACTTTTGATATATATAACATGACTGCACACTCCACCTTATGCACAGGAAACATTATTTTTGACTCAATGAACGGTGAGAAGAGATTTTAAAACAAAGAATAAGCGTACCCTTTTCCGAGTCTTTTCCTTCAAGAATGGCCGGATCACAGTGTACAGAGCATGAATATACCATGGCTGATTGACAAAATGAATTCCTCCAAATCGCGCTGGGAAGCTATCCTAGGACAATACGGAAGGGGAAAATGTCAAGGCAGGCTTATCTCCACAAGGCAGCTCGGGGAAGGTCTTGTGGCACTTACATTTGTCACTCCACGTGTGAGGAGAGTATCTGTGCAGGTACAGAGAAGGGCTAGCCTCACTGCACTGGAACTTTCTTACAGAAACTGAAGCAACAGCAACATGCAGTAAAGTAAAACCTCCTCATGACTGGTTGTTGAAGAGAATTTTAGCATTTTTTAGAGTATGCCATGTTTTAAGTTTACAAACTGCTGACATTCATTATCATCCCAGAAACATAAGTACAAGATAAAGATTTGTCAAATATTGAATTTATGTAGAATGTTTCATTTAAATTACTTATATTTATAAATAATGAAAATATTTTGTTAAATAAATAAAATTAAATATTTTAGTAAATTTTAAATGCAGCCATTTGAAATGGGAATACTACTAGACATCAAAATTCACTTCTTCTCTCATCTTATTACTTATAAATTTATTATATAGGGTCTACTTTCCTTATTTCATTTGTAAAACTGGAAACATACTTAAACAAAAATGAAAATCCACAGTTGTGTTTCAAGAACTTTGAGGATCCATTCATTAGGTCAAATGAGAGTCTAAAATGCTCTGACCTCATGCTTTTAAAAGTCTTCTTTCTTAGTAAAACTTACCAAATGTTAAACTTAAGGGCAAAGTGAAAAGAGAGATATGTTCTTGCCTATGAACACACATGTGTATATGCAGGCCAATTTGTAGTGTGAGGGATCCTTAAGTCATGTGAATAGCAACCATGACACCTGGATAAGTATGTGAAGGATTCTACACAAAACATCTTCTCTTTTCTCTCCTCTGTTAGTTCAAACTTCCACACTGAATCACCTTTCAACGTCTCCAAACATAACCAAATAAAAACAAGCAAAGAAAATACTCTAGCTACTCCTACCCATTAAGTAGCATCTTAATGACTGGCACCCTAATATATAGTACTCAGAACATGGGCAGGGGCAAAGGAAAGGCCAGGGTAAAGGTGAAATAACTTGTTGATATTTATTGAAATGCTCCTTTAGTAAAAATCTCTGGCTGCCAACAGACAGAGCATAGCCCACTGAAATGTTTTGGTTTCATGTGAGATACTTAGTAAATTAGTGATTTTTGCAGACTGAATTCAGAGCTAATGAATAGTTCTTTAAGCAGTTTAGGGATTGCAGATATAGCTCACTGTTAGAATCTTGCCTAACATGTATGAGAACCTCAAACATGCATATGTGTGAACAAAGCATCAGTTTAATCAAGTTTATAAATGCTTTTCATTCAGCAAGAGAATATTACAATAAGAATTAATAGTACAGAAGTAAAAATGTGATGAATACATAAATGTGTAAACCACAAAGGGATAATGAAACACTCAAGTGATTCCATTCAACTTAAACATACAACATGATAGACTCATTTGAGTATGATAATATTCATATAATTTCACTACTCACAGCCTAGAGTTTCATATTATATTTTGCTTATATTTTGTTTTAAATATTATAATCTTAAGCACTATTTTTATTAATTTATTACTTTTGTGTCCTATTTTATATCTTACTATGGATATGCTCTTAACATACTAAGTTCTTAAAAACTTAAACTTTATACAAATGTCATATTATAACTGCATATGCTATCATATAACATTGTTTCTGAGGTTTGTTATTCTTGAGATCATGTATATTGAGGGCAGCAATAGTTTACTATCACCACTGAATACTATACCATTGTATGTTACATCATAATTTCTTTACTCTTGTTTGTACACATTGATCTTCAGGTTTTTTGTTTGTTTTGCCATTACCAACATTGTTACCTCAAGACTTCCTAAGCACTTCTGTCATTTCCTAGAGTGCATGTATTTCAAATTTCCAAAATCAGTAAGAGCAATCCTACCAACTTACATGCCTCCTTTCCCAAGTAATGTATACCATTCCAGTTATTCCACATAGCATGCTAAGTATATTAATGAACTTTTAACTTTTCCAAATTGTGTAGGAATAAAATACAATCTCATATAAATTTGATTTGCTAGGTTCTTGGTCTTTACTCATTTTGATTACCTTTATAATTAGTAATGGAAGTTTTTAGCATAATATTTTATTTTTGAATTGCTGGAAGTATGAATTGCTTTTGATCTCTACTGACTTTTCTCATGGTTTCTGGTTCATGATGTGCTCATGTTTGGCTGATACCAATTTCTAAGGAGCCTGAAGTGGCTGGCGTGATAATGCCTTTGCCCAGACAAGATCAATTTTTATCCTCCATAACTCTGTGTTTGTGCCTTGGTACTTGCCTCCAGAGCTGTCTGAATATCATCATCTACCTTCCTATTTTTTTTCCTATAGATTTTGTGTCCTTGGATCAGAGAACTTGACTCATGTTCCTGAGAATTCAGAGATATACATGTAATTATTTTGTTGTGATGTATCCAATATCTTTCTGCTTCACGGCAGGAACAGCTTCAAGAATTTTGAAGTAGACAATGTATTATATTTTTAAACCATATTCCTTTATGAGCATTTAATCTCTATGACAAAATGTAACCAATGCCAACTTTCAAAGCCGAGTTCAAGATTCTTAAACTTTAACAATCAAAGGGAAGCCATGTTAGTTTTCTCCTGAAAAATCAGTCTGTACTACATATACATAACCTGAACATAATGTCATGGACTTAATGGACATACCTTTCAACATAAACTGGATTTGTACCAAATTACAGTTAAGGCAGAGAACAAAGGCAGGGAAAGGCCTCCGTTTTTAATTAAGTAGATTTAGCTTAAAATTCTCTTAATTAATCATTAAAGTCCAAATCAAAGATATCATCATTCTTTTCTGGGCTGGAATTTTCTTCTAATCATGGTATTGAATGTTTCCACAGCCTTGGCTTCTGTGAAGTTTCCTATTCTCCTTACACACCATGTCAATATGATCCCACAAGAGCTTAAATCCCATCAACTTCACAGCACATGACTTCCTTGCATGCCTTTCAGGCCTGCGGTCACCAGCTTTTTCACGTGGACTTTGTTCTCTTTCCTATGGCCAGCATGATCTTCTCTCCCTGTGTGTAGATTCTGCTTCTACTGAGCCCGGGCAATATCATTGCCATAACTCTCACTTCTTAAATCCCTTCTCTCACTTCTCATGCTAGTGCTCATTCACAAAAGCCCACATTCTGCTACCACTAGCACCATTCCCAATCCCATCTCGACACTTGCCTCACAGTCCTGTCTTTCTATTTGTCAACTTTGAAGACTGAACTATAGGCTCATTGAGTGCAAAAGCTGAGTTCTTACATGGTCTACTGATGCTTAGCCTGGAATCCATTTCCACCCATACCAGGACCCACTCTAGAAGAAAAAGATCAAAAGTGAAACATAAATCTTGCAGAGGGTTGTGACTGAAGAGTTCTCTCAAAGAAATACACTTGAATGGGAATTAAAGGACCAAAGGTAGAAGCAGTCACCTTCCTTCATAATGACAATGGCTAGTGAAGTTCTTAGACTTGTTAGTAGAGCCTACAACTTCCTTCCACTTCCTAGATGCCACTCAGGAGGTAAGTCCCTAGGGTAGTAGTAGCAAATGTGCTCACAGCAATTTCTTGGCTTCTGAATGACAAGATATGACCTCAAAACAAAGAGCTTTGAAGCAAGTCTCCCAGTAAGTTCCATTGCCTCACCTCTTCCAACAACCTACTTGTTCTTGAAAACTTGCTTTGTGTAATGAACTGAGCTATTCTGAGTCATCCTGATTTTCTCAGCATTTTGCAAATGTCCCAGAGCAGAGCTAGGCAAATTTTATTGAATGAAATAAACTCTGGCATTTACTACTTAAATAAACTACCTTTCTTCTAATAGCCACAATTTCCTTTCCTGCAGAAACAACATTTTACAAGAATGTTAATATCTAACAATTTACAAAACATACTTCATAGATAAAAGATGCAATATTCATTGTTAAGCCCACTTTAGGAAATGAAAATGTTCATGGGATGAATTTTACAATGAGGTAAAATAGGCAGCTATTTGGCCCTAAAGAGCACTATGTTGTAGAAAATAACATACATAGTGCCCATCAATGATTCTGCCTATATCACAGTTCTCCCCTAGAAGGAGTGACACAAAAAATGCCCTACAACTGGTAAGAGCATAGCCAAGATGGGATTAAGATAGCTAATGAAATTTCTACCCACCAAAAGTTCTGATGATGCACCCATTCTATTTATTGATATTTTTCTTTGAGCAGAACACACTGTGCTTGACCCACAAATTGCTTTGTCTGGATGCTTCAGAGACTGAAGAACTGGTCCAGAAAGATCTCATTGAAATCAGCATTTCTTCCAGCCTCTGTTGACAACACACCCAAACAAATATCCTTCTCAGGGAGAGGATGGATTTGGATGTACATCCAGCATACAGCATGAGTTGCAAACAACTACAATACAGGGATGGAATGATACAACCCTCTAACTTCTCATTAGCACCACACACATTATATTAGGAGCATTTGTGTGTATGTATACATCACAAGTGTCAGTGAATTGTTCATATATTTCTGGCAAAAAAGTCTTAAATAACTTCTAATAAAAATGGGGTCTCTGAACTATTAGCATGTCATTCAGGTTTCGAAATTAATTTTGATGGATCATGTCAATTAGTATAAGGTAATATTGTCTTGGGTAATACTATCAATCATAGGATAAAAGTAATGTATTTTTTGATGCAATCATGACACAGTGTGCAGCATAAATGAGAATAAGTGAATTTTTCTCTATTAAATCCACAACTCTGGTATTATTTCACAAGTCAGACTTCAAGGATTCCTGAAACAAATCCATGGTAATAAAATATACTCTTTGTGAGCAGAAATTGTGTGTGTGTGTGTGTGTGTGTACACCTCACCCATTTACCATTAAACCAATCAAACTACTACTTTCAGCATTATGGGAGACATAGAAATGCAAATATAGTGATAAATTATAGCAATTAGCACTCAAGAATTAAATTTTTAATTCCATAAATCTACTTTGTTGTGATAATAGATACTGGATCTAGAGACATGGACATGCTAACCAAAGACTCTACCACTGAGCTCTATTCTCAGCTTTCTTGTTATTTCTTTTTCTTTTGACACAGAGTCTCACTAAGTTACTCAGGCTAGATTTGAACTCATTCTTTAACCCAGGCAGTTATTGATATCTTCCTGCCTCAACGTTCTAAGTAGCTGGAAATATAGACCTGCATGACTAGGCTAAGCCCATTAATGTACTCTTAAAGTTAAAGAGTCCAAAACAATGCAGTATTCCTTTATGATATTTTACTATCAGTAATAAAACATGATTTTGTACAAATGTTGATTTTGAAAAACACACAATAAAAGTTACTCATGTCCTTTTCAGTCAACAACAAGAATACTCTAAGCATCTTGTAATAAGTTCTCAATTCACTCAATTTTTATACAAATGACATGAAACTCTGGAAGTCTAGCATTGTGATAACAGCTTTTCATAGTAACTCACAGATACACATTATTACTTTCTCTGACAGTGTGCCTTATACAGGAAGTACAAGCAACCGCTGCAGCAGGTGGTGCAGCTGGTCCCCACAGTCACTATTAGTCTTCCTTCCCTGTGTCTAAACTTCCTAAGATTGCTGCCCTTTGACTTACTAACCCCATCGTGTTGTCCTTAGTATGTCCTTTGGGGACAACTTTTCTAGATAGTATAATAATATTCACATATGTTACATCCATCTTTTGTGATTTATATGAACCATTTTTATCTCTGTTCCAGATGCCTAAAGGAAATTAAGCTTCTTTGATCCAAATTCTTGCTCCCATCTCCCATCTGAAGTTGAAGAAAAGGAAACTCTAGTTGTAGTTGCACAAGCTCCAACTCATCCTTACTAAACATATAGATCAGGCAAGTGGTTCATTTGCTTCCATAAAAAAAAAAAAAAAGGATCTTTTTCACCAAAAGCATTCCAACTAGTATCTTCTGCCAAACTGCGAACGGACAGCCAGGAAAGCATTTGCTTACCAGCTGATTAGGATGCATTTTTCTGTTCCTGTATTTTCAATGGTAATGAGCCATATTTAATGGGTCGAAGTAACTAGTTGAGAACAAAGCATTTTGTCCCTCATCTGGCACAGATATAATAATTTAATTTAAAATTATACACTTGGGCTGGAGAGATAGCTTAGCGGTTAAGCTCTTGCCTGTGAAGCCTAAGGACCCCGGTTTCAGGCTTGATTCTCCAGGACCCACGTTAGCCAGATGCACAAGGGAGTGCACGTGTCTGGAGTTCGTTTGCAGTGGCTAGAGGCCCTGGCGCCCCCCCCCCCGTCTCTCCCTCTTTCTCTTTCTCTCACTCTCAAATAAATAAATAAGTAAAATGTTTAAAATTATACACTTGCTGTGTAAATCTTTACCTCCACTCTCTTAACTTCAATCTGCTCATTACAATCTCTTGCTATCCAGGTTGACAGTGAAGTTATTTATTTAGAGGCATTTAGATGTTAGATGACTGCATAGGAGCAACATTTCAACAACAGAAAATAATTGTTCTGATATGTATCAGAAAATAATAACACTTTCTACAACCAGATTATTTAACACCTAGGAGTTTTTCACCAGGGGAAAGAAAATGAAAAACTGGTTAAAAAATGAACAGACAATTCCTTTTATAAGAGCCAAGGTATCTCCTAGGGAACAAGGCAGTATATTCCAAACTAAGTAGGTAGGAAGTCTTTCTATTTGATAACTAATCTTCAAAGCAAAATATATGCAAGACACACATTTATATTTTCATAATTCTTCTAAATATTGTCTTAATTATACTACATATTTTAAGTCTTTATTTGTTTATTTTCTAATATATTTTATTTGAGAGAAAGAGGGAGGGAGACAAGAGAGTGAAAGAGAAAGAGGTAGATAGAGAGAATGGGCACACCAGGCCTTCAGCCACTGTAAATGAACTCCAGACATATGTGCCACCTTGTGCATCTGGCTTACATAGGTCCTGCGTAATTTAACCTCGGTGTTTTGGCTTCACAGGAAAACACCTCAACATCTAATCCATTCCTCCAGCCCTGTAGTAGGTATTTTAAAGAAATAGTGTAGATTTACCACAATGGGTTGTTTAAAATTGTATTTCTTAATTCTACTTTAATATATAACTTTGTAGGTAGAATTCTTTCTGTAATTTTTAATTTTTGAAACATGGATATATGTTGAAAAGATTGTGGCCTTTCAGGTGTTAAAAGCTAAAATCTAAGTATGCATTAAAATGTGGGTAATAGTCTAGGTTCTAATTTTAAATTGGAGAACTGATTTTCAAGGTTTGTACTTGCATACTTGTGCCAGCAACATTTTTGATTGTTCTGAAGACATGCATGTCAACATGAATTGCTCTCCAGGGGGAACAGAATGGGCTATATTTAATGGTGTACCTATCACTTCTGAGACTTCTATTTAAAAACTGCAATCTCCATGGGAAGCACTGGCTCATGCTTATATCCCAGAACTTGAGAGGAGGTTGCAACAGGATAGCTGTGACTTCTAGATCAGCCTGATCAATGCACTGACTTGCAGGCCAGCCAGGGCTACACAGTGAAGCCTTGTCCCAAATAAATAAACAAGCAAAACATGAATTTTCCCATCCTATATGCATTAATATTTTGCTAAAGAAGATTGCACAATATCATACTACCTAGAAAATTTTCTTGTGCCTTGCCACTCTCCTTTCATGGGATTCAGTTCCTATTATAGAAATATGCTAGAATTAATCTATTTCAGTTCTGTCTGGGGGTGTCTTTTTATGTTAATTTGAAATGATGTTCTATTATAATAACATTTCCTGATAAGCTTCTGTACAGTTGCAAAGCTAACAAGCAAATGAATGAATGGATGAATGGATGAATGAATGACTCAACCATCTTGAATAGATACAACGCAGGGACATATCTTCTCAATGCACACACTTGCAAATCTGCTAGAGAAGAGAGGAGGCTGAAGAAAGATAGCCCTCAAATTGTGATGGACATATACTCAAAGAAGAGCCAGTCTCATGAAATGTTTTGAAGGCAAAGGCCTTTGACTACATTGCTTTGATAATTCTTATTAGCATTTGTGGTTTGGATAAGGAGATATTTTCAAAGCAACTGGGAAGTATATTCTTGGACCACTTATCCCACAATGATGGTCAGGACTACTCTGACAAAGGGGTAGGATGACACTGCATTCATCCAAGATTGCACCATGGTGGTTACCTACCGCTGTTAAAATGAGAGATTTTGTTTCCTTGTCATTATTGCATCATAGTGTAGATTCTCATTTCTGCATTAATAATTTTATCTTGCAAATCTAGAAAATGCTGTTAGTATAGTTGATTTAATAAATTTGTAGTGAACACCCTCATTTCCTCTTTTGCCACTAAATTATTACTTTGAAATACAGTTTTAAGTTTACTCCTTATGGAGGAAAGTATATTGTTACTCCTGCTTTTTCTCTTGCTGTGTTTAAACACAATATATTGAAATAATATATAATACTCTTGTCTTCTAAGCTCCAGTGATAAATTCATTATCTCCCAAAATAGAACTAATCCAAACAGCAGACTTAGAATATACTGAGTCATCATATAACTGAATGGGCAAGAATATCTCTTTTGTAAACAAAACGAGTATGGCATCCTCAGCTGCTCTGTTAGAGAAGGTTGGTAACGCCTCAAAGTCAGAGCCACCAGCCTCCTCTCATCTAGACCGCTGCCATGTGTGCTGATGTAATCAGGAAGTCAGGCAGTCTTGAGAATATGACAGAAACCATGCTTAAATATCCTCACAATCCATGAAGTACCAAGGTTAGTGAAGTCTAACAGCAGAGAGAATCCACAGTAAAAACTCAAACTTCTGAGAAACATCACATTATCACATTGCTAAGCTGGGCTCTTTTTGAGGGTTGTAGTTCCCATCTCCATATCAGTTGACAGTAGGAATGCCTTACTCCTACTCCACTAATGAAATGACAATGGATCAGGTCTCCCACGTGACTTTCACACTGCTTGAAATAAAATGCATCCAGAAGTGCTCCCAAGTGCCCAAAAGGAAGGAAACAGCAGAACTGCAAGAGGAACTGAAAATAGTGAGTATAGTAATAATAGGACAAAGTCCCTTAGATGGGTATTTCAGGACATCCTTGTCTTCACCAAGCATATTACACTAGTCACCATTCCAAGTAGGCTTGGCATAACAAGAACTGTCATAGTTTGCTAAGGAACACAAACTTATAACATAGTTCTGGCAGGAACTTCAATATCTTCTGTTAATATCACCTAATGTTACTTCCAGCCATTAATTATATGAAAATTATTATTAATTGGGGCACAATGTTATATACAAGAATATCTTATTAATTTTTACATTTCATAACTAGTAAAATATTGAGATCAATTTTAATTTACTTCAAGAAATGAAGGAACAAATTAAATGTATATCTTAAGATGAAATATAAAGGAGCCATTAAAATAATATTTTCAAAGAATTCCTAAATTCAAAACAATCAAAATATATGTATAGTATTATGTCAATAAATCAGGAAACAATTAACCTTAAATAAGGATACACAAGAAAGCAGTTAGAAAAAATACATCTACATTAAAAGATTAATCTTTTTAATCCATATAGTCGAATAATATTTGACTTTAATTTATTCTTTGTACATTACATATGTTTGTATATGAATGTGTGTGTGTGTGTGTGCGTGTGTGTGTGTGTGTGTGTGAAGTCCAGGGGACAACCTTGGATATCATTTTCCAGGAATGCTATCATTTTCCAAGCTTTTTTGAGACAGGACCTCTTTTTTTTTTTTTTTTTTTTTTCTTAAGAAGGCTCTCACTCTAGTCTAGGCTGGCCTGGAATTTACTATGTAGTCTCTGTATTTACTATGTATTTACATAGTCTATTTACTATGTAGTCTACTATGCATGGGGCTGGCACCAAACTCACAGCAATCCTCCTATTGTTGCCTCCTGAGTACTGGGATTAAATATGTGCATCACCATGCCACCATGCCCAGATAGACAGGCCCTCTTAATGTCCTGGAGCTCACCAACTGAGTTATCCTGGCTGACCAGTGAGACACAGAGATCTACTTGTCCCTACCCCCGCAGAGCTGGAATTACAAGTGTGAACCACCACACCTGACTTTTTGTGTACTCAGGTTCTCATGCATACAAGGCAAGCACATTACCAACAAAGCTATCTCCCTATTCCCCATATTTGATATTTTTCAAAGGTTTTGAAATAACTATGTACTACATACATGTGTACATATAGCTATATACTTTTATGAATATGAATAATAGTAAAATGTCACATATTTTAGAAAATCAGTACAAAGACAACAATATGAAGCACTGTGGATTTCAAATAAGTCTAACAAATATTTACTGAAGACTTCTCAAGGCTGAGAAAATGTAAGAGGAATGCAAATGAATATTCCCTTTACAATAAAGGAATTTATGCTCTCATAACAAAAGTAATAATATAAAACAGGGAACAAGATTTTGTGAAGTTTAAAGAAGAGAAAGAATGAGAAATCGGAGCAAAGAGATAGAAACATGAGTAAAGAACCGTCAAAAGAAGGAGTAATTAGAAAGAACCCTACGGTTACCCTTTAGAGTCCTGTAGGGGAGCACCGCCGGGAGAAGGAATAGCTGACACAGAGAGGAAGAGACCCGTAGGGAGCACTGCCAGGGGAAGGAATAGCTGTGCCCGGGCTGTCTGTGGGCAACTGAAGGTATATGTCAGGAAGTCTTGACAGTGTGTGGAAAAGAAGGCAGTTTTGAGCCATCCTGGCCATAGCAAATGGTCTGGCAGAAGATTTTTGAAGTCTCAGTGTCCTTGAGAATAAAGCAGCATACTAGGACTGTGCTGCAGGATCACTAACTTAGCAAAAGCTTGTAGAAAAGAAATTTGATATTTTAACATTTATATTTTAGTGTAACCAATGAGGAGACAATTTCAAGTTAAGAAGGAAAAGAAACCACTAGAGGTTAAGTCTAATTATTTTGTTGTGTGACCAAGTATTGCAGTTATGTTTTGTTGCTAAGACAAAATACCCAACCAGAAACAGCTTATGGGAGGAAAGAATTACTTCAAGCTTACATTATAATGGGAAGCTTCATCATGGTGGAGGAAGCTGACTGACTTTATTGCACACGCACAGCATAGAGAGAATGGCAAGAATGAGCCAGCTCTGGACCTCCACTGGGCTAGACTCAACAGTGTCAAGGTCCACCCCTAGTGTCTCGCCTCCTTCAGCAAGGCTCAACCCCCTGAAGGCTTGACTAGTAGAAGAGTAAATATCTGGCTTAATTACAAACACTTGAGACTACAGGGGATATTTTACATTGAAACCACCACATCAGGTAACCTGTGAAACTAATGTTCACATGCAGGGTAAGCTCTTAACTTCTGTCAGGGATGGAAGTGAGTGTGATGAATGGTTTACTGCTGGAGTAAGGCCTGGAAAGAGAAGACAAAGCAGAGACGAAAGAGGAATGTCTATGGTGCAAATTTCCTGAAATAGAAATAGTGATTTTATGTTTTGGTGTGCTCTGTTTGATGATGACTCACAAAATTTCTTTCTTTGATGCTTTATTTTGTTTGTTTGTTTCTTTGTTTGTTTGTTTTGAGAGAGAGAGTGAGTATGGGTGTGCCACAGCATTCTGCCACTAAAAACTAACTCCAGACACATGTGCTACTTTGTGCTTCTGGCTTTATGTAGGTACTGGGGAATTGAACCCAGCCCATCAGGCTTCGCAAGCAAGCGCCTTTAACCACTGAGCCTCACTTAATCTGCAGCCCCTCACAAAATTTCTTGATCAACTTTATACAAGGAGGAACAATGAATGGAGAAGAAAGTGAAGCGATGAGGTCATAGTAGATTACACAAGCAGTTAAAGCCTAATCTTAGTTACATCAATGGGCAAACAAAAAGTAAAACAAGTGTGCAAGTTATAAATAGGGGGAGAGGGCTTGAGAGATGGCTTAGCAGTTAAGGTGCTTGCCTGCAAAGCCTCAGGACCCAGTTTCGACTCACCAGAACCCAGATGAGCCAGATGCACAAGGTGATGCCGGTGCACAGGTGCTACATGTGCACAAGGTGGCAAACACATCTGGATGTTTTACAGTGGCTAAGCCCCTAGTGCACCAATTCTCTCTCTCTCTCTCCCTCATAAATAAAAAGTTAAAAAATAAAAACAGAAGAAATAGGAGGAGAAACAGACCATACAATCTAATAACGGCTGATACCATGTTGCCCCCATTTGAATCATGACTACTGGAGATCACTAATTGTACTAGAAACTTAAAGAGGGAAGGGATTATATTTGACAATCCATGTGATATACTGAATTTCAAGTTTCAATAAACCATATATATGAAGATTTCCCTAAACTGCCATAGTTTTTGCTAGGGTAAATATGCAGAAAATCAGAAATGGATCCAGGAATATAAATAAAAGTATTGAAGTATTTAAATATTATTTATTAATATTAACATTATTAATATTATTAAAATAATGGAAATGTGCATTTATAATTTTTATCCCTAACTTAAATTGTTGGCCATTATCATGTAACTGGCTGGAGTATGGAGTGGAAAGAAACACTGAGGCACAGCAACAGTGTCCAGAACACTTTTAGTTAGCTCTGCACCACACCCAGAGCTGCATGGTGTCCATATAGAATGTGAGCTCGGATTGCACAGAAAATGTGAGAGAACCTAAAGTTCTTTCAGGAACATGATCTTCAAATAAGGTCTTGTGGACTCCAAGTGGAGGCCTGGGCTGCAGCAGCCCCTCTGGCTGTCCAGTAGTGGAGATGAGCTCCCACTCAGCCTCTAACAACTGCATGGAATGGAGAGGAAGAGGAGTCCTCTGCCTACCTGCTAGGAGAATAATTTATCTCTTAGTTTTACAACACAAAGGAAGCAACAGATCAGCTTGAGATCATTACTCCCTTTCCAAAATCCAGAAGCCATGAATGCACCTCTAAATATGAAAAAAAAAAGAACTACTAATTCAATGCTTCAAAGGTTTTCTGTGCTTTTCTTGTACTAACTACCAGATCTTTAGGTACTTTTCAATTTTGGTTGTAAAGATTTTAATTAAACCACCAGGAAATGCTTGTGGTGTAAGCCATATGGTTCATTTTTGCTTTACCATCTGTGACCTAATTGGCAAATAATAAATCACCCAAAGTTATTCCCTACAAGCTTTCCTTCATATAGCTTCAGTCTTCCTACAAAACAAAATTGTGTAAAACACAACACTTTAAAAGTGTCTGAAATGTGGTGTGATCCCTGGAGTTGAAATGCCTACCATGCCATCACTATACCTTCAGGATCTCTGCTCACTCTTAAATGTTATAATGGAATCCGAGAGCTCATATTGGACTTTATGTCTACCAATCCCATGAACAAGTATGAGTATAAGTAACATATTTTGGACTAGTTTTAACATTTACAACACAGCAATCACACATATTTGTGGTCTTTCATCCAACAATCACATTCATGCTGTATAACAGAAAATGAAAAAAATGTCCAGCCAACCTAATAACTATTTCTAAAGAAAAGTCTTATTTTCTAAAGAAGAAAAAGTTACATATCATAGGGCCTATGTAGATTTATTTTATTTTATTTTTTATTTTTGAGGCAAGCCCAAAAGATGGACCTTTTTATGAGACAAAGATAGAGAGATTTGATGTATGTACCAGGGCCTCCAGCTACTATAATCAAACTCCAGAAGCATACACCACCTTGTGTACATGTGTGGCCTTGTCCATGTATAACCTTGTGTGTCTGGCTTACGTGGGATCTGGGGAAGTCAAACCTGGGTCCCTAGTCTTCACAAGCAAGCACCTTAACTGATAAGCCTTCTCTCCAGACCTATATATGTGTTTTAAAAATATTTTAATTTATTTATTTGTGAGAGAATCAGACAGAAAAAGGAAGAAAGAAAAGACAGAAAGGAAGAATGAATTTGAGTATGCTAGGGCCTCCTACCACTACAAACAAACACCAGATGCATGCACCACCTTGTGCATCTGGTTTTACGTGAACACTGTGGAATCAAACCCAGGCTATCAGCTCTTCCAAACAAGTGCCTCCAACTGCTGAGCCATCTGTCCAGCCCATGTTTGTGTTTTTAAAAGACCTCCTAGCTTAAACTTCCTTGGAATTCATGAGTAGAATAAACAAATTTTAATCTACCTACCTATGATACCTAATTGAGCATAACAATTCTGAAACAGAGCAAAGCTGATTCAATAACCTGATTTCCATGACACAGAAATCTGACATTGGGGCATTACATGTCATTTGAAATGTAGAAAATAGTATTTTAATTGATGTCTGTTTTGTTTTGTTTTTATTTGGTTGTTTCTTCCTGTGAGATCAGTTCTAGCTTTATTGCCCAGGTAAGTCTCAACCTTCTGAGATCAACAGATGTTACTGCCTTAGCCTACAAGGAATTGGGTATAACCACACATGGCTAACATGCATCACTAAAGAAAATTCTCTATTCTTTCAGATAGAAAGTAGTGTGGCTCATCTGTGACACAACTTAAAACTGCTTAATATAATTGTGTGACATTCTTTGAAATAGATAATGAACATTTTCTCACTGACTATTTATTTCTTGTGATTCATATATACTGGCACAGTGAAAGGAGCAGAACACCTGGTCTGTGGTCCTGTCACTTTTTCACCACTCAGTACATACATGTTTTAATCTACTAACTCAATGATTCTTCACAATCAAGTTTTAAAATTCTAGCCAGGTCTGGTGGCACATGCACTCAGGAAGCTAAGGTAGAAGGATCACCAGGAGATGAAGGCCAGCCTGAGTCTATAGAGTGAGTTCTAGGCCAGACTAGAGTGAGATCTTATCTTAAAAAAAATAACAAAAAAAAAAACAAAGTTTATTCCTAGCTTTAGACACCAAAGAGTTTCTAAAAGTCTTAGTCTTGTGTTTTACATTTAAATCCATCATTGGTTAGAGTGAACTCTTGAAAAAAGTTGAGGTTCTTCTTTTTGCCTATGAGAGTCCAATTACTTCCAGTATCATGTGTTTACAAAAGCTGAACTACTTTGTTGCTTTTATGAGTTTTCAAATGTTAGTCAGCTATACTTACATATGTCTACTTCTGTATTCTCTTTCAATGATCTATACACTTATCCCTTTATCAGCTCTAAATTCTGATATCCATATACTTCACAAAATGTACAAAAATATCTATATAAAAGCATATAAATTAAATATGTTCCAAATATAACTCTGAGCTGTTCTCTAAAAGCTAAGTGAAAGATAATTTTAAAAAAAATATTAGTGCCCAGAAACAGCTGTCAAATTAGCTTGTAATTTTAAATCCTTTAATTCCATGAACTAGAGATGATGACTTTGAAAACAGAAAAGAACTACTATGTCAACATGAATCAGGACCTTAGTCAAAGGACCATTTATATAAACAAAGAAAAAAAATAGTAGCAGCAAATGACTAATTAAAATCTATAATATATATAAAAGGTTATGCAACTCTTAAAATATGTTGGTGTTTTTGACTTACAAATGCCCATAAGATCGTCACAAACCTGTGTTATTGTAATTCCGACCCAAGGGAGTGTTATCACATAAAAGTTTAAGTCCTACTTAATCAAGCATTCATATTCAAAGTTAACATAGTCTCCCACCATATTTTAAATTTTCTCACATACTTCAGTTGGCTCATGTTTCCCCTCCAAACTGGTAAGTGGAAAGTAGTATACAATTGAATATCAAATCAGAGCTAAGTATAATACTAACTAAACATAACCCAGCGTGACATCCATAGTTGTGATATGGCTTCACTCACCTTACCACCAGCACCACCTTCTTGAACATTTCAACAGATAAGTCAAAAAGAAAGCTGTATTCTATCATGAATATACTAATTCAAGGAATATTGTGAGACACAATTTTTGACATTTTCGTAATGCCTATAACATACCACACTGTTTTGCTATATAACTGAAATACTGCTTCGTACTCTATGTTTGGTCAGAAAGCCTTTTGGCTAATTACAGTGATACATAAAATTATTTTAAAGAAGGATAATTTTTGCTGACAGAAAAGGAACAAGAACATTGATTTGTCTCCCATACTCATAAGCCTTTATAAAAAGTGGTAGGAAAGAAATTTTGTAAAGTAGTAACAACTAGCAAAAGGTCATCCTTAAACCATGTCAAAATTTTATTAGAATAGGAAAAGGAGACAGATGTCTACTGCATAAAATAAAGGCAATCCAAGTACATAATGAAGGATGAAGGTTAGGCATATTAAACAAGAAATAGTAAATTAAAAGCAAGGGTTAGATAAAAAGTACAGAATCACACTCATACAGCCAGTATAGAAAGTAGCTGGGCAAGGTAGAATAAAGAGATGTTAGGCTTAAAAGAAAGAAAGAAAGAAAAGAAAAGAAAGAAGAGGAATATTTTTAAAAGAACAGAAATTATTTCCTAAATGAATATTATAAAAAGTAACTCTAGAATGTTGGTAATAGACCATGGTATATTACTGGCTTAAATTAATATTATAAAAAGTAACTCTAAAGTATTGGTAATAGACCACAGTGTATTACTACCTTAAATGAATATTATAAAAAGTAACTCTAGGCCTTTGCTACTGAGTAGGAAGAAAACTCAGTTAAGAGCCAAAGGAAGGGTAGGACTCCTTACAACATGCTCCTCCAGATACAAAATGGCCTGGATATCCTTGACCTCACAGTGCCTGACACTACCTACACAAGACCATCATAATAGGAGGAAAGGATGATGACATCAAAATAAAAGAGAGACTGATTGAGAGGGGGAGGGGATATGATGGAAAATGGAGTTTCAAAGGGGAAAGTGGGAGGAGGGAGGGCATTACCATGGGATATTGTTTACAATCATGGAAGTTATTCATTAAAAATAAATAAATAAATAAAAAGTAACTCTAGAGTGTTGGTAATAGGCCATGGTGTATCACTAGCTTTTCTTTGCTTGTGAGTGAGTAGCTGTCAGAAACAACTTAAAGGAGGAAGCATTTGCTTTGGCTTACAGCTTCAGAAACTCGGGTAATAAGTTCTTGGCACCATGGGTTTAAGCAGAAAACTGTGGCAGTGATAGTGTGTCATGAATAACTGTTCATATCCCAGTGGTCAGAAATCATAGAATGAAAGAGGAAGCAGTCAGAGACAATATCCTCTCAAGCACCCACCCTCAGTATCTCACTTCCTCCAAGTCAGGCCCAACTCCTACACCTCCATGACCTTTCAATAAGGGACTGCTGCCACGTGGGAACCAAGCATTCAAATCATAAGCTTGTGAGGAAGCAGTCATGTTCAAATCACAATGGTGGGAACATGTTTTACCTTAGTTTTAAGTTTATTCTTTTACATAGAGGTATAAAATTATAACTTGATACTGTATCACTAGCCAAGTGTAAAAGAAGGAAATATATGGCCAAGACTTTAAAACTCAGGCTAGTGCATTTGTTTAAGTGGCCATGTAAAAGAATATCTGATTACTTGTCCCCCTCAATTTTATTGAGATACACTAACTGATAACTTTTAAATATGCATATTTAATGTGTACCACATTTTTACATACATATATTGTGAAATAATACTCAAGCTAATTAACATATCCATCACTTTTCATAGTTGTCGTGTGTGTGTGTGTGTGTGTGTGTGTGTGCATGTGTGATGAGAACATTGAAATCTTCCCTGAGCAAATTTCAATATACCATGTATCATCATTATCATAGTAATGGTGTACGTTAAATAACAAAAACTTACTCATCTTGTATAACTGAAATTTTATTCCATTTAACCAACATCTCCCTATTTCTCCCTCTTTTAGCAGATAAGTGAACTGAAGTTCAAGCTGGCATTTGCTTCTGCAAACAAAAGTACCTTAGTAGCATACAATAGCAATCTATCCTTCATTCATTTTGTGATGAACCTTGGACAATATTCTGGGGGAGGGGGGGTTAACGCTGTCCTTACAAAATTAATTTGATTCTGCCATAACGTATAGCAAATGAAGTAGAATTTGAGGCTCCATGATATACTTTATATGGTTGGCTGAGCTAGTTTTGTTCTCTTATATTAACATGAAGAATAGAAGTTGTTCAGTAATAGATCTGTACAGCCCAGCATCCTTCTAATACCCCTGGACTGGAAGGTCAGCCTAGAGCTATGGATAGAGGCAAAGGGAAGCGGACCTGGTTAGAATGCTACTAAAGATGGGATTGACCTTGATGCTTACCAGCAGGAAGTGAGCAAGTCTCCAAGTAAGCAACCCCATTTGTCTGAACAGCATATAGATTTAGATGGCACAAAACAAAACTTCAAAATGGCATTCTTGCTTCACAGTGCCAGAGCACAGAGCACAAAACGGAACACTAGCAAAGGTTCTTGGGTAACTGGGACTTCGCTGAACATACACAATTTAGAACTGAAGAACCCAGTCTCATATCTGTCTCCTATAATAGCTCCAAAGGACCAGAGATAAGATCAAGGTTCAGGCACAGACAGAAATGAAGAAGAAAGGAACTAAATTTACACATTTTATTAACAGCACACTTAAAAGTCTGTTTCAAAGAAATAAGAAAAAATGATATAAAAAGAGCCACAGAGCTATGTCAGGACAGAGCTCTCACAGGGTTAAACTGTATTTCCTTTCTTGACAGCCATCATTTGTACAGCTTCATTGTGCTCTCTGTGTGGCTTGCTAAATGGGCAGTGTGTAGAGTTACAAGCACTTCACTAAATGAAGGCTATGCTTCTCCGGTCTAATAGCCATTCTCATGTAGGAAGATTCATGAGAGCTAATCACAGTGTGTATTTGACAATGACTGCTCCATCAATCTCTGCTTTCAATACACAGGTTCCTTGCTACCTATGGATTCCACAACCACCCTGTGTTGTTTTTCTTTTAATGCAGGATTGATCACCTACTTAAAGTGAACCCACAGCATGTTGCAACTGTTGCCACATCTCCCCATTTATCCATCCTTTGTCACAGGATCACCAGCTTTAGCTACTAAATTACATTTCCTTTGTCATGTCTAAACTTATCCCTACAGAAAGAAAAAGTGTTCAAATTTTCAGAGTGATATTCAAGGCCTTCTACTTTTTGCTCTTTACTAAAATCTGTAACCTTATTTCCCACTTATTCACAAATGCTAAGGTGCAACTAAATTTGCTAATCTCCACATATATCATGTGAATAATTATCCCCATCCCCACACCTGTCCCTCAGCACATGATGCTCTCACAGTGCATCCTTTTTTGTTATTTTGAAATCCCTCTAAACCTACATGTAACATTTTATTAGTGCTTTTTCTAAAATCTAATTGCTCTTTTCTCCCTTTCTGGATCTTTGATATATGGCTTGTACTTTTTTAAAGAATTTTTGATTTTTAACTATAACATAACAATTAAAAATTGAATCAGCCGGGTATGGTGGTGCATGCCTTTAATCTCAGCACTCAGGAGACAGACGTAGGTGGACTGCCATGAGTTCAAGGCCACCCTGAGACTACATAGTGAATTCTAAATCAGCCTGGGTTAGAGTGAGACCCTACCTTGAAAAACAAAAAACAAACAAAAAAAAGAATCATATATTTTCTACACTGTTAAACATGTGACACAAATGAAAATATGGAGGCAGTAATTATTTTTCTTCTTTAGTGTCATGGTTGGCTTGGGGTTCCTTAGCAAGAATAGCCTAGCAGAAGTGGTATAATTCATTCCCAACACATGTTGGGTATGAAGACCAAGATCAGGATTCCAGGAAGGTTGGGTTCTGGTGAGAGCCCACATTCCAGTCTCCTCACACAGAAAAGGTGCTACAAAGAGGAAGTAAGATCTTTTGAGAACCTCTACTTTAAGCACAATCCCACTGTAAAGGCCCCACACTGGTGAAACAATCACCTCCTAAAGATACAACTTGTGTCTCTGGCACACTGGTAATTAGAACTTCAACATATAAGCTTCATGATACAAACATACACTCAGTCTCACTGGAGATAAACTGACAGCCTGCGAATTTGAAAGAAGGCAATGATAAAGATGCACTTATTAGAAATTGTCAACACACAAAGGAACAGAGAGGTCAAATATATTTAGACAAGAGAATTAGTAAAACTATCAGATAGTGTGCTGTTCACATTCCCCACTGCCTGAGAGACCTGAGAGAAGAATGAATACTTGGGTTCAAGTTTCAGAGGTGTCCATCGATCATGGAAAGAATAGTGAGACAAAACAGAGCAGCTCACATCATAGCAGCCAGGAACAGAAAGACAGAATGCGTACACTATCAGACTGTCTTCTTTCCCCCCTTATATTCCTTCCAGGACCACAGCCTATGAAATCTCAACACCAACATTCAAGTAAGTCTCTGGACCTGACTGAGTTCCCTGTGGAAATGCCCTCACATACCAACCACAGGTGTGTTTTACTATTTGTCTTCTCAAACCAAGCAGTTTGATAACCAAGAGTAATGGTCACAAATCCACCCCTTGCCAATCCAAATATGTCTCCTTAAACTATAACAGATAGCTTCAAAATGTACAAATGAATAGACCTTCTTTGTATTTGAAAAATTGTTTATGAACGAGATAGCACATTAAGTAGAGGACATTAATCGTATGTTCAATAGCTGGTAAAAGGGTTCAGGAAGATTTTAGCTGAATCTCAAAAGATTCTTGTTGCCAACCTTGTAGAAATGTAAAGGACTGCTGTGAGAAGTGCCAAATCAGATGGTTCTATGTCCAAGCAGAAGCTGCTTAACTGTCTCTTAAGATGGTCACAGAAGTAATTCTTTTTATTGTTGTTGTTGTTGGGTCATAATAAGCAGAGACATTTCTCCTACCCATACCTGTGGGCTAACTCCACAATGCATGACCCATATACCTAAATGAGAAGGGGCCAGGGGGAGGAGGTAGAACATGGACGAGCCTAACAATGGTACCGACTTCACTGTATTCACTGAGTACAAAACTAATTAATAAACAAATAAATTAATTAAAAAGAAGTAATTCTTAGATGAGATTGCCTGTGTGATGTCTGTCTCCTTCAAACACGAAAGTTCTAAGATTCTAATTTGTCGAAGTTTTCTGTTTCAGAATCTGACATCCATGTGCTTCCATGTGGCAGATCCTCTAAAACTGACTAGGGTCTGTGTTCATTGGTTCACAGTTCTACAAAGAATAACACACAGTATCAAGACATGTCCTTCTACTAACTGAAAAACATTATAGTGTGATAACTTAACTAAGTTTTTCTATTCATGTGCACCTACTTAACAAGCTAATAAGTTCACAGGAAAAATAAGTGACCACTTATAAATTTCTAACCTTGAAAGCCTGAAAAAAGTACATAGTTACTTATGCTTTACCAACACTTGATCAGATTTTAGAAGAAAATTAATGTCTTTATTAAACAGTATTACAAAACATTATGCCATGAGTGCACTTCTCTGGAAATGCACACTCTATTATGGTCACAATATGTCATCAGATGCCAAGCTGGTGTGAGCAAATACTTTTTCATGCAAATAATTTCCCACAAGAGAGTTTTAACATGCATAGCAACTTATATCTCTTCCGAGACATTCTAAATTAGGTCACAAACCACCATCTTGCCAAACCTCAGTTTATTCTGTCATCAGTTAATCCAGGTGAGCTCTGAGTATATCCAGCATGGCTGGGCCTTTCCTTCACTTCTTTGCATGGGGTACAATGTAAGCAAAGCCATTTGTTACTTTAGGGAACAACTGTGGTCACAATAGAGAGATAGGAACAGAAAATGGCAGGATGTAGAAAGATTCACTTCTCTGTTTCTCACATACCCAAGATGAGATGTAACAATAGATTAGTAAAAATAGGAGAAAATGGGTAGAAGAGGGCATGGACAAAAACATCCTCTCTTTTCTCTCATTATTACTGGACTGACACCATGTGGCCTTCCATCAGCTCAGGAATGGACTACTGTTCAAGTCTCCAAACTGTCTACTTCTTAAATTTCTCTCCTTACGCGTACCCCACTCACTGAGCACATGTGCAATGAAAACATGGCAAATAAATGACAAGTTAATTTTTCTGCAATCCAATTTTTATGATTTCTTTCTACTTACATAGCTTGATTAAATTCAAAGACCACCCCATCTTGCTGCAACTAATTAAATAGTTCATTCAGCTTACATTTCTTGACTTTCTTAACTTGAACATTCACATAAGAGTCTTTAAATATATCATATCCATAATGCAACACATACCCTATTAGTTTTATCCCTCATGTCTGTCCTTCCTGGCCTTATGCCTTTCCATTCACCTGCCATGTCATCAATGAACAGCTAGCTCAGTTCTTCCTAACATTTTTATCCATGCATCTTGAGCTATACTTTTAGAAATTCCTATCCATGAAATGTATTTTGCTTTATGTTGAAATGATTTTAATGAATCTGAGATGTAACTAATAAGCCGGAACAGCATTATATTGTAAAAGTTTGAGTGTCTTTGTATGATATAATTTATTTCCATTATTTTGGTAGTTTAATTCATTTATGGCTATCTTTTTCCATCATTACAAAAAATTTAGAGTTCTACTTATGGCTATTGGACTTAATTCAATTATCTTCCTTCTTCTAACCAAAAAAACTGCTTAGCATGTGTTGGGTATAATATTAGCATGATTTTAGGGATTTTATATTTGTCTGGTAATGTCAAAAGCATAAAAGATACATCACTCTTCTAAGACACATTTTCATTTCTATTGACCCTGCTTCCCTAGGTCTTGTAAATTATCTGTGAGCTGTGGACCCAGAAGTTACCCACCACAGCTCTATGTATTAACACTGCATAATTTTCAGCAACGTAGCTGTGTGACTCTATTAATTTACTTGTCAAACTATGCAATAATATTTTTAAATAGAAACAACCCTTTTAAAACATGATATATTATATGTTATATGTATATCACAATTGTTTTAAATACATTATCTATTATTAAAAATGTAGTGTTGGGGCTGGAGAGGTTTAGTGGTTATGGCACTTGCCTGAGAAGCCTAAGGACCCAGGTTCATTTCCCCGGTAACCCACATAAGCCAGATTCACAAGATGGCACATGAGTCTAGGGTTCGTTTGCAGTGGTTGGAGGCCTTGGTGGGCCCATTCTCTTTCTCCTCTCTCTCTCTCTCTCTCTCTCTCCTTCTCTCTCCCTCTCTCTGTCTGTCAAAGAAATAAAATTAAAATTTACATATATATATATATATATATGTGTATATATATATATATATATAGAGAGAGAGAGAGAGAGAGACATACATACATACATACATATATGGTACAATCTTCAAAATGCAAAAAGTAGAAAAGATAAAATTGTATCAAAGTTCTACCACTCTCACATACCTCTGCTTCCATTCAAATGCATTTTATTCTCTCTTTTTTAATATATTACTGACATAATGAGACAATGTTTTAATTCATCTATATCATATATTCCACTTAACTTTATGCACAACTGTTTCCATTATTTATAAACTCTGCAAGTGTTACTACAAACTTGAAAAGAATGTCCATTACAGGAATCTGTCTCACACTACTTGGCTAGATTTTTTTTTACTGTGTACAGCATAAATGGGACATTGTTTTTTAACATAATTACTGATTAATTTATAAAAATAATAAGTAATATCAATAATTCTGTATCTGTTAAGTTTATTTTCTTGTGTATCTCACTTTGAAACCAAGATTTGCTTAACCAAGTCTCCTTATGTTGTCATCTCAGGAACAAAACTCAAGAATGAAGAGAAGGATAAGTAGGCAGATAGAATTCAATTTCAATGCAGTTACAATGATGACCTCAACTGATCCTACAAGATACTCTAGATCAGGTGGCCTTCAAAAAGGAGACACTGAATTGTTATTTCTGCATTAACCTGGTCAAACATAGATTCCATAAGAAAGTAACTTCTGTAAAGTAGCTCCCTCAAAACTAATTCCTGGGGAATAAATCAGCTTAGATTATCAGCTGCTAAAACACCTATACCATGAGAGAATCATTACCTGAGTCTTACAGAAAAGATCTGGCAAAACACTTTACACTAACCCTTTGTGCCACTCAGTTCTCGATTCATGTAGCAAGTCATCACACCTACAAATAATGCCTCCAATTTTTTGGAGGGCTTGCCTTTACTTTGGAATTTTAAAACCCAAATACCATCACACATAGCTCTTCTCTCTCTGGACCTGCTTGTCTTATAGCTCTTCCTTCTTAGACTAGGCTTCTTCCCAGCCAAAACAAATGAGTGTGCAGGCCCTGTGGACCTACTATGTGTCAGGGCTCAGCTAGAACTCCATTTTCTCATTCGCTTTCCCTATGCATGCCCACCCTCATGAGGAGTAAAGTGCTTAAGGATGCAGCTGCAAGACCCTCACATGTCAATACCAACTTTTCTCCTGTGTTCAATCACCCTTGAAATGATTACAAATCTCCCTTACTCAATTACATAGGTTTTCAAATGAATGGCTGTCAATCCATTTGAAAGGATGAGATAAGGGTTGTGGATGTAGTTTGCATTGATTATACCAGATAACAATCATACTTGTGTCTAAGACTATATTTTCATGATTCATAAGTTTACTTATATTTTCTTCTTGAGCACATTTCAAGGAAAAGGCAACTTAGACTATTCTAACTAGGTATCATGCTCATATTTTCCTGCATGTTGTCTTGTTTATTTTTTAAAATACCAAGTAGAAGGTATAAATCTCATTTTATATGAAATCACAAAGACCAATATGAGTTTTCTATCTGAAGTTGCCATCTGAATCTGCCAGAGGCAAGATTCAAGACCAAGAACACCTGATTTTAAAACCCAACCTATCCTAAGTGTTAGAACAGGAGAGACAAGTTTGCTTTGACTGCATCCTACATAACTATTTCTCCAGTTAACTCTTCATTAAGAAAACAAATAATTAAAACATAATTTTTCCAGAAATTCTCTTTTAGGCTAAAAAGAAAATCTTTCTTTTCCTCACATGGCCTCATATGAAATATAAATCACAGTATGTCACTCATCCTCCTATAACCAACAAATGAATAGTTTGTGTTTGCAAACCAGGTGTAAACAACATTGTAGGAAGAAGGAAGGACGGTTGTGCTATCACTGTCAATATATGAGGTTGTGTTTGTGAACCAGGTGTAAACAACTTTGTGGGAAGAAGGAAGGATGGTTGTGCTATCACTGTCAACATGAGCTTCCAGTACAAATCCATTAACACCAGGAATATGCCTGATGAAGGAGTCTCAGAAGAAGACCCTTGACCACATGAAAACTGTACTTCATGTATTGGTTCTCTGAGACTCACAGATGATAGAGAAAACCTGTATTACAGTGATGTCAGTGTACTGTTCTAAGTTAGAACCATTTACTTCAGAGGTTTTGATGAGTAAAGAAAGCAGACCACCAATCCAAAAAGGACAAGTGATGGTGAGTCCTGGGAGCTCTCCATGGTACTGCTAAGTCAGCCTGTGCCGCCTCTGAAGGTTTCTAAGGAGCACTGAAGTCGCTCCACTCTTCTGTGAGTTAAGGTCTTTCACAGTTTGCAGTGTTTATGAATCTATAATGGAGCTCCATATTATTTGCAAAAAAAAGTGTGTTTTCTCCCTATTTACTAGCTAAGCTTAGCAATGTGGCAGTGACCCACTTTGATGTTGCTTATTCATTCCAAGCTAAGTTACGACTACATGTAGTTTGTTTTCCAGTCTTGTAAAGGAGCTTCATCATCCTGCATGGGGAAGATTGTAATCTACCTTAGCTATGTAATAAGATGTGACAATGAGCTCCCCATTTCATCATTCTGAGGTCTTCTTTGGAGGCCAGGTGACAAAGTTTCCCATGGGCCTAAGTCACTGCACCTTTGCAAATAAATATGGTGCTCTCAGCTTTATCATCTGAGATCAAGTCTTCTAGAATATGTTTTGTTCTGATTATACGTAGTGGCTAAATAAAAGCTTACTCTCACCAGTCAAAGGACCAGGAAAGGTATATACTAACAGCACAAAAAGCACTTAGGCAAACTGTAGGGGCGAAAATGTAGACACCTCCTTACCCATACCAACAAAAAGCTGAAAAAGGAACCTGAAGTTGCATACTGACCAGGCTATCATGAGGCACCCCATTTGCACCAGTGTGGTGTGAGGAAATGCTGAGGAGGTAGCCTGGGTCTTCACTCTGCTGTGTCACTGTCTGTCTCCCTCAAGTGATACTGTACAATAGTTCTGTAAGACAGCACCACTGAAGGAGACTACACAGGATCTCTGCATTCTTTCTTAAAGCTATATATGAATCTACATGATCTTGAAACTTTAAAGCTCAATAAAAAATACATGTAACTATGAGACAGAAACTTTATGATATGCATTGCAGAGGTCTAAGAGTAAACATATGGAATCCAGGCTGTGGGACAAGGGTCAAATAAAAAGAAAGTAATAAAATTATTTTCTTGAATAATTGAAAAATTCACCAATTTACTTGTTGATGGGCACTTCTTAAAAAGATCTACTCCAAGATGTGTATTTGCAAATACTAAACACAAAGAATGATCCTGAAATTTTAACAAAGATATTTCAAGTACCTACAAAGTAACAAGAGTTTGTAGCTAGGCTTCCTGTCAGAAACAATGTATGCCCAACAACTATGAAATGGTGATTTCAACATAATAAGGGAATTAATTTACATTTCTAGATTTAATTAACTTGTCAATGAACTCTGACAAGAAAATTAGCACAAACACTCCACAAGTTTATTTTCCCTCCACTCTCTCAGATCAAAGCCCACCAACAAACTAAACAACAACAGGTATGGTACAGCAAGTCTACAATCACAGCCCATGGGAAACTGACACAGGAGGATTGATGCTACTTTGAGGATGGTCTGAGTGCTACATAGTGAGTTTCCAACCAGCCTGGGATAGAGACTGACAACCTATCTCAATAAAGCCAAATACACAAAAGGAAATAAAAACAAAACAACTCAAAAGGGGAAAGAGAGAGAGAGAGAGAGAGAGATTCAAAGATCCAGGCAAGTAGAATCCAAGAAGAGGGAATTAAAACACAAATGTGACATTTTGAAATTTTTCTATCTAAGAATATAGCTCTAATATGAGTATAAAAATATGAAAATTTATCCTTCACCAGGCCCTTACAGAGATCACCTGAACCACAAGACACTGGAGAGGGTATGATCAAGACTAACCTTAATCTTCTACATCTTCCCTCCCTCACTTCCCCTCTCCCTCTCCCTCTCTCTTTTATCTATAACTCTTGTATATTAGTTATTTTTTTCCTCATTTTCTTAGTGGGCACTGACATGTAACTCCCAGAACCAGCATGGGGCTATCATCCACAATGAGCTTTTGATCAGAGAGACCTACAAGGTTTCCTAAAAGACAGACAGATTTCTGTGAGAGTACTTGATGACCCACCAAAGGCTAGTGATAAGACCCTACTGCTGAAGACACCTTATGTGATTGACATGCAAGTTAGAATGGCATGGCTGGAAGTTGGAAGAGAGTCAGTCCCCAGACAGTCAGTGCGTCTAGTGGCAGAAGGTGCTACATGGGCTACTGGGGGCAAATGACCAATATCTGTCAAAGCAACACATGGTCTAACCTACTTAGCAGCAAATAACTTGTTGTGATGCCCACACAAGTGCAGTGGTGGCACACAGCCATGGTGGGGAACCAACTGCTCTCAATTTGGCTAACTGATCCCCTCACTGGTATGGGACCCATAGCTGGAGCTGGGAAACAAGTCAGAACTATATCCAAACATAAGTCCACTCTCCAATATCAAGCTACTATCAATCATGGGCTACAAGAGGGCCTACACCTATTAAATTCTCTATTAAAAAAAGTAAGGACTATCTCATTTGTCCTGATGCTAACTTACTCTCCGTTGGAGAATCTGCTTCTCTTTTTCAGATAGATGTAGATCCTAAGGAGAGAGCCACCCCATCATACCTCAAAAGGGCCCCGGCTGAAACTAAGAAAAATTGGAGAAACAAGCAAGGGCGCTGTTTTCCTGATGAACCGGATACCAGCACAAGGGGGAAGAAGATCAACACAGAGAAAAATCAACTCCTACCAAATCAGAGAGCCAGAGCCTCAGAGGCCCCCAACACCTCATCACTGAAGCAGGCCCAACATGGCTCAGGGAAATTTTGCTGAAGAGGGGGCGGAAAGAATGTCAGAGCCACATATTGGGTCATGATATGCAGAGACATTTATCCCATAACTGTGGGCTAACTCCACAATGCATGACCCATATACCTCAACAAGGAGGGGCCAAGGGGAGGGGGTAGGTCATGGATGAGCCTAATAATGGTACCAAACTGACTGTAAAAAAAATAAAAATAAAAATAAAATAAAAAAATAAAAAATAAATTAAAAAATATGAAAATGAAATTATAACAAAATGTAATAAATTGCTAGAGTATGTTTAAGAGGGAAGAGAGTGCTGGAGAGATGGCTCAGCACTTAAAGTTGTTTGCCTGCAAAACCTGAAAGCCTGGATTCGATTCCCCAGTACCCACATAAAGCCAGATGTGCAAATTGGTACTTGTATCTGGAGTTCCTTCCTCCCTCCCTTCCTCCTTGCAAATATTTTTTAAAGAGGGAAGAGAATTCCTTGTAATATATACAACTTTAATTTAATTTAATTTAATTTAATTTTAAATCACAAAGTAATAATACAACTCTTATCTTTATGACTTTCTATACTACAATAATATGCTGGCTTTTGCATTTTTCACTGTATGGCAAAATGGTAAGTAAAAACTCCAACTAGATTTCTGCACACTTGATAAATACTCATAATGTGGTAAGTGATATATAGAATCTGAATTGTAAAATTCAACAGCAAATTTATTCTCTAATTCTACAAAACAAGACTTTATTAGGAAATTATGTCAGTTCAGTGTATACTATGCAATGATGTTTGGGTTAATGTAACCTTTTAGGTTTGTAATTACATTCTATAATATTCACACACTGAAATCACCTGATAACCTCTCTCTCAGAATGTGCCCCTACTGCTAATACATGAATATGTTTTACCATTTAAATTATGTAATGAATTTCAGTATTCTTTTCTGGAAGTATCTCTAATTATGTTACCTTATCTAAACATTTTTTATTCTCAATTTATGAAAATTAAATTCCAAGTCTAGCTCATTTCTAACATCAAGGCAAAGAAGCAATGTTGTCAGGACAGCTGGTGTGATGGCAGCTGGTTTATCATCATTACTGGACAAGGAGGTGCACACACACTTGGTAATCTGGGTACCTGTGATGGTGGCTCTGGAAAAGATGAACAACTGAATTTGTAGAATGAAAAAGTAGGTTACTTCCTCCAAAGTGGACAGCCTGGATAAAAGACAAAGTGAGTTAAAATCTCAGTGCCCCCCTTCCCACTCTCTTCCTCTCTCTCCTTCTTTCACCCTCTTCCCTGTCTCGGTTCTTGTCTTTTGCAGAGCCCAGAGAAATATGGCTGTCCTGGAGATAGTCTTAAGAATTTATAGGGCTGATTTATCTTTTTCTCTTGTTTGATTCAAAAAACCAGAAATAATCATCATAGAGGTATCAGAGTGTTCCTTGGAAAGTTGAATTGATTGTACTTTGGCTGTTACACAGATAGAATTATGCTAACACAGGTAGACAGAAATTGCCTGCAAATTATGCAAAGCGAGTTAGGTTTAGAACTGTCAGTAAGGACAAAGAGTGAATCGTAGGAAAGATGCAGTCATTAATTGTGCTTGAATGTAGAATGTAGAAAGTACGGTTCATTGAATCACTGTCCTTTCATGGCACATAAGCAAAACAACCCTTGAAGAGCTGACTGAAGAGTCATTGAAGTTATTTCAGGGAATCAGCACTGAAAGAATGCCAGGTGTCCATCGTTTCTCCTCTTCCTAGGATCCCAGTGAAGTTTCATTTCTTAAGCTTCCTTCCTCACAATGAGTGTCTACATGTGTACTGCTGTAAATGCTAGCTGATAGGATTGGTTACATGTCATCTTTCACATTTTTCAACTTATAAGGCAAAGGGGTAAAACTGGGCAAAGTAAGTTGGGAAAGCTGGTGGAGATGGCATCAGTGAGGAAAGAATCCAGGCCATGAGTCAGAGTGGGCAGAGCCATCTGCTGGCCACAAATGAAAAAGTCCATGTCTGAGGTGTTTGAACCAATGAACACATTTGGAAATGCCAGTTACAGTAGCTATCATTACATTAAGGATCCTTGTGACACCTGCATTTTAACATTCCAATTGATTGTGGAATTTCAGATTGCAGTCTATTCTAGGCAATACAAATGATGCTACTAATTGTCTTCAGGAATAAAGTCCTTTTTCTTCCTCTTAGGACTCTATATGGCTTCTCCAATTGCAGAGGACAAGAAAAATAGCACCCATTGGAACAAGGCCTCCAAATAGTCACAATGAGGGATATATAGCACTTTAATTTCTAGAACAATCAAGAAAATAGAACAAAAGTATTACAAGATTATTGTTCTTCAATTAAATAATATAATCTCCTGCTTTCAAGGTTCTGGAAGTATGGTACTATAATTTTAAGCATAAGAAAAAGAAACTCACACTCTTAATTACAATTTCAAAAGCTCTTAACTAAATGTTCATAAGTAAAATGCCTAAAGAAGAAATAACTAGGAATTGATGTATAAGCATACCAGGTTATTAATATCTATACAGAGCCTGATGTCATTCAGGTACTAAATTAATTTTTGAAAGGTATAATTAGATGTTCATGTTTATCATTTTGGATTTGAAGAGAAAACAAGAATCCGATGAAAGAAAAATATTTATCAAGATGCATTGACATTGCTGATGAAAAGAGTGAGAGACACCCCTCTTACTCCTCCCCATTATTCTCTAGCCCAAGACATTACTGAACATAGCCAATGTTCAGAACATTGAAATGCAGAATAACCCATATGTGTCCTTCAGGCTTTCATTACAGATAATTGTATTCCATCCATTCTTCATCATTTCAATGGCTCAGGCCAAAAGTAAGTGTTATTTACTTCGTTCCCTTTTGTTGCTTCAGTTGTTTGGGTATCAAAAGGCAAACCTTTGTCAGTAATGAAAGATGACAAGCATTAAATCTTATTAGTAATTGTTCCTACTCTTTAATTCAGTAAAAACTTAACCCTAGAGCACTTGTCTCTTCACTTTTTAACACCTACTTCCCACAATTTAAAAAAAAAATGTTTTACACCTTTTGCTGTTAAATGAAAAGGATAGCAATTTTAGCCCAAGCAAAAATGTATGGAGCCAGGCATGGTGGCACAAGCCTTTAATTCCAGCACTCGGGAGGCAGAAGTAGGAGGATCATCATGAGCTCAAGGCTACGCTGAGACTATATAGGGAATTCCAGGTCAGCCTGAGCTACAGCAAGGTCCTACCTCCAAAAAAAGCAAAAAGGAAATGTATGGAACAAATGTTCACACATATGTGTACACAACTAATAGAGCACATTATCAAAGGTTGTATAGTTCTTTTCTTTGCATGGTGTGGTGGTTTGATTCAGGTGTCCCCCATAAACTTAGGTGGTCTGAATACTAATTCCCCAGCTGATGGTAATTGGAAATTAAAGCCTTCTGGAGGCGGTGTATTATTGGGGGTGGGCTTATGGGTATTATAGCCAGTTTCCCCATGCCAGTGTTTGGTACACTCTCCTGTGCTATTGTCCACCTCATGTTTGCCAGGGGGTGATGTCTACCCTCTGCTCATGCCATCGTTTTCCCCTGCTATAATGAAGCTTCTGCTAGGGTCTGTAAGCCAAAATAAATCCTTTTTTCCCAAAAGCTGCTCTTGGTCAGGTGATTTCTGCCAACCTGACTGCAACATATGGGTATGCAATTCTGTGCATGTATGCACAGGCCAGAGATCAATCAATATTGGTCGGTCTTACTCAATCACTATCTTATTCTTTGAGTCAAGATCTCTTGCTGAACCTAAAGCTTACCAATTTGGCTAGACTAGCTAGCCAGTGAGCCTCAGAAATTTCCTGTTCCACCTCACCAGTCCTGAGATTACAGACATGCACCACCACCCCTGGTGTTTTTCTATGGGTTTTGAGGACCAACACTCAGATCCTCACACTTTCATATCAAATGCTTTGCCCACTGACATATCTCCATTGCCCAAGGTTATATAATTCTTCACTGCCTTGCTGAACTGAGTTTTATATAAAGATTTTACTTAACTAATGTCAGTCTTTCAGAAAGGAAACATCCTACTTCTGAAAACTAAACCTCAGCCAAAACACATTATCACACCATAAAATAAAGTAACTTTACAATTTTCCCTCACTTTGTTTTAGGCTATGTAACAACTGAAAGGAAGCACACTTAGCTCAAACAGTTATGCATGTGATGAACAAAATGTCACTTTTTTTTTTTAACACTGCCCTTGTTTGACTTGCTGCCCTTGTGTCTCAATATGGGTCGGCCTGTGCATATAAAATGTGGAAATAAGTGCTCCCTCCTCCAGGCTGTCTGAAAGAAGACAGATCACATGTGTCTATGTGATCATTTTTCATTGTCTCAATACTCTTCCATCAATTCTGCCTTAAGATTCAAAGGTAGTTTGTAAGCAAGAGGTTTCTGCTATTGTCCACAGCATTCTAAGCCTAGAAACAACTGGCAGGTTAAAAATCATTGCAAAGAATAGCTGTGAAGCACAGACTCCTGTCTTATAATAGATTCCTAATTCAGTCAATATCTCACTGAGTATCTTTTTCTTTTCCTTCTCAACCACCTTACACTCACATATATACTTGTGCAACCTCAAAGTGCCAGGAATTACATGTGGGATTTAGAGGACTGTACAAACTGAGGCTACACTGAAGCTAACAGCACTTTGACTTGCTAGCCTTGAGCAGTGATGTTCCTCATCATTAGCATGTCCTCTCTGATCTTGGCAAAATTCCCTAGGTAGAACTGGGCTTCCAAAGAGTCAGAGCCAGAATTTGTAACAGCAGCACTTTTTTCCTTCCACACGAATGATCAGAGCTCTCAGGGCTAGCAGACTCCTCTCTGCTGGTAATGCTGGGTCCTTGAGTCAAATGAAAGGGCCAGTGAACTGACTACATTTGTTCTTTTTCAAGTCCTCCTTAATAAGGGTTTTGGAATGTCTGGCACTATGTTTGGCACTTTACAATGGTCTACATCTGAATTTTATGTAGCAATTCAAAGAGCTATTCAGCCCCTTGTTATAGCCAGAACCTTTGCCAGCAAGCCAGGCATTATGAGGATAGAGTTAGGGGTCCCCATGAAACTCTGAAAGCAAAACCACCACGGAGACAGCACACAGCAGGCCAGCACAGCACATTGAAGATGAGTACACTCCAGGGGTAACAAACAACACAGGCAGATGTGGATAAGGTTTTAGACTTTCACTATTGAGAAATTCTGGGCTCATCAATGTGTTTGAGTTTTTCATTACTAATGAAGTTTAAAAAGTATTTTACAAGAAAAAAAAATAGAGTAGTAGCTGGGTGTCGTGGTGCATGCCTTTAATCCTAGTACTTGGGAGACACAGGTAAGAGGATTGCTGTGAGTTACAGGCCACCCAGAGACTACAGAGCCTGGGACAGAGTGAAACCCCACCTCAAAAAACAAACAAACAAAAAAGAGCAAAAGAAACCAAAACACCAAAAGCACATCATCAATTCACTATGAATTCAAATCTAAGTGGTTCCAGGTATTTCCCAACATTTTATGTGTTAATTGGCTTTCCAAACATATACTTTACAGCCTACTAGTCACTTTCACTTAATCTTGTATTGATTTTGAATGAAACTTCCTGTTTCTATGACTACACTCATCAATTAACTTCTTTTTTTTTTTTTCAAGGTAGTGTCTCACTCTAGTTCAGGTTGACCTGGAATTCACTACGTAGTCTCAGGGTGGCCTCAAACTCACAGCAACCCTCCTACCTCTGCCTCCTGAGTGCTGGGATTAAAGGAGTGCACCACCATACCTGGCTTTCAATTAACGTCTTGCAAGTGGCATAAAAATTTTCTCTTTTTCGCTTCTCTCCACTGAAGCCTGAATATGTTCTTCCCACAAAAAAAAAATACCTGATGTTGCCTTTAACCAAGAAACTGCATTACAGTGGTGAAAATGTTGACACTTTCACGCTGTGGTTGATTTTCTTTGGAGATTCTGTGCAGAAAAAGCACATAGAGTGCTTTGGACCAAAATTATAAATGTCTGATCAATGTTAAGTTGTGTTTAAAAAGTCCTCTTTGGCAACAGTATACTTAGCTTTCCCTTGGCCCTCACGATCGGTCCTGGAAAATTGTGCAGGCATCACTGCAGGAGGCTGCTCACTGGAGAAAAAACAACGGTTCTGCCAAAGTCTCAAAAAGTATGAAAAGCACGATAGCCATTCATGACTTTGTCAGCTAGAAGTGAACTGCCCATTCAGCTTTGGATATTTCACTTATACTGGAATGCGAGGATTTGGAGTTCGTGGTAGAGTTACTTTAACCTGAACCTACCTATTCTTTCCTAGGGTCAAGTCAGGATTCAAGATGAATAAAACTCTGGAAAGAAATTTTCTCCATACACAGTCTGGACTGTGTGGAGCCTAAATATCTGCTAAGAAAATTTGGCTAAGTATCGTAAACACTCCAAAGTTTCAGTGCCTGTCCTGTAAAATAGAATTACCGTAATTAACTCAAGAGCAGGGAGGAGATTCTCTAGGTCCAACTTGTCCTTACTATGATGCAAATCTGTTTGTCTACACAAGAAAGTCTTTCAGTGTACTAAAGTGACCAGGGTAATTCCTTCCCCAAATCCAGTGGTGTCTGGAGAGCAAAGACCAAACCACACAGCTCATGCTCTTCCTCCCAGAGGGCCAGATCCCAGCCCGTCTGCCCAGCCTCCTCTCCTTGTATTTTCCTGAACTCATTTCCCATGGTCATAATATCAGAATGGATGCATTATGTACTCGCAATTTCTGCTAGCTTTGTGTTTGCCTGAAATATTTCCCCATGTCCTCTTGCTTGAAATCCCTTCTTGTTGTCCACTTAGCAAACACATTGCTCAGTCTTCAAAGCCAGCCCCGCCTGCACAGCTGCCACATTTTTAGCTCTGGATGGTGTTTCTCCCAAAGAACTAACTTCTAACTGTAACTAGGTGATACAGCTGGAGTTTGGGTTTTATTAAAGCTTCCAGGGGGAAAACATTTTATATGGTATAGAATGTGAAAACACCTAGATGCTGTTTAACAACAAAGAAATAACAGGGGTAAAACGCACTTTATTTCTATAATCTGACCTCCAAAGGAAATTTTTTAAAAGACAGAATGAGGCTAACTTTTATTATTATGTTTACTTATTTATTTACTTATTTGAGAGAGGGAAAGAGACAGAGAGAGAGAGAGAGAATGGGCATGCCAGGGCCTCCAGCCACTGAAAACAAACTCCAGATGCATGCACCACCTTGCACATCTGGCTTACGTGGGTACTGGAGAATTGAACCGAGGTCCTTTGCCTTTGTAGGCAAGCACCTTAACCACTAAGCCATCACTATCACCCCCAAAAGAGGCTATTTTATTTGACAAAACTGATCGACCTCAAATTACACAGATTAGGAAATTAATGCTGAATCGTGATTACATGTATAACCCAGGGTACTGGTCCATGTAGAACTATGGCAGTGTCCCATGTATCTTTATGTACTAGGTACGAAATGCTTCCTCTAACCACATGACACAAAATATTCTGCCTGAGGAAAAGGTGTTTTTGGTTTGTTTAGTTAAAACATACAGATAACCCAAGAGAAAAAGAGATGGATCTATTCATAAAACTCTTCATTAAAATATATCTTGTCTGCTCTAGAATTACTTAGAAGCCTTTCTTATTTTTGGTTTAACACCCTAGAATATTAATTATGTTTATTTAAATAATAGTAATATTATATCAGATTTATGGCATAAGTTATCCCTGAGTTACTACAAAGAGTCTCCTTTCTTAATTGACTTAACAGAGTTAACTAGAAGGTACTTACTGATGTGGTACTGTTGCTAGTCCTGGTTATAGAAGTTTTTGTTTAACAACCTAAAATTGCTTTCTACATTGACTTCAAATATGTTTCAGTCTGATGTTAATCTTGAAAACCTGTTCATTGATACCCTGATTAAAATATACAACAATGCTCAGAAAATGCTTCTCATATATTAAATACACACACTAGTAGGAACTTGATTTAAAAAGCCATAAATTGCTACTTCAATAAGAGATTACACATGAACTTGGGCATGTCATGATGTAACCCATTCAGCAGTCCCCCTTACCTAGGGTTCAGAACTGTCACTGTCTGATATACAGTTATGTAGGCAAAGAACCAAAGTAGATACAGCATGAAACTATCTATTTGAGCTCACAGAAATCTGAAATTAAAGTTCAGCAGCATGCCCAGTCTGCTCTCAGGAGCAGCTCCTTTTAATTCTTCCCACCTGGAGGTCAAGGGTCAGTACTGCTGATGAGACCACATTTTGGAGAAGAGAGAAGACAGATGTTTATGGGGAAAAGAGAGTAAGCAGAGATCTATAAGTGCAGTACAGGCCCATGCGTGGGACAAGGGGATCACTTCTCTAAACACAGGCACAGAGACTTAATCTGTTGTGACTGCTGCACCTGCACTAAGTACTTGGAGCTTGGACAGAGGATATGGCAGTAATACTCTCCCAAATGTCTCTAGATTATGTGTTTGTTCTCCTGTGATGGCTTAGCACATTATAAAATGTGCAAGTTGGAAAATAGTAAAATCCTAAATCCATCCTTGAGGTACTTTGATAAATGTCTTGGACATACATTCCCCATTCTTACAGCTAAAGGTCTACCTGAGCCTTATACAGAGGTGGGGTACAGGTTAGACAGAGATAGAAATTTGGCTAAGTTACCATTCTGTGTTAGAGTTAGTATCATAGTAGTAACCAATTTTCACAAGCTGAAAAACACTTTATATATTGGTGGAAATAGAGCAGAATACCTGACATATACATTGCCAAGTATCCATTCTCCTTGGTCTCTCTCACTTCTTACTAAATGTCTCTGTGAAGTCATAAAATGGTGTCACTCAAGACAGAAGGAAGGATAACACACACACAAAAAAAGTCAAAACTATTACATTAGAAAAAATATCTATATGGAGAAAAAGATCAGTGTGTAATATTCAGGCCTCCAACTAAGCTGCCTTGCTGCCTGGAGGAGGGACCCACTGTTAAAGTGCAAGCAGTCAACCACTTAGTTGCCTGGAGATACTCACAAAAAGTTACTATGGAAGAGAGCTGGATTGTTTTGTGTTATCATTTTAGAAGTATAATATCTTGATTTAATGAATAATAAATATATAATTTGAAGCCGGGCGTGGTGGCGCACGCCTTTAATCCCAGCACTCGGGAGGCAGAGGTAGGAGGATCGCTGTGAGTTCGAGGCCACCCTGAGACTCCATAGTGAATTCCAGGTCAGCCTGGGCTAGAGTGAGACCCTACCTCAAAAAATCAATATATATATATATATATATATATATATATATATATATATAATTTGTATTTTAATATAAATATTCTGAATGATAAAAGTTAAAATTTTAATATTGGCTTGAAAACTCCTAGAATGTATGTGGAGAACACAGAATAAATACTCAATGATGTCATTTGAATGAATTTAAAAATTTTTCTAAAAATTCAAATTCAGATCATTAAATATCACATGAAAAGGTGCATGTGATAATACTACATAAATTCTGTATTACACCCTCTGCCACCAACAAAGAAAATGTAGTAGAACCCTAATATGTCTTAGACATCATTCAAGATAGTAATTTCTGTAAGGATCAAGAAAGTAAACTGGTTTTAGACATTATTAAGCAACATGAAGATAGCACTAATCCAACCCAAATTCACTAGATAAGAGTCATGAAAGAATTTTTTATCTAATTCACCCATAGCACAGAAAATGAAGGTAAAAAAGCAATTGTAAATGCTTATAAATTAAATCCATACACTGCATGCTTTGCTTTGCAAGATAAAAATCTTAGTTCATTGCCTGTTTATGTTTAAACATAGATTAGGCTTCTGCCACTACAGACCAACACATTGTAGGGACTTTTGTGTGTGTGCAATCCTTGGGTTTTAAGATTTGTACTCAAAAGCTCTACTCTTTTTCTTTAGTATTCCATGATACATTCTATATTCTGACACATTGGACAAGTAAAATCATATGTAGGAGGCCCAAGAAATGGTAAATTCTTACCTGAAGGCCTTCAATGGCAAGTCGCAGCATGCTTGGTGTAAGCTTAGAGGCTTGCTTGAAGGTAAAGTTACTCCAGTCTATGATCAAAACAAACCCATTTACTTGAAGTTCAGGATCCTCAATCATGGCTTCTAAAGAAAGTAAGATGGCACGCAATATATCCACCAACGTGTACCTACCAGTAACAGAAAAGCATGAAGTTAAATCTGACAGCCACTACCAGAGGTTCTTAGATAGAAGTTACCAAAAGTTTTGCTGTTTGTTTTAGCAAACTAAAAATTCCCTTTAAAATACCTGAGGAATTTTCAGGAAATGATTAGCCTAAAAAATCTGTTTAGAAGAGATTGACTTTATATAGGCTCTGAAGATACATTAAAATTTAACATGCAATTTGCCCAAACAAAAGACATTTTTTTAAACATACTACAGTTTGTTTCAAATTTTATAGTCATTTACTTTTCCTCCAAGCCTGCCTAAGATTTTCTAAACTCTCATATGAACTGCTCCCCCCACAGTAGGCATCTAACTTTGAAGCATCTTGAAAATGCCCTCAGTAATACTAACACTTTATCTTCCTATGGGGATTCTATATTTGAGAGACCTACATCTGAGCATTCAATCGAGGATCAAATATCAAATATACTTTGTAAATACATAATGAACATTGGCAGGTGGCTTTGCCTTATCAAATAAATACAACTAGTTATATGGCATTTGTACTATATTAGAAATTATAGGGGCTGGAGGGATGGCTTAGCAATTAAGGCATTTCCCAGAAAAGCCAAAGGACCCAGGTTTGATTCGCCAGGACCCACATTAGCCAGATGCACAAGGTGGCACATATGCCTGGAGTTCGTTTGCAGTGGCTAGTGGCCCTGGCATGCCCATTCTCTCTCTCTCTCTCTCTCTCTCTCTCTCTCTCTCTCTCTCTCTCCATCTCTCTCTGTGTCTCAAATATAAATAAATAAATAAAAATAAAACATTTAAAAGAAATTATAAATAATCAAGAGATAATATAAATAGGAATATTAAGGAAAACAGAAGGGGACACAGGTTCGAGACAAGCACTTTGTCACTTTATGTAAGGGACTTAAATATCTGCTGATTTTGTTGTCTGTGTGAAATTCTGAAATCAATGCCCTGAGGACACTGTGGATATTTGAAGGAATTTCACCAATCAATAATAATACTGGTAGTTACAGACAAAAGTGCTAGAATACCATAATTACTTCTATTCAGTTTGTATGATAAATAAAAAAGAAGGAATGGAAAATAGGAGGAATAGAATGAGAGATAAATATGAACAAAAGGAGAAAGTCACATTAATTTACCACTATTTTAAATTAAGCCATCCTAGGCTGGAGATATGGCTTTTCACTTAAGGTGTTTGCCTCAACACCCAGGTTCTATTCTCCAATGCCAATGTAATCTAGATACACAAGGTGGCACATGCATCTGGAATTCATTTGCAGTGGCTGGAGATCCTGGTGTGTTCGCTTTCTCTCTCTTTCTCTCTCTCTCTCTCTCTCCCTTTGTCTCTAATAAATAAAAAACTAAATTAAGGCACCCTAATTTATGAGTTGGGCTTTTTTTTTCTTGCCACATACCTCAGCATTGTATCTGATACATTCTCAAAAACCAATAAATGCACTTGTTACTATGAAACAAAAGCACTCTGGAGTGCCAAAGCAGTAGTTGTGGACTATGACACTGTCTGACTGAGGACAGAAGGAAGAATGAAATAGAAGACAAATGTGAAGGGCCTTTTAGAAGTAAAATTGCTAAAACCTGATATTTGGATGCCAGGATTAAGTGAGAAAAGAATGAAGAATGATACACAGATTCTTGTTTTACCACTAAGCAAGTGGTAAAAAAAAAAAAAAATTTTTTAAGTTAATGAAAAGAAATAGTGCAGAGAATTCTGGCCACGATGGCAACCACCTAGCTGCACTGCAAATCCTGGGGAAAGGAAGGCAAGACATTACGGGTTCACTGGGGCTTTTAGGGGAGAGAAATCTTCACTAGATTGCCAGTGGGAGGGCACAGAGGCTGGAAAAACAGGGAATCACTGATCCCTTTGCGGGGGGTAGCCCACCCCTCCCCCCAAGTATCCATCATACCCACTGCACTGATCAATCCCTGCGTGCAGGAAGCTTAGACTGCTCTGCCCAACTCGCCCACTTACTGCTCCAGCCACTGAATGTCCAGTGAGTCCTGGCAATAACAGGGAATCACTGATTCCCTCATGGGCAGGTAGCCCAACCCTCCCCCCAAGTAGTGGCCATATCCACTGCTCTAGCACATGCCTATCAATCCCTGCCTGTGGAAGCTTAGACTGCTCCACCCACTCACCCACTTACTGCTCCTGCCGCCACACTTTCAGCCAGTCCAGGCCCACAGCAACTGCCTAGCAAGCTCAAATTGTGTCTGTCGCTTGCGCCAGCTCAGGTGCCATCCCCTGCCTGTCTGCCACACTGGCCTTCCACCATTGTCCTGTGGTGGGGTAGCATAGACTGCTTCCGGTCCCAGTGTTTCCATGCCAGAGTTTGGGCTGCTTCAGTGCTTGGTGCCTCAGTATACCTCCTATTACGAACACAGGCAGCTTTGGTGCATTACTGCTTGTGAGATCAGGTAACTTTGGCACCCCAGGCAGGTAGTAGATCAGGTGGCTTTGTCAAGTGAGAGCCAAAGCCCAAGCTGCTTGGCAACTGCCCAGGCTGCCTCAGATTCCCAATGTACTTGAGCCCAGGATGACCAACCCACCTACATGCCCATACACTGTCATGGGCAGACCACAACACAAAAGAAATAACATGAAAAATCAAATGCAATAAAATCCAGTTAGAACACCTAGTCCTACAATGAATGTATCTAATCAAAACATATTAGAGTCATTAGGATCAGAACACAAAAAAGAAGCTATGAGCAATGCAACCCTGACCAAGCTACTGGTAGAACTTGCAGAAAAGCAACAAAGGACCGATAATCGTGTGGATACTGCCATCACTAAACTAGACCTAATAGATAAGAAAATGGAAGGAGTTAAAAAGAGTTAAGAGATTTGAGGGACAGTGAAAAAAAAAGACCTCAAAAATCAGTTCGGCATGCTAAATGAAGACATAAAGAAATGCAAGGATGAATTCCAAGAACCATCAAGAAAATCAGAAAACGATGTGAAAAGGGAGCTTGACAGAGGAATGGAAATTATACATAGGAAACTAGTAGACAATGCAAATTTAATTGAACAAGTCCAAAACTCTGTAGAAGCTCTCAAGAATAGAGTAAGACATGTGGAAGATAGAAACTCTGATGTGGAAGACAAGATGGAAGAAACAGTTTGAGAGTTCAAAAATTTCAGTAAGTTCAAAAGTTTCTGTGAACAGAAAATGAGGGAATTGTGGGATACCCTTAAACTTCCTAATATCAGGATCATTGGAATACCAGAAGGAGAAGAAACACAGACGAAAGGTATGGAGAACTTATTTAACAAAATAATTGAAGAAAACTCCCCCAGTCTCTTAAAAGAAAGGCCCATACAAGAAGCCAACAGAACTCCAAACAGACTGGAACAAAGGAGAAACACTCCAAGACATATTGTCATTAAGACTCTAAACATTGACACCAAAGAGAAAATCCTAAAAGCAGCTGGAGAAAAACAGCACACCACTTTCAAAGGTAACCACATCAGAATTACTTCTGACTTCTCAATGGAAACCCTGAAAGATAGAAGGGCCTGGAATGAAACACTGCAAAGTCTAAGAACCTATGGTTTCCAACCCAAAGTACTATACCCAGCAAAAGTATCCCTTATAATATATGGTGAAAGAAAAACTTTCCATGACAAAACTCAGCTTTACAATTACATGAACACAAAACCAAACCTACAGAGAGTATTTCAGGAAACTCTCCACAGAGAAGAAACAAATAATCAAACACAATTGCCTACAAGAAGCAGAACACAGGAACCAAACTCAGAGTAGGCACAAGAAACTTCAACGTCCATGAAAACACCAACCCACATTTACCATCACAATATGGCAGGGATCAAATCAAATCTCACAGTCATTACCCTAAATATTAATGGCCTGAATTCACCCACCAAGAGACACAAGCTAACAGGATGGATCAAAAAATTAGACCCCTCAATCTGTTGTCTTCAAGAAACCCACCTCACCACTAAAGACAGTCACCTCCTCAGGGTGAAAGAGTGGAAAACAATATTCCAGGCAAACGGGAATAAGAAACAAGCAGGCGTAGCTACATTATTATCAGACAAAATAGACTTCAAACCAAAAATATTCAAAAAAGACAAAGAAGGCCACTTTCTACTTATCAAGGGAACAATCCATCAAGAGGATATTACAATCATAAACCTGTATGCACCAAACACAGGGGCACCACAGTTCATACAACAAAACCTACTTGATAATGAAACAGAAATAACCATAAAGACCATCATAGCTGGGGACTTCAATATACCATTATCAGTAATAGACACATCATCCAAAAAGAAACTCAACAGGGAAGTAAGAGAGCTCAACAAAACCAGAGATCACTCAGACCTAATGGACATCTACAGAACGTTCCTTTCCAAATCCACAGACTACACATTCTTCTCAGCAGCCCATGGAACATTCTCGAAAATAGACCATATACTGGGTCACAAAGACTGCCTCCACATATTTAGGAAGATTAACATAACTCCCTGCATGATATCAGATCACAATGCTATATTGCTAGAAATCAACAACAAAAGACCCACCAAGAATCCCAATTGCACCCGGAAAGTGAACAGCACACTTTTAAACAATAAATGGATAGTGGATGAAATAAAAAATGAAATTGCAAAATTTCTAGAATTGAATGACAATGAGAACACATTGTACCAAAACTTATGGGACACAATGAAGGGGAAAATTCATAGCACTCAATGCCTTCATAAAAAAGACAGAAAGATCCCAAAGCAATAACCTAACCATCCACCTAAAGGCACTGGAAAAGCAAGAAAAATCCAACCCAAAGAGCTCCAGAGGGAAATAAATAATTAAAATCAGAGCAGAAATTAATGAATTGGAAACCAAGGAAACAATTAAGATAATTGACAAAACAAAGAGCTGGTTCTTTGAAAAAATAAACAAGATTGAAAAACCCCTGGCCAATTTGATCAAGCCAAAAAAAAAAAAAAAGAAGCTTCAAATTAACAAAATTCAAAATTAAAAAGGAAAGTTCACAACAGACATATGTGAAATTGGAAGAATCGGGAGGACTTATTTCAGAAACCTCTGCTCCACAAAACTGGATATAGTGGAGGAGATGGGTAAATTCCTGGACGCATACCATCTATCAAAGCTAAACTCAGAGCAGATTAATCACCTCAGTGAACCAAGCACACTCATGGAGATTGAAAAAGTAATAAAAAAAAAAACCTCCCCAAAAAGAAGAGTCCAGGACCAGATGGCTTCTCAGCTGAATTCTATCAAACCTTCATGGAAGAACTCAAACCAATCTTCCTCAAACTATGCCACACAATTGGAGAACAGGGATAGCTACCCAACTCCTTTGATGAAGCTAGTATCACCCTAATTCCATATCCAGACACAGATGCCACAAGGAAAGAAAACTACTGGCATATTTCCCTGATGAACTTAGATGCAAAGATCCTCAACAAAATCCTTGCAAACTGAATCCATCAACACATCAAAAGCATTATCCATCTTGATCAAGTGGGATTCATCCCAGGAACACAGGGGTGGTTCAACATACGGAAATCTGTCAATGTAATACACCATATAAACAAGGTTAAACATAAAAACTACATGATGATTTTGATAGATGCAGAAAAGGGCTTTGACAAGATACAACATCACTTCATGATCAAAACATTGGAGAGAATTGTCATGGTTGGTTCATATCTTAACCTAATAAAGGCAATATACAAAGCTCTGAAGGCCCAAATAATACTTAATGGAGAGAGACAGGAGGAACACACATTAAGATCAGGAACACGACATGGTTGTCCACTCTCATCTCTGCTTTTCAATATAGTACTGGAAGTTCTAGCTCAAGCAATAAGACAGGAGAAGGAAACAAAAGGGATACAATTTGGAAAGGAAGAAGTTAAGTTAGCTGTATTCACTGATGACATGATTGTATATGTAAGACACCCGAGAGACTCCATCCCAAAACTCCTGAAGGTGATTAACTCCTATAGCAAAGTAGCAGGATACAAAATCAATGCACAAAAATCAGTAGCCTTTCTATATGCAAAAGACAAAGATAAAGAGGAAGAAATAGGGACATGGTCCATTTTCAATAGCAACAAAAAATAAAATAAAATACCTTGGAATAACGTTAACCAAGGAAGTGAAAGATCTATACAACAAAAACATAAAAGCACTCAAAATAGAAACTGAGGAGGACTTGAGAAAATGGAAAGACCTCCCATGCTCCCGGATAGGCAGAATTAATATTGTGAACATGGCAATCCTACCAAAGGTAATATAAAGATTTAATGCAATTCCAATTAAGATCCCTACATTGTTCTTCACAGAGATAGAAAAAATGATCTCAAATTTCATATGGAAAGGCAGAAGGCCTCACATATCCAAACATGTCCTCAGCAAAATGAATACCTCTGGAGGCATCACCATACCTGATCTAAAGCTATATTACAAAGCCATAGTAATAAAAAAATCATGGTACTGGCATAAAAACAGATATATAGACCAATGGAATAGACTTGAGGACCCAGATTTTGTGTCAAGGAATTATAGCTAATTGATATTTGACAAAGGACCTAACAACATAGGCTGGAAAAAAGACAACATCTTCAACAAATGGTGCTGCACAAACTGGATAACTACATGCAGGAAACTGAAACTTGATCCACACATTTCACCATGCACTACAATTCCAAATGGATCAAAGACCTCAATATAATACCAGAAACTCAACTGCTACTGAAAGAAAATTTAGGAAGTACTTTCCATGAAATAGGAATTGAAAAAGACTTCCTGAACAAATCCCCAGTAGCTCATGATCTTAAAAAGTCACTCAACCAATGGGATCACATGAAGCTGAAGAGTTTCTTTACAGACAATCATACAATAAGCAAAGCCAATAGATTATCCACAGAATGGGAGAAAATATTTGCAGGTTATCCAACTGACAGAGGCCTAATCTCTAGAATCTACAAACTCAAAAATCTAAACAGTAAAAAGTCAAACACCCCACTCACAAAATGGGGCAACGAGCTGAACAGGCAGTTCACAGAGGAAGAAATACAAATGGCAAACACACACTTAAGAATATGTTCATCATCCCTAATCATCAGGGAAATGCAAATTAAAACAACTATGAGATTCCACCTTCCACAATAAGGATAGCAAAGATCAAAAAATAAAATGAAAATAAATGCTGGTGAGTATGTGGAGAAGTAGGAACACTCATCCACTGTTGGTGGGAATGTAAGATGGTACAACCACTTTGGAAGCAATATGGAGTCTCCTGAAAAAGCTGACTATAGAGATACCAACAGACCCAGTTATTCTTTTACTGGGAATCTACCCTAAAACCTTCAAACCACAGGCTAGAGAGATTTGCTCAACCATGTTTGTAGCAGGTCAATTTGTAATAGCTAAGAGCAGTAATAAACCCAGATGTCCATCATTAGAAGAATGGATAACTAAGATGTGGTATAGCTACACAATGGAATTCTATAAAGCAGTAAGAAAAAATGACACAGTGAAATTTGAGGAAAAATGGTTGAACCTGGAACAGATCATTCTCAGTGAACTTACCCAATCACAGAAAAAAAAAAAAATGCCATATAGTCTCACTTATCTACAGCACCTAACCTGGATCTCCCCAAGATACCTTACAAACCCAGCAAGCATCTCTTGGACTAGACAATAGGATGGGTGGGGAGAGAGGGGAGGGCAAGGAGGGGGTGGGAAACACAAATCTAGACTCAAATGGCAATGGTACCATAAAATTCTACTCCCTAAAAGGCAGAACAAATTGTTGAACCTTCACCAGGCCCTTAGAGGGAACACCTGAACCACAAGACACTGGAGAGGGTATGATGAAGACTAACCTTAATCTTCTACAGATTCCCTCCCTCCCTCCCTCCGTCTCTCTCTTCTCTCTCTCTCTCTTCTCTCTAACTCCTGTATATTAGTTATCTTTTTCCATCTTTTCTTAGGGACACTGACCTGTAACTCCCAGTACCAGCATGGGGCTATCAGCCACAATGAGCTTTTGATCAGAGAGACCTGCAAGGTTTCCTAAAAGAAAGACAGATTTCTGTCAGAGTACTTGATGACCCACCAAAGGTTAGTGGTAAGACCCTACTGCTGAAGACACCATATGTGGTTGACACGTAAAATGGAATGGCATGTCTGGAAGCTGGAAGAGAGTCAGTCCCCAGACAGTCAGCGCATCTAGTGCCAGAAGGTGCTACATGGGCGACTGGGGGAAAATGACCACTATCTGTCCAAGCAACTCATGGTCTAACCTACTTAGCAGCAAATAACTTGTTGTGATGCCCACACAAGTGCAGTGGTGGCACACAGCCATGGTGGGTAACCAACTGCTCTTGATTTGGCTAACTGATCCCCTCAGTGGTATTGGACCCATAGCTTGAGCTGGGAAACAATTCAGAACCATATCCAAACATAAGCCCACTCTCCATTACCAAACTACCTTCAATCGTGGGCTACAAGAGGGCCTACACCTATTAAATTGTCTATAAAAAAGTAAGAGTTATCTCATTTGTCCTGGTGCTAACTTACTCTCCATTGGAGAATCTGCTTCTCTTTTTCAGATAGATGTAGATCCTGAGGAGAGGGCCACCTCATCATGCCTCAAAAGGGCCCCGGCTGACACTAAGAACAACTGGCAAAACAAGCAAGGGTGCTGTTTTCCTGGTGAACCGGGTACCAGGAAAAGGGTGAAGGAGGTCAACACAGAGAAAAATCAACTCCTACCAAATCAGATATCCAGAGAACCAGAGGCCCCTAACACCTCATCACTGAAGCAGACCAAAAATGAACCCAACATGGCTCAGGGGAATTTTGTGGAAGAGGGGGCGGAAAGAATGTCAGAGCCACATGTTGGGTCATGATATGCAGAGACATTTATCTTACCCATAACTGTGGGCTAACTCCACAATGCATGACTCATATACCTCAACAAGGAGGGGCCAAGGGGAGGGGGTAGGTCACGGATGAGCCTGATAATGGTGCCAAACTGACTGTATTTGCTGAATACGATTCTAATCAATAAAAAATTTTAAAAAAGAAATAGTGCAGATAAAGAATATTAATGGATATGTTTGGAAATTTAGACTTTTGAAGAGAACTTGCTACATCTGAACATGCAGAATATCCAGAAGGATGCATTGACATCTGAAAAAACAGGTCCTAAACTCAGGAGAAAACCCAGAACTTTAAACACTGCAGAGGCATACAGACTCTAAAATCAAGAAAGTAAACAAGGTAATGTGACATCTAACATATAACAAATAATTATCCTAAGAAAAGAATCTTTAGGAAATTCCAGACTTCAAGTAGAATCCTCAAACTTATAGAAGACATCAACAATTTTACTTTTTGGAGAATACTTTAAGCATTTTGTCTATAGTCATTGAAGATGATCAGTAATATCTATAAGGAAAGTTGGACCTCAGGGAAGAGGTATGAACTGTGGAGATTGGGAGTGGAAACTGACATCATTCAGTGAAAGAAGTGGGTTAATAATAAAGACACTTTGAGACCATGTCCATTTAAGAGGAATAGTTCTATTTTATTTCAAAAAAAAAACACATTTGGAGACAAATAGAGAAAACACAGTTGCTCAGAATGAAAGGAATATTTAACATGGGAACTTAATTTCTCACCTTCTCTGGACCTCATTTCCTATCTATAAACCAGGAGTGTACAACACAATTTTCTTTAGAATTTTAGAATTAGCCAAGCATAGGGCATGATGTGAGAAAAATTATAAAATGGAAACTCTGCCTGCCCCTCATGAACTGAGCTAGATGTCCTTCATGTGTCATTAATTATAAAACCTAACGTTTAGTTTCTTTATCTGAAAAGGGAGCAGTAGCTATATTTGACTCACTGTATGCCACTATGATGTAGACAGGGGAGCAGACACAAAGAAGTGATTTTGGGAAAAGCATTTTCACAATTCTAGGTATACAGTAGAGGTTCAGTAAATGTCTAATGAAATAGATATACTTTTGTTTTAAGAGTATCACTAGAATGAGTGTACTAGGTAGGGTATAATCAGAACTGAAGAATATTTTACTTAAAAATCTACAGAGGTCTTCAAGGTAGCCTATAACTATTACAGAAAACCAGGATAAAAAGATTACTTTCAACTCTCTAGAAAGCATCCAGCATATTAAAGGAACATATGTGTGTGTGTGTGTGTGTGTGTGTGTAATCTAAAAGTATTTCCAATACGTTGAAAAAGAAATCTTTTTGCAAAGTTCTCTTATTGGGTGTGTAAAGCTTGGATGACTTTAGTATCATTTGCTGGCTACCCCCTTCACTGTAAGTATAATGCTTCGGGGAAGTGTCATAAACTAAAGTCTGCAAACCCGCACACAGGAAAGGTAGAGCAGAAAGTCTGTATTTTGCATTAAAAATATACACCCTGAGCTTGAGAGATGGCTTAGAGGTTAAGGCACATGCCTGTAAAGCCTAAGGACCCCGGTTTGATTCTCCAGGTCCCACATAAGCCAGATGCACATGGTGGTACATGCATCTGGAGTTCATCTGCAGTGGCTAGAGGTCCTGGCATGCCCATTCTCACTGTATCTCTTCCCCTATCTCTCTCTCTAATAAATAAATTTAAAAAACTTTTTTACACGTACACACCCTTTTGAAAGATAGCTTAATTTTTGAAAATCACAATAATTTTGTGTCAAAATTAAAAATCAGAAGAGGTGAGAGGATATGATGGAGAGTGGAATTTCAAAGGGGAAAGTGCAGGGAGGGAGGGTAGTACCATGGGATATTTTTTATGATCATGGAAAATGTTAATAAAAATTGAGAAAATAACATCAGAAGAGCCCAAGTTGCAATATTTCCTCATTGTGAGAATGGTTTGTTCTTATGTCACCCATAAAAATATCAACTAGCATTAATATCATAGCACCATAAAACATAATTGGAATCTGAAATCAGCTTTAGGAGTATGATGTATTTGTATGTGATACAAACAAATCATGGTTAACAGTAAGGGCTGAATACAAGAGGCAATTTGTTTTAAGAAACACACTTGAAGTATGGTGCTCTTATACTTGATCAGATAAAAAAAATGCATGCATGTGTCATTATTCCAAAGAAAGCAAAAATAACAAAAGCCCCAAGATCAAGGAGAAAAAATCCTGGTTCATGAAGTTTACAAGAGTAAGTCTAACCATTTTAATTATTATCTTGCTCCAAGAAGAGAACTAAGGATTTTTATATAAATAATCTTAATTTGAAAGTTTGGGAAAAGCCACATAAAACACCCTAGCTTACTGCCTTCAGAGGACAGGTCAATATCAGCCTGACTTCCCCCAGGCCTCTGTTGTCAAGTGTATCACATTATTAGTATTAGCATCTCTGCAGGCTATGATTCAGTGGAACGTGATTATACCTGCTCTTCCCAACATCTGTAAAATATCTTCTAAAGAAATGGAGCATCTATGAACTTGTCTCCTCAGGAAACTTACCATCAACTTCTTTTAAACTACTGTTAACTAACATAGATCAGAGGCCACTACAGTGACATACTTCACTCTTGCTGCTATTATTTGCTCAAGTGTTGGAGGAAAGCCATAAATAAAATCTAGTGCATCATTGCAGCTCTAGATTCTGATTCTGCTTCCCAAAATAGCACTAACTAAAGCTTGAATCTTGAGAGAACGAGGCATAGCATGTAGTAAAAAGAAAATCAGGATACCATCAACAATTTTACAACTGACATGAGACTATAAACCATTGCTCTTGAAAAAATTCAAAGCTGCTATGATATATACAAAAAAAAAAAAATCACACACATAGCTCCTTCTCACTGTGTAACTGGAAGGAAAGCATCTAAGCCCAGGTGCCCAGCCCATTGAAATTGTGATATGATACTGTCATCTATAACATGTTGGGCTGTGCATCTGTAGCTATTTTGAGATGCTTGTAGTCCATGAGTTGAGGTTTCAACACACCTGAATCTCTCTTGAAAGTTGTTCATTATAAAATATTCCTTACTGAGTAGAATATCTGTTAAGAAATGAATAATATGGAGTCTTTTTATTTCACTTAAGGTCTTTCTAATGTAAAATTTACAACTACACAAGATAAAAATGGGATCTCACCTATTTTTATAATCTCAGCTTCTCCCCACATCTTAATGAAGTTGCTGAACAGTGCTAAGCTTCTATTTCATATTTAAAACTCATATGTAATACTGAATTCATAGAATAGAACGTAAAAAGCTTAGCCCTGCACCTTCCACACAGTAAACACTTTAAATGTTAACTTCTATCATTTTTGCAATTATATGACTTTTCTTCTTTCTACTTTCACATATTCTATACCAGTTTATATACATTTCAAGTACATATTCTTAACTTCAGAGAATTTTTGTGAAGATTAAAAATAGCATAAAAGAATATGTAAAGCCCTTAGTAGTACTTGGCATGTAATTGAACCAATAGGTATATAATGCTATGGAAATTCTTTATCATGTTTGCTTCTGCAATGTTACATTGAACATTTTCTCCTCCCACTTTTCTAACCACTAGTTTTCATGCTTGGTTCCACTCCTTCCTCCAGTCTCCCCGATGTAGACTTTGGTCTCTTGTTCTCCTCATGCAGAATCTCAGAGTTTCTGAGTCATACTTTTGTCTCTTGGGCCAAGATATTTGCAAATGACCCACATGTGGGTCCAGAGCCTGGGCAACATCCTCATATCCCCAGTTACCATGTAAAAACCAGCACCTGAGCCACCCTTGTTACCCAAGATATTTCACCTTAAGGTAACTCATCCTAGCACCTTCCAAACCAATTTCCCCTCTGGGGTTGCCTTCACTAACTACTTAGTGAAGAATAACTCTTGAAAGTTCCATTTCATTTATGCACCAAGTCCCAACTATTTTTCTCTTTAAATTTTAAATAATTTTTAAAATCCTTGGTATCCAATTATTTCTTTCCACTAGACACATCTATCTCTTTGTCTTTCTCTCCCTATTGTTCTCCAAACATCATCCCTATCCCCTTTTGTGAGATTTTTTTTCAACATATAACCTGCACATAACATTGCTCACCCATAGCTCTTCCAAACCTCTACTATTGCCTTAATAGTCATATCTCTTACCTTGCAGACCATGCAGAGGCTCATCACTGTTTTGTTACACATCCATTCCCCAACAAGCAGAAACTGTTCTCCACTCTTCCTTCCCTTCAATCTACTGAGGACATCACTCCATTTTCATTTTTCATAAGTTCTTCTCTTTTATCTGTCTTTCTCACCTCTAGCATGCCCTGCTGTGTCTAAGTCTCACTCCTGTTGGAGACCTTCGTACTCTTTTACATTCTGAAACTCTGTACTGTACTGCATTCTGACCTGTCCTAAGGTCACAGCATATAAACTTACTTTCTGTCCTTGGTACTCAGTAGTGTACCCTGGACACACTCGTCTGCAAAAACATTTGTAAGATTACATTATTTCCAAGGGTATAAGACACACTGCTTCATTCCCCCATACGACGGATATCCAAGTGTCATCATTTGGCATTCACTGACGGCTTCTTGCACTGCCCAAAAAGCAAGGGAAAGCACTGTCTGGGAAGCAGACAAGATCTTTGCCATTAACATTGCAAAGTGGAGGGAAATCTGTAGCCAGGAGCTTCCTTGCTCTTTAAAAAAAAAAAAAAAAAAAGCCAGGCATGGTGGCACATGCCTTTAATCCCAGCACTTGGGAGGCAGAGGTAGGAGGATTGCCATGAGTTTGAGGCCACCCTGAGACTACATAGGGAATTCCAGGCCAGCCTGGGCCAGAGTGAGACCCTACCTCAAAAACACCAAAAAAATAAAATAAAATAAAATAAAATAAAATAAAATAAAATAAAATAAAGTACATTAAAGAAGTTAATGGCAGGAAGGGAATTCTGAAAAATATTTTTACAAGATTAGGCAGCAAAGCATCTTCTTCTGCCTCTGGCCATGAATTTTGTAAAAGTATTTTATTTACCTGCAAGCAGAGAGGGAGGAAGAGACAGAGAGACAGAGGCTGAGAATGGGCACACCAGGGCCTCTTGCCACTGCAAATGGACTCCAGACTTATGTGCCACTTTGTGTGTCTGGTTTTACGTGGGTACTGGGGAATCAAATCTAGGCCATCAGCTTTGCAAGCAAGTGCCGTTTCCACTGAGCAATCTCTCCAGGCCAGGCTATGCAATTTTTGATGACTTCCTGGCCTGTGCCTTTCTCCTAGGGCCCACAGCCTCCCCTTTCTGCACAGCTTACAGGAAGTGCAAAGATCAAGTAAAATGGCAACAGATCATAACTTTCTCTTCTCCAAGCTTTTCACTCTAGAAGGGAAACTCTGGCATCCTTGTAGTAGTTGAGCAGCACAGCACCCAGCAAGTTCCCTTTGTAAGTAAATCAATTGCTATTATTAAATCCTTCACTAAGGCTGCCCCAGCTCCTCAGTTTTCATTAAGCCACATTCTCTAATGTCTAAAGCACTTTCTCTTGGAAAGGTGCTTGGGGGAGAAACAAAGGAGAAAAATTACCTTTATTAATGCCTCAGGGTGTCATTTGTGCTAACGTAATGAACCCATCTACAAATTGCATATTACTGGGTGGTAATAATAATAATACCTCTATCTGCATAAGAGTTAAGATTTCAAAAGCAATTCCAAATGTATTATTTTAATCTTGAAATAATAGTGAAGTTTCTACATAGGCTTTGTTCCTATTGTTTTACAAAGGATGACAGTCTCAAAGAATTTAAAGTTTGTCCAAAGTCACCATAGGAGATGGGGGTAGGAGGCTAGGTTAGAAGCCAAGTCTTTGTGACATCACTTCAATCAGTGTTTTTTTCAATCCTCTTGGCATTTGTCATAGTCAGCTTTACGTTGCTGGGATGAACCTCCAAATCAGACACAGTTCATAGGAGGAATGGAGGTTATTCCTGGCTTACAGATCTAGGGGAAGTTCCATAATGGTGGAAGAAGAAACTGACCCCCTTTACACAGATCCAAGCACAGAGAAATACCACAAGCAGCACCATAAGCAAGCACATCCAGGAACCCCAGGCAGAGCTTACACACTCTGCATATCTTTAGGATGGGACATCAGATCCACCCCCAGACACATCTTAGGGCTAGACCCTAGGATCCACCCACAATGACACCTCCCCCAGCTAGGCAGATAGAAATCTAAAGCTTTAATAAACTCTTGGATCTACTAGGGGACATGCATTCAAATTATCACATACCATCTCTGCCCCCCAATAAATTTATAACCATCTCATATTGTAAACTGTATTCAGTCTAACTTTAGAGGTCTCCATAATTTTACCAACTTAAGATAGTTCCAAAGTCCCAAGTCTCATCTGAAATTTAAGATTGTCTTTTAACTGTGAGTCCTATAAAATCAAAACAAGTTATATACTTTTAATATAAAGACAAAAAGTAGTCATTTCCAACTGTTACAAGGCATAATGAGGAGAGACTGGACCAATGTAAACATCAAGTAAGCATTCAACGTCTGTAATTCAAGTCTAATATCATAACTAGTGACCAACAGTCTCCAGATTTTCCAATTTCTCCCCTCTGCTGGGCTAAGTAGATAAGGAAACCTTTCATCCCAAGCCAACAGTGCTCCATGGTAGCCCTTGCACAGTTCTGGTGCATCCAAAACATCTTCAGGTCTCCATGCAAACCATGGTTCATCTTTTAATGGCTCCATTGGTCTTTCAGGGTCATCACACCCTGCCTATATGCCACATCTCTGCAGCAGCTCCTGGAATACTGTGTATTTCCTGACCCACTCTGTATTTTTCACACTTCCAAAATCAATACCAGGTGTGAAGGACACAGTCACATTCTTAATTTAGGAAATAAACATATGTGACTTTGAAGAGCAGGTTCCTTCTTTTTAGTCACCTCCCTTCAAAAGAGGTAGCATTGGGCTGGAGAGATGGCTTAGCGGTTAAGCGCTTGCCTGTGAAGCCTAAGGACCCCAGTTTGAGGCTCGATTCCCCAGGACCCACATTAGCCAGATGCACAAGGGGGCGCACGGATCTGGAGTTCGTTTGCAGTGGCTGCAAGCCCTGGTGTGCCCATTTCTTTCTCTCTCTATATATATACCTCTTTCTCTCTCTGTCACTCTCAAATACATAAATAAAATAAACAAAAAAATGTTTTAAAAAAAGAGGTAGCATTTATACCATTCATTCTTTCCTCAGGCATCCTTTCCATTGTTTCAATGTAAAGCAGTTGGGTTATCCTTAATCATGGTAATATCTCCTTAACAATAGCAGCTTCAGCAACCAGTCTCAGTGCCAGTAATTTTAAACTTGATTGAGGTTTTCCAACTTTAAAACTTAAATTTTTCAGTTATCTTTAGCAAAGTAAATCAGTCCATTATAAATTTAACTTTGATCAAACTCTCTGGGCATAGTCAACAGAATGCAGCAAACCATTATGCCAGTAGCCCACTTCCAGCAAAGTTCTTTGCTGTCTCTCTTTCCCCTTAGAAACTTCATAATAAAACCCTCTAAATGCCATTTTCTCTATACACAAATGTACTCCAGGAAACCCAGACAGGGCTCAGACACTCTACCTATCTTTAGCCTTAAATTCCAGAACTGCCACCAAACACACCTTAGGGCTAGTCACTAGGATCTGCCCATAGTGACACCTCCTCCAGGCAGGCAGCTAGAGATCTAAAGCTTAAATAAACTCCCTGAATCTATTGGGGAACATCCACTCAAACTACCTCAGTGCCTCATACAGAATTTGACAAACAGCTCATTGATGTTTTCATGTCTAAGTGGTCTATGTGTGTGCCAATGTAACCTGGTGGAATTGTTCCAGGTATCTGCAACCTCATAGTGCCTTTGGTAAAGCAAAAGCCAAAAAGTATTCATTGGCGTTAGGATGGAATCAGCTGAGTGTACCAGCCCTAGGAAAAATACACACAAGCTCTGAAGCTTTCATCTGCCTGGCCTGAGAACTTACAATCAGCTTCCTCAGCCTTGCTTTGATTTCAGGGCTTGGGAATGTAATTGTGAGAATAGGAGAATTACTAGAAATAAGACATCTGCAGATTCAAATGTCATTCAAAGAAGTTTACATGCTACAACAACAAAAATAAATGAAACATTCATGCTAGAAAGGCATGAACACATCAGGTAATCAACTTTTCAGGGTCAATTCCCCTAAGCAAATGCCTTCTTAGTAAAATCTTTATCATAAAAACATTTATTCTTTCACCTTACCTTTTTGCCCCTTTTTATTTAGAGTCTGAATATTAATCAAGATTTTTGAAATCATACAGATATTTTAAACTATAACTGGGTATTGATATAATTATACTTGTCTTTCCCTTCACTTCAGTAGGAAACTGTACCATAAAAAGTGTGTAGCACTTAATACTTTTATGATCCCAGAAGAAGTACTTAATTCCTACTTAGCAAGATATAGAAGTGGAAATAAATGAGTGAGAGAAAGAGAAAAAATGAATAGGAAAGGAAAGGTAAAAGAAAAGGAGAAGAAAAAGGTAAACAATAAGGCTGAATTAAGTTAAATCAATGGGAATGTTTCCCTCCACAAACAGTAACTCTCAGCTGCCCTTGAACCAAAAGTTTCTGTATCCTCATCAAACAGTTAGGAGCTTTTGAAGTTACCTTTCTATTGCTGATGACACCCAGCCAGGGAGAAAAGGGTTTATTTCAGGTTTCCAACTTCTAGGGGAAGCTGGTTTCCGTCATCATGCAACCATCGCAAAGAAACGATAGCCAGAGCTCAAGCTGCCTCTGCACACACCTTTGGGCTGGACTCCAGATCTTCCCCCAGATAAAAAGCTCCTCCAAATGCTCAGTAGGTATTAAGTAGGAAAGGGCATCACAAACACCTGTGGCTATGAGGACATTATATGCAAAATCACTACAGGAGCCTCCTATTTAGGTTGTAACATTTTCACCCCAGAAAATTTGTATGACCCTTAATGTTACAAAGAAAATGCCATTTCGAGCCGGGCGTGGTGGCGCACGCCTTTAATCCCAGCACTCGGGAGGCAGAGGTAGGAGGATCACCATGAGTTCAAGGCCACCCTGAGACTCCGTAGTGAATTCCAGGTCAGCCTGAGCTAGAGTGAAACCCTACCTCGAAAAACCAAAAAAACCAAAAATAATAATAATAATAAAAAAAAAACAAAGAAAATGCCATTTCATTTTATTTGACCCTAGTACTTAAAATTTTGTAGATATATAGCTAGTACTTGACTCATGTTTATTTTTAAAGTCATTTTGAATTAAATGTTAACTGCTCAGCTTGTTACCTTCTATCATAAGGATCCAGTATACAGGAATAGTTTGTGATTTTATTTTGACTCATGTCCATAACACTGCTTATTATGACCCACACACTGTAGGAAAAAATATCTCAATTATTGCCAAAATGGAGGAAATTTATTCCTTTATTAACAATAAATTGTGAATGTACAGTTAATATTGTTATTGTAACTGTTGGCTTGTGTTTCTTAAGGACAAATTGTGACTGAACAGTTAAAGTTGTTCATGTAATGTGTTAGCTTGTGTTTTTAAATAGTTGAGTCAAGTCTCCAGGTCACTGTAGTAACCTCAGATCTTTTATTTCTCTTACCGTTGTTTAAAGTTGCACACCTGAAACATAGACACAGCCCAGGTCAGACCCAAAGAACATGCTACTAATAGTTGTTTCTACAGTTTTTGTTGTTATTTCAGGACTTTTTCATTAACTGCCATAAAACTGTCCCAGTTTAGAGACTGTCCTATTTTTTTTAAGAAATTTGTCACAATATCCCATTAAGATTTTTCTAAATATATTATTTATTTATTTGAGAATGAGACGGAGGAAGGGAGAAAATGGGTGCACCAGGGACTCTATCCAATGCAAACCAACTCCAGATGTATGCACCACCTTGTGCATTTGGCTTATATGTGTACTGGGGAATCAAACCTGGGTCCTTAGGTCTCACCAGCAAGCACCTCATCTGCTAAGCCATCTCTCCAGCCCCCATTTAGATTTTTAAGGCAACTTTTGCTCCAACTCATTTTTCCATGGATTGTACAAAGAATAAAGTTTGGAATCTGTTGCTGTCTCCATTTGTTCAGAAAGCCTCCCTATGGTATGGAAACTCAGTTGGAGCAAAATCATGAATGCAAACTTGCCATTGCTAGGTTTGACCTAGTGAGAATCCGCTCATAACATCACACATCAATGTCTACAGGCTGGTGAATGTGAGGACAACTGATCTGCTACAATGTGTGACAATGATTCCTTAGTTGAAAAATGCTTAATAACTTTAATAAAATAAGGATAATAACTTTAATAAAATAAGCAAGAAGTAGTTTAAATCAATCCAATTAAAATATGTTTATTATTTCTAAGATTACTGTTTTTATTAGTTATTTGTAATTACTTTAACCCATTATTAGTCATTTTTATTTTATTTCATTTTAGTATACTCCCAAGGAAGAATAAATCTTTGTACCTGGCACTAAAGTAAGCTGGTTTAGTTTATGGCTGAATTTTAAATGGTAGGTGAGCACAGTCTTCATTTGTTTGGTTCATTTTACTATTGTACTATTTTAATTAAATGTTCATAAATTATAGCACTATCATAATTCAAACAGAAGCCAGGAGAGCTGATTATTTACATGTTTTTGTGAAAAACCCACACAAGAACAATACATAAGAATAACTTTTAAAGGAAATTTTAGGGCCAGTAGAGGGATCACAGCAATGTATGTCCAGTCCATTTTCTTCCCCTTGCAGAACTTTAATAGCGCATCAATCAATCATTTTGACAAGGCAACAATAAGGATAGATTTTCAATGCTCTATGAATTTCCAGGAAGAGACAAGCATATTAATTCTACCATTGTTTGTTTTGTTAATCTGGACTAGTGGCCAGAGTCCTATTAAATGTTGCTTGCAACAGGAAAGAACAAATTCATAAGTCAATGATACAATATAGAAATAAAATAGTAGTAGCAAGATGACAGCTTACATGCTAACTCCCATACTATGTCACATATGACTGTTTCACTCAAGAGAATCTCTGATAATTACATATAAGTGGATTTCAGCCTCTGAGATACATGCTCTCGGGTCTGGGGTTCGAATGCCCTATCCTTCCATTACAATCCTCCCTTCACAAGCTATGCTATCTCTCTTAGCTTCATGTATGATTATCCTCACACTTTCAAACAATCAGCGGAGTGATTGGAATTCAGCTTCTGAATCCTAAGCAAAGCACGACAATTGAGAAAGGTGATGCCGCCTGTGACATCCGGGGTACAGGGAACACAGTACAGTGTGACTAGAGAACTGTTCATGATGCTGTGGTGTTAACTGCTGTTCTCAGAAATGATCTCAGATGACCTGCAAGAAAGGAGGAGAAACTGCATGCATCGTTGCCAAGGAACAGCCTGATAAGTGCAATGTAGCAGATCATCTGAGCCTTTTATTCCTTTTGAAAAAGAATACACACCAAAGTCAACGTCATGTTGACATTCAGGTTTTTGTAGACTTATTTTAAGATTTTATAGATTTATCTTGTAGGTAATTTTAATGTCTCAGTTCTTCACAATAACATCAAACTAGCTTGCACAAGTATTGCAGGAGAAATGGTCACTTTTATTTATAGCTGCCATCTCACATACATTTGTTTACTGTTTCCAGTGTCCTGAGGAGCACAGAGAAAGCTCCTGATTATTTAATACATGAGAAAGTGCACAGTAGATAAGTTCCTACTTAGAATTTTTTATTGAAACTGTGTAACTTTTATTTCAATTCAGGTACCTGTTGAGTGTCTAGTTCAAGTACTACTGTAAATATAATGGCTTGAATTATATAGACTCACACTTTCAGGGGACTTTGTAATTCTTTTTAAAGTTCAAAAAATCTTGTTTTCCCTTTTTATTTAGGAAGTTAGATATAATTTTTTAAGTAGGGGGAGGGGGATTCTTTCTACATCATTTCTTGAATTTTCATGTATAATACTACACTTCCCACCTTAAAACCCTGCTTAAAAATAGTTATTCACAGCCAGGGAGACGGCTCAAGGGTTAAGAGCACTTGCCGTGCAAGCATAAGGGTCTGAAGCCTGAGACTGCCAAGTTTTATTCCACAGAACCCACGCAAACAGCTGGGCATGGCCACACACATATGAAACTCCAGTCCTGGCATGTAGGAGGATGTAGGTCTGCAGAGACCAGAGAATCTTTGAGGCTGGCTGACAAAGGAAAAAAAGGCAAAAACCCAAAACCACCATTTGGGTTCGGTGAGAGACGCTGTTACAAAGAAACAGGCATATGAGCAGAAAGAGGAAGGCTTCCAAGGATCTCTGTCTTTCTGCGTGCAAGTGCACAGGGCACATGTATCTGTGTACACATGTGTACATACTACACACATATCACATATGCTATACACACACACACACACGTGCATGACAAAAATAAAAACATAGTTACTCAACTCAGGGCTTATGATCAGAATTGAGTTCAGACATGCAGTCTCTGCACCAACGACAATTTAGGACTTGGAGGATGAGGAAGGAAATGTGACAACACATGAGCCACATACTAGGAGTGGGTTTAGGATGAGAAACCTGCACATGGTGTACTTATCTTAGAGAAAAGATATTTCCAGGATAGGTGCCTGAAGCCCCGAGGAAAGGAGATCCGAACTGAGACAAGACCCTGAGCCTGTCAGAGAAGCAGCTGTCTTTCTGCCTCAGGAAGAGGCCACCACACTCAGTCCATAGGTGCATATCCTGGAGATAAAGGTTTACAGAGGGAGTCAAGAGGATAGGGCCATTTACTCATTAGGCCCAGACAGACAGTACATGTGGTATGAGATGGGATGTAAGTAAGGAAAAGGAGGGAACTTTTCTGTTGAGAATATGAGAGGAGAAAATATCTGAAATGTAGGCAAGCTCTGAATCTTTTGTGTGAATTTCTCCTGTGTACAACAGGTTCTTGATTATAACTGCTCTTTTCCAACCATAGAAATAGAATTGCATTATTAGCTTACAGGCTCTTACATGGTATTTAACAGGACATGGCTTCCTACTCTTAAATTTAAATGAACAATATTTTATTATTATTCACAATTTTGTGCAGGCTTAAAAGAGTACCAACCTATAAATCTCCTATTCTCAATTTCCAGAGAGAAATTTTGCTTACTAGTCACCTGTCTTTTACATAAATATGTTTAATAAACAGCTAAAACATGGTTTAGTATAACCAAAACAATCCCCTTCTTACATGCATGAGAACTGTGACTTCCATCTCAATGTTTATAAAAGCACTCATTTCAATCACCAAAGGAAATTAAAATTATTTCTTGTGTGTGTGTGTCTGAGTAAAATCTGACTCCTTAGCAGACTGCAAAACATACATAAATATAAAATATACACAGCTCATATATCACTATGGCTCAACAAATAAACTTCCAGTATAACTGACATATGAAATATTACATTTTATATATATATATATTTTAGTTTTGATACCAACAATCTTAGTTTGCATTACTCTACAATGAACCTATACCCTTAAAGGAAAACTGTCACTCAAAGAAAGCTTGTGGTCAATTCAATGAATTTCATAGCCTTCTGATGTTTCCCACCTGAGAGAAAGGAGAGTAAGATCATGCATCTAGACAGAGCAAAGGAGATCCATTCCCTCTCAATGGAAAATTCTTTCTATAGCATTCTAAACTCTGTGATTTATGTGGTAGTTTGTCTTTATATTTACAAAGAAAAAAATCACGTAGCTCTAAACCTAGATTGGCAGGGGTAATGACCAATTAAAGGACAAAAACTATGAAGGTATTAATTTACCTTTTAACATCCTAAGACTTTCAGAAGCCTGTGTAAAAATTCACCAGATCTGTAAGATCCCTCAGTTAAGGCAAAAGTCATTTACCATTGCTCCAGAGATAGTTTAAGCTAAACAGATGTATCCAAAGGTACCAGTCACAGAATAAAAAAATATATGTGTTTCATAGCTAGCTTTTTAAGATTCTTAGCTTTGGTGGCATTTTTATTCCCATGAAACCATCTTTTACTGTGTAATAAATTGAAGCCACTTAACCCAAGACCTTTTGATAATTTCTTGTGTCTTTCAGCCTGAGAAAGTGATTGTGAGTGAGGAAGCACAAATGGTCCTGTCTGCCTTTCCCACAGTAGATGAGGTGAGCGCACTATTTCCCCTCTAGTACACAGCAGCTGAGATCAGTCTACCAGCTGATATGTCTTAGAATTTTCCACTTCCTTCTAAAAGAGTAAAAATCACATCAGGCAGGAAACATATTTTTCAGATTAGTGACAGGTGTAGAAGAGGCACGCCAGTCAGCCTTTATTTCCAGTGTTGCTAGGCATGCTCAGTGACAGAAGGTACAATTCTTCCTTCTCACTGAAGTGACACACATCATATTCTTTCTTCATCCACACATCCCTAAGCATGAAAGTTCCCAAGGAATAAAACACCTCATTCTTGGTTGAGCAGTGTGCCACTAGAAGATAAGGTATCACTATTAAAGGAAAACATGATAAGCATAATGATGGCAGTGGTGGTGATGGTGAATCTACTCTACAAATCTCTTTAGGAAGAAGTAGAAGTTGTGTCCATCCTCTACTCATTTACCCACATCAGTACACTTATTTCAGTAGTGAAGACTTTGGAAGCCTTATTGAGAAGCCAATCGATTTAGATTGGCATAAAAATGAGGTTAGGAAGAACTTCAATCTGCAGTAGAAGCTGTCAGTGAAGGACAAGTTCTTAAAAACATATGCCTCCCCTCTGCTCAGGATGCCCACCAAATACTCATGTCTTAATCGCATTTTCTCCTTTCTCCCAGCCAAATAAACAAAAACATCAACACAGTACCTTTATGACACACCTCAGGGTAAATTCTGGAAAATGGGAGGGCAGAAAGATTGTAAATATAAGTCTGGATTTAGGATTTACCTGCTTTGATCCCAGTTGGCAGCAAAAAGGACAAGAATCTTCCTGCCATAGTGGTCCAGATTGGCCAAGCCACCAGGAAATCCATCCTTCAGTGCCTGCTTGATGCCAGGGTCAGTGGCCTTGAAGCTTTTAAACATATCAAGGTTCTGCTGCCTGTACTCAAAGTATTGGGCCAAGAGGCGGAAGGCCTCAAAGTGATGAAACTTCCGGGCCCGCAAGAAGCGTAGAATGAAAGCATCATCCGTGCGCAGAAAGCCAATGTCCGGCCTAGTGATGACCATGTCCCTCACCTCCTGGATGTCCTGGTGCAGCGTGTCTGGATTCTCATTGAGTTCCAAGCGAGCTTTCTCCAGGGTCTCAGGAGAGAGACCAGCTTGTAGATGAGTCATTGTTCTGCTGTACTCAAGCTCTCCTTGACTGTCCCACAGCAAACCTGGCCCTAGCCACCTCCACACCACACCCTGGCCCCCAGTGCTGCCTGCTTCCTTTCTGTTACAGGAAATGATTCCTCTTCGTGTCCAATCAAGGACCCTGTTGCTCCAGCTTTCACCCAGCTTTACTGTGAGGGATATGAAGTTCTACCCAGAGCCCCCTGGAAACCACACCCGCATTAGTTCCCTCTTCTCTTTCCTTTACAGAATGGGACCTCTGAAGGGCCCTGCAAGCCTGACTCTTGACCTTCTTTATTTTCCTCGCGCTCTCTTTCCTTCCAAATGAAACAGCCTTAATCCCACCTAGCAAGGGTGCTTCTGATCTTGGTACTGTCCTCTTCTCTTGTCTTCCAAGATGTAACAAAAACAAGCCCCACGCACATCTCCCAGCGCTGTGACTGTGCTGCGGCCCCTGCTGAAGGATGTGCCTGCCAAGGATAATGATGGGAATTCTGATTAATAATAAGGTGTCTCTTCCGCGCTGAGCTCCAGGGCGGGAGAAAACATCTTTGCCAGAAAGAAAGAGAGAAAGATGGAGGGAAAGGAGCTCATTTCTCCTTCTGCTTATTCAAAGATGTTATTTTTAAAAGGAATCTGTGTGAAATTACTTAAGATGATTCTGATCCAATTAGGGGAGACTCTGCGGATAGCGCACGTTCCCTCCACCCCTCTCGGATGCACAGTGATCTCATAGGGCGCCGGCAGGGTGTTTGGCAAAGCTGGCACCAGCATAGGCTCCCCACCCCACCCCCAACTTCTGCTCCTCTACCCCTTTATTTCAAGGACTTGCTGCGGGGGTGGGGATGAGGGTGATGATGGGAGGTTATCTCTCTGGGAACGTGCATGTCAAAAATGGGGGTGGATGCAGGGGAATTGCAGAGAATGAAATAAAAATGTCTCTATTTATTCCTCTAAACCCCAAAGCAAAAAGCAGAGAGAGCAGCCGCTTCCTACCAGCAAACCCGGAGGCAGGACCGCTAAGGGTGCGGCAGTCCATCAGCCAGGCTTCGGCGACAGCGGTGGCATCAGCTCTGGTCGGCGGAATGCAGCGAGTGGAGAAGGCAGGCGGCGGCGACCCAGGCTGAGGACTCGCTGGGGAGCAGCCGCGGCCACATCGTCCAGGAGGAGCCTCCGCCGCCCCGGGGAAGGCTGGAGACCGCCCAACTAGGGCCGCCGCTGTCCCAGGTCCACGCCTGGCCCGGCCGCGCTCGCCCCAGGGGAGGCGGAGGGAGGAGAGCCCGGGACGCCGCGGGGATGGAGCAGGCCGCGCGGGCGGCCGGGCCGGCGGCGCCGCCTTTGTGCGCCCGGGGCGGTGGGCGCGGCGGCGGCCGCCCAGGCTCTCCGCGCCCAGGCTGCTGAGGCAGCGACTCCTCGTTTCGAGCCCGAGCCGGTGACGGAGGCTGCACTCGGCTCCCGTGCGCACGCTGCTCTCGCGCCCCGCTCCCGGGTACCGCTGCAAATTCAGAAGCATCCAAAATCCCCAGCCTCAAGTGGAGCTCCTCCTGGTCCGCGCGCCTAGGCCTTTGTGTGCCAGACCCCGGGCGCCCGCCCCTGGCTCTACCACACCACACCACAAACCTCTGCCAGATCCCGTAGGTGAGGTGGATGTGGCAGGAGGAGGAAAACATGCCGTACTTTCTGCATTCGATGAAAACAGAGATGTCTGATATAGAAAGACCACAGTGGTTTCGAGCGTTAGCATTACTTAATAAGCCTGTGGAGGAACTTACCTGAAGTTTTTTTTTTTTTTTTTAACCTTAAACTATCCCTGCTAAATTCCTATTAAGGAAAATGAAAATAAGAAACCAGGATTAAATAAAGTTGCCAACAATAACAACAATAATAATAACACAGTTTAAAAAAGCAAACACTTGACTCATTTCTCATTTCATAACAAAGCTTATTTCCGGTTATTTCTTGAGTTTTATGATCTTTCACTTTTGATGCATCTGTATACTGGGATCATCATAAATGAAAAGTCCTTGAGCCTATGGTGACTGGAAATGGTTTAAGAAAAAAAAAGTTCTCACTTTCCAAGCACTGGTGTGCGTTACCTGAAACTTTGCCTCTCCAGCTGTGTTCCTGAGCTCCAATGTTACCTGAAACTTTGCCTCTCCAGCTGTGTTCCTGAGCTCCAATGTTACCTGAAACTTTGCCTCTCCAGCTGTGTTCCTGAGCTCCAATTACCTCTGTGCTATGCTCTCCTGTGGGAGGCGCTTTGTTCTACACTCTGTAGACAGGAAGTGGTCTTAAAGATAAGAAAATGTTGCTGCACATTAATGACTCTTAGAACCTCAAATTATATCATTTCTTTTTTTTCTCTCCTGGTGACCATGTTGATAGGAAAAAAGAATTGTATGGCAGAACTCCACCATTTTATTAATGAAATTAATACAAAATAATTTAATAACCAGAAAAAGAATAGCACATAACAGTCATTATTCTCAGTGAATATCAGTAAGTGTATGAACACGCATATGCTGAGCATCTGGTACTCAGCCCAGCTCGAGGAATGAAACTGAAAAAATCCAGAGACTTGTCACTGGTCACTGGTAATGATATCGGACTTGAGTTGCAGATGTGTGATGTTTGTTTAATGGTATTTGAGTTTGCAGTGTTCTAGTCTCTCCTTGTTATGCATAGCAGCTGAACATCACTATTCTGTGCCTTTCTATGTTAAAAGTATATGGCTTGTTTTGACTATGGGGACCTTAGAAGTTGGATAGAATACGATTTCCAATGTGACATGGTTATAAATCTATTGGAGGGCAGGGGAAGCATGTGGTAGTTTGAATGGCTATCCCCCAAAAGATTCGGTTTTATTAAAGCTTTTTAAATTTCCAGTCCCTGGGTGGATCCTAGGATCCAGCCCTGAGGTGCTTTGGGGTGTAGCTCTGATTTCAAGCCTAAGATATGTACAGTGCTCTGGGTTCCTGGAGTGGGCTGGTTTTGTGGTGCTGGTGGTGGTCGCTTTACTCTCTGCGTGGATCTGTGAAAGCAGGACCAGCTTCTTCCGCCATTGTGGAACTTCCCCTGGATCTGTAAACTCTAATAAATCCTTCTTCCTCCCATAAACTGTGTCTGGTCTGGAGGTTCATCCCAGTGACTAGGACCCAGTGCAGCTTTCAGGCTCCGTCCTCATCTCCTACCTACTTGGAAGCAGTCTGTTCTTGTTCCTTGTTCCTTGCTCTGCTCATCAGTCAGCTGAGTCCCCAGCTCGAAACTTCTTTCTCAGCCTCCGCTCTCTTAGCGGGCATGCTGGGATTATAGAAGGCAGCTGTAGGTTCTGGCTTTGACATAGGGTCTGGGGAAACAAACGCAGGAACTCACACTTATACATCAAGAAATTTATACACAAGTCATCTCCTCAGCCCCTCAGAAAGAAAAAAAGTTTTAAAACAGGATATGGTGGCTCACACTTAAAATTCCAGCACTGAAGAGGCTGAGGTTGAAGGATCAGCGTGAGTTTGCCGCCAGCCTGAGAAAGAGTGAGTTCCAGGTCAGCATGGGCTAGAGTGAGATCCTACCTCAAAGACAATTCATTGTTAGATAATGTGCTGGAAGTCAGAGAAAAATTCTGTCTAGTATCAATTTATGAACAGATTTTAGCTATCGCCAATGCTGAGAGACAATTCTCCAGAATTCTCTTGTGTTTCTATGTGTTTTACAAAGAAGGTACTAACTGTCTTTTGTTTTGTTTTGTTTTGTTTTGTTTTGTTTTGTTTTGTTTTGTTTTGTTTTGTTTTATTCCCGGACGACCTTTACAGAGCTGTTTATGTAGTAGACAAGTTTTGGAAGGGCCTTGGAAGATGGAAATGGCACTACCCAATGGAAAAAAAAGGGTAAGTCTATTTGTGGCTATGGAGTGACAATGTCTCCCTACTGAGTAACAGAGTTACACTGCTCCAGTGCCAACTCCCTAGCTTCCCACTTGCCCCAGTGTGTTCTTGCTTTTGGTGGTGAGTTTTCTTTTTCATCATTATGGAACTTCTCCTGAATCTGTATGCCTGAAAAAAATTTCTTCCTCCTTAAAAAAAAAAAAAAAAAAAAACTAAAGTCAGAGTTAGTGGCACATGCCTTTAATCCTAATTCCAGCACTACTGAGTGTGAAGTAGGAGAATCACTGCGATTGTGAGGCTACCCTGAGACTACATAGTGAATTCAAGGTCAGGCTGAGCTAGAGTGAGACCCTGCCTTGAAACTCCAAAGGCTGTGGATGACATACGTGCAAACTACGACAACATGTAAACGCTGTGATTGGCTTCTTTTCATTCAACATTGTTGTAAGAGTTACTCATGCTGGTCCATATGGATCATCATATCCAGTGACAATGCACAAAATTGCATTTTACACACAATATAACTCCCATTCTACTGTAGAAATTTGGGTTATTTTTTATTTGAAGTGGTTATGTGTTATGTGCAAACATTCTCATACACACCTTGTGAGGTGCATGACCACACCCTGGGATAAAAATTGCTGGTTATATGTAATGTTCATCCACAGCATTTACTGTGGTAAACTTTGTTTAATCCTCAGATCCCAAAAGACCCCAGAACCCCTAAGATATACAAGTAGATTTGGTGCACTTTGTATATGGCCTTAATTAAATCTTCTGTTTTGTATGATTGGAGAGTCTGTGACTAGTAATGATTTAAACACAAGAAGCATGAAAAACATGGACATAGTAACTTGGCAATCTTTTCTGTCAGAATAATAATACAGTATCCTTGGGGCTACTATTGAAATCAATATACATTTCTTTTGGCTATTTCAATTTTTTTTCTTTCTCCTTTTCATTTCTAAGTAATACTACATAGATAAGTGAGAAAATAAGTATATTATCATTAAATGCATCACATAAAACTGGTGTTTACAGATGCAGTTGATAAATTCTCATTTCATTTTAATGCTGTTACCAATAAAATAATACCTTCTCAGTCACCAGTAATGGCAAATTGATCCAGCCATTGCTCTGATATGAATTTTTCCCAGGGAGCCTGTCGGATGAAGTAAAAGCGACATTATTCTCCTTTCTTTCTCAGAAGTAAATGATATTGAGGAGGTAATTATATTAAGTCTTATTAGTCTGAAAAGCTTAATATACTATTTATATAACATATATATATAACATATAATATTTATTATAAATATTTTAATGATCTTTCATTGCATAGATCTATATAATCTAAATTCATCTTTTAACTTATTTTAGAACATTGTATTCTATAAAAGTTTACCTAAGAGAATATCATTCCCAAGGGTTACTTAATTCCCGTGTCATTAGTTCCAATATACAGTTAGATAGGTGAGATTATATTAACCATCAAGGGCTGAAAATGCACTCCTTAAAAGATGTGAAAGGGTGTGTGTGTGTCCACAAGCAGATGCACATGTGCAGGTAGAGAGGGTCAATGTAAATGGACACATACAAGCTTCAGCTATTAACACACTCAGCTTCCATATGCTCACTCCCTGGCCAGCAGCTTTGGTAGAAGCAACAATGTTAAACCCACTGAAGTGCATGTGTACAGGGTGAAGTGACCTCAGTAGATACACTGTTGTTTTGCTGCACCTGGCAGAGTTGTCATTTTGCAGTGAGTGCAGTTATTTGCAACCCTGGCAATACCAGCAGATATGCCTGGTCATTTGTGTTATCCTGTTAGTGATGTCTTGTTGGTAGAGAAGAGCAAAGTCAGTTCTACCTTGTTGCTCTTGTTTTGAGATCCACAATTTCAGCTGTAACATATTTCCACACTAACTGTTCAACCTCAAGTTTCTTTTATTTCTCTCAGAAGTTTTGCTCTCAAAAATACTGACAGCCTTATTATTGCATCATATCTGTTACTAATCACCTACTGGGACCTGGAATTGCTTTGATGGAACATTATTTGTTAAACCTCATAAGTGTTCCATTTAAATTTTCTACCATAAGCACATGGAAACTTAGAGAGTTTGCTCTGTTTTGTAGCCCTAAATACTCAAGTCCACTAAAGGGGAAAAGATTAAGGAAATCAAAACTTACGAAGTTAAAGAAAGCTCTGATGTGTTTCAGCTATCAATAATATTTTTAACTAAAAATAGTTCACATAATGCACACATGATAGATTTTTATAAGCAGCCATTTTTTGACATTTGACATAATGTGTTCTATATTGGTATGATTTTGTTAGTGTGTTCATTAAATTATACCATTAAGGGAAGGATGGAGAGATTGCTCAGTAGTTAAAGGAATTTGCTTACAAAACCTATTGGTCTGGGTTTGGTTCACACATAAAAAAACAGACAAGCAAAATGGCACATGCATCTGGAGTTCTTTGCACTGGCAAGAGGCCATAGCATGCCCATATTCTCTATCTGTCTTTTACTCTCTCTTCACAAATAAATAAATAACATTTTAAAAAATAAATAAATCATATCATTAGACGTTCTAGTGCTCCACTTTCTCTCTGGCTATGAGATACTCTTGTGTCTTTCTCAAGCTGTTGGTCTTTTGTCATATTGGAGCAGATTATATAGGAGAAAAATTGAGAGTTTCCAACTCTATATAAGTATAGATGGATACTACAATGGCATTCTTAGTAAGGCAAAGAGCAATTCATGTCATTCTAATCAGTCATGCATTGAATCCTCACATAAAATTCAAAAGGATGAAAAGGGTTCTTATGTAAATATGCAAATGAAAATTCAATCCGTTAATAATTCATTTGTTCTTCTGAATATTTATTAAGAGCCAATTATGGTGGAGGCTCCCTCTTTCTTTGCTTCCTACTCAACTTACCACTAAAGATAATTATCTGAAATCTCAGAGGCTCATTCTCCAAAACTCTTACTTAGTAGGTTATATTGCTATCATCATCATGTTTTCTACTTTAGGTATTGTTTAGGTTAATGAATGCTACCAATTATATTGTGGCATTCATTTTTCAGCATCCCTTTAAGAATATTTGTTTTTCCCAACTGTGCAAAATGGGTTTTCTCAAGTGCTGTAGAAAATACTGTATGTGAGGACTTCATGCCATGATACCATAGAGAAGGTAGGTCTATAGGCTAGGTATAATTCCTGGAAAGCTTCTTTTATCCAGGACTCCTTTGATCAAAAGTGCTTCAGAAAATATTAGATTACCTGGCTTGGTCTATAGCTCAGTACAGGAGTGTTGGCCTAGTAAGTGTGAAGCCTTAGGTTTGATTCCCCACAATGAGAAAAAAAAAAAAAAACAGCAAAAAAAATCATTCACTTATAAGAATATTACATGGAACATTACCACAGTTGCATGTATGAAACAGATCATTTCCAAATGTCAGTACTTTTAATCCTGATGGGAATATTTCATATATGATGTACCACAATTTATCCTTCCTACAATGTGTCTGTCGGCTCCCTGTAATTAAGAGGTATTAGCCTTCAATTCATCCATGAAAGTGAAGCACATCTGTTTCTGCATCTACATAATGAGCTTTGATAACAATGTTTTTTAGTTAACATTGTCTTTAGCACTGTCAGTAGCCCTCTTACTCCCCCTGCCTCTGACCCAGCTCCTCTTAACCTCATCTGGTGTTGGCCATCTCATACTGCTTTGCCCTCCCCATGGTTAGGATATTGCCTTTTATCTGGAAGCAGGCATGAGTCATCAGTACACAATTTCTTTAGAAGCTGAACATAAGTTCCCAAGGCTTTCAGTGTTCTCATACCAGTATAGACTCTGGAGGTTACATCATGATAATGTGGACACGAGGTACAGGCTCAAAGATATTAAACTCATGCTCAGAGTATATCTTTCCACTGATAGTGCAACTAAAAGTTGCATCCCTTCCAGGTAAGCAAGTAAGTTCACCAGCAGTTCTGAGAGATTGTAGGGCTCTCTATTTCTACTTTTGTCTAACATTGCTCTCAAATACATCAAGATTACAATGTAAGAGAATATGCCTTCAATGGGCCAGAATGAATCTTCAGTTTTCTATCATCTCTATTAAGCAACTCTCTCTTCATAGTTCAACCATCTGTTTTAAGCCTGCTATTAACTACTAACCATTCATATACTCAGCCCTAGGTAGTCTCTGCTATAAAAGCTAAAGTCAGAGCTTTAACTGTTATATATATGTATATATCGTTACCATGTAGAAAGAAGTGAACACCTCTAAAAATGAAGAAAACTCCAATATAAAATAATATTAAGCTGCTTCTGGAAATTTTCTCCAACTGGAGCTTTTAAGTCAGACATTGATAAAGGACTAATCAGTTAAAGTCATATCCTAGTTGATCGTCTAATCCTATAATCTTCTAGAAGACACAAAACAGAACACTAATGACAGCAGCAAAAGTGCTGAAATGAGAGTCACAAAAGAGTGGCAAAAGAGATGGATTTGTATTCATTGCAGAAGAAATAAAATTGATCAGAGAAAAATAACCTCATTATATGGCAATGATTTCTCAAATACAAAATTACTAAGGAAAAGCCTTTCTAATTCAATATCTATTCAATATGCCAATACCATATTCTTCGTGTAAATGTTTCTACTTCCTACCTCTACAATCACCATATGCATTCTCCTATTCTCTATGCCCAACTTAGTCAGTAGCTGTTCTTTGGCTTCTCGGAAGAGGGCAGTGTAAACTTGGTGGAGTTTGACTAATATCCAGTATCAAAATCTCAGTGGTCCACTATGACATTGTGCTATGTAATGCCATTTGAAAGTACAGTGACAAGATTTGATTCTTTCTGGTTCCGGGTAAGATGGCAGCATAGAAGCCATATCAAACCAGCCTAGGGAGGGATTTAAGCAAAACCCCAGCAAAATATACTCTTCTTCTGAAAAACGAAGGAGTATAGGTTATTCTTAGACACAGTGGAGAAGCAAGAAAGACCAAGATCCACCAGAAAGGAGGAAAACAGCCAGAATCCCACTGAGGTGCTTGTGCCCCGTCCATCCGCATGATCCACACGCATGCCTGGCACTGCCCCACCAGGGGCATCAAGCTGTGGCAGCAGCAGAGACCAAACAAGGGGATTTTCCAACCTCATCAGCCTCCTTGCAAAGTCAAGAAATCTCAAGGAAAGACAGCTGAAATCAACTAAGAAGCTACTGAAAAGGATACGGGCAGGACTGTGTGAGCAATTCCAGGCTTTCTGCACTCTCCCATCCCCCAACCATCAGAACCACGAACCTCCAGCATTCAGCCACCAGTGGCAGGCAACCAGCACAGCTGATCAGAACTCCAGCTCCACAGCACAACAAGGAGCGATCAAGGTGGGCACTCAACATTGGTGAGATTGGAAGCCACCCCAAAAGGTAAGGAGGCCAACTGACAACAACAACAAAAAAAAAAGAACAGGTACATAGGACTGCATTGGAAGAGCTAATCTCTCTTTCCATATCAGGGCAGGATATGGGTTATATATTCTTGGTTGGCTTTACCATTTTCAAATAAACTGTACTTGGGGAGTTGAATATTGTTGCCTTTGATGCTTTCAGATTCAGGCCTTTGTCTTTTTGCTTCTATCATTATTGTGGGCAGGGTCTGATTCAGATCCAGGCTGACCTGGAATGCAATTGAGAATACAAATCTCTACCTCCCAGCTGACAAGATTAAGGGTGTAGAACAACACACACCATTAGGGATTTTGGCTTTATAAGACTTTCTGTTTGTTTTAATCCCCACAATTGCATAATCTGTGCTGGTTTTTATTGAATGTGTATATTGCTTAATTGAAGCTTAGAATTTGCTAGTAACTTATTCCACCCAGTCTTCTAGAATACTTGCTTAGCAAGCAAAATTAACACCTAGGATTACTTCTGCAGTTGGATTGGGGTACAGGAGCTACACCTGGCACCTAAAACTCATATCCTGAAAGTATATAAAAGTGGATCACCACAGATGGAAGATCTAATACAGTTCAACAAAGAGAAAGACAAGCTAATAGGAAGGTATGAAAGTAAATTTCAAGATATCCAGGAGAGTATGAGAAGATCAAACAGAAGAATTAGGGATATAGTAGCCGGGTGTGGTGGTGCACGCCTTTAATCCCAGCATCATTTGGGAGACAGAGGTAGGAGGATCGCCGTGAGTTTGAGGCCACCCTGAGACTCCATTGTGAATTCCAGGTCAGCCTGGGCTAGAGTGAGACCCTACCTCGAAAAAAAAAAAAAATTAGGGATATAATAAAAGGAAAAGAATTTCAATCCAGAAGCTTAGTAGACATTTCCAACAAAATTATAGAAGAAAAATTTCCCCAAATTGGGAAAGAAATGCCAATGCAGATATGGGAAGCTTTTAGAACAGACAGAACCAAACAGAACCTGAGAAAACCTCTCCAAACCATTTTATAATAAAACTACTAAACACACAAGCCAAATATATATTTAAAGCAGTCAGAGAGAAAAAGCAAATAAATTACAAAGGTAAGCCCATCAGAATAACTGCAGGGAGCCACATCTAGTCCCCACCACTAGATGTCGCTGGCACTGCAGGAAACCACATCTACCTCGTGGCGTTTAACTTCATTTTACGACAGTGCTTTCGCGCCAGCCGTATTCCAGGTACGCGCATGCGCTTGACGCAACCTGTCCTGAGCCTATCCCGTGGCGCCTGGCGGTGACAAGCGGGTGAGCAGCCAATCCGTAGGTGCCTTATTGCCCATCCCCCAATAAAAGTAGCTGCACATCCCGCCCCCGGGTCCTTCTCCTTCCGCTCTCCTGTTAACCAAGAGCTCTCCAATAAAAGTGTGATCAAGAAGGATTCTCGTGTGGTGATTGTTCTTTCCCGCTGGACGGGGGGGCTCGCCGCAAACTGGTGCCGAAGTACCCGGGACGCTGGGAGCCTTGTGGGCACCAGGAGAGGGGCCAAAGGAGGATCCAGAACTTGACACACGGAGAGGAAGGTACCTGTAAGTCATTCTTTTTCTTTTTCTTTTCTTTTCTTTTCTGTGTCTCACTCATGTCTGTGTCTGAGGGCCTCGCTGTTCTTGCTGTTTTTTGTTTGTTTTGTCTGGGTCTTTCTATTGTTTTGCGTTCGTTTCTATCCTGCCTAGTCTGCTAATAGCCTGGACCGGTTAAACCCGCGGTAGACAACGCGGCTCTGGTCCTTGGAGCCTCGAGTCAGATAAATCCTCAGTAGATAGCGTGGGGCTGGCTGTTAGTTTTATTTCCAGCCTTCCAGCTCGTGATGGGGAATACATCGAGTGCCCGGTATGCTCCCATTGATTTTACTCAGCCTATAAAGGAAGTTTTGAAACAACGTGATCTAAAGGTCTCTAATGCCACTATTAAAAAGATTGTTAAAGACATTGATGCTGCAGCTCCATGGTTTGCAGCGTCCGGAGATCTCTCATTGCCCTCATGGGAAAAGCTGGGTAAAGACCTTGAGGCGGCTAGGGAGGAGGGGCACTTAGGTCGAGGTACCCTCCCTTTCTGGAGGATGATACATTCTTGTTTACGTTCTGGAAGCCACCCGGACCCACTTCAGGAGGGCCGGAGACGGCTCAGACAACATCAGGATAGTTTGTCAGAATCTGATGCAAGTGGGGATAGCAAACCCAGATTTTATAAGGAAGTACAGGAAAAAAGGGCCAGTCAGTTCCCGGGAGGAGTTCCCAATGTGGCCAGTCATTTCAAGGAAAAGGTTCCCTGCCCTGTAGAGGAGAAGGCACCCCCGTTAGAAGGGAGTAATGAGGGCTCCGGCTGTATGCACGGGAGGGGTGAGGACTTCCCTAGGGCCCCGCTGCAGCAGGGGGCTGTGGGGTTATATCCTTCCCTAGAGCCGCTGCGACACCTAAGTATACGAGATGAGCACAGCAGTAGTTCTGCTTCTGATCAGGAGGACTCCAGTGGGACAGAGGGACAGGATTTAGAGGAGGCAGCTTTACATTGTGCTCAGGATGCTCAGTTTGTGGGCAAGCGTGTCTGCCCTCCCGCGGTTAGGGGGAGGAGTGCCTTAAAAGAGGAAGTTGGTATTCGAAACCGAGCACCGCCTAGTGCTCTGCCACGCCCTCATGTTCCCCCCCCCATGTCCCAGCCGAGGATCGCAGCCATTTTGTTAAGCCGCGCACGTGGTCCCGCCTGGCCTCCGCTTTCCCGGTTCTTTTGAATACCACTACCAATCAAAGAGGCTGGGAGCCAATCCCCTATACGGAACTTAAAGATTTAGTCCAGGCCTGCAAAGACTTTGGACCCACTGCTGACTATTCACTTATGCTGCTTCGCAAAAAAAAAAAAAAAAAAAAAAAAAAAAAAACGTACCCTGCAGTACTTCCCACAGTTGGTTGCCCAACAGGCTTGTTTGGGTTTAAAATTGTGCCTAACTCATTTTGCGAAGTTGCCTGATAAGCTTATCATCCCTTATACTAAGGAACAAGTAGAGACTCTATCCGGTACGGTTGATGAATGGAGCATTCTTATGTGTGCTTTTCCAAATCCTATAGATAACCATTACCCAAAAAGCCCCATTCTGTCCTTCGTGGAAAAAAATTTAGTCTATTTTCCCCGGGTCACATCAAAGGGCCCTTTGCCCTCAGCCCCTGCCATTTTCACTGATGGCTCAAAAACAGGTCGCGGAGCTTATATGGTTCAGGGCTCAGAACCTGTGGTGAAGTTCTATAGGCCTGACTCTCCCCAAATTGTGGAATGCATGATTGTCTTGGAGGTGTTTCAGACTTTTGGTAGTCCCTTTAATTTGTTCACAGACTCACAGTATGTGGCTAATGCAGTTGTTGGACTGGAAATTGCTGCTTCTATTCGTTCTGCTAGTCCTGTCTCAAACATTCTTTCTCAAATTCAATCTCTCATTTGGCAACGCTCTTCCCCCTTCTATGTTACTCATGTTCGTGCTCACTCCTTGCTACCAGGACCTATATCTCAAGCAAATGACTTGGTAGACAAAGCCACGCGGATGACTATGTTAGCCATGAGTAGTCCTAAAGATATGGCCACCGAGTTCCATAGACTGTATCATGTTCCTGCTAACACCTTAAGAAAGACCTTTGCCATTTCTAGGTCCGAGGCACGTGATATTGTTAAGGCTTGTCAATCCTGTGTCACTTTCCTGCCTTCTCCACATGTGGGTGTGAACCCACGGGGCCTAAGGCCTGGTGATCTTTGGCAGATGGATGTTACTCATGTCTTGGAATTTGGCAAGCTTAAATACCTGCATGTCTCGGTGGATACTTGCTCAGGAATCATACATGCTTCTCCTCTTGCAGGGGAAAAGGTTACTCATGTAAAAACTCATTGTTTGGAAGCCTGGGCGTCTTGGGGAAAACCGCGACGCCTAAAGACTGACAATGGCCCTGCTTATGCTTCCTCTGGCTTTCGTGCCTTCTGTGCCCAGATGCAGGTTGCCCACACTACTGGCCTACCTTACAACCCACAAGGCCAAGGTATTGTGGAGAGAGCAAATAAAAGTTTAAAAGCTATCCTTTTTAAACAACGAAGGGGGATAGCGGAGAATGCAACCCCCAAGGAGAGAGTCTCTCTAGCACTCTATACCCTTAATTTTTTAGTTTTGGATGTTCATGATAGGTCTGCAGCAGACAGACATTGCCACCAGGGGGTACAAGCACATCCGGAACTGGTCATGTGGAAGGATGTGTTGGATAATAAATGGAAGGGACCGGATCTTGCTTTGGTAAGATCCAGGGGAGCTGTTTGTGTTTTTCCACAGGACCAGGAATCGCCACATTGGGTCCCGGCCCGGCTAGTCAAGACGCTGACATCAACTCCAGAGGAGAGTCCAGGGGACGAGGATGGCCATCCAAGTACGAGTGCCAAAGATCCTGTGGATGCTGATCCTTATGTGCCTGGAGACTAGTAGAGGAGAATTGCGCTGGGGCATCCTGTCTGTTTTCCCCAAGCCCCTGCCCGTTCGCCACACGGCGAGAGTCCTTCCTCGGTTCTTCACTACTCAGCAAGGTCTCAATCTCCCTACGGTTGTTAAAGACCTGACCCTTGCCCCCCTGGGGGAGGCTCGACACTTCGAGGAAAGTGGAAGTCTCTGCTTTACTCTCGTCCGTGAACGTGACTCTTGTATACAACTGGAGATGCAGGCATTTGCTTGGTTTAGGGGGAACAGGAGATGGGGCCCAGAATCTACATTACGGGGTTCGTCCCACAAAGTTTATAGTTACTCCTTCTCAGAAGAGGTGATATGGCTCAATGGTACCTTTTTTCGTGGCCAGAGAGGTACTGTGACTCTGCCTCAACCACGCCTGGCACCTCACTGTTTGGGAACTTATGAAGGGGACCTTTGGCCATGGACGGAATGCCAGTCCAGTACTGTGGGCTGGGCAGATGTGGGACGGACCTTTACTTATTCCCCGAATATGAAAGGGCTTTTTCCTTTACAGTTGTCGTGGAAGGAGGGACCATTTCTACAGGATAGTAATATGAACCCATTTTCAAAGTGGGTTCTGTGTGGGGTTAATGGTAGCTGCACAGATATGACACCCTTTGTTTTATTACGGGGGGGGACAGTTGCCCATAATAATGTGTCTGGAGTAGTCCGTGAGCTACTATTCCTGAGCGAATTCCTTGAATGGAGATTTGGGGGAGTGCTCGGGGGTGTCACCCGGATAGGAGAATACCTAGGAAAAAATGCCTCTTATGCCCCCACCCCGGTGTGTGTCCATCCACCATTCATGTTTGTCCTTAGTAACTTTTCTTTCAGCAATTGTTCTAATGCTTCTTGTTATTTGTCCCAATGTTGGGACGCAACACTCTATCACAGAGCCATGGTACTTAGGGTCCCCCGTTGGGTCCCCGTGCCTGTAGAGGCTCCTAGTACATTGTCTTTGTTCAGGCATAAGAGAGATTTTGGAATTACGGCCGCTGTTATTGCTGCGGTGGCGGCTGCTGCTGCCGCAGCTACAGCCGCTGGTGTAGCCATGGCTTCTTCCGTTCAAACCGCCTCTACCTTAAATACCTTGGCTTCTTCCACAGCTGCCGCCTTAGACACACAATCAAATTTAAATTCCCAACTCAAAGGTGGCATTATGATCCTAAATCAAAGGGTGGACCTAGTTCAGGAGCAAATTGATGTTCTTTGGCAAATCGCTCAGCTGGGATGTGAATGGAAACTTAATGCCTTATGCATCACTAGCGTTCAATATGAAAACTTTACAAGGGCAGCAAATCTGTCAAAGCAACTGTCCTTGTACTTGGCAGGGAATTGGTCCCTAGATTTTGATGCGGAATTGGAAGAACTAAGACAAGCTATTGTTATGATCAATTCCACGCGAGTGGACCTTAGCCTGGCTGAGGGTTTTACCTCTTGGCTTTCTTCTGCCTTTTCCTTCTTCAAGGAGTGGGTAGGGGTAGGGATGTTTGCAGTTTGCTGCCTTGGGGGCTGTGCACTGTGCCTCTGGTTGATTTGTCGCCTGCAAGCCCAGACCAGGCGGGACAAGGTAGTTATTTCTCAAGCACTGGCCGCTTTGGAGTGTGGATCCTCCCCCCAGATTTGGCTGTCGGCCCTAAAGAGCACCTAGTTTCCCCTGGCCCTTGCACCCTTAGGGCCTGAAGTGCCCATTGCACAAGGATAGGCAGAGGGTTGGTGTTGGGAACACGACATTCATTGGCGCTCAGGCTGCGAGACAAAGTACTGCACATGAGGTATGCTCTTAGCAGCCTCATGGAAGGCATGTTTGATTGCATATGGGTTGGTACCGACATCCCATCTCTGAGAAAAGGTACCGGACGGGTGAGGCACCAGCCTGGCTGGCCACCTGGCCTGGGGTCTTCACAATGTCCTTTTGTTTATCAGAGATCAAACCTCTACCTTCACCTGCTGCGCTTTATAATAGAAAGGGGGAACTGCAGGGAGCCACATCTAGTCCCCACCACTAGATGTCGCTGGCACTGCAGGAAACCACATCTACCTCGTGGCGTTTAACTTCATTTTACGACAGTGCTTTCGCGCCAGCCGTATTCCAGGTACGCGCATGCGCTTGACGCAACCTGTCCTGAGCCTATCCCGTGGCGCCTGGCGGTGACAAGCGGGTGAGCAGCCAATCCGTAGGTGCCTTATTGCCCATCCCCCAATAAAAGTAGCTGCACATCCCGCCCCCGGGTCCTTCTCCTTCCGCTCTCCTGTTAACCAAGAGCTCTCCAATAAAAGTGTGATCAAGAAGGATTCTCGTGTGGTGATTGTTCTTTCCCGCTGGACGGGGGGGCTCGCCGCAAATAACAGCAGATTACTCAACAGAAACTTTAAAAGCAGGAAGAGATTGGAATGATGTATTCCAAATTCTGAAAGATAAGAACTGTCAACCAAGATTACTTTGTCTTGAAAAGCTATCTATCCAAATTGATGGAGAAATAAGGATATTCCACAACAAAAAAACAGGCTAAAGGAATTTGTGACAACTAAACCAACTCTTCAGAAAATACTTGAAGGAGTCCTTCCACCTGAAGAGAAAGCAAAACACACACAGGAGGAAAGAGAAAAAAACAAACCATACTCAAGTAATATTTAAAATGAGTAAAAGGAAAAAAGCTCTAGAAAATAAGAAGATTAGTGAAAATAAATGCATACCTTTCAATAATAATTCCTAATATCAATGACCTCAATGTCCCAACCAAAAGATACAGGCTTGCAGACTGGATTAAAAGAGAATCCTGCCATTTTTTGCCTCCACAAAACTCATCCCTCAATAAAAGATCGACACTGTCTTAGGGTGAAAGGATGGAAAATTGTATTTCAAGCAAATGGGACTAGAAAACAAACAGGTGTTGCTGTCCTAATATCTGACAGGATAGACTTCAAACCAACTTTAGTGAGGAAGATAAAGAAGGTCATTTTTTACTGATTAAAGGAATAACCAGCAGGAGGACATTACAATCCTAAACATATATGCACCTAACATGGGGGCTCCCAGTTTCATCAAACAAACACTATTAGAGTTAAGGTCACAGATAACATCAAGCACAATTGTAGTGGGAGACTTCAATACCCCACTCTCATCAATTGACAGGTTATTCCAGCAAAAAAATGAACAGAGAGACATCTGAATTAAATGGTGTCATGGAACAAATGGACCTAACAGATATCTACAGAACATTACATCCAAATGCTGCACGATATACATTTTTCTCAGCAGCACATGGAACATTCTCTAAAATAGGCCATATATTAGGACACAAAGCAAATCTCCACAATAATAGGAAACCTGAAATAATCTTTTGTGTTCTATCTGACCACAGTGGGATTAAACTGAAAACCAGCAACAAGAAAAACTACAGAGCATACAGAAATTCATGGAGACTAAACAGTACACTGTTGAGTGATGAATGGGTCATTGAATAAATCAAAAAGGAAATCAAAAAATTCATAGAATTAAGTGATGAGGACAAAACAACATACCAAAACCTTTGGGACACAATGAAGGCAGTCCTAAGAGGGAAACTTATAGCTCTGAGTGCCTATATTAAAAAATTAGAAACTCTCATGCCTAGCTCGACATGGCATCAGTGGCAGCAGTGGCAGGGGACTCTGACTCCTGGGACACAGACACATTCACTGTGGAAGAGCCAGTGAGGAAGATGGGGGGCAGCAGTGGCACAGCCTGCGGGGACCGCTGGGAAGGCGAGGAGGAGGGCAAGGACCTCAAGGATAACTGGAATGATGATGATGAAGAAGAAAAAAAAAAGAGGAAGAAGAAGTAAAACCAGAAAAGAAAAAATCAGCAGTCAAGATAAAAGAGAAAGAACAGCAACAGAAGAAAAGGCAAGAAGAAATTAAAAAGAGGTTAGAAGAGCCTGAAGAACCTAAAGTGCTAACTCCAGAAGAGCAATTAGCAGATAAACTATGGCTAAAGAAATTACAGGAAGAGTCAGATCTTAAATTAGCAAAAGAAACTTTTGGTGTTAACAATACAGTGTGTGGAATAGATGCTATGAACCCATCACCAAGAGATGACTTCACAGAGTTTGGAAAGTTACTAAAAGATAAAATTACCCAATATGAAAAGTCACTTTATTATGCCAGTGTTTTTGAAGCCTTAGTTCAAGATATGTGTATTTCATTGGAAATTGATGACTTGAAAAAGATTACCAATTCATTGACTGTGCTCTGCAGTGAAAAACAGAAGCAAGAAAAGCAAAAGAAAGCCAAAAAGAAGAAGAAAGGCGTTCTTCCTGGGGGGGGGGGGGATTAAAGGCCACCATGAAAGACGATCTGGCAGATTATGGTGGTTATGATGAAGGACATGTACAAGACTATGAAGACTTCACATTTTATCTTCTGGTGTCTTCCTTCTGTTGCCCACAGTCCCTTCAACATGTAGCACAACTTCCTTTCCTTTCTGCCAGATGCTACAATCAGAAGTGAAGTATCTTTGGGCTGCTTATATAACCCCCTGACACTTAGGTGCTAATGTGCAAATGAGGGAACTTGGATCTTACTGTCAAGAGGTTAAAATTGGGAACCTCAGCTGCTACTAAATCATAGTTTAAAAACACAACAAACCTAATAATGTTGTCATTATTGCTATGTGATTCCATAGCAGCAGTCACTAAATTGGGAAAAAGGTTGCAACATGACAAAAAAAAAATCTATTTTATTACAGAAAGATCAGTTTCTAACTGTATAAGTAATATTAAATTTTTTGAAACTGGAAAAAAAAGACATTAGAGAGTTCACAAGTATACAATTTAATGCTGCATTTTAAGGCATTGGAAAAAGAAGAACAATGCACACCAAAAATCAGTAGATGGGAAGAAATAATAAAGATTAGGTCAGAAATTAATGAGATAGAAACCAAAACAACAATCCAAAGAATCAATGAAACAAAGAATTGGTTCTTTGAAAGGATAAACAACATTGATAAACACTTAGCAAATCTGACCATAAGAGAGAAGAAACAAAAATTAATAAAATTAGAGATAGAAAAGGCACCATTACAAAAGATACCAAAGAAATTCAGAAGATTGTAAGGACATACTTTAAGAATACATACCTCTAAGTTTAAAATCTGAAAGGAATGGATGATTTCCTTGATTCATATGATCTACCAAAATTAAATCAAGATGAGATAAACCATTTAAATAGACTTCTAACAAGTGCAAATATCCAAGCAGTTATAAAAAGTCTCCCAAGGAAAGAAAGACAGGCCCAGATGGATTCATTGGTGAATTTTACCAGACCTCCATGGAAGAACTAACACCACTGCTTCTCAAACTTTTCCATAAAATAGACAAGGAAGGAATTCTACCAAACTCCTTCTATGAAGCCAGCATCACCCTGATACCAAAACCAGACAAAGGCAGAACAAAAAAAAAGAAAATTACAGACCAATCTCCCTCATGAACATAGATGCAAAATTCTGAACAACATATTGGCAAACAGAATACAAAAATATATCAGAAAGATTATTCACCCTGACCACGTTAGCTTTATCCCAGGGATGCAGGGGTTGTTTGACATATACAAATTGATAAATGTAATACACCGTATAAATGGCCTGAAGGACATGATCACCTCAACAGATGCAGAAAAGACATTGGACAAAATTCAACATGCCTTCATGGGAAAAGTATTACAGAAAATGGGAATAGAAGGAACATATCTCAACATAGTAAAAACTATTGATTACACACCTACAGCCAACATACTACTAGGTGGGGAAAAACTTGAAGCTTTTCCACTAAATGCAAGAACAAGACAAGGGTGTCCACAGTCCCCACTTTTATTTAATATAGTAGTGGAATTCTTAGCTATAGCAATAAGGCAAGAGACACTCATAAAAGGGGTGCAAATTGGATAGGAAGAGATAAAATTATCATTATTTGCAGATGATATGATTCTATACAAAAAGGGTCCTAAAGATTCCACCAGCAAACTGTTAGAGCTAATAAACACTTTTAGCAACATAGCAGTATACAAGATAAGCCCCTAGAAATCAGTAGCTTTCCTATATACTAACAACAAACATGCAGAGGATGAAATCAGGGAATCTCTCCCATTCACAATTCCATCAGAAAAAAAACAAAGTACCTTGGGATAAACTTAACCAAGGAAGTGAAGGATCTCTACAATGAGAACTTTAAAATGCTCAGGCAAGAAATGCAGAAGAAACAAGGATATGGACATACTTCCCATGTTCTTGGATAGGGAAAATCAATATTTTGAAAATCTCAATCTTACCAAAAGCAATCAACACATTTAATGCAATCTCCATTAAAATTCCAGTGGCATTCTTCATAGAAATAGGAAAAAAAATCCTAAAATTCATTTGGAAGCACAAAAAAACTATAATAGCCAAAACAATTTTGAGCAACAAAAATAAGGCTGGTGGTATCACCATACCTAATTTTAAGCTATATTACAAAGCCATAGTAACAAAACAGCATGGTATTGGCACAAAGACAGACATATAGATCAATGTAACAGATTTACAGAACCCAGATGTCAATCCAGTTAGCTACAGATATCTGAATTTTGACAAAAATGCAAAAAATATTCATTGGAGAAAAGATAGCCTCTTCTACAAGTGATGCTGGGAAAACTGGATATCTATATGTAGAAGGATGAAAATAGATCCTTGTCCTTCTGTGTGTACAAGAATCAAATCCAAGTGGATCAGGGACCTTAATATTAGACCTGAAACTCTGAAATTGCTAGAGGAAAACTTAGGGGAAAACCTTCAACATATTGGCATAGGCAATGACTTTCTGAATATAACCCTAATTGCTCAGGAAATAAAGCCACTAATCAACCACTGGGATCTCATGAAATTACAAAGCTTTTGCACAGCAAAGGACCCTGTGAATAGAGCAAAGAGACAACTTACAGAATGGGAGACAATCTTTGCCAGCTACACATCTGACAGAGGATTAATATCCAGAATATACAAAGAACTCAAAAGACAGAACAATAAGAAATCAAACAACCCAATTTAAAAATGGGCTATAGTACTAAACAGAGAGTTCTTATTGGAAGAAATACAGAGGGCATATAAACATCTACAAAAAGTGATCTACATCCTTAGCCATCATGGAAATGCAAATTAAAACTACTTTGAGATTCCATCTTACTAAAGGTTGGCAAGGATGCAGACAGAGGGGAACACTTCTACATTGTTGATAAGAATGTAGTCTGATCCAGCCACTGTGGAAATGAATATGGAGGTTCTTGAGACAGCTAAAATTAGATTTACCATATGACCCAGCTATAGCACTCATATGCATATATTCTAATAACTCTTCTCACTACCTTAGAGATACTTGCACAACCATGTTTATTTCTGCTCTATTCACAATTGCTAGGAAATGGAACCAGCCTAGATATCCCTCCACAGATGAATGGATAATAAAATATTGTATAATTACACAATGTTATTCTATTTGGCAGTAAAGAAAAGTGAAATTTGCAGGGAAGTGGATTGATCTGGAAAGGATTGTACTAAGTGAGGTAACCCAGGCCCAGAATGCCAAATGTCTAATGTTCTCTCTCATATGTGGATCCTAGCTTTACAAATGTAAAGAGTTGTGTTTGAGCTGGAATCAAAAATTGGTAGCAGAGGCCAGTAAGCTATAAAATGGCTATAAGGGAGGGAGAAGAAGGAAGGACTTAAGGGGATGGTATTGTATATATGTAAGCATACAAATGATTACAGGGAGTAGAATGGCCTAAATGAGACCAGGGGAAGAGATTGAGTAAGAGAAGGGTGGGGGGAGGGTCAATCAAAATTCAAGGTATTCTGAATAAAACATATGAAAGCCTACTGTCTTTGATAATGGTACATCCAGAAGCCATAAATTGTTACTAGAAATTTTTCAGGGCCAGGGTTGGAATACCTCCCAGTGAGTTGTTGGCCAGGGAGGTCCCATTGCTTCCAATACATTACAGGCTATTGTCAAGGCCCTTGGTTTCCCTTGAGAAAGAAATGGTAAGACCCTATTGCTGAAGACTTCACATACCTGAGCAGCAAAGTCACTGGGAAATCAAGCTGTGCTGAGCAGAATACCTTCTCCCTGGAGACCAATGGACACTGGAAGCCTCAAATTTGGCCAGACAAGCCAAATGACTGAATGAGTTCAATATGGCATTTCTTCTCTGCGGGAAATCAGCTGCTCTCTAATTGGACTGAAGGTCTGTTATATGGGAAGGAATACATGCCTGGTACTGAAAACTTAATCAAAAGCCTATGGCAGCCGGGCCTGGTGGCGCACACCTTTAATCCCAGCACTCGGGAGGCAGAGGTAGGAGGATCGCCATGAGTTTGAGGCCACCCTGTGACTCCATAGTGAATTCCAGGTCAGCCTGGGATAGAGTGAGACCCTACCTCGAAAAAAAAAAAAAAAAAAAAAGCCTATGGCAGAGGAGGTCATGAGCCTTAGGGGTACAAAGCCTGCTCTTATCTGGAAAAATGCATATATTATTCTCACCAAATTGCCCTGAAAGCACTACACTTAATGTTCATAATCATATATTAATGCTACTCTCACCTCTGGTTAGAGAAGCTTCTCTTATCAGATGGCAATGACCACTGGGATAAGCCAAAAGGCAACATAGTGCCGAGAAGAAGGGACAGAGGAGTGTCCAGCACTGACATACCTCTATCACACCCTCCAAGGCTCATGGTCCATTGTGGAAGAGATGGTGGAAAGAATATAGGAGACAAAGGAAGATTCCACTCCTTACAATGCAACTGTCCAGACAGAAATTGGCCTGGATATCCATGACCTTGCAGTTCCTAGCAATACCTACACAAGACCCTCATAATAGGGGAAAAAGATGATGACATCAAATTAAAAGAGAGACTAATGTATAGAGGGAGGGGATATGATGGAGAGCAGAGTTGTGAAGGGGAAAGTGGTGAGGGAAATATCATGGTTCATTGTCTGTAAGTATAGAAGTTTTATATATATATATATATACAAATTTTAAAAGATTATAATATTTATGGGGGAAAGATATTAATAAACATATGAATGTATGGGTGAATGGCACATTTATGCTTATTTTTAACTAAATTCAAAGCTTAACTAAATGTGATATTATTTAGTTGGCAAGTTGAGTTTAAAAGTCTGTTGGGCCACAGAAGACAAGAAAGAACAGTTACTTTAAATAATGAAAGACAGGCTTTTTTAAAAAAAAAACCAATACCAGAATTAAAATGAGAATGAAATGGGACAAGTCATGGTAATTTCAGGTTCATGGGACTGGAACCAAACCTTTAGAAGAAATGATTATGACTAAAGGAGAATGCCTGCAGGACCATGGGGAATGTAAGGCCAGCACTCCAAAGTAACTTAGCATGGGGACTTGCTAAGGGGAGTTGCACCCTGAGAAGCATAGTCATTTAACTTGTTTTAACTTTTTCAGCGGTAGGTAAGACACTCATAGACATTCTCCTGGGTCATAAAAGGGAAATGAAGGGTAAGAGAGTAATGTGATTATAGAAACTAGGTGGATATTTCAGTTAGCTGTGACTGTGTATGTCATTCCAGGATCCTGGGCATAAATGAAAGGAAAACAAGCACAATGGTGTTCATCCTACATGTCCACAGAGATCCCGGGCTTTCTCAAGGAAAGAACAGAGCCCCAGTGTTTAAGTAGCTACTGTGCATGCCCATCTTAATTGGATTTACATGATTCTGAGATAGAAACCAATCGTTACTCCAAGGAAAGCAAAGAGCTTCCTCATACCAACGACAACTACATATGTTTAAAAAACGATTAGCAGCCAGGCGTGGTGGTGCACGCCTTTAATCCCAGCACTCGGGAGGCAGAGGTAGGAGGATCGCCATGAGTTCGAGGCCACCCTGAGACTCCATAGTGAATTCCAGGTCAGCCTAGGCTAGAGTGAGATCCTACCTCAAAAAACCAAAAAAAAAAAAAAAAAAAAAAATTAAAAAAAAAAAACAATTAGCAAATAAAAGTGTACTGCAGACATTTTTAAAGAGAGATAACAGTGGTCAGACACAATTAAGTGATACTTTATTAACATAAAATTGAAATATTTCTCTATGAGCACTAAAACCTAGGGAAGCAATCTTTCTTCAAAACCAAACACATTCTCTTATAAGAAATGGCTAGCCATCATCTTTTGGAATGGTGAGCTCACGGTAATAAGCATTTATATTATTTGGTGAAGCATAGTTCATGGAGAAACAGTGAGCTTAGTGTATGATGATGTTCTTCTGGAATAACCTCATTCTTTCCTCCTTCCAGAGCTCACTATCGGCCAATGGCTCTGAATTGGACTTCCAGGGGACTCCACATGCTCTTTCCAACTAACGAACTGCATAATTCCTGAGGAAGATGGGTGCTTCTGCCTGACAGACTTTACCTGTGAAATCATTTTGTGAATAAAGTATTATATTAGGTGCATGAGAACAAGAAAATTGAATAAAATTAGGGTGCTCAAAGTAATATTTATCTTATCTCATAAATTTTATCTTTTACTACAGAATCTCTTGTTTCTATGACATTTCACTTTCCTGATGTGCTTCAATTCACCTTCTAAAGTTCACATTACAGCTCATACAAAACACATTTTTAAACTGTCTCCAAATTGAGACTTTCATAGGGCCGAGTAAGACCTGCATTACCCAACTTTCTATGAGCAGTCATGCTGTGTCCCCAAACATGGCAAAAGGAGGATCAGTTCTTAGAATTTTGAATCCCAAAGAAAATGCACCAATTCATAATATTTTCTTTTTTTGTTCAAATGCTTTTTCAAGGTAGGGCATCACTCTAGCCCAGGCTGACCTGGAATTCACTATGTAGTCTCAGAGTGGCCTCAAACTCTTAGCAATCCTCCGATTTCTGCCTTTCAAGTCTTGAGATTAAAGGCATGTACCACCATGCCTTCCCAATTCATAACATCTATAACAATTCTGCTAAATATACAGGAATAGAGACTGGAGACTGGTTCAGCAGTTAAAGCATAAACTGGTGCACGCATCTGGAATTTGTAGTGGCAAAAGGCCCTGGCATCATACCCATTCTCATTCTCTCTCTCTCTCTCTCTCTCTCTCTCTCCTTGCAAATAAATAAGTAGAAAAATAATTTTAAAGGATATAGGGTCTATGGTGTGCCTATTACCTCTCTCTCTCTCATTCTCTCTCTCTTTCTCTCTCTCTCTCCCTCTCTCCTTGCCAGTGAATGAATTTTTAAAAAAGATACAGAGATAAAAGCCAAAAAGGAATATTGTGGGGCATGGAATGATCTGGTATTGTCACGGTAGCTTTCAGGTTGCCATTACTGTATGCATGACATCTGGACAAGAAAGTCTATACAACATGGTGTTGGTATCTAGTGAGGGTCTCACTGGCAGTGTCACAACTAAGTAGTGAAGCAGAAAGGAAAACAGCTAGATGGAAGATACTAAGCACATGGGATGGCCTTAAATAACTCATTACCAAGAGTTAACTTAGTTTTGTAAGAACTAAGTGCCCATTGAAGGTGGTGTCTGAATAACCAAAGGGCCTTCCACTAGATCCCACCATGTCAACAATACCATCCCAGTCACCATATGCACCTTTGAATATGCAACAAGACATATCCAATTCATAGCAGAAACTACTTATTTTTTTAAGATGTATGGGGAGTATGAGAATTTTCATAACATTCTTTACATGTGTTCTAATCCTCAAGTGTTTCATGATAAACATTTAAGAAAGAAGAAGAAATCAGTTACTGTGATCATATACATACTATGGCGACTTATGGTCAGATTATGTGATGCGAAATTGTGTAGCATGATTCTTTTTCTTTAGAAACATATCATCTCTGATGTTTCTATATTCATTCCATTTGTAAGCCAAAGGAATATATTTAGATGAGCTATCAAAATGTCTTCATGTTTTAAAATTCTATAAATGTCTATAAAGGTGCTATTAACCATAACTTTCTTCAATTCTATAAGCCACTCCACCAACTACTCTCTTTCCTATTCCACTATTTGGAGAAAGCTGTTTAAAGTGATTATTTCTCTTAGCTATCCTCCATTCATCTTAAGTTATGCACTGAAACTGTACTCATGTGCTAGTGGCTGTCACTAACAAATTTCTAGCTAAATCTTCCTTAGTTTGTAGCATTTGCACTATTAATCACTCCAATTGTCTTGTCATATTATCCTGTCACATTTAGAGTTTCATGAAATGAGATTAATTTGGTTTTTCTATTTTTTTTTGTTAAGTTGCAACTTTGTATAGACAAATCATTTATTGGTACAATCATTTCCCTCCTCCTTGTTCCCACTCCACTGAGGACCTTTCTTAGTGGGATTGTTGGTAGTCACCATGGGGTTGTGGGTTATGAGTTATAAGAGCAGCAGTCAGTCATTGTGGAGGAGGCAAGGCCTCTGGATATTTCCTCCAACCCTGTGGCTTTTACAATCTTTCTGCCCCCTGTTGCTCAAAATTCCCTGAGTCTTGGTGGGTATGCTATAAGTGTACTTTAGTGTTGAGCTCTCAGTGACTTTTGGTTTTCTGCTTTTGTGTATTTTGAGTATCCTCAGTGTCTGTTTCCATCACCCTGGCCCAGTTTCTCAGGCTCCTCATGGAAGCAGCACTTTTGTTTATCTTGCCAGTTCCTCTGCAGTTTCACCTGGGCCCTAGCTGCAGTGCAAGGGGTGGTTCGTCTCCTGCCAGGGAGACAACTATCCTTGTCATGTCAATAGATCTTGGTTGTCCTCCATTCCTGCTGCTTTCTGAAAAACAAAAACAGATCCCCCAATACAGACTGAGATAAGGATAGGTTAAAGGGCATAAGCATTGTTAGTTTAAAGATTTTGATGGGCATAGCCTCACATTTGGACAAATATTCATGGGAGCTTCTCACTGGAGCCCATAACTGTGTTCACCATAGAATTTTGACTTGGTTCCCCAGTTCCAGTTGGTTCCTTTCACTGAGCTGATCTCATGGTCCATCAGAGAGAAAGTGGTTACCCACCTAAGCTGTGTACTACTATTCTAAGCTGTGTACTACTATTCTACAGGTGTGTGCATCTTCTCAGCTTTCATACAACAGTATTCTCTGCTTGTTAACAACATTACTGACCATTTTTCTTCAGAAGCTCAAGTAGCCCTCTTAAGCACTATATGGGCTAACCTTCTGGGAACTGGCTTGCTCCCAGATTCAGCAGGATCTCTTGATGTTCTGCATCAGTATTATGTGGTGTCTTGAGAAATAGGGCCTTACCTTTTACCTCAGGTGGGAAATCAAGTGCTTTGACAGAAGCCTGTCTTATTTTGGGGACCTCATAGGTTTCTGTGATCAACAGTTTAATAGGAATTTTAACCAATTTCTGGTATTAGGAGTTAAAATACAGAGCCAAATGTGTTAGGGTTATGCTTCATGCCACACTTTCCAGGGACCTACTTACCAGACAGCCCCTCCATGCTTCTATTGAGGGTTATATCTTTACCTCGGTGTGGTGGTTTGATTCAGGTGTCCCCCATAAACTTAGGTCTTCTGAATGCTAGGTTCCCAGCTGATGGAGATTTGGGAATTAACGCCTCATGGAGGTGGTATATTTTGGGGGGTGGGCTTATGGGTGTTAGAGCCACTTTCCCCATGCCAGTGTTTGGCACACTCTCCAGTTGCTATTGTCCACCTTATGTGGCCAGGGGGTGGTGTCCACCCTCTGCTCATGTCATCATTTTGCCCTGCTCTTGTGGAGCTTCCCCTCGAGCCTGTAAGTCAAAATAAGCCTCTTTTTTCCATAAGCTGCTCTTGGTTGGGTGATTTCTACCAGCAATGCAAACCCGACTGCAACAGTAAAGTGATACCAGAAGTGGGATTGCTGGACACCTGACTGTGTGGCTTTGCCCTTTTAGAGCTAATTTTTAAGAAGAATGTGGAAGGCTTTGAGACCTTGGCCTAAGAGATGCCTTTCAGTGCTGTAAGGACAGCTTTATGGACTATTCTGGTCAGAGTTGAAAGACCTGAAATGCATTAAGAACTATGGACTGTGAGGTTTGGCTTATGAGGGTTAGAAAGAGCTTTGCTTGGACTGAGATAGCAGTTTGTGTCAGAAGCTTTCTCTTATGCCCGTATCCTGAGAAGTTGTGAAGGGTTGCTTTGTGTAGAAATGAACTGATGGCAGAGGGATATGACTGGTGGGAGCAGAAGGATATGGCACAGAAATAAATCTTTAGGCTGAAACTACTGCCTGTTAGCTGCAATTGAGAGATTAAAACTTTTAAGATTGGGCCAGCCGACCTGCACTGGGACAACAGGAAGAATGTACACTCTTTTGAAGGGGCCTGAGTGCTCAAGGCGTGTCCTGTTCTTCAAAGTCTACTTTACTCACCCCTGGGTTAACAAATTGGCACTCTACCTGGTATTGTGGAGTATGAGAAATGCAGGAAAGAGAGGGTCATTTAGTATGCAACATGGCCTTGTGTTTTGGAAATGGCCATGGGCAGTGTGAAGCAGGTTTGCTGGTTGCCTGCATGGAGACCCCATGGGACCATGAGAATGAACCGTGGATTGCAGTGGAGACCCAGTGGAGATGCCAGGACCACAAGATGGCTGCTAAGGAAAGCTGCTGGCCTCAATGAAGTTTTCCAGGACTGTGAGTAGCCTAGGTGGAGGGGCAGAATTGGAATGCCAGAGACTTGTATCTGGTTTAAAATTATTGGACTTGGAGATTTATCACTGGCTAGAGTTGTTGTACTTGAAGCTACAGAGTTTGATGTTTTCCCTGGTTGTTTTAAATCCTGTATTGGTTGAATATTTCTTTGCTAACGTGGGTCCTGGAGAATCAAGCCTCGAACTGGGGTCCTCAGGCATCACAGGCAAGCGCTTAACCGCTAAGCCATCTCTCCAGCCCCTTCTTCTTTGTCCTTTTTAATTATTTTGGATTCAAGTCTATTTTGCCAGATATGAATATAGCCACACTCACTTGTTTCTTACTACCATTTGCTTGGAATATCATCTTCCATCCTTTCACCCTAAGGAAGCATCTGTTTATAATGTGAGATGGGTTTCTTGAAGGCATCAGATGGAAGGATACAGTTTTCTGATCTACCCTGTTAACTTGAGTCTTTTTATGGGTGAGTTAAGTCCAGTAATATTAAAAGTTATAACTGTTAGGTTTGTTTTAATCCATGTCATGCTGGAGGGTTTAATGCTTTGAATATTCTCATGCCTGATATAGATTTGGTTATTGTGTTCATCCTTTTGTAGACTCTTGATATTGGTTGTTTGACTCTTCTGTGTGGAATATTTCCTGGAGTATTCTCTGTAGGTTTGGCTTTGTTTCATATAATCATCAAACTGGCTTTGGTCATGGAAAGTTTTCTTTTAACCATCTACTGTTAAGGATACTTTATCTAGATATATTAGTTTGGGTTGAAAGCCATAGTGTTTTAGTTTTTGAAGTGTTCCATTCCAAGCACTTCTGGCTTTAATTGTTTCCACTGAAAAATCTGAGGTAATTCTGATGGAATTACCTTTGTATGCAAGGAGTTTTCTCTCTTGCTGCTCTTAGCATTCTTTCTTTGTTTTCATGTTAAGAGTTTTAACTATGATGCGTCTTGGAGAGTTTCTTCCTTGACACCATCTGTTTGGTGTTCTGTGAGCTTCTTGAATCTCTCTTTTGCAAGATTGGGAAGATTTTCTTCAATAATTTTGTTGAATATTTTTTCTGTGCCTTTGTCCAGAATTTCTTCTCCTTCTGGTATACCCATGATCTGGATGCTTGGTTATCTTAGGGTATCCTACAATTCCCTTATATTCTATTCTCACAGTTTTTTGAAATTAGCAATGTTTTTGGACTGCCAATCAATTTCTTCTGTCTTGTCTTCCAGCCCACAGGTTCTGTCCTCTATTTGATTGTCTCTGTTAGTGAAGACTTGTACAGATGATTTAAAAGCTCTATTTAATTGTTTTTCTATTGAGATTTTTTTCCATCATGTCCACTTCCCCTCCCCCCCCCCCCCCCCGCGAGGTCCAATTTCAGGTTGAGGCTTGATTTTCTTGATGCTTCCTCGAGTTCATATTTGCATTTGATCATGACTTCATTAAGCTTAATCAGTTGGTTGTTGAGGTCCTCTCTTTGTTGACTCACCTTCAATTCATTAATATCTCTTTGGAGATCTCTCTATATTTCCTCCATTAAGTTAACCTTAGTGACAAAAATCCATGTGCATTTCATTTATGTTATTTTTTGTTTTCTGATGATTTCCTTTCAGTTCAGCAATTTACTTGGTCAGAGTCACATAGCTTATTGTGTTTTCATTTTGAGATTCTATTTCTGCTGTCTTCTCTATGTTTTCATTGGACACTTCCATTGTGTAATGAGGCAATTGATCTCTCAGTTTCTTGTTTTACATTTTTTATGTTGTTTTGTTTTTGAGTTGTGGTCTAACCCTCTCTGGGGTAAAAGTCTTTTTTTTTTTTTTTTCAAGGAGAGAAGCAAGAATTTGCCCTTGTAGGATCTTCAGTGAGTATTCTGTTTTGGGTTTCAACTGGCTTGGAGTGAGATGGTTAGATATACAGGTTGGAGAGGTTGAAACTGTGTGAGCAACTCTGGGCTGGTGGCTCATACAAACGCTGAGGTTGGAGGTCCAAAAACTCTTCAGCACACTATCCCAACAATGCCTTGTGTGTGGGTCTCATTAGCAGTAGTACTTGCCCCTGCAAGCCCCCAACAGCTATACCCAGCCAAGCAGGTTGTGGAGGATGCGCCATTACCCTCTCATAGGTAGTTGTTAGATATTCCTATGTTCCCTGTCTGGGGAACTGGTTGGTGGATGTTGGTGGTGGGAAAGTGGAGGGGTGATGATGTGGTAGGTGGGCCTCCAGGATTCAGGTACCTGGCCTGAATGTGGACTGAGGAGATGGCTGGTGTGGGGCTTATGTATGTGGATGTGGCCAGTGGCATCCCTTGGCATGATCAGAGGAGGTAGCAGTGGTTGGAAAGATCCTCTGAGGCTGGTGGCTTCACGACCCCTCAGGAGCCAGAGATGTGGGTTGGGAACCCACATGGGCTGACTGCTGAGGTGGGGTGGAAGAAACATGGGTCTAGCTCTGGAACCCTGGGGACCCACACAGGAGCCAGCAGCACAGGGAGGATCAGAAGCTGTGGAGGGTGGGGTGGAGGCATGGACTCTAGCTCTGGCACCCTTGGGACCCCAGGGACCAGAGCTGTAAGGATCAGGGGTGCAAAGTCATCTCAACTCCAACTCACAATGGCATGCAGTGTGACCCTGCTCCCAGCCTCTCTTGTGTTGGCCTCACCCTGCCAGGCAGCTGGCCAGGGATGGATCTACCCTTGGAGTTTGATCCCCAGGTTACCCAGACTCACAATGGTGTGCAGTGAGGCTCTGCTCCCCTGTCTTTTCTAGTTTGAATGCAGGTTTTGATCACCTCTTGGCGATTTTACTCCTAGCTAAATTTTATCTATACATCAAATTTTCCTCACTATAAAGATTACTCATTACAACATTATTTATACTATTATGCCCATGCCATGTAATTGATAGACAAGCAGCTTTTAAAAAATACAAAGTATCCAGGCATGCTGGAGCACATCTTTAATCCCAGCATTTAGGGAGACAGAGGTAGGAGGATTACTATGAGTTCGAGGCCATCCTGAGACTACAAAGTGAATTCCAGGTCAGCCTGGGCCACAGTGAGATACTACCTCAAAAAAACCAAAGAAAAAAGAAATTACACACACACACACACACACACACACACACACACAGTAAAGCTGGTATTGGTGGAACAGTCCTTAATCCCAGCTCTCAGGAGGCAGAGGTAGGAGAATTCCTGTGAGTTTGAGGCAACCGTGAGTGAGTCAACATAATGAATTTCAAGTCAGCATGGGCTAGAATGAGACCCTACCTCAAGAAGAAAAATAAAAAGTACAAGGTAATCCAGTCATGGTGGCTCATACCTTTAATCTGAGCAATCAAAAGACAGAGGTAGGAGGATCACCATGAGTTCAAGGCCACCCTGAGACTACATAATAAATTCTAGGTCAGCCTGGGCTAGAGCAAGACTCTACTTCAAAAACAATACCACAAAAATGTAAATGAACTCTTATCATAGATAATTTACACAATTTTTAAAAGAAAAAGAACCAAAGGATTATCAATATGATAAGTATATAAAAGTAGGAAAGATTAGATAAATAGTGAATATTGTGATATAGAATTGATTGCATAGTATATTAACCCAAATTATGCATAAGCACATATTACTCTGACAACCATAAAATATGAATGTGAGAAATGTGGTTATAAAAGGCAGCATTGCATTGTCAGATTCATTAAGGTACACTCACTTGGCTTGGATTTATTGTGGGCTTAGTGTTTATTATTATCTCACTATACATTTTATTGTTTTATTATTCTTCCAATCATAAAATATCTTTTCTCTTCTGATTTGAGTCCTTAGTTCTCTCTGTCACCCTGCTTCCTCTGGTGTGTTCACAAGACTGGCTCATATATTTCTTCTCTATCGACTCTACAGTCTTCAAAATGCAACATGAATAGAACAGAAATTTATGTTTTTACTCTGTGTAAGTTTTCATCCTCTGGTCTCTCCAGGTCCATGTCTGACGCCACTATCAATGCATTGCATAGCTCCAGAATCCACCTCCATCCAGTTGAATTGCCATTTCCTTGTCAGGCTCCACATCACATTTGTATCTGTCTTCTATTGGTTTCAATATTCCAATTCACTTATTCAACAAACATTAGCCAAGTAGAAGAACATAAGTAAATCTGTAACCACAGCTTGTTTCCTTCTCTGTTTGCTTTATTATTCTTATTTCATATAACAATACAAACAAGTGCCTGTTATTTGTGCCTAATATTTTAATGAATGCAAATATTTTAATGTAATGATGGTCATAGTCAGGATGTCATAAAGACATGTAGTAGATGAAAACCAACTGTGGGTGGAGCTGAAAGGTTTCAGGGACAGTTGACTGGGCTAGTCATTTATGAGCAGCTGTGGCTAAACAAGGGGAAGGGAACAGTGTGCTAGGCATGAGTCAGCATCCTCAGTGTGCTAGACTCCAGTTTTGTGCTTATTCAACATTCTGTTCTAATATAGTGGTTACTTGCAATCAGGGCAGAAGAAATAGAACCAGGATACTTTAAACTGTAAAGACTCTCTCTCCCTCTTTCTCGGTCAAATAAATAAAATTAAATTAAAAAGTTTAAAAAACTGGCTGCAGGGATGCCTTAGTGGTTACAGTATTTGCCTGCAAAGCCAAAGGACCCAGGTTCAATTCCCCAGGACCCATGTTAGCCAGATGCACAAGGGGGCACATGTGTCTGGAGTTCATTTGCAGTGGCTGGAGCTCTTTCCCTCTTTCTCTGTCAAATAAATAAATAAAAATAAAATATGAAAGTAAACTGTAAGGAGACTGGAATATTTTAAGGAAAATGGGAACCATTGCATAATTTTTAAAATATATATATCTTAATATATATATATTTTGTTGGCAACTTCTATACTTACAGACAACAAACCATGGTATTTCCCTCCCCTTCCCTCCCCTCCCCCACTTTCTCCTTCATAACTCTGCTCTCTGTCATATCCCCTCCCTCTCTCCATTAGTCTCTCTTTTAATCTGATATCATCTTTCCTCCTGTTATAAGGGTCTTGTATGGGTATTGGTAGGCACTGCGAGGTCTTGGACATCGAGGCCAAATTCTGTCCGGAAAGTTGTATGTAGCATAGCTGAAAGATCACAGTTAAGTTTCTGAGTTTCCTTCACCATTTTCATGGGGTTGGAGCTGCTTCACATGATGTTTTTCACAGGGGTAGTACCTCATGTTCAGCAAGGTAGAGTGGAAAACCAGCCTCAGCTATCAAAATGACTATTAAAAAGTATTTTTGTAAGCAATCATTATTAAAACCCTTTTAAAGCTTTCTTAAGTTTGTTAACATAAATGATTTTTCTAGGATTATTTTTAATAAAACAGCATAGGTGGTAAATTGTAGATTTAAACGCCTGTGATTTATTCACAGTTCCTCAAGGCCTAGGGAGGACTATCAATTATATCCATTTTTGTGTCATTACATCATGTTGTGTGCTAGCAATTGAGAATTTTAATAGCTTTGTAACTGCCATCCTTATTAGGCAATGATAAATATTTCTCTTAAATAACTGGCTATTTTTCTACTTTTTAAAAGTAATTGAAATTTATTGCACCATATCTTGTTTTGTAATTTCATGCACAAGTGGCTGAGCTAATCTAGAAACTCTATATTCCTAACCTGAAGCACATTTAGGTGAATTATACCAATTAGAATATAGACAGGTGTCTATACTTAGCGTTAGTGACTTTTAAAATTAGGGCTGGGGAGATGGCTTAGCGGTTAAGTGCTTGCCTGTGAAGCCTAAGGACCCAGGTTCGAGGCTCAATTCCCCAGGACCCACGTTAGCCAGATGCACAAGGGGGCGCACGCATCTGGAGTTCGTTTACAGAGGCTGGAAGCTCTGGCATGCCCATTCTCTCCCTCTCTTTGCCTCCTCTCTGTGGCTCTCAAATAAATAAATAAACAAAAAAAAATTTTTTAAAAATTAGTAGGTTTTGAAGTCTAGAATTTATTAGTGGCTTGAAAGATCTTAATCATATGCAATAAGTATTTTATTACTAATAAATGTGAGTAATTTCAAGAAGATATTTTTAACCTAGGGCCAAGTGTTTCCCACCACCAAACAGTCACTGAGTTGGCCTATAACAAGTTTTATCTATTTTCCTACCTAGTACCTATTATTTCTGAAAATAAGTGTTAGATAGACACTGTTTGGCAAAAGAGTTATTATTGGGTTTTGTACAGCTATTCCCTTTTGGCCGCTATCTCAAGGAATAATTTTCTATTAGAGATTGAATGATGCTATAATTGCAAATTAAGATGATGTTTTAAATTGCCTTTATGAAGTGCAGTTTTTAGATAGTATAGATTTTCATTCAAAAAGTAAAAATTATATCTGTAGAAATATGAACTATAATTTTAAAGTCTACCTGGAGGAAAAATGCTAAGATTCTTTTTATTGTAGACTATGAGTGCATTTGAGAAAATAGCACAAGATTGTTGTACGAAAGCCATGTTAATCTGTAAGCAGTTTAAATATTACTATATATGAGATTTATTGAGTCAAAATTAATTTCAAAGGGTCAAATTATTATAATCTACTTGAATTAAAAAATTGAGTGAGCCAGAGAACATTAAATATGTGTAATACAGGTAGGAAATATTGATACTGATATTGATTTATTATATAGATATTTATTACCAAATTGATATTTTGCAAAATATTTCTGAGGGTCATTTTCTCCTTTATGTTCCTCTTATGATTAATTATCATTAAAATTCTGATTATGTTCTGAATGATTCTGAAAGGTAAAATAATTATTCAAAATATAATTGTCCCAATTCTACCTTGTGTTATGAAATTACTTATGAATAGTTTATCTTCATGCATACAATATTTATATTTATGTAAAGAGGAAACTCAGTAAGCAAGCATTTACTATTTTGTTACAAGAGCATCCACAGAATTTTAATAGTGAGTCATGACCCTGAGGGAGGCATTCAGGTGGCAGAGTACAGTGTACGATAGAGCAGCTTGTTCTTACAGAGTGTGGAAGGCAATACCTGTTCCTGTGTTTCAGAATGTTAGAGCCTGATGGGAATGAGTAAGTTCTTGGAATACCTTTATGTGACCATTGTCTATCTGAGGGTTACCTTGTTTGTACTTGTGGACAGCTTATATGTATAGTAATTTGGCAAGAAAAACTTGAAATTTTGAGAATTTATTAGGGGATCCAAAAATAAAGAAATAAAATTATTTAATATCTGCTCATCTGGAAAATGTCCCTTTAAACTTGTTGTTGCCTATCCTGAACCATGATGTGCAGTATGTAACATACACTTGGTATTTCATTGTACTTTCTGGTACATAATGAACTTGTTGAGAGAGGTACTGAATTTTGATTTTTTGTTTTCATTGTTCTCAAGTGCAATATAACAAGGTAACCAAACCTAGGTCATAGCAAAAACACCATTAATTTAGAAAGCCTAATCTAAGCTGAGGTTTATTAGTATTTTTAACAGGTAGGAGCAAGTCCAATAGAGAGGTCATTTACCACTAAGCTTCCATTCTTCATTTTTTTAAGGCAGGACATGAACTGTTTCTTGCCAGTTTTGAAACAAAACAAAAACTTGGAAGCTGTGTAAATCAAATTAATTTGCTACCTAAGTAACATACCTAAGTAACATAGAAAGGATTTATCTTTGTTTAGCTTCTCTTGTGACCACCCACATTGGGTGAGACATAAAATGAGTGTTCTCAAATCTGTCCTTTGCTAACTTGATGAGTTAGTGAAAGCAGGTACAGTGTTCTGTGTAGTGTTCAACATGTAACTTGTGACTGTACAATAAACTTGAGCATATGGTGCCAAAAAATAAAAATAAAAAATAAAGAAAGAAAGTTGTATGTAAGGAGTGGTACCCTTCCTTTGGCTCTTACATTCTTTCTATCACCTCTTCCACAATGGACCCTGAGCTTTGGTGGGTGTGAGATGTTTCAGTACTGGATACTCCTTCATCCCTTCTTTTCAGCACTATGTTGCCTTTTGGGTCATCCCAGTGGTCATCACCATCTGAAAAGAGAAGCTTCTCTAACCAGAAGTGAGAGTAGTATTAATATATGAGTATGAACAATATGTGTAGTGCTTTCAGGGCAATTTGGTGAGAGTAATATATGCATTTATCCAGACAATATCAGGCTTTATAACCCTAAGGCTCATGACATCCCCTGCCATAGGCTTTTGATTAGGTTTTCAGACCAGGCACATATTCCCTCCCATAGAGTGGGCCTTCAGTCCAATTAGAGAGCAGTTGGTTTGCCCCACAGCAGACATGTGACTATTGCACTCTTTCAGTCATTTGGCCTGTCTGGCCAAACTTGAGGTATCCAGTGTCCACTGTTTTCACCACTGATGACTTCTGTCTCCCATAAGAGTGTATACAGTGCAGCGTTTGCCAGCTTTCAGTTGGCTGGGATACAGGAAGAAGGTTTTCTGCTCAGCACCAACTTGATTGCTCAGTGACTTTGCCTCTCAGACATGTGAAGTCTTCAGCAATGGGGTTTTACCATCTCTTACTCACAGGGAACCAAGGGCCTTGGCAATAGCTTGTAATGTTTTGGGGGCAAAAGGGACCTCCCTAGCCAATGACTCACTGGAAGGTATCCCATCCCAGACACTGAAAATTTTCCAGTAGCAATCTATGGCTTCTGGATATGCCATTATTTAAGAAAGTAGATTTTCATGTCTTATTCAAAATATCTTGAATTTTAATTGACCCTTCCCCCCTGCCATTCTTTTATACAATCTCTTCCCCTGACCTTGCTTAGGCCTTTCCCCTCCCTGTAATCTGTTCTTCTACTTACATATATACAACACCATCCTCTTAAGACCTTCCCTCTCCTCCCTCCCTTATAGCCTTTTTCTGGATTATGGGCCTTGGCTACTGATTTTTTATTCCAGATCACACAGAAGTCTGTACATTTGTAACTAGGATCACCACATGAGAGAACATGCGACATTTGGCTTTCTGGGCCAGGGTTACCTCAATTAGTATAATCCTTTCCAGATCCATCCATTTCCCTGCAAACTTCATAATTTCATTTTTCTTTACCACTGAATAGAATTCCATTGTGTAGATATACCACATATTTATTATTCATTCATCTGTGGATGGACATTTAGGTTGGTTCCATTTCCTAGCTATGGTGAATAGAGCAGCAACAAACATGGTTGTGCAAGTATCTCTAAAGTAGTGAGAAGAGTCATTAGGATATGCTGAAGAGTTCTATAGCTGGATAATACAACAAATCTATTTTTAGCTGTCTCAAGACCTTCCACACTGATTTCCACAATGGCTGTACCAAATTACATTCCCACCAACAGTGCAGTAGGGTTCCCTTCTAACCATATCCTTGCCAACATTTGTTGTCATTTGTTTTCTTGATAGTAGCCATTCTGACAGGAGAGAGATGGAATCTTAAGGTAGTTTTAATTTGCATTTCCCTCATGGCTAAGGATGTAGAACACTTTTTTAGATGTTTATATGCCCTCTGTATTTCTTCCAATAAGAACTCTCTGTTTAGTTCCATAGCCCATTTTTTGAGTGGGTTGTTTGACTTCTTATTGTTCTGTTTTTTGGAGTTCTTTGTATATTTTGGATATTAATCCTCTGTCAGATGTGTAACTGGCAAAGATTTTCTCCCATTGTGTAAGTTGTCTCTTTGCTCTATTCACAGTGTCGTTTGCTGTACAAAAGTTTTGTAATTTTATGAGATCCCAATGGTTGATTAGTATTTATTTTCTGAGCAACTGGGGTTATATTCAGAAAGTCATTACCTATGCCAATATGTTGAAGGGTTTCCCCTAACTTTTCCTCTAGCAATTTCAGAGTTTCAGGTCTGATATTAAGGTCCCTGATCCACTTGGATTTGATTCTTGTGCATAGAGAAAGACAAGGATCTATTTTCATCTTTCTGCATATAGATATCCAGTTTTCCAGCACCAGTTGTTGAAGAGGCTGTGTTTTCTCCAATGAATTTTTTTGGCATTTTTGTCAAAAATCAGATGACTGTAGCTGCCTGGATTAACATCTGGGTCTTCTGTTCTGTTTCATTGATCTACATGTCTGTCTTTGTGCTAATATCATGCTGTTTTTGTTACTGTGGCTTTGTAATATAGCTTAAAATTGGCTATGGTGATACCCCCAGCCTTATTTTTGTTACTCAAAATTATTTTGGCTAATTGAGGTGTTTTGTGCTTCCAAATGAATTTTAGGATTGTTTTTTTCTATTTCTGTGAAGAATGCCATTGGAATTAAAATAGGAATTGCATTAAATGCATGGATCGCTTTTGGTTAAATGGACATTTTCACAATATTGATTCTTCCAATCCAAGAACTTGGGATATCTTTCCCTTTCTTTGTGTCTTCTGAAATTTCTTGCTTGAGTGTTTTAAAGTTCTCATTATAGAGTTCCTTCACTTCCTTAGTTAAGTTTATTCCAAGGTACTTTATTTTTTTGGAGGCAATTATGAATAGGAGAGATTCCCTGATTTCATTCTCCTCATGTTTGTTGTTAGCATATAGGAAAACTACTGATTTCTGTGTATTTATTTTGTAACCTGCTACGTTGCTAAAAATGTTTATCAGCTCTAACAGTTTGCTGGTAGAGTTTTTAGCGTCTTTCATGTATAGAATCATATCATCTGCAAACAGTGATAATTTGATCTCTTCCTTTCCAATTTGTATCCCTTTTATGAGTGTCTCTTGCCTTATTGTTATAGCTAAGACTTCCCATACTGTATTAAATAAAAGTGATGACAATGGACACCCTTGTTTTGCTCCTGAATTTAGTGGAAAAGCTTTGAGTTTTTCACCATTTAGTATTATGTTGGCTGTAGGTTTGTCATAAATAGCTTTTATTATCTTGAGATATATTGCTTCTAGTCCCAGTTTCTGTAATACTTTTACCATGAAAGGTTGTTGTATTTTGTCAAATGCCATTTCTGTATCTATTTGAGATGATCATGTGATATTTGTATTTATATGACGTATTACATTTATTGATTTGCGTATGTTGAACCATCCCTGAATCCCTGGGATAAAGCCAACTTGGTTGGGGTGAATAATCTTTTTGATATATTCTTGTATTCTGTTTGCCAATATTTTGATGAGAATTTTTGCATCTATATCCATGAGGGATACTGGTCTGTAATTTTCTTTCTTTGTTCTGTCTTTGCCTGGTTTTGGTATGAGGTTGATGCTGGCTTCATAGAAGAAGTTTGGTAGAATCCCTTCCTTTTCTATTTTATGGAAAATTTGAGCAGCATTGGTGCTAGTTCTTCCATGAAGGTCTGGCAAAATTCACCAGTGAATCCAGTTGGGCCTAGGGTTTTCTTAGTTGGGAGACTTTTTGTAACTTCTTGGATCTCTGTACTTGTTATAGGTCTATTTAAATGGTTTATCTCATCTTGATTTAATTTTGGTAGGTCATATGAATCAAGGAAATCATCCATTTCTTTCAGGTTTTCAAACTTAGATGAATATATTCCTAAAGTATGTCCTTACAATTGTCTGAATTTCTTTGGTATCTGATGTAATGGTACCTTTTTCATCTCTAATTTTAGTCTCTTCTCTCTTTCTTCTGGTCAGATTTGCTAAGGGTTTATCAATCTTGTTTATCCTTTCAAAGAGCCAACATTTTCTTTTGCTGATTCTTGGGATTGTGTTTTGTTTCTGTTTCATTAATTTCTGCCCTAATCTTCATGATTTCTTCTCATCTACTGCTTTTTGGTTTGCCTTGTTCTTCTTTTCGCAAGGCCTAAGGTGGAGCATTAAATTGTTCATTTGTGAATTCTCTAATTTCTTAATATAGGTGCTTAGAGCTATAAATTGCCCTGTGAGGACTGCCTTCATTGTGTCCCAAAGGTTTTGGTATGTTGTATTGTCATAATCACTTAATTCTATGAATTTTTTAATTTCCTTTTTGATGTATTCAATGACCATTCATCATTCAATAGTGTTCTGTTTAGTCTCCATGTATTTTGGTATGCTCTGTAGCTTTTCTTATTGCTGATTTGCAGTTTAATCCCATTGTGGTCTGATAGAGTACAAAGGATTATTACAATTTTCCTATAATTGTGGAGATTTGCTGTGCGTCTTAACCTATGGTCTATTTTAGAGAATGTTCCATGGGCTGCTGAGAAAAAATGTATATTCTGCAGCATTTGGATGTAATGTTCTGTAGATATCTGTTAGGTCCCTTTGTTCCATGACATCATTTAATTCAGATGTCTCTCTCTTTATTTTTTGCTGGGATGGCCTGTCAATTGATGAGAGTGGGGTATTGAAGTCTCCCACTACCACTGCATTTGATGTTATCTGTGACCTAATGTCTAATAGTGTTTGGTGAATCTGGGAGCCCCTACATTAGGTGCAAATATGTTTAGGAGAGTTCCTTTAATCAGTATAAAATTACCTTCTTCATCTTTCCTTACTAATGTTGGTTTGAACTTTATCCTGTCATATATTAGGATAGCAACTCCTGCTTATTTCCTAGGCCCAATTGCTTAAAATACCATTTTCCATCCTTTCACCCTAAGGTGAAAGACACCCTAAGGTGGTGTCTATCTTGTATTGAGAGATGATTTGCTGGAGGCAACAAATGTTTTAATCCAGTCTATAAGCCTGTGTCTTTTGGATGGTGCATTGAGGCCTTTGATATTAAGAGTTATTATTAAAGGTATGCATTTATTCTTGCCATTCTTACTTGGCAGTGTTTCCTGTTTTCCCTTTACTCGATTGTTTTAACTGTTATTTGAGGCTTCTCCGCTGTGTCTAAGAATAACCTATACTCCTTCACTTTTCAGAAGAAGAGTGTATTTTGCTGGATTTTTGCTTAAATCTCTCCCTGGGCTGGTTTGGCATGGCTCCATCTTACCTGGAATTCTTAAAAATATTTTTATTAACTTCTTTATTTAAGAAAGAGTAAACCAGGCATGGTGGTGCAGGCCTTTAATCCCAGCACTTGAGAGGTAGTAGTAGGAGGATCAAAGTGAGTTCGAGGCCAGCCTGAGACTACCTAGTGAATTCCAGGTCAGCCTGGGCTGGAGCAAGACCCTACCTTGAAAAACAAAAAACAAAACAAAAAAAAAAAAGAGTAAGCTCTTTTATTCCTAATGTGATTAAAGTACATATTTAATCACCCCAACTGTGGCTGACACACGACCAAAGTATGATTGCATCAAAACCAGTTTGACTGAAACAATCAATGAGTTTATTGGCATTACTTAAAGATCAATAAGGAGTACTGTATACTATAGTATATACTTATAGATGAATAAGGGGGAGTACTATATACTATAGTATATACTTATAGATCCATAAGGAGGAGTTGCTTATAGGAGAAATGGATGAGTCAAAGGCAGCTTATCACCAAAAAGCACAGCCCAGCCTAAGTGATGACTCCCACATCCCTGGAACACATTTCCACACAGCTAGGCTATTCAGAGACTCTCTCCATTTAGTTGTTTACCCTTTATCAATCCCTAAGAAGTGTTCCTGCAACCTTTTCCCCAGACTTGCTGACCTATTTACTCCTTCCTCTCTTCAGGAAAGAATATTTCGATTGAGAAAGAATTGGTATACGACATTGGTCAGATCTGCCCTCCAATTGTTGTTTACTACTCCTCTAACCTTGGGGAGTGGCTGCATGACTACTGTGGTACTTTGAATGTAGGGCCCCATGGACATGAGTGTTTTCTTAAAATTGAATTTTCAGACTCCTGCTGGGGAGGAGGGGGAGCACTTGTCACCAGGGTTGTTCCAAATTCCTTCTTGTTGTTATTTTTATTTATTTACTTGAGAGTGACAGACAGAGAGAGAAAGAGGCAGATAGAGAGAAGGAGAGAGAATGGGCACGCCAGGGCCTCCAGCCACTGCAAACGAACTCCAGATGCGTGCGCCCCCTTGTGCATCTGGCTAACGTGGGGCCTGGGGAGTCGAGCCTCGAACCGGGGTCCTTAGGCTTCACAGGCAAGTGCTTAACCACTAAGCCATCTCTCCAGCCCAAATTCCTTCTTAAAGATATACAGAGCAGTCTGAGTTCTGGGAGTCTTACTTGCTGCTTGTTCCTGCTTGCTTCCTGCTGGCTGGTTGTTGTTGTTGTTGTTGTTGTTGTTGTTGTTGTGTTACTCTCTGCTTGGATCTGTGAAAGGGGGTCTAGCTTCTTCTGCTATTGATCCCTTTATTTATAAGCTTGAAATATATGTTGTCCTCCATAAACTGTGCCTTGTTTGCATGTTCATCCCATCACCATTGGAAATGACTAATACATATGACCTTCTAAGTTTAAGCTCTTTCCAACTTCTTCATCTCCATCCTCTCTTCAGCATAGACTATTCCAATTAGGAGGCATTTTCTATGCAACAGCGCACCAGGGCCTCTTTTTGCTGCAAACTAACTCCAGGTGTATAGGCCACTTTGTGTACTGGATTTAAATGGGGAATGGCTTGATTCTTTTCTTCTATAAATTCTTGTTCTTTAATTTCATAAGTTGTACAAAGTTAGGGCTTTTCTTGTGGATATGTGATAAAAATGTGTATTAAATTAATAAATAGTTCTATTTGTTTTTCTAGTTTAAACAATATACCATATTTATTAAAGAACAAAAAGGCTCAGACAAATATATTAAGTGATATACATATTATAATAGTATTAATTTAAAACAGTTAAGAAATATTTTTTAAAAAATGTTATGCTAGAAGCTGCCTAAGTAGGAGTGAAGACAGCAGATAGTACTTTTGTCTTTCTTTCCTGCTGTGCTAATAGGTTAGGTCATCCCAGATTTGCTAACCATGTTTCCTTCATGTTTTAAAAAACAAAAAGCCGTGTGTGTGTGTGTGTGTGTGTGTGTGTGTGTGTGATATGCATGTGTGCATGTGCATGTTCATGTGTGTGAGTGGAAATGTGCCATAGTGTCATAGTGTACAGGTGGACATGTGGAGGTCAGAGGACAACCACAGCTGTTCCCACCATCAACTGGCTTGAGGCAGGATCTCCTGGTCCATTCACTGCTGTATTTGCCAGACTAGCAGTCCTGTGAGCTTTTGGGTATTTCTCTTGTCTCTGCTTTCCATCTAGTCTGAGGTGTGCTGTGATTACACACAGTAGTGTTCCAGAATCCTGCTTTCCTGTGAGTTCCAGGGATCTGAACTCAGATGGCCATGCTTGTGTGGGAAGTGCTTTATCTACTGAGCCACCTCCCTCGCCCATAAGAGTGTTCAGTTAAATGGGTTTATATTTCTTTCAAATTTGAAAACCTCCAATCTGATTTTAAAAGAAACATTGACTGTTTTTACATATAATTTATGGAAACTACAAATGTTTCTCAGACTGTTTAGCTAACAATACATTTCCTTTTATTCAATTGTCAAAAATATAAATAAAAGGAAATATATCACTGCAAAAACTACCTGTGATTGATTAAAGGCCTTTCACCTTTTCATGATCAATTGGTTTATTGTTGTGACTGTTACTTAATTGTAAATGTTCATTCTTAAATAAAATTGAAGTGGGAAACCACTGTGTCAACTATAAATATTAGCTTGAAACTCACTTTTAAATCTAGTGCTTATATTTCAATCACTAGATTTCTAATTACTATGGTTCAACCTGAAATAGAAATTCACTTATTAGTTGAATAGCCTTTCCCCTGACTGTGTGTTTTATTATTATCTTTTCAAGCATTATCTTCTTGGATTAGAATGATACAGAGACAAGTATGCTATTTAAAATCTTATCATGGTACTTCAAATGAGTCTGATTCAGTATCAGAACATTACCATGTGACTCTAAACCTAGAATTTCCAGCTTTTGGTGAACAAGGGAATATCACTTTTGAATTCCATCCACAAACTGCTGGAGCAAAATTAAAAGTAATTCATAGGGGGAGAAAATCAATTGTCTTAGTAGAATGGACATTGATTATGTACCAACTAAGACAAGCATGACTCAGGCTGAATAGAGATCTATTAACTCTATCTGTAGTAAGCATAGTCCTCCTCCCACTGTCTTGGATAATGCAGCTTTGAAGATGATTGGGAGAGAAATGAGCTGTATGGCACAGAGGTGGTGTAGTGGGAGGCAGAAAATCTAGGGATGAGAACCCAGCACATGTGCAGCAAAAGAAATACCTCACGTGGTGTTTCCATCCATACCCTGCTCTATCCACCTCACCACCAGCTGACCTAAGGAAAGAACCTGAGGGACCCAGGGCTTCTTCATGAAAGAAGATGATGCTAAGGAGAGCAACTGGGTCAGGGACAGAAGAGACACTTGTCTACTATAGCCAGATTTTGCACATTCCTCAAAGTGAAAGAAAGACCATAAAGTATGATCATTTTTTAAATTTTTTAAATTCTAATAATTTTGTGTCTTTATTTTAAATATTATTTATTAGCATATATTGGTTGTAAATATAATGGATTTCATTGTAGTATTTTCATGTATGCATATCATGTAGATGATTATTAATAATTATATATATATATTTTAAAGGCAGGTGTGGTGTCACATGCCTTTTTTAAAAATATTATTTATTTACTTAGTTATTTATTTATTTGAGAGAGAAAAAGAGGAAGAGAGAGAGAATAGGCACACCAGGGCCTCTAGTCACTGCAAACGAACTCCAGATGCATGAGCCCCTTGTGCATCTGGCTTACGTGGGTCCTGGAGAGTCGAACCAGGATCCTTTGGCTTTGCAGGCAAACACCTTAACTACTAAGCCATCTCCCCAGCCCATTATATATACATACATACATACATATATATATATATATATATATATATATATATATATATTATTTTATCATTATCAACTCTTATTTCCCTCCTACTCATTCTGAACCACTTCTTCTTCCTACCACCTACTAGTAGATACATCACTAAAACAAATGACTCCTCTTTCCCCCAGCAAACGTTAACTCCTCAGGGAGGAGAAGACCTCCATTATGTCTGATTAAATGTTGACGGGCCCAGCCCTGTGCAGGTAACTTTAGCTGCCATGAGCATATGAGTTCAATAGTCGTGTCATGCCCAGATAACAGTGCTCCACAGCACTCCCATCCACCCTCCAGCTCCTATTGCCCTCTTCACCCTTCCTCCACAGTATTCTCTGAGCCTAAGGTGGAAGGTTCCTATCTTCACAGCAGTGGAAATTTCACAGTCTTTCCTCCAGATGGCGCGGTAACACACTCAAAGCCAACCCAGCAGCATTTAATTTTTAAATTAAATATATTTATTCTTAAAACACTGATACAAGTATTATTTATCTCAATACACAAAATTGTCCTTTTTCTTCCCCCTTTCCTCCCACTAAATCCCTTTTCCCTATTAGATTCCATTCTACTTCCCTGATCCGCCACCACCACAGAATTGAATTAGGGTATCTTGCATAATCATGGTTGTGGAATTGTTTACTGGAGAATAAAACAATCCTCACATAGCTCATCACTAAAGGACATGACACCTCCTCTTCTATAAATCATCAATTGCCACTAGGAGGTGTGGGGTGTCCTGGACTCCACCTTCATCTGTGATGAGGTATTTATAGGTCCCATCATGTACAGGAAAGCCCATTTGCTATGAGTTCAATGAGTACAGTAGACTTGACATATCAAGAAAACAGCATTCTGCAGCCTCACTGCCTATCCTCTTTACATTCTTTCTGTCCCCACTTCTGTGAGTTTCCCTGGTTCTTGTAGGGTGTGGTCTAGATGTTGTGTTTAGGGCTAAGCACCAACTAGTCACTTATTCCTGTTGACTGTGCCATCTGTGCATATCTGTATTCACTTCGATCCCTTGGCATAAAGGCTGCAAGCAGTAACAATCTATAAGAACAATGTAGATACTAACAAGGCACTTTGACATGCTGTTTTGATTAGCATAACCATAGGAATGGGTTCCCTCCTAGGGCCCAAGTACCTCGCCACAGACTTTGGGCCAGATCTATAGTAACAGACATTATTTCCCACCTATAGAACAGGCCTCAAGTCCAATCAGAGAGTAAAGCGGTGACTTTCATAACTCTGTCACTTTGTACCAGTGGCCCTATCGTGCCCTGCAGATTGGTTGTGAAGTGTACATGGTCCACAGCTGGGTAGGACTGTTCCTTACTCTTCTCCCCCAGCAGCTTGTGTAGCAATTTCTGACATGAGGAAATTAACCAGCAGGGTGGAAGCTTCCAGTTCATCTCCAGCTTAGCATCTTTAGATCCTGCCAGTAAAGTATGTGGTGTGTTCAGCAACAAGGACTTAATATGTCATTTTGGTAGGCAGCCTAAAGAAATGACAATAATCAATATTATTTTAGGAGCCTCTGTGCCTTCCATTATCACCAACTCATCGAGAGGTATCTCATCTTTGGCACTGTAATTTTCAGTTCATACCCTGTAGCTTCTCAGAACCATTTTTAGCCATACATGTAAGGGATCTTCATTTAAACTTTTTTTTTTAATTTATAATTTAAGTTGGCTTACCAAGTAGTAGGTTTCCATATGGCTTCTTCATGTAGCATTAGTTTTGGTTCATCTTCCCTCATTCATCCCTTCCTCATCCCTCCATTTCTATCGCTGCTTAAACCTTTCCCTTCCACTATCCCCCTCTTTATTTTCATGTCCCATGTGTTATACAATCCCTTTGAAAAACCTTCCTCCCTCCCCATCCTGCACCCCTTTTTGAACTTCCTCACCTGTATAGACACTCATTGCAACTTATACACAGTAATTTAACATTTTCTGGCTAGGACACATATGAGAGTGAGACTATGTTGTGTTTGTCTTGTTGTGCCTGGATCACCTCACTCAATATGATCTTTTCCAATTCCATGCATTTTCCTTCAAATTTCACAACTTTATTTTTCTTTACAAATGAATAAAACTCCATTGTATATATATACCACATCTTCATAATCCTCATCAGAACTAACAGCCTTAGTTAAATAAAAAAATTCCTAAATTTCAGTTTGTCCTTGTAACTTTTTATTATGTAATAATTTTAGTTTTTACAGAAAAATTACAAAGCTTATACAAAGAATTCCGACGTGTTCTTTACACAGACTTTTCAATATTAATATTTAACCATATTTCCTATATTCTTTTTTGTCCTTCAATATGTGCATATTTTCCCTGAAGCATTTGAAAGTAAGTTTTAGAAATGATAGGTCTCCTATTAATAATTAATTTTAATATGCAACTTCCAAAAATAGTATTGTTTTGTTTAACCCCAATTATTGAAATCAAAACATTAACATTGGGACAGTATCTTGGCTCTTTCTTACTAATATTTTTATGACAAAAAAAATCATTGTTTTCTGGTCCAGGATCACATGTTGCATTTAGTTACCATGCCTTACTATTCTTCTTTGATATGGAAGCAGTTCCTCTGTTTTTTTCTTAACCTTGATGACTTCTTAAAGAAGATATAAGGCGACTTATATTTGATAGAAGGCCCTCAATTTAGACTTGTCTAAAATTTCTTCGTTATACTGAAGTAACTCATTTTTATTATTAACTAGAAACTTTGTATGGACACCTCATATATTGGTACCATCATTTCCCTCATCCCTGCCCCCACTGCACTGAGGGTGAGAGAATAATACAGAAGTGTTGCTGAGTATGAAGGCTTATGGACAGAGCCATTTATTAGATGTTGTCAGCCTTTCACAGTTTCTACAGACCACTGAACAGTGCAATGTAGTGAAGCAAGAACAACCACAGAGTGCCTGAAAAATCCCTCTGGCTTGTATGAATTCAGCAAGCCAGGTACAAACCATGAGGGCTACAGTTGGGAAGCAATGCTTCATGAGGCTACTTTATCTCACAGAAACTATTTAGCCTGCCAGTGGATTTTGTTTAGGTTTTTAAATTGCTGTGTCTTTATTTGTACCACTATCAAAGTACTTACATTATCCTGCCTGGCAGAAGGCCTTTTTGTTTGTATGTTTCTCTTCATGACAGTGTCTGCAAGTGTCACTGAGCCAATACTCATGCTTGCTCATCTTTGTAGCCCTCACACCACAAAAATAATGAGAGAAAAGAGAGAAAAGTAAGTATTTTTATGCAAAATTGAATTGAGTTTAACCAATTCAAAACAATTTTTCTTTGTATTGCTTAGAGAAAATATTTTTCTCACAATCATGTGGCCATTGATAATTAGCCATAGGCATCAGGATTCCAGGAGGGAAGGCACATTTGGTGACTGTGCTGGGCATCAGTATTTCCTAAATACTCGCGTGAAAACCAGATAGGAATATCTACTGCTTAATGTAAACAGTCATGCACAAATAGTCTGCCTTGTTTCTATTGCATAACAGTGAAATATCCCCAGTGAAAATACCTGTCAATTTTATGGTTGCTTTATTAAAAAAATTAAGAAACAGTACCTAATATATGTAGTCATTACAATTTGTAAATTGCTGTCTATTCATTGAAATTCAACAAAATATTTGTCAAAGTGACTCAATTTCATACTTTTCATAACATGCTATGCAAGTAATAAGTTCATTTTCAACACACACGTTTCCATTTAACCCAATATTTACTTGACCTTTGCATTGCTCTTTACATATTTCATCCTTATAAGCCAGAAATCAGAAAAATGATTTGGTGCATGTGTGTGTGTGTGTGTGTGTGTGTGTGTGTGTGTAAATGTGTACACATGGATCTGGAGGCCAGAGGACAACTTTGGGAGTCATCCCTCAGGAACACTGTCTGCCTCTACTTATGATGGTCTCTCATTGGCCTGGAGCTCATCCATTAGGCTAGACTGGATGGCCAGTAAGTTCCAGGCATCTTCTTGTCTGTGCCTCCCCAGTACTGGGATCACAGGCTCGTGCCACCATGTTGGGCATTTTACATGTATACTGGGGATCAAGCTCAAGTCTTGAGGCTTGCAAGGGAAGCACTTGGTGAAGGCTATTTTTTATTCTCTACCTTAGAGTTTAGAAAGAGGAAACAGAGTCAAGTAACTGGAAGCTGACCAGTTTTCCTTTCCACCTTTACTACAAGAGCATGTCTAGAAGTCTGACAGTGACTGTCAGGTTCATTTGAATAATTTCCTTATATAATTTTTAATGTTGAACAAAACTCCATAAAAATAAAATTATTGAAAGAAGATTTACTTTACCACACTCTAGGGAAACAGTTAGAAAAATATTAACAATTGTTGGCATTGGCTCACAGGCATATGACACATCGTAGTTATTTGCCGGGCTCACCCTGACAGGTAGTGCTGAGGAAGGACCAGCCCACTGGTTCCTCCCAAGGGGTTGAGGAGGAGGGTGGGTGTCGTTGACTCAGAACCTCTCCTAGTCACAGGAGAAAAAACACACTGAGTCAGGAATCTTGTTGAAGCAGGAACTCGCTTTATTGTTACAGGCGGTTGCCTATATAATGTTGAGAACGAAGGTGGGGATTCTAGGATGGGGGGGAGAGGTAAGGGCCAATAGTAAACTGTGACTATTGAAATGATAATTCCAACTCCTACGCGGAAGTAGCAGGCAAGAATCCATTAGGTGTCTTGCTGAGTCCTAGCTGGCCAGAGACAAGTTGCCAAACTTTAGCTAGGCTCAGGGAGTTCCACTAGGCCTCGTGTCTGGGCCTCTCAAGGCCCAACATCTCCCCCTTTTGTTTTTGTAAGCATGGTGAAAAATGTGGCCCCTGTCTTAGGTTGTCCCCCTCTGGGGATCTTACCCGTCACTGGGTACCATGTATCCAGCTTGTTGAGAATCCACCCTATGACCTGTCTTAGGTTGTCCCAGCCTGTCTGAGATCTTACCCATCATTGGTCAGATGGAGGGCGAAGGAGGGACACTCATATGAGGACAGCCAGTCATATGAGGAGCTTGACTCCTGAGTAGCGAGCCTATGATAACGTATTTCGACCTCATGAAGTTTTATTGACTCTAGCCATTGGTGAATAAATTGTGTAATATTATTAATTACACAAGGCCTGACAGTGAGGAGAAGGGGAAGGAGGGGTCCAAGTAGAGGGAGAAGGTAGGGTAAGAAGTCATGTAAGCCCGTCCGCAGCGGGTTGTCTTGGAGGTCCCACCGCCTCCTCTCCAAGTCTTCCTGGAGCCTCTTAATCTTGTCCTGGATGATTCCCAATTTATTGGCATAAAAGCGGCATTTTTCCTATAAAAACAAGCAGATGCCTCTCTTTTCAGCCGATAATAGGTCTAGTCCCCTCCTGTTTTGTAGGACTACCTCAGCCAAGGAATCTAGCTGTTGTTGGAGATAGGTCTCCCTTCGATATAATCAAAAGAGGGCATAGAGAGGGCCTCATTTCCAGGAATGATATCTGGGATTAAGGTGGCTGGGGCACAAAGGCCCGTCCAATTGGTGGGCAGAAAGTCATAGGCCATTCCGCCTCCACAAACATAAACCATTCCAGAAGGCAGATAGTGTTGAGCACTGGGCTCAGTTGTGTTAAAAGTACATAAAGACGGATGAATGTATCCCACATCTATAGTGGAGTTATTAGGGGAAGGCGGGAGCCAAATGCAAGTTCCAGAGGAAACATTGGGAAAAGCTGGACAGGGATGGGGAAAGTGGCTGAGCAATCTTTTAGGTCGTATGGGCAACTGTACTGCAAGCAGCCAGGGAGGCCCAGATCGGAGGCAAAGCCAGCAATCCTCCACAAGGGAGGGAATTGTTTGCTTTAGCTGGGTGAAGACCATTTTAGGAACAGTAAAACAGGGTATTGGGGAGATTGATAAGAGAAGAGAAAATGGATGACAGGTAATATTGACAAATGGGTGGGCTATTAGCCATGCCCTGAGGTAAGACAGTCCACACAAATCTCCTATCTGGGCCACAAAAGTTAACAGCGGGTACAGAAAATGCAAATTTTTCCATGTCTCCTGGATGGAGAGGGATAGAGAAGAAGCAATCTTTAATGTCAATTATAGTAATATGGTATATATTGGGAATAGCTGGGATCCATGGGAGTCCCCTCTGGGGGGTTCCGAAGGGGATCATGTGTTCATTGATCTTCCTTAAATCATGTAAAAATCTCCAGGACCCATTAGGCTTTTTTATGACAAAGACAGGAGAGTTCCAGGGACTAATGGAGGGACGGATATGTCCGGCCTCCAACTGTTGATCAATAAGTATGTGGAGTTTGTGTAACTTAGAAGAAGGGAGAGGCCACTGCTCAACCCATATAGGATCCCCTGGTCTCCACTGGATTTTAAATGGGGGGGGGGGTGCTGGGCAGTGGCCCTTAGAATTGGGGGTGTTAATTGGAGTACTTTTGCCTGAGTTGCTCAAAGTAAGGGTCATCTCTATAATTGGGATGACATTCCCTCCCTTCCTCAAACTGTTGTTGATATTCTTTTTTATCTAACAAATCATTATAAAAGGCCTTATGGTCAGTAGTGATGGAAGCCTCGGCATCTCCAAGGATGTCTTGCCCCAGTAAGTTAGCAGTGAGTCCAGTCACCACGAGAGGGGGGACTTTTCCTTGGTCCCCACCTGGGTCAGTCCAAGGGAGCCACATGGCAGTCTCCCAGGAGGATGACTGTCCGACAACTCCCAGTAGGGGAGGGCCGGGCACAAGCTGCCAGGAGGGGGGCACTTCCTCCTTTCTCAGGACTGTTCAGTTCACTCCAGTGTCAATGAGAAGTTTGAATCTTTTATTGCCAATATTTAAAATAATTTTGGGTCTAAGGCCAGGGACCAGGGGGATGGTCCAATGGGATTTGATGATTTCTTTCCCCCTTTATTTAACGGGGCTTGGGGGAGACCCAGGAGGAGTTTAAAGGCTTTCCCTGTATGTCAAACTTCAACCGACACTCCCTATCCCAAAGAAACCCCGTTTTGCATTTAGAGCAGTGGGTGTAAGGGGCGTTGGTCATCCCCCCAAAGGGCAGGGGAGGCTTTGTCTTGTTGGGGCACTCCTTTTTAAAGTGGCCCTCGTCCCCACACCCGAAACATGTTGATTTTTTTAGGATTTAACTGTAATGTGCAGATCGTAGTGGCCAAATCTCTCTGTTTATTTTCCTGAAGGACGGCAGCCATGGCCCTAGCCTGATGGGAGATAGTGCCAACATTCTTGGTGGCTACAATCCATCTACTCATGGAGTTGTCCTTGAGACCTTCACAGGCAAGGCGGTGATCAGCAGTCATCCCTTCCCAGACCAACATTTTAGTAAACTGATCCCGTAATACCCCTGGAGGAAATTTTCTTTGGAGACTTTTTTCCACCCTACCTATAAATGTAGCCAAGTCCTCAGATGGTTTTTTTGAGTAATATCCATAAGGGGTGGGTTCAGAGGGTCCCTCATCAAGCTTTTTCCATGCAGCCAAGCCCAGTGCCCTGACAGTACAGGTCAGGGTTAGCCGCATGTTGAGTGCCTGTAACATATTGATCAGAGGTACCGGAGAGCATCCCAAAAGTTATTGGCACAGGGGGATGTTGACTTTGGTTTCGTTATTCCTGTGTATGGCACTCATCTTTTAAAAAGGCACACCACTTAATGTATAGGGGACCTGACAAGACAGCCCTGACTAGATTTTTCCAATCTTGGGTTGTACAAGGTTGATAGGCAAGTCCCTGTAACAGGGTCTCAGCCCAAGGAGAGTTGGGTCCATCTTCCAAGACTGCCTTTTTAAGCTCCTTAAGGTCCTGAGCTTCCCACGGATACCAGGCAACAGGCCAGTTGCCCCCAGGATTTAGATTGATGGGAAATAAAAAAAAGTGGCTTTATTTTCTGGCGGCTTGGAAGCTGAATATGAAGGAGGAGCTGAGGGGGTCCAGAAAGGGTTAGTCGATGGAGGAAGTGGAGGAAGTCCCCCGGAAGGCCAGGGAGCACTCTCAAAGGAATCAAGTGAGGAGTATAATGATGTAACCTTTTCTGGGGTTTTTAAAGCTGTATCTCCAGGAGGAGTAGCTGGATCAGGCTGTATACTATCTTTTTCTTCTGTCTTTTGTTTATATTTGGTTGGCCTTGGAGGGAAGCAGTCCTTAAGGGCCAAGATCGTAGGGAGGACCCCTGAGGGGGTTATTTGACACTTCTCCACATGTGCCTGACAAACAAGGGCCTCTACCCTATCCCAAGTGTCCCAATCAAAGAGATTTCCTTCCGGCAGCCATGGCACCAGCTTAAGAAGGCAATCCCAGGTCTGTCAAGCCTGATTATCAGTCAAATTAAGCGCTCTACTCTTTAGGAGTGCCTTGAGAGATTCTAAGGCAGGATTGGATTTAGAGGTAGACTGAGAGAGAAATGTCCATAAAATTAGGGTAATAACAACCCACAGACACACGAGTACAACACAACCACAGGGATCCAAAAGATAGGTAAACATGCTGTATAAAAGCTGCAGATACAGCTTGCCTGCGAACCGAAAGTGAAAGGAAAGAGAAAGAGAATGAAGAGATGTTGACAAGCAAGTACAAGTTATAGAAGCAAAGTTTAGTGTATTAAATATGAAGACTGCATCATAACTTATGAGGGTATGCTCATCCACACACCTCTTGACCTCCTCAACGAATGCCTCTCACAGGGCACTAGTCTGCAGGGTTCCTGGAGCCCCACATTGGGCGCCAGATGCTGGGCTCCCCCCTGACAGGTAGTGCTGGGGAAGGACCAGGACCGCTGGTTCCTCCCAAGGGGTTGAGGAGGAGATGAGCGTCCAACGACTCAGACCTCTCCTGGCCACCAGAGAAAAACCACACTGAGTCGGGAGTCTTGTCGAAGCAGGAACTCAATTTATTGCTATGAGCAGTTGCCTATATAATGTTGGGAATGAAGGAGGGGATTCTAGGATGGGGGGAGAGGTAAGGGCCAATAGTAAACTGTGACTATTGAAATGATAATTCCAACTCCTACACGGAAGTAGCAGGCAAGAATCCATTAGGCATCTTGCTGAGCCCCAGCTGGCCAGAGACAGGTTGCCAAACTTTAGCTAGGCTCAGGAATTTCCACTAGGCCTGGTGTCTGGGCCTCTCAAGGCCCAACAGTTATTCTCTCTGATTTTGTGTGTTTGAAAATTCCCACGATACAATGTTAAAGCAAATAAAGGAAATTCTTGAAAGTTCACTTGGGAGCATAGCTGGAAAATTATTCAAGTGAATAGTTTTTTCAGATGCTGACAATACAGAAAAGCTAGAAAAGGCCCAAGTCTCTAGCTCCTACAGCTTCATACCTCTTGACTCTACTTCAAGTCAATCCCTCTCCATAAACAAATACTTTATTTTAAAACACTTACTGGGCTAGAGAAATGGTTTAGTGGTTAAGGTGCTTGCCTGCAAAGTCAAAGGACTCAGATTCAGTTCTCTAAGACACACATAAACCAGATGCACAAGGTGGTGCATGTGTCTAGAGTTCATTTGCAGCAGCTGGAGGCCCTGGTGCACCCATCCCCCCCCCCCCACTCCATCCCTCTCTCTCTCTCTCTCTCTTACTCTCTCTCTCAAATAAATAAAAAATAAAATATAAAAATAATTTTAAAAACACTGACTACTCAAATTCTTCCATGAGCTAATAAACGAAGCAACATTATAAGGAAAAACATATCCATGAGGCAAAAGTGAAGTTCCTTTTCAGAGTTATGAATGAGAAGGTCTAGTATAAGGAGAAAAACACTGGAATATAGTATTCCTAAATTCTACCTAATGTGACTTAGAACACTATAAATTTAATTTTTTATGTAACTTATAGAATACTTTTGAAAAAATACACAGATAAAACCAAGTTTGAAAATCAATTTAATATGGTATTGAAGAGCTGAGTTTTGATTATGATGCTGAGAAATTGCTTTGCTCTAGGAGTCTTTTAAAAATATTTTAATTTATTTATTTGCAAGCAGAGAGGAGAGAGGGGGGGGGAATGGGCACACCAGGGCCTCCAGCCACTAGAAACAAATCCCAAATGCATGAACCACTGTGCATCTGGATTTACGTGGGTACTGGAAAATTAAACCCTGGTCCTTATGCTTTGCAGTTAAGAGCCTTAACCACTTAGTCATCTCTCTAGCCCTTCTCTAGGATTCTTAATATGGCACTACAGGGAAGGGTGATTCAGGAAAATGACCACAAGTTCATTAATATAATGTAAAGTTAATTATGACTGTGTTCAGCCTATCATCCATAAGGAAAGAGGGTTTTTTTTTCCTAACCATGAAAAATTAGAAAGGGGAAATTACTAGAATTGGTTCCACCCACAATGACCCAAAGATAACACTTAACACTAGGATTTAAATGTCCCCTGAAGAATCTGTTGATACTGGTAAGTAAAAGCAACTTGTATAAGCTCTAAAGAGAAGGAAAGGGCTGCAGAGATAGCTTAGCAGTTAAGTGCTTGCCTGTGAAGCCTAAGGACCCTGGTTCAAGGCTTGATTCCCTAGGACCCACGTTAGCCAGATGCACAAGGGGCCGCACGCGTCTGGAGTTCATTTGCAGTGGCTGGAGACCCTGGCACGCCCATTCTCTCTCTCTCTCTCTCTCTCTCTCTCTCTCTCTCTCTCTCTCTCTCCCTCTCTCTCTGTCACTCTCAACAAATAAATAAAAATGAACAAAAAATTTAAAAATAAATAAATAAATAAAGAGAAGGAAACCTGAACTTTCTGTAGAGAATAGCTAATCATCTTAAATGGTTTATGATCACCTCTCTGATCATTTAACTATTTCCATGGCCTATCAAAGTAAGCATGAGTGCAAAGATGAAAGTAGAAACATCAAGAGTTGCTCACTATTTCTGAGTTAACTTGGGTCAGTGATATTCACATGCTTACGTCAGTAAATTGAAAATGAAGCCAGAGCTGTATCAGAGGGACAAAGTAAGATTAGTATTGATTCATAACTGTTCCCTTACCTACATGTGATTATGCAAGATGCTGTAATTAGTGTTTTCATTACTTTTAAGCTGCCATCATGATTGTGTCAATCATTTAGCATGAGCTCACTGGAAGGAAGATTTTCTTAGAACACACTTTGGTTTGTGTCGCTCTTGCTTGTTTTAGTGGATGGACTATGCAATTATACTTGTTATGTTTGAATTCATCTGCTTCTTTCTCAGTTTGAACAAATCCCCTAAACTCTCAATCTTAAATTTCATATTTGTAAAATGGATATAATTTTACCAATTTGTAGAGGATTCTTATAAAGGTTAAATTCAGTGTATTTAATTATTTTACCAAAATATGAGTAAATGTACTATGTACTCAGTTAATGAACATTAGTGGTATTATGCACAATATAACTTTTAGACTGACAAGTTTAACCCTCTGATGCTGAAATGCAGTCTGGAATACATAATAATCAAAGACCCATTTTTTTTTTTTTTGAGGCAGGGTTTCACTCCAGCCCAGGTTGATCTGGAACTTACTCTCTAGCTCCAGACTGGTCTCAAATTCATAGCAATCCTTCTACCTCAGACACCCACATGCTGGCATGAAAGGTGTACACCACCATGCCTGGCCAAAGATACTATTTGAGGATATATAGTTGCCATTTTTGTTTACCATGAATTCACCCTCACTCCTTTCCTCTTTCCTAAAATAACTGAGTTTTAACTTTTTAAGCTAGTTATAAGTCTATAGCACAAAATTTACTCTGTATAATAAAGTATTATTAACTATTTGCACATTGCTGTATAATGTCTTGTCATCATGCATGACTAAAACTGTATGCCTTATTAAATAGCTCTCCAATTTCCCCTCCCTCCAGACTAAGCAACTACCATCTACTTATTTTTTCAGATTAACTTTTTCTTCAATTTTATTAAAGTATAATCAAAAAATGAAATCATATATATATTCAAGGTATAAAACAATGAGAGGCACATACATATATGATCAATCACATATGAACTTTGTGCTTGTGATTAGAATACTTAAAATAGACTTTCTTAGCAAATTTAAAGTCTACAATATGTTATTATTAGCTATAGCTACTAAGCTGTATGTTAGGTGTCTAGAACTTCCTAATATTATAACCAAAAGTTCTTCCCATTTCCTTTATCTTCCAACTTCTTCTATTCTGTCTATGGGCTTGACTTTTATTTTTTTTTTTACATGTAACTGGGATTACACAGAGTTTGTCTTTATGGGTCTGGCTTATTTCACTTATATAACATACTTCAGCTTAATCCATTTGTTCACTGATGGCCATAGTTCCTCTTCATGAAGATTGAATAATATTGCACCATATATACATATATATATATATATATATATATATATATATATATATATATCACAGTTTCTTTATCCTTTCAACCATGGACAATGACTTACATTGTTTTCCTATTGTGAAAGATGCTGCAGTGAACAGGGGAGTGTAGATATGTTTTTGAGAGAATAAGTCACCATTCTATATGTTTGATTAGTTTAAATATTTACTTTGGCAAATGGAATGATACAGTATAACCTTAACTTTCATCTGTTATAGCACACAACAAAAATACTTTTGTTTTCAAAGTTGAGATATTTTGTTTCATGTATATATTTTTCCACTATATTTCTATTCTACTCATGTATTGATGAACACTGAGGCTATTTCTACCTCTTAGACATTATGAACAATTCTGCAATTAACATTTTAATCTAACCTTTTCAATGTCCTATTTTCAATTGTTTTGCATAGATACCAAAAATTAGACTTGCAGTTACAGACAGTTGTACTTCTAATTTTTTAAGTAATTCTTTACTGTTTTCTATAGAGCAGCTTCATGATTGGCATTCCTACCAACAGCATAACTCTAATTTCTTTTTTAAATTTTTTAATTGTTTTATTTTTTAGAGAAAGAGACACACAGAGAGAGAGAGAGAGAGAACTGGCATGCCAGGGCCTCAGCCACCATAATAGAACTACAGACACATGCACCACCTAGTGGGCCTATGTGACCTTGTGCTTGCCTCACTTTTGTATATCTGACTTAGATAGGATCTGGGGAGTTTGAACATGGGTCCTTAGGCTTTGCAGGTAAGTGCCTTGACTGCTAAGCCATTTCTCTAGCCCTAACTTTTGCATATTTTTCTTCTAATTTTATTTACATTTAAAAATCATTATGAGAATTTCAATATGTGAACATACTATAATTTGATATATTTCTATCCATAATCCTGTCTTGCCTCCTTTCCCCATCCCCTTCTCATGAAGACCCCCCCTTTCTAGGTAGTTTTTTCTCTGTTTTATTGTTTCATTCCTTTTGTCCTCTGCCCTGCATGTCAAAGTGGTACTAGCAGCCAGTGAGATCATGTTCATGTTCATGTTTAGAGGACAGTGCCCAAAGCACTTCTTTCCATCCTGTGGCTCTTAGATTCTTTCCAGGCCCTCTTATGCAATGTTTCCAGAGCCTTCAAGGGTGTGATAGATTATCTTGTTTAATGCAGAACTCTTGATAGCCTCTTGTTTTCAGATTTGATGAGTTTTGAGTCTCCCCAGTATCTATTGCCATCTAGAGAAGTTCCTCTGGATAGTAGTGAGATCAGCACGATATTCCTGCCACTTCCTCTGCAATGTTTCTTGAGCCCCATGAGTATGGTACATATGACTTGTGTAGTCCTAAGCATTGAGCTTTCTTTTCTCATCATTTTGGGTATTCCTAGTATTTACTGACAGCTATAAAAAGAACTTCTCTAACCAAAAAATGAGAACAGCATTGATCAGTGGTCATAAACATAAGGCAACTTGATGGACACAACATATCCATTTATCCAAAGAACAGTAATAGCTTCCCTCCAGGGTCTATGACCCTCCAAGTCACAGGCATTGACAGGGTTTTCAGTACCAGGCATGAATTCCCTCCCATAGAGCAGACATCACATCCAATCAGAGAGCAATTGGTTAGCCCCAATTCTTATGCACCACTGTTTCACCTTTGGGCACGTCTTGCCTCGCTAGTGGGTTGCACATACTGAGATGGTCCACTTCATGTCAAGGCTGTTGAAGATTTTCCTCTCCCAGCAGCCTGCACAGCACTTTCCATCACTATGGCACCTAGCCAGAGCTTAGGTAGTTTTGCATGAGTTCCAGCTTGACTTCTCAGTGTCCTGTGACTATATGTGGAATTATCAGCAATAGGTCTTATTTTCTAGTTTCAAGTGGGTTTACAAAAGCATTGGCAATAACAGATATTATTTTGGGGCCTCATAAGCCTCCCTGATAAACAACTCAGTGGGGGTGGGGGTTGAAACAACATTGGCATTTGCACCTCTCAAAACTTGCAGCTTTGATGCACAACTTTTTTCACCTTAGTAGGATAATTTTTTTAAAACTATTCCTCCACCCCCAGCATTATTTTTCTGAGGCAGAGTCTCACTCTAGCCCAGACTGACCTGGAACTCAATCTGTAGCAGCCCCAAGCTGGCCTCAAACTCATCTTGCTCCTCCTACCTTAGTCTTTTGACTGCTGGGATTAAAAGAATGCACCACCATGCCTATTTTTCTCTCACCTTTTTATACCTGTATTTTTAAAAAATATCTTTTTTATTTATTTGCAATGAGACAGAGAGTAAGGGAATAGGTGTGCCAGGGCCTCTAGCCACTGCATATGTACTCCAGACACATGTGCCACTTTGTCCATCTGGCTTTATGTGGGTACTGGGAAATCAATCCTGGGTTCTTAGGCTTTGTAGAGAAGCACCTTCAATGCTGAGCCATCTCTCCAGCCCTAAACTTACATTTTTAACTAACAAAGAAGTATGTTTTATTTCACTATTAATGACATCTTGAGTTTTGTGCATCCCTGTCCACCATCTCTCCCTCCTTCCCTTTCGCTTGCACTTAGACTTTTCTTCCACTATATTTTGATCCTCTACTTACCTACTAGCCCCTCTTCTAGCCATCCTCAATTCTCCTCCACCCTGGTCTCACTCTAATATCCTGGTCTCGGGCTGGAGAGATGGCTTAGCGGTTAAGTGCTTGCCTGTGAAGCCTGAGGACCCCAGTTCAAGGCTCGATTCCCCAGGACCCACGTTAGCTAGATGCACAAGAGGGCGCACGCATCTGGAGTTCGTTTGCAGTGGCTGGAGGCCCTGGCGCGCCCAATCTCCCTCTCGCTCTCTCTCGCTCTCTCTGCCTCTTTCTCTGTCTGTCACTCTCAAATAAAGAAATAAAAATAAAAAATAAATAAAATTTTTTTAAAAAGTTTTTTTTTTAATATCCTGGTCTCTACTACTGACTCTACTCCTGCTTACAAACAAATCTAAACATGCAAAGCTATGATCCACATGTGAGAGAACTTGCTGCGTTTGCCTTTATGAGCCTACTTTACATCAATAAAATTTTTCTGTATTCATCCATTTTACTATAAATTTCATAATTCATTTTTACTTTTAACTGAGTAAAGTCCAATATGCATATATATATATATATATTCCATTCATCAGCTGATAGGCATCTATGGTGATTTCATTTCCTAACTATTGTGACTAGAGAAGCAATGAATGTGGCTGAGTATCTCAATTGTTAAGTGTATAGTACTTCTGTTACATGCCCAAGAGTGAAATGGCTGGGTCATATGTAGATGCATATTTAGGTTTGTGACCAGTTTATATACGCACCAACAGTGAATAAGGGTTCTGCTTTCCCCACACCCTATCCAGCATTTGTTATTGTTTGATTTTTTTAAATTTTTTTGTTCATTTTTATTTATTTACTTGAGAGCAACAGACAGAGGAAGAGGCAGATAGATAGACAGAGAGAGAATGGGCGTGCCAGGGCCTCCAGCCACTGCAAACAAACTCCAGATGCGTGTGCCCCCTTGTGCATCTGGCTAACATGGGTCCTGGGGAACTGAGCCTCAAACCAGGGTCCTTAGGCTTCACAGGCAAGTGCTTAACCGCTAAGCCATCTCTCCAGCCCATTGTTTGATTTTTTTAATTATAGCTATTCTGAGATGGAATCTCAAAGAAGTCATAATTTGAATTTCTTTGATGGAAAAAGATGTTGAATATTTTTTACGTTTGTTAGGCCTGTGTATTCTTAGTTGGAAACTGTTTAAAGTTCCATGGGAAACTTTAATTAATTTATTTTTTTACTTATATTTTTAGTTGTTTTTATAGTCCAGATATTAGCTCTGTCAGATGTATTTATCTCCCATTCAATAAGGTGTCACTTAATTCAGATGATAATAGCTTCTTTAGCTGTGCAATTGTTATTGAGTTTCATAAAATCCTGTTTGTTGATTGATTAATTCCTGGCTACTGGAAAACCATTCAGAAAGTCTTACACTATCTCTCTATATTAAAGTTCATTCATTAGTTGTTTCAGGTTTTTAGGTCTTACATTTTGGTATTAATCCATTTAGAGTTGATTTTTGTGCACGGTGACAGGTAAGGGTCTAGATTCATTCTTCTACATGTAGATATATGCAGTTTTCCCAGCACCATTTATTGAAAATACCATTTCTTCAAGCATGTTTTTGGCTTCTTTACTTGGAAATTACTTTTACTTTACTTGGAAATTCAGTTACTTGGAAATACCCCTCAAATGAGTACACTGTATTCCATGGATCTATGTGGCTGTTTTTGCATCATGCCATGCTGCTGTTATTACTATGGCTCTGTAGTGTATCTGGAAATCAGAGTTAGTGCTACCTCTGGCAGTATTCTTTTTACTGATATTTTTGACTATCCAAGGTTTTTTATGCTCCCATATGAATTTTAAACATTTTTTATTTCATTAAAGAATGTAGCTGGAATTTTTATTGGAATTGCATTGAATCTGAAAGTTGCTTTTGGTAGGATGTCCATTTTAAGATATTAATCCTCCCAACTCATGTGCATGGGAGATCATTCCATCTTCTAGTGTCTTCCACAATTTCTATCTTCAGTGTTTAAAAGTTTTCAATGTATAGGTCTATTTCCTTGGTTACAGATATTTTGAGATATTTAACTTTTTGTGGCTATTGTGAAAGGGACACTTCCTGACTTACTTCTCCATGCCTTGGTATATAAGAAAGCTGCTGGTGTTTGTGTGTTTATTTTCTATGTTACCTTGTTGAGTTTCTCAGCTCTAGGAGTTTTCTGGTAAAGGAAATAAAATGGATATGAATTGGAAATGAAGAAGCCAAACTATATTTATTTGCAGATGATATGATTCTAAATACTTCATCAGGAAACTTCTAGAGCTGATAAACACTTTCATAGGTTGCTTGCGTTTGACCTCTCTGTTCCGTAACCATCAGCATGAGGTGAGCACACAGTGTAAGCACAGGCATGCTATGTGATGTGGGATTCTGGAATGCTCCATCCTGGGTTCTCTCAGTGTGCTTTAGTCTCATGTAGACTTCAGGAATGCACATTTCAACTTTGTGATGGATTGCTGCTGGCTTTGCATGATTTTGTGACTTAATGATACGAGAGAACAAAGCTCTTGAATGATAGCTCAGATCTACAATCAATACTTTATCCTTAGCAAGTCCCTGTGAATGGCCAAAAGATTTTGTTTGGCTTTTTGTTTTTGTTTTTCAGAAGGCATAAATTTCATTGGTGTCATTGGGTGTTTTGCTGTGAAACTCCAGGCATCTCCAGGAGCATTACTGAAACTTCTAAGTGAATGTAGACTTCCTCTTCTTCCCTTTTATTGCTTAAGATAGAAAGGCACCATCACACACACACACACACACACACACACACACACCACTCACTCATTCAGTGTTATAGAGCTTGTGACAATCTATAGAGAACATTTTCAAAAATGTTTATTTTAATGAAATGTATTTATTTGAATGATTTCTTGTAATCCAAACCATCAACCACAATCTCCTATCCATTCCCCACCTTACTTCCCAAATTACATTCTTTTTGAGATTTTCTATCTGACCTCCACTTAAGGATGACTTGGCAAGTATGAAGTTTCTGAAGGAACCATATTCCCCTCTTCCATCTACCTCCTTCTCCGTTCTCCTTCCTCACACTTTCTTCATCCTCCTCCTCCTTCCCTTCATTCCTCCTCCTCATTCCTCTTCCTTCCTTCTCCTCCCTCCTCTTCCTTTCTCCTTCTTCCCCCTTCCTCCTCCTTTCTCCATCCTCCGCTGTCTTCTTCTTCCTTCCTCCTATTCTCTCGTTACTACTCCTTTTTTTTCTTCCTCACTTCCTCTTTCTTCCTCCTCCCTCCTCCCCCTTCTTTTTCCTCGTCCCTCCTGTCCTTCTTCCTTCTCCTCCTACCCTTCCTTTTCCTGCCTGCTCCCCCTCCTTCCTCTTCCTTCATCTCTCCTCCCTCTTTCCTCCTCCCCTCCTTTCTCCTTTTTCTTCCTCCTTCCTCCTTTCCTTTTTTCTTCCTACCCCTCCTTTTCCTGCCTGCTCCCCTCCTTCTTCCTCTGCCTTCATCCTCCCCTCCTTCCTCTTCCCCATCCTTCCTCCTCTTCCTCTTTTCTTCTTCCTCCTCCCCCTCCTTCCTCCTTTCTACTTCCTCTTCCTTCTTCCTCCTCCCCCTACTTTCTCCATCCTCCTCTTCCTTTCTCTTCCCCTCTTTTCTCCTTCTCCTTCCTCTTTGTCCTTCTTCCTCCAACTACCCCCTTCCTTCCTCTTCTTCCTCTCTCTCCTTCCTTTTCCTCCTTCTCCTTCCTTCTCTTTCTCCTTCCTCCTATTGTTCCTCTTCCTTCTCCTCCTCATCATCATCCTTTTTCTTCTACTACTACTTCTCTGTGTGTGTGTCTCCCTCTCTCCCTCTCCCTGTCTCTCTCCACTGCCTTTTATGGCAGACCTTCCCCACAGACTAATGCAAGGACTACTCCCATGTCAAGACAATTCATTTTTGGCAGGCAGAGCACTAGTGATTTCCCAGCCTACTGCTCCCTTGCAACAATCAACACTTGGTTCTTTTTATTCCAGTGGGAGGAAATTCACTCACTGCCTCCATCCTTGCTGCTACCAGAGTGGCAAGTCCACTGCATTTTTTTTTTTTCTTGAGAGAGGCAAAGAGAGGGAGGAAGAAAGAGAAGAATAGTGATCCCAACTATACAAACAGGAACAATATAGGTCTGTTCCAGTATGCAAGATAGTGCTCTTATGGTATTCAAACCACGGTAAAGTAGATGTTAGCTAGAATTCTATTTATTACCAAGACCCATTCCCCACCCCACCCCACCCCCCGGACTTGTCCTTGATCTTAAAGTGAGTCCTTTATATCCCTGATGATCTCTAACAACTGAAATTCTTTTAGTAAAAATCATATGCCTACTTATTAGGAGTGTGTAGAAGCATGAGGCTTGAGGAAATGGTCTCTTGAACTCCTACCTCTTCCTCCATGACAGAATGCTAATTGGCCTCCTGTCGTGCAGACCATTGCTGATAATCACAACTGCTGTGACTGTGAAAGGCCAAGTCATGTGCACAAAAAAGTATTCTGCCACACTCCATGTCTCCCTCTGACTCTTCCCCCTCTTCCACAGACAACCCTGAGCCATTGAGGGGTGATATAGATTCCATTTTGGATTCAGCTTTCAATATCATTATTCTCAACACTTTTCCATCTGAATCTCACACTACTTAGTTGATTTTGTCGCAGCATTGACAGGTGAGATTCAAGTGTACTTTTTTGTAATCTGTCAAGTTAGGGAGCACACTGCCTCTTTTGTTCATCAAATGACTTTCTTTCTATCTTTGGGACCATCTGCATTGGAATAATAACATCCCTATATGATCGGTAATGGTCCTTAGTGTGATCTTTTTTATTTGTTTCAGAAAAATTCAAATTATATTTTATTTGACAAGTTGTTGTTTTTTTTTACAGGAATCAGTTTTGCAAAGTAAATTAACATAAAGAAAGGATGAACTAAAATTTAGAGATGAAATGAAAGTTGTTACAATAATCTCTAATGAAATCCAGAAGATAATCCAAGAATACTTTGAAAATTTAACATTTCCCTATTGTGTAGTAAATTCCTCTGAATTGAAATATTCTCTCCTGAAGAGAGAAAAAGGCTCTGATTCAGAAAGTCAACTCTGGAAAACCTGACACTTAAAGGTCACATACCACTCCCCAAGGTTATATTAACCAGAAATGGACTTCTTTCTTGGTGGGCTAGCAGGAAGAAAGTTCCAGAGAAAATTCCAGAGACTCAGGAAGTGAATAAGTCCTGAAAAATGTTGCAAGACCTTGTCCTGAAGGGAAAACAACTGGTTGGAGAGAAGAATCTCCAGTTGAGCTGCCTGCAAGTGGTGCAATGAGCAGCAACCTAATTGCGCTGCCTGCCATGCAGAATGCTGAGGCTCCCCGATTCAGCTGCCTGCAGGTTGTGCTGTGTGCGCCAGAGATGCAGCTTCTAGGAGTCGTCACCTGTGCTGGGGTGGCTATGGTAGCTCTTCCCCACAGGCTTTGTGGTATCTATTGCTCCTGTAAGCAACTGCTCACCCTGATCTGTAACAGCAATAAACACACTGGTTCACCAAAACTGGTTTTGATGTGTATATTCCTCCTGTTTATTACATTTGTTCCCTATCTGGGGAAAAAACATGTGTTGCCCCAGGGGAAAAAAAATTCTGCAAACAACCCAAACCTGGATACCTAAAAGAAATGGGTAAATTTTTAAGCATATGTGACCTGAAAATATTAAAGCCAAGGAAGAAAAAATTTAAACAGACCCTTAGTAGGCAATGAGAATGATGGAGTCTCCCCACAAAGTGAAGTGTAGGAACAGAACGATTCTCTGCTGAACTATCAAAGTTTATTTTTGTGGGTAAGTCACTACAGACTTATTAGAAAGGTAAGCATATAATGACCATTAAAACCAATCACTCCAAAGTCTACAAGATCATCAACAGCAGTTTCATGTTTACTAACAAAACAACACAAATATTACCAAAGTAACCTATTAATACATGGAAAAATATTCATTATAGTCACAGAAAGTATTCTCAGTGAGAATACCATTTCAGGGAAGCAGCACTGTTTAAATTACCATACATTTCTAGGAATATCAACACTTCTCAGTGGCACGGATGTGGAGGGAGGAGATGAAAACAGTGCTCTCAAGAGAAGAGTATATCCAGGGACATGGGGACACATCTGCCCGAAAACCAGTGTTTTCCTTCTCTAAATTGTGGAAATGATTCCTCAGGAATCCACATATATTATCACCTGTCAAGCTGAGTACTTGAAGTCCATGAATTTGAATATATTTTACTAGAGTCCACTGCCTTAAACAGTGAAACAGGCTTTCTGGCCATAAGGCCAGGGAATGAAGTGTGTGAACCTTTTGGCATTATTCTAACACCAACTGGCAAGCCCTTGCACAGTATGCCTGCTGTGACTAGGAGGGTGCCTTCTAGTCTTCAGAATGGCATGGCAAGCAGAAGCAGTGCAGGCTTTACCCTTGCTTGAGTCCTGCTCCACTGGGTGAGGCTGCAGGTCTCATGAAAGCAGGTGTGCTACACATGTTGCAAGTTGAGGATGAGCTGACATCCCCAGAGCCACTCACTCCTGTGGAAAGGGTGAAGGCAGAGGTGCCTGGGATACTGTGGAAAGCACATAGATGCTTCCTCCAGAGCCTGTCAGTGTGGTACTAACCGTGAAGACCTGTCGGAAGCTCATAGGTGCTTCACTACAGACCCTCTCATTCCCGAGTTTGGGGAAAGGTGGGAGTAGGAAGGCATGTGTGGGAAGCTAGTGGATGCTATGCCCCAAAGCTGGTCAGTCCTGCACTTTGGGTGAGTGCAGAAGTGGGGCCTGTATGTATGAGATGCATATTGTCAGCACTTCCCATTGGTCAGATGGATGATAGTAGATGCTCCAAAGCCAACTGGTGATGTTGGGGCTATAAATCCAATATATCACTTGCTGTAACGTGAAGGCCAAGCTGCTGGTGTTTCTCAGCTCATAGCTGCTGTTGAAGCAGCTTGGTCCCTCCGAACGACTGCAGCTTCTATACTCTTGCCCATATACCAACTCAGAGGCAGGCAATGGGACAGCTTCTTTGGGTAGCCCTGGGTGGTGGGTGGAAGGTGACCCCAAAAGAGTGTCGACTTGCAGAGGGTTGTCAACAGATGGAGGATGGAAGATGAAAAGATGACTGAGGAGGCAGAAGGGCTGGTATACATCAGTGCCAGTTCTGTGCCGTGATGGGAAGATGCTGTCATGAAGAGATGCCCAGGATCACTGTTCATATGGACCCAAAGATGAGAAGCAGTGATGGCAGAGGTGCTCTCCTTGTGTCCACTGGTGTCCCAAGTGCAGTCCAAGACAGCTCAGTCAACCAGAAGAATCCACAGATACTTCAGTGAATTCAAACAGGACAAAAAAATGCCTGGAAAAACTATAAGAGAATATATTCACCTAAATGAAATGATTAAGTTAAACATACAGAAATGCAACTCAATAAGGAGTTCTATACATGCTTAAGAAAAAACAACAAATGGAAACGAAAATTGTAATAACCCAAATAAAAAAATTCCTGCAAAACTTACCAGTAGACTGGGCCATGTGGAGAACAAAATACCAAGACTTGATGACAAGGCAGAGTAAATAGATAAGGAGGCCAAAATCAATGCCTAATTCAAAAAATATGTATGAGCAGCAGAACATGAGAGAATCAGGGACACTTTGAAAAGACCAAATATTCAAATTATGGGCATACTAGAAAAAGTACTTTAAGTTAAACGCATAGAAAATATTTTAATAAAATTATAGAAAGAAATGCCCTAAATCTAGGGAACAAGAGGCCCATGCAGCTAGGAGAGGCATAAAGAAAATCAAATATTCTGTAAATGCAAAGAAATTCCTGACATATTGTAGTCAAAACACTAAATACCTAAAACAAAGGGTGCTAAAAGCTGCAAGAGGGACAAATCACTTATAAAGTTCTGAAACCACCACTTCTCAAGATTCTTCATAAAATTGAAAATGAGAGAGTGCTCCCTAATTCCTTCTATGAAACAAGCATTACACTACTAGCAAAACCAGACAGATACAACATGTAAATACAATAAATAAAACAACATCTGTGATGAACAGAGACACAAGAATTCTTATGGAAATACTGGAAATGTGAATTCTAAAACATTAAAACTATCATCCATTTTGATCAAGTAGGTTATATCCCACGCATGCATGGGTGGTTTGACATATGGGAATCAATAAGTCTACTTAAGGACAGAATCACATGATATTCTCAATAGATGTAGAAAAAACCTTTGGAAAAATAAAACGACCATTCATTTAAAAAAAAAAAAAAAGCTTTGGAGGAAGTAGGTATGTAGGGATCATTTCCCAACATAATAAATGCTATACATGAGCAACCTAAAACTATTATTTTTCTAAATGGGAAGCATTGCCACTAATGTTTAGAAAAAAAATAAGAGCATCTACTCTTCTACAGTGCTATTTAGCACAATTGAAGTCTTAGCTATAGTAGTAAAATGACACAAAGAAAAAAAAGAATACACATAGGAAAGGAAGAAGTCAAACTATCATTATTTGTGGATGATATGCCACTCCACCAGAAAACTCCTCCAGCTGATGAACACTTTCACCAAAAATAGCAGGATACAAAATTAATGTACAAAAAATTATAACTTTCTTATATATCATTGACAAACATACTGAGAAAGAAATCCAGGAAACATTCTCATTCACAATAGCCACAAAAACATTAAATATTTCATAATATCCCTAATTAGTACAGTGGAATCCCTTTATAATGAAAACATTAATAAAAATATTTTTTAAAGTTTAAAAGAGTACAGAAATAAATTGAGGAAGGTTACCTCCCATGCTTATGGATTTGAAAAAAATAATATCATGAATGTGGCCATCTTATCAAAAGCAATGCACAGATCCAATATTATCCCAATCACTTCTAGTAACTTTCTTCACAGAGATAGAAAAAAATAATCTTCAAATACTTGTGGGAGTGCAAAAGACCCCCAAAAGGCAAGACTATCTACAGGAAAAAGAATACTGCTAGAGATATTATATACCAGAATTCAAGTTATAATATGGAGTCATTGTAATAAGAGGATGGTACTGGCATACAAGCAGAAGTGTAAATAAATAAAACAGAACAGACGATCCAGATGCAAGTCCAAGTAACTACAGCCACCTGATCTTTGATAAAGATGCCAGTAGAACACATTGAATAAAAGGCAGAATTTTTTTTTTTTTTTGAGGTAAGGTCTCTCTCTCTCTCTCTCTCTCTCTCTCTCTCTCCCCAGACTGACCTGCAATTCACTATGTAGTCTCAGGGGGCCTCGAACTCACAGTGATCCATCTTTTCCTGCCTCCTGAGTGCTGGAATTAAAGGCATGCACCACCATGTCTGGCTTAAAAGGCAGAAATTTTAAGTGGTACTGAGAAAACGGTATTAACACATGTGTAAGAATGAACCTAGACTTTTATTTCTCAACATGCACAAAAATCAACTACAGAAGGATGAAGGATCTCAATGTAACATTTAATACCCTAAAACAACTAGAGGAAAAATTATGGAGGACACTAAAAAGTATAAGGGTAGGGAAAGGACTTTTTGAATAGAACCCCAGTAACCCAGGAAATAAAGCAATCAATCAATATATGGGACTGTACAATGCTAAAAAGCTGTTATGTAGCTAAGGAAACCTTCAACTGAGTCAAGAGACAACCTACAGATGAGATTATATCTCATTGCCAGCTATATACCCGACAGAGGATTAATAACTAGAATATATAAGGGGCATAAAAAATCAGCAAAAGCAAACAACCCAATGAAAAATAGGTAAAGGAACTGAACAGAAAGTTCCCAAAAGAAGAAACACAAATGGACAATAAACTTATTTTAAGGGTTCAACATTTTTAGCTTTCTGAAAAATGCAACTTAAAACTACTCTGAGATTCCATCTTACTCTTATCAGAATGTCTAGCACCAAAAAACTCAAATGATAACAAATGCTGGCAAGGCTTTTGGGGAAGATGAAACTTATTCACTGTTAGCGGAAATATAAACTGCTGTAGTCACTATGAAATCAGTATGGAGGTTTCTCTCAAAGCTAAAACTAGATTTACCATATTGCCCAGTTATACCACTCCTGGGCACATATCCTTAAAAATTACACATTCTTCTTTCAAGGAACTTGCTCATCTATATTTGTTGCTGTGGTCTTCATAATAGCTAAGAAATAGAATCAACCTGTGTTCATCAACTGCTATATATATATATATATATATATATATATATATATATATATATGAATTTTATTAAGCTGTGAGGAAAAATGAAATGAGGAAAATAGATGGTTGAGAAAATTATATTAAGTGAGGTAACCTCAGTTAAAAATAAAAATGTCACATGTTCTCTCTTTGGCACTAGCACTGAATTCTTAGATTTGTATGTATGTTGGAGTTACAGTTAATAGTAGAGATCAGGAAGCTAGAAAGTGGCATGAGGATGCGGGAGGGAGAAGGCATTAAGGGAATAGTAGATATGCAAGTATAGGTAGAGAAAACTGGAGGAGGGGCTGCAGAGATGGATCAGTGATTAAGGTGTTTGTGCAAAAAGCCTAATGACCCAGTTTCAATTACCCAGTACCCATATAAAGCCAGATGCACAAAGTGGTGCATGCATCTGGAGTTCGTTTGCATCAGTCCCAGGGTCCTGGCATACCTTCTCTCTCTCTCTCTCTCTCTCTCTCTCTCCCAATAAAAAATGTTTAAAAAAAACAAAACTGGGGAAGGAAAAATTTAAGGGGGTCAGAATATAGAGCTACAAAAGAGAAGCATTGGACTTAGGGTTAACCAAAATTAATGATGATATGAATAAACCACACAGAAACCCCTTCTTCATTAGTCAATTACATATATGGGAATTTTGTGCTCAAAAACTATAGCTAGTTACAAGAAAATCCTAGTGGCAAGGTTGGGATACCTCCAATATCAGGGAGGCCTATGACCTGCACCCCCCCAAACACAGGCTGATGCTCTTGGTTGCCCATCAGGAGTAGATAATATAATACTATTGGTGAAGACACCATAAGTGTCAGTTACAGGACAATGAAAAATCAAGTTGCAACAAAGTGGAAGCCTCCCCCCTGTTAACCAGCTATCAGTGCTGGGAAATACTATGCAGTCCGCTGGAGGAGAAAAATCACCAGTAGTCACATCAAGCAGTATACCTTGTGAGATACACAACTAGCCAACCAGGCAAGATATACCCACCAATGCAAGAGCAGCATGACTGTTATGGGGGGGGGGTGTACTACTACCTGATCAGATTTGAGGCTAATTCCACAGGAGGGAATCTATGCCAGGTACTGAAAATCTAGTCAAAAGCTGATGGTTGGGAAGGTCATAGGTTCCAGGAGGAAGCTATTACTGTTGCTTGGCTAAGCAGATATGCTCATCAAGTTTCTCTAAATAATTGTTTATGTCTATTGATTAGTGCACCTCTCATGTTTCATCAGAGAAGCTTCTTTTTATATACGTGGCAACTAGCAGGGTGACCTGAGACTCATTAAAGTGCTAAGAAGTGACAGTTAAGAACTAATAAGAGAAGTTTATCATACCCACCAAAGAAGACACCCACCAGGGCTCATGGAATACGACGCTAGTTGTGTCAGAACAGAAAGAATGTGTTTTGAAATGCTGTCTTCTGCACAGGGAGTATCCATTGCATTCAAAACTTCACAGCTGCTGTTGTTACCTGCCCCAATATTGGGTTCGTAAGTATGTTGTCATGGATGATTAAAAAAAGATTAAAAATATCAAACTAGAAAAAAAAACTAGTGGAAAAAGAAGAACGGGTCTGTGGCATGGGTATGCGGAAAGAGAATAATGAGAGGACTTATGATCAGAATACATTCATATGTATAAAAATCATATTACTTAAAAAGAATAAGATAAAATAATTATAGAGTGAGATCCATAATCTGATTAAAAATGTGGCTATTTAAAAAGTTGTAATAAGTGAAGTAAATCTTATTATTGAATAGATAACAAAATAGACAATTAAAACACATGAAAATATAAGAAAAAAATTTAAAACTTTTTAAGGGGCTGGAATGATGCTTCAGTGTGTAAGAATCCTTGGCATGAAGTCTTGAATGTGATCTCCAAGCCTGCAAGTGAAAACCTATGTATGAATGGCCTCACATGTCTATGTCCCAGCCGTGAGTGGAGCAAAGATGGGAAAATGGATGGGACCCAGTGGTCAGCTACTCTAAGCAAAAAGTGAAGAAAGAGAAGCTCTGGTTCTTAAGAAAATAAGGCAGACAGGTGATAGAAGAGGATTCGCAATATCCATCTCTAGGCTCTGCACACAGGCATGTCTACACACAAATATCTGCTCACGTGTATGTGCGCACTTCACACAAACCATATTATTATACCAAACATGCACAAAAACTCGCCAAACTCAGGTTCATAAACATGATTAGTAAATTTCTTAAAGAAAGAGACAATAAAAGAAAAACTGATGGGAGAAATAGACATTAGGCCATTTAATAGTTTGAAATTAAGAATCTAGTTCAGAAATTAGGCAGGGTTAAAAGAAAACAAAAAACTAAGAGACATATAAGACAGACAGATGGATGACACACATACAGACAGCAGAAAGAGAGAAGAGGGCAGAGTGCAGCTATGCTCTGGTCAGATCTTTCCCATCCGGGAAATGAGGTCATCACAGATTCTGGCAAGCTCCTCATCTTCCTTAGTTTTTTGTTCCATGGTCCTCTCCAATGAGTGCATCTCCACTTGTACTTTCTTAAGGGTTGTCTGGAAGGCTAGGGTCTAAAAACAATAAACTGTTTTCCAAAGTGGTCTTTTTCAATATTTTAACATTTTAAAAAATATTTTATTTGGGCTGGAGAGATGGCTTAGCAGTTAAGTGCTTGCCTGTGAAGCCTAAGGACCCCAATTCAAAGCTCGATTCCCCAGGACCCATGTTAGCCAGATGCACAAGGGGGCACATGCATCTGGAGTTCGTTTGCAGTGGCTGGAGGCCCTGGCATGCCTATTCTCTCTCTCTCTCTCTCTTTCTCTCTCACTGCCTCTTTCTCTGTCGCTCTCAAATAAATAAAAATAAAAAATAAAATTTAAAAAAATATTTTATTTTTATTTATTTAAGAGAGAGACAGAAGCAAATATATAGAGACAGAAAATGGCCACACCAGGAACTCCAGCCAATGCAAATGAACTTCAGATACATGTGTTACTAAGTGCATCTGGCTTATGTGAGAACTGGGGAATCAAACCTGGATTCTTAGTCTTCACAGCCAAGCACCTTAGCAACTAAGCCACCTCTCCAGCCCCAAAGCGGGGTCTTCTAAATCCTGAACCTAACTCTCATGACCTGGCTCATTAAGTGTTGTTACAGAGTTGTTCTTGAATGAACAGATGAGAAAGGGGTATGTAGTTTTATACTAAACTAATATAGTAAGAAACAAAAATACAAGTCATAAAGCTGACATAGTAAAAAATGTCAACATGAGCACATCACAAATGTAAAGGCATCCATAGAAGGAACAAATGAGATTTAACATGGTAAAACAAACTTTCAGAAGGTGTGGTAGCTTGAAGTAGGTGTCCCAATAACCTCTTTTTGTTTTGAAAGTTTGGTTTCTGGCTAGTGGCATTCTGAGTGCTGGAGCCTTGCTGGAGGAGGTGTGTTGTTATGGGTGTGCTTACAGCTGTTATAGTCCCTCCTCCTCACAGGAGTTTGCCTCACTCCTACTGTTTTCCACCTGCTGTGTCAGAGGTGATGTCCAGCCTCTGCGTATCTCTGCCATCATGGACATTTCCCTTGAGACTGTTAGCAAAAATAAACAATTTTTCTCTACTTCAACTGATTTTGGTTGGGTGTTTGTCCCCACAACTAGAAGGTAACTACAACACAAAATTGATAGTAGTGCAGTGGGTTCATTGTGGAGAGAAACCTGACTGTTTAGTTTTCACATTCTGGAACTGACTTATAGGACTGTGGAAGGATTTGAAACCTTGGCCTAACAGACTCCTTCAGTACTCTAATCAGAGTTTGGTGGACCATTATGATCAGAGTTGAGAAACTTAAATTCAGAAAGAAGTATGGACTATGTAGGATTGGTTTATGCGAGGAAATAAGAGATTTGTCTGGATTTGTAACAGTTTGTGTGAAAGGCCTTTATTTCCCATGTCCTGTGAACTTGTGCAGGGTTGCATTGCATATAAATTGACTGGTGTGGCCATATGTATATGACACAGGAATAAATCATATCATTGAGCCAAACTACTGCCCATCCAGCTACAATTCTTTGAGAGATTATCATCATAGAGACTTGGCTAGCTGTTCTGTATTGAAACAGCAGAGAGAAGACTGATTCGTTTTACACAGGGGTCTGAATGTTCAAGAGTCTTCCCAAGCTTCAAAGTTGGATTTATTATCTCCCTGGATTACCAAATTTGCCAGCCCACCTTGTACTATAGGGGTATAAAAGATGCAGGAAATAAAGGGCCATTGGATATGTGCAATGTGGTTTTGGTTGGAGATGGCCACTGAGCAAGGTGAGGCAAAGTTGTTGGATTTCCTGTGTGGAGATCCAATGAAGTGATAGCATGGATAAACCATGCTTTACAGTGTAGACCCTGTGATGTTTTGGAGATAACAGTACTATGGGAAGACTTCCAGGAGAGCTGCTGGCTCAAAATTGTGTTTTCCCTTCAATGTGGATAGTCCAGCTATTGGAACACCAAAAAGGCTGGGTGTGATGATGCATGCCATTAATACTAGAATTTAGGAGGCAAAGGTAGGAGGATTTCCATGAGTTCAAGGGCACCCTGAGACTACCTAGTAAATTCCAGGTCACCCTGGGCTAAAGCTAAACCCTACCTTGAAAGAACCCCCTCCCCCATAAAAAAATGGAACACCAGATTTGTCACTGGTTATATATTTCTGACTTGGGGCTATAGGATTTGATGTTGCAATTTGTTGTAGATCTTGTATTTGTTCATTCTTTCTTTGTAATGCCATCTTTTACTCTACCAATATGTTATTTTTCTAACAAGCAAAGGTAAAAACACTCTGGCCTATCAAAATGTTTGGACAGTATGGAGATTTATGAAGAAACATGGGAGCTTTAAAAGGAGGACTGAATGTATTCCATTTCACATCATGGATGGTAATCAATTTATGGGAATCCAGGGTATAGTGTGGTGGTTTTAATTAAGTGTCTACCATAAACTCATGTGCTTTGAAGGCTTGGTTCCCAGCTGACAGCAATTTAGGAAGTGGAGCTTTGATAGAGGAAGTGTGATATTTGGGATTTGAGAAGTCATGCACTACTCTAAGTATAGCTTGACGGAATATTCTGGTGACAGTTTAAACATTGTAAATGCAGAGAAAATTGCGGAATGTGAAGGTTTGGCTTACGAACTTTAAAGGGGAAAGAGCGAACCTTGTTGGAACTGGAGCTATGAAGATGAACCAAAGTTTACAGTGTAGACCCAAAGATGTTTTTAATACACCAGGACTGTGAAGCAACTACCATGGAGCACTGCTGGCTTGGGATGTAATTTTCTCCAGGCTGCTCAGAGAGTTGTAGGGGTGGAATTGGAATCCTGAGAGTTTCATCACTGGTTGTGGATTGTTGTACTTGAACTATAGATATTTGTTATTTTTTCACTGGTTATTGATTTTGCATTGGTCCAATCTCTCGTTATTACTTTTTGCAATGGAAAAGTTTACTCTGTGCCATTATTTGTTGGAAGTATATAACCTGTGTTTTGATATTGCAGAGCCCAGTGTTAAGAAACAGTCTTAAATCTCAGATGAGACTTTGGATTTTCTATTTATTTATTTTAGGAACAGAGAGAGAGAAAGAGAGAATTGGTGTGCCAGGACCTCAGCCACTGAAATCAAATGCCAGATATTTGTGCCACCTACTGGGCATGTGTGACCCTGCCCTTGCCTCACTTTTGTGTGTCTGGCTTATGTGGGGTCTGGAGACCTCTTAGAAAGTATATGTATTTTTATTTTTATTTATTTATTTGAGAGTGACATGCAGAAAGAGAAAGAGAGAGAGAGAGAGAGAAAGAGAGGGAGAGAGATAATGGGCACACCAGGGCCTCCAGCCACTGCAAACAAATCCCAGATGCATGCACCTCCCTGTGCATCTGGCTTACGTGTGTCCTGGGGATTCGGGCCTTGAACCAGGGTCCTTAGGCTTCACAGGCAAGCACTTAACCACTAAGCCATCTCTCCAGCCCAGTTCTTAGAAAATATAAATAAGCCAAACCAAAAAGTAGCCAATAGAAAGAAAAAAGGATCAGGACAGAGACTAATAAAATAAAACAGAGGAACAATGAAAAGAAATGAATGAAACAGAGTTTCATTCTTTTAAAAAATAAACAAGACAGATACAGTTTTAATAAAACTAATAAATATGAAGATAAGGTACAACTAACAAAAGAACATATGAAAAAAAAGATTACAGCCAATGAAATCCAGAGAATCATTAACTAATTTTTAGGTAATTTATTTTTTAAAACATCTAAAAGAATAAAAATGAAAAATATGAAAAGGTATAAAAAAATTAAACATCAAAAAATCTTCCAATGATCACATGGACTAATAAGAAGTTCAAAAATAAGAACCACAAATGGTAAGTAAATACTTTATTAAAATAGCATCTAACCTAATCACAATGGTTATCATCAAGGAAACTCACAAGTACTGGTGAGGGTTCGGGAAAGATGAATTCTTATTCACTCATGGTGGACATTCAAAAGAGTAAAGCCATCATGGAAATCAATATTGAATAATCTCAAAAAATTAGAAATGCCAGCTGGGAAGATAGTTCTGCATTTACTTGCAAAGCCTCCAAGCCTGGGTTCAATTCTTCAGATACCCACATAAAGCTGGTTGGGCATTCAGTTGCAATAGCAAGAAGCCCCTCCCCCCACATACATACATACATAAATGAATAAATAATTTTAATTACCAATAAAACTCCTACATGATCCAGCTAACCATTCCTGGGCAAACACCCTGAGGACCCCACTCACACTCTACTTCAGAGATACTTGCACATGCATGTTTATTGCTGCTCTATTTATAATAGCTAAGAACAGGAATCAGTCTACATGCCATGCCAATCAACAGATGAATGGATAATACAACTGTGGTATATACACATAATGGAATTCAATGCAGTAGTACAGAAAAATGAAATTTGCAGGAAAATGGTTGGAGTTTTAACCATCTCTGTGTCCTAAGTATCTAGAATATATCAAAAATACCATCACACTCAGACAAATGGTCTTTCAGAGATGAAGGGATGGTTCAACATTTATCTACTGAGAACACAAAAATTTCGCCATTTTGTTTCCATTGCAACTACTGCTTTATGATAGAATCAACTGACTTAAGGTCAAGCAGCAGGTTCCTCATAGCCCAGTCTGAACATGTTTCCTATCCCTGACCTACTCCAACTCTTGTCCCAGGATGGAGCATTTCATGACCTCCAGTATACGCACAGATCAGCTTTCCTAGGTAAGGAATGTTTATCTTTAGACTTAGGACTTAGATAGTATGCTTTCTCTTCTGTGGTTGGGGATGCACAATGCCCTAGGTTGTATTTAATTTGAAAGTGTCCTGTCATGGCCCTGGCCACCAGACCTGCTCAAATCTGGCTGAATTTGCAGCTCTCTGGATTTCCAACAGAAATTCATTTCATAGACATTTACAGGAGCTCAGGAACATTCCCAGTGTTGTTTTAATCACTTTTTCGCCTCCTACTGATGGACAGAATGTCACTACTGTGGTGGGACAGTGTGATGTGCAGACCACTGTCCTTAAGATTCATGTCTCCTTGGACTCTACTGGTACATGGAGCTGTAGTTAACCTACATCTGAGGTAAAACTGTGATTGTTATTTGTTGAAAGTTTGATGTAAATGCAAACATTTCCTCTTTCTTTTCGAATAGAACAGGACCATCACACACACACACACACACACACACACACACACACACACACACTCATCCAATGACATACAACTCATGACAATCTGTAGTCAGAACCTTTTCAAAAATATTTATTTTAAGAAGTGCATTTCATTGATTTCAATGATTGTATGTAATCTGGATCAACAACCACATCATCTCCTATCTACTCCCCACCTTACTTCCCAAATTACATTTTGTCTGATATTTCCATCTAACCTCCAATTGAGGATAAGTTGGCAGGTGTGAAGTGGATGGGTTTCTTCTTGTCTTTCTTGGCATTTTCCCGCATTATAGCTCTTCCCCACACGCTGGTGCAAGGACTTCTCCTTTCAAGAATATTCAGGAGTTATTATTAGGGTGCATTCTCCATTCAGTTCATTGTCTTTTGATATTATTTTAGTACAGCCACTGCCTTCATGGTTGACACAACCTTGCTGGCCATCAGGCCAAGGAAGGCAGTGGGTCAATAGTTTTGTAGGACTGTAGTGCCTACTGGCACGCCCTTGCAGGGAATGCTGGTAGTAAGGTAAGGGCGCCACCTCACACACCTGTTTATATGAGAACCTGAGGAGGTTCTGTCTATGCTTGAGTCCTGCTCCACTAGGTGGGGCTGCAGGCCCCAGGAATGGTGTGCCCTGCAGGTAGGACACTGGGGATGTTGTTGAGTTTCCAGTGCCACTCACCCTTGGAGAAACTGTGGCGTGGTTGCTAGGGAAAGAGGCCAGAGGAGAGGTGGGAAAGGAACAAGGAGGAGGGGGATCTATTTGCATTTGGCTGGGACATCCCTGATGTCTTTTTTTGGAGGGGGGACATGGTTCAAGAGCAAAGGGCAAGATTGAAGAGGAGTGGGGAATTGGCACAATGATAGGGATGGACAGGATGGGGGCATAGCAGGGGAAACTGAGGTGGACAGCCTGGAAGTGGAGAAGGACAGAAAGGGAGCAGGAGAGAGGACAGGCCCGGCAGACCGAGGGACAGTGAGAGCTGCCTTGAACCACTGCCTCTTCTTTTTCCTCATCGCCCTGAATTTCACCCTCCTCATCTCCCCAGGCCTGGCTTGATGCAGGGAGCCACATCTAGTCCCCACCACTAGATGTCGCTGGCACTGCAGGAAACCACATGTAATCCGCTTTTATAAAGATGGCGCTGACCTCGTGGTGTCCAGTTCTTTTACGACAGTGCTTTCGCGCCAACCGTATTCAAGGTACGCGCATGCGCTTGACGCAACCTGTCCTGAGCCTATCCCGTGGCGCCTGGCGGTGACAGGCGGGTAAGCAGCCAATCAGTAGGTGCCTTCTTGCCCATCCCCCTATAAAGGTAGCTGCACATCCCGCCCCCGCGTCCTTCTCCTTCCGCTCTCCTGTTAACCAAGAGCTCTCCAATAAAGTGTGATCAAGAAGGATCCTCGTGTGGTGATTGTTCTTTCCCGCTGGTCGGGGGGGCTCGCCGCAAAGTGGTGCCGAAATCCCCGGGACGCTGGGAGCCTTGTGGGCACCAGGTGAAGGACCAAAAGGAGGATTCAGAACTTGACACATGGAGAGGAAGGTACCGGTAAGTCATTCTTTCTTTTTTTTTTCTTTTCTTTTCTGTGTCTCAGTCATGTCCGTGTCTGAGGGCCTCGCTGTTCTTGCTGTTTTTTGTTTGTTTTGTCTGGGCCTTTCTATTGTTTTGCGTTCGTTTCTATCCTGCCTAGTCTGCTAATAGCCTGGACCGGTTAAACCCGCGGTAGACAACGCGGCTCTGGTCCTTGGAGCCTCGAGTCAGATAAATCCTCGATAGCTAACGTGGGGCTGGCTGTTAGTTTTATTTCCAGCCTTCCAGCTCGTGATGGGCAATACATCGAGTGCCCGGCATTCTCCCATTGATTTTACTCAGCCTATAAAGGAAGTTTTGAAACAACGTGATCTAAAGGTCTCTAATGCCACTATTAAAAAGATTGTTAAGGACATTGATGCTGTGGCTCCATGGTTTGCGGTGTCCGGAGATCTCTCATTGCCCTCATGGGAAAAGCTGGGTAAAGACCTTGAGGCGGCTAGGGAGGAGGGGCACTTAGGTCGAGGTACCCTCCCTTTCTGGAGGATGATACATTCTTGTTTACGTTCTGGAAGCCACCCGGACCCACTTCAGGAGGGCCGGAGACGGCTCAGACAACATCAGGATAGTTTGTCAGAATCTGATGCAAGTGGGGATAACAAACCCAGATTATATAAGGAAGTACAGGAAAAAAGGGCCAGTCAGTTCCCGGGAGGAGTTCCCAATGTGGCCAGTCATTTCAAGGAAAAGGTTCCCTGCCATGTAGAGGAGAAGGCACCCCCGTTAGAAGAGAGTAATGAGGGCTCCGGCTGTATGCACAGGAGGGGTGAGGACTTCCCTAGGGCCCCGCCGCAGCAGGGGGCTGTGGGGTTATATCCTTCCCTACAGCCGCTGCGACACCTGAGTATACGAGATGATATCGGCAGTAGTTCTGCTTCTGATCAGGAGGACTCCAGTGGGACAGAGGGACAGGATTTAGAGGAGGCAGCTTTACATTGTGCTCAGGATGCTCAGTTTGTGGGCAGGCGTGTCTGCCCTCCCGCGGTTAGGGGGAGGAGTGCCTTAAAAGAGGAAGTTGGTATTCGAAACCGAGCACCGCCTAGTGCTCTGCCACGCCCTCATGTTCCCCCCCCCTATGTCCCAGCCGAGGATCGCAGCCATTTTGTTAAGCCGCGGACGTGGTCCCGCTTGGCCTCCGCTTTCCCGGTTTTTTTGAATAACACTACCAATCAAAGAGGCTGGGAGCCAATCCCCTATACGGAACTTAAAGATTTAGTCCAGGCCTGCAAAGACTTTGGACCCATTGCTGATTATTCACTTATGCTGCTTCGCAGACTCACGCAGCGCAACCTTACTCCTGGTGATTGGTTAGATTTAGCCCGGGCTTGCCTAACGAGGGGGCAATATTTGGATTTCAGATCACTGATTTCTGATAAAGCCCAAGAACAAGCTAGGCAGAATATTATGAAAGGGGACTGGGACTGGACTTCTGATATGCTTCTGGGGACTGGTCCTTATCTTACAGATCAACTTAATTTTCATCCAGACGTGTATATCCAAATTAATAATATTCATTATCAGGCATGGAAGGAGCTCCACAATAAGGGAGAGGCCGCAGGACAGTTGACTAAGATTGTTCAGGGCCCTACGGAGCCATTCTCTGATTTCTCAGCTAGAATGTTGGAAGTGGCAGAAAAGACAATTGGCCTTGCTGACCACAACATGCCGTTTATACAACAGCTAATATTTGAACAGGCCACTAAGGAGTGCAAAAAGGCTATACAACCAGTAAGAAAGGGAACATTGGATGACTGGCTCAAAGCCTGTCGAGAGATAGGGGGGCCTCTGTCTAATGCAGGATTAGCAGCAGCGGTCCTAGCCGCCGCTAAGGCTCAACGGACAGGGACTCAAAAGGGCTGTTTCCGATGTGGTCAATTGGGACATTTTAAACGCCAATGTCCTCAAGCGGATAGCCCAGCCCCTGTCCGAGATGCGGGACCGGCACAGCGCCCCCCTGGGACTTGTCCTAGATGTAAGAAGGGAAAACACTGGGCTAATGAATGTAGATCTGTGAGGGATGTTAATGGTCTGCCCCTCCCCCCTCTTTCAAGTAATCAGGACCAAAAAAACGGGGGGAAGGGCCCACGTCCCCAGGGCCCACAAATCTATGGGGCAATGCAGACACCTCAGGTCCCGGTGACTGTGGCGCCAGGTCCCCCGCTGCCTCAGCCCGGAGAGCAACATCGGGCTCCGCAGGCCTGGACCTCTGTGCCACCTCCGGATTGGTCTTAACTCCGGAAATGGGCGTGCAAATCCTGGACACAGATGTGTCTGGCCCGCTAGCAAGAGATACGGTGGGCCTTCTTTTGGGGCGCTCCTCCTCTACTTTAAAGGGTCTCATAGTCTTCCCCGGTGTTATCGATCCAGATTATACAGGTGTAATTAAAATTCTTTGTCATTCCCCCTATGGGGCAGTGTCAGTGGCCCCTGGGGACCGTATTGCCCAATTGCTGATTTTGCCTTCTAACCATTCTCTATTTCCTGCACTAGATAAGGAAAGGGGTGACAAGAGCCTTGGGTCTACCGGTGTGGACTTGACCTGCTTGTCTTTGGAGTTGGATCAAAGACCCCTTCTGCGCCTGACCGTAGAAGGAAGAGAATTCTCAGGACTGGTGGACACTGGGGCAGATAAAAGTATAATAAAATTAGATTCTTGGCCAAAAGCCTGGCCCTTGCAGAGATCAGCTCAGATCTTGCAAGGCTTAGGGTTTGCTAAAACACCACATATGAGTACAAAGGAGTTAACATGGACCACTACAGAGGGTCAAAAGGGAAAAATCCAACCTTTTGTGTTGGATGTTCCCATTAATTTATGGGGAAGAGATATTCAGACCCAGATGAATCTCCGCTTGACTAATGAATATTCAGAAGCTAGTAAAAATATGATGAAAATTCAGGGCTTTGTTCCAGGTTCAGGTCTAGGGAAGCACCTTCAAGGGCGACCTCAGCCCATCATCCCGGAGGAGAAGCTGGATCGCTTTGGGTTGGGTTTTTCTTAGGGACCACTGAAAATTCTGCTTCCAATTTTGAACAGGTGCCCATACCCTGGATGACTCATAAGCCAGTGTGGGTTCCTCAGTGGCCCCTCTCACAGGAAAAACTGGAAGCAGCCCAGAGGTTAATTGAGGAACAATTGCAGTTAGGCCACCTGGAGCCCTCTATTTCCCCTTGGAACACACCTATATTTGTGATTAAAAAGTCCTCTGGAAAGTGGCGATTATTACATGATTTGAGGGCTGTCAATGCTCAAATGCAGGTCCTGGGCCCAGTTCAGAGGGGCCTGCCAGCGCTTTCTGCTCTCCCCAGGGAATGGCCAGTGATGGTTTTAGATATTAAAGACTGTTTTTTCTCCATACCCCTTTGCCCTCAGGACAGAGAGCGTTTTGCTTTCACATTACCAGCTGTAAATCATGAGAAGCCTGATGCCCGCTTTCAGTGGCGTGTGTTGCCACAAGGGATGTCCAACAGTCCCACTATGTGCCAGCTTTATGTAGACTCAGTGTTATTTGTAGTAAGACAACAGTTCCCCTCTTTACGTATGATCCACTATATGGATGATATCCTACTCACAGCCCCTACCTTAGATGTTTTGCATGTCTCCTTTCAGGAGGTTGTCAAGGCATTGGAACATAAGGGTCTTTTTATTGCCCCAGAGAAGGTCCAGCAAACGGATTCAGTAAATTTCCTTGGGTCCGTCATTGGCCTTCAGTCTGTGAAACCTCAAAAAATTTGCATCCGTACCTCCCATTTGCATACATTAAATGATTTTCAAAAACTTTTGGGGGACATTAATTGGTTGCGAGGTTTTCTCCATGTCCCCCGTGCAGATTTGTTACCATTGTTTTCCATTTTGGAGGGTGATCCTGAGATTACCTCTCCTCGTGTGCTCACTGAGCCAGCTCGTCAAGCCTTAAGCAAAATAGAAAAGGCTCTTATGAAGGCACAGCTTAAACGCTTTGACCCTTCTAGTCCACTTCTTCTTTGTATTCTAAAAACAAGGGATGTCCCCACGGGAGTGTTATGGCAGGACGGCCCTCTTTTGTGGATTCATGGACATTCCTTGGGAGCTCGTACCCTGCAGTACTTCCCACAGTTGGTTGCCCAACAGGCTTGTTTGGGTTTAAAATTGTGCCTAACTCATTTTGCAAAGTTGCCTGATAAGCTTATCATCCCCTATACTAAGGAACAAGTAGAGACTCTATCCGGTACGGTTGATGAATGGAGCATTCTTATGTGTGCTTTTCCAAATCCTATAGATAACCATTACCCAAAAAGCCCCATTCTGTCCTTCGTGGAAAAAAATTTAGTCTATTTTCCCCGGGTCACATCAAAGGGCCCTTTGCCCTCAGCCCCTGCCATTTTCACTGATGGCTCAAAAACAGGTCGCGGAGCTTATATGGTTCAGGGCTCAGAACCTGTGGTGAAGTTCTATAGGCCTGACTCTCCCCAAATTGTGGAATGCATGATTGTCTTGGAGGTGTTTCAGACTTTTGGTAGTCCCTTTAATTTGTTCACAGACTCACAGTATGTGGCTAATGCAGTTGTTGGACTGGAAATTGCTGCTTCTATTCGTTCTGCTAGTCCTGTCTCAAACATTCTTTCTCAAATTCAATCTCTCATTTGGCAACGCTCCTCCCCCTTCTATGTTACTCATGTTCGTGCTCACTCCTTGCTACCAGGACCTATATCTCAAGCAAATGACTTGGTAGACAAAGCCACGCGGATGACTATGTTAGCCATGAGTAGTCCTAAAGATATGGCCACCGAGTTCCATAGACTGTATCATGTTCCTGCTAACACCTTAAGAAAGACCTTTGCCATTTCTAGGTCCGAGGCACGTGATATTGTTAAGGCTTGTCAATCCTGTGTCACTTTCCTGCCTTCTCCACATGTGGGTGTGAACCCACGGGGCCTAAGACCTGGTGATCTTTGGCAGATGGATGTTACTCATGTCTTGGAATTTGGCAAACTTAAATACCTGCACGTCTCGGTGGATACTTGCTCAGGAATCATACATGCTTCTCCTCTTGCAGGGGAAAAGGTTACTCATGTAAAAACTCATTGTTTGGAAGCCTGGGCGTCTTGGGGAAAACCGCGACGCCTAAAGACTGACAATGGCCCTGCTTATGCTTCCTCTGGCTTTCGTGCCTTCTGTGCCCAGATGCAGGTTGCCCACACTACTGGCCTACCTTACAACCCACAAGGCCAAGGTATTGTGGAGAGAGCAAATAAAAGTTTAAAAGCTATCCTTTTTAAACAACGAAGGGGGATAGCGGAGAATGCAACCCCCAAGGAGAGAGTCTCTCTAGCACTCTATACCCTTAATTTTTTAGTTTTGGATGTTCATGATAGGTCTGCAGCAGACAGACATTGCCACCAGGGGGCACAAGCACATCCGGAACTGGTCATGTGGAAGGATGTGTTGGATAATAAATGGAAGGGACCGGATCCTGCTTTGGTAAGATCCAGGGGAGCTGTTTGTGTCTTTCCACAGGACCAGGAATCGCCACATTGGGTCCCGGCCCAGCTAGTCAAGACGCTGACATCAACTCCAGAGGAGAGTCCAGGGGACGAGGATGGCCATCCAAGTACGAGTGCCAAAGATCCTGTGGATGCTGATCCTTATGTGCCTGGAGACTAGTAGAGGAGAATTGCGCTGGGGCATCCTGTCTGTTTTCCCCAAGCCCCTGCCCGTTCGCCACACGGCGAGAGTCCTTCCTCGGTTCTTCACCACTCAGCAAGGTCTCAATCTCCCTGCGGTTGTTAAAGACCTGACCCTTGCCCCCCTGGGGGAGGCTCGACACTTCGAGGAAAGTGGAAGTCTCTGCTTTACTCTCGCCCGTGAACGTGACTCTTGTATACAACTGGAGATGCAGGCATTTGCTTGGTTTAGGGGGAACAGGAGATGGGGCCCAGAATCTACCTTTCAGAATTCGTCCCACAAAGCTTATAGTTACCCCTTCTCAGAAGAGGTGATATGGCTCAATGGTACCTTTTTTCGTGGCCAGAGAGGTACTGTGACTCTGCCTCAACCACGCCTGGCACCTCACTGTATGGGAACTTATGAAGGGGACCTTTGGCCATGGACGGAATGCCAGTCCAGTACTGTGGGCTGGGCAGATGTGGGACGGACCTTTACTTATTCCCCGAATATGAAAGGGCTTTTTCCTTTACAGTTGTCGTGGAAGGAGGGACCATTTCTACAGGATAGTAATATGAACCCATTTTCAAAGTGGGTTCTGTGTGGGGTTAATGGTAGCTGCACAGATATGACACCCTTTGTTTTATTACGGGGGGGGGGACAGTTGCCCGTAATAATGTGTCTGGAGTAGTCCGTGAGCTACTATTCCTGAGCGAATTCCTTGAATGGAGATTTGGGGGAGTGCTCGGGGGTGTCACCCGGATAGGAGAATACCTAGGAAAAAATGCCTCTTATGCCCCCACCCCGGTGTGTGTCCATCCACCATTCATGTTTGTCCTTAGTAACTTTTCTTTCAGCAATTGTTCTAATGCTTCTTGTTATTTGTCCCAATGTTGGGACGCAACACTCTATCACAGAGCCATGGTACTTAGGGTCCCCCGTTGGGTCCCCGTGCCTGTAGAGGCTCCTAGTACATTGTCTTTGTTCAGGCATAAGAGAGATTTTGGAATTACGGCCGCTGTTATTGTTGCGGTGGCGGCTGCTGCTGCCGCAGCTACAGCCGCTGGTGTAGCCATGGCTTCTTCCGTTCAAACCGCCTCTACCTTAAATACCTTGGCTTCTTCCACAGCTGCCGCCTTAGACACACAATCAAATTTAAATTCCCAACTCAAAGGTGGCATTATGATCCTAAATCAAAGGGTGGACCTAGTTCAGGAGCAAATTGATGTTCTTTGGCAAATCGCTCAGTTGGGATGTGAATGGAAACTTAATGCCTTATGTATTACTAGTGTTCAATATGAAAACTTTACAAGGGCAGCAAATCTGTCAAAGCACCTGTCCTTGTACTTGGCAGGGAATTGGTCCCTAGATTTTGATGCGGAATTGGAAGAACTAAGACAAGCTATTGTTATGATCAATTCCACGCGAGTGGACCTTAGCCTGGCTGAGGGTTTTACCTCTTGGCTTTCTTCTGCCTTTTCCTTCTTCAAGGAGTGGGTAGGGGTAGGGATGTTTGCAGTTTGCTGCCTTGGGGGCTGTGCACTGTGCCTCTGGTTGATTTGTCGCCTGCAAGCCCAGACCAGGCGGGACAAGGTAGTTATTTCTCAAGCACTGGCCGCTTTGGAGTGTGGATCCTCCCCCCAGATTTGGCTGTCGGCCCTAAAGAGCACCTAGTTTCCCCTGGCCCTTGCACCCTTAGGGCCTGAAGTGCCCATTGCACAAGGATAGGCAGAGGGTTGGTGTTGGGAACACGACATTCATTGGCGCTCAGGCTGCGAGACAAAGTACTGCACATGAGGTATGCTCTTAGCAGCCTCATGGAAGGCATGTTTGATTGCATATGGGTTGGTACCGACATCCCATCTCTGAGAAAAGGTACCGGACGGGTGAGGCACCAGCCTGGCTGGCCACCTGGCCTGGGGTCTTCACAATGTCCTTTTGTTTATCAGAGATCAAACCTCTACCTTCACCTGCTGCGCTTTATAATAGAAAGGGGGAACTGCAGGGAGCCACATCTAGTCCCCACCACTAGATGTCGCTGGCACTGCAGGAAACCACATGTAATCCGCTTTTATAAAGATGGCGCTGACCTCGTGGTGTCCAGTTCTTTTACGACAGTGCTTTCGCGCCAACCGTATTCAAGGTACGCGCATGCGCTTGACGCAACCTGTCCTGAGCCTATCCCGTGGCGCCTGGCGGTGACAGGCGGGTAAGCAGCCAATCAGTAGGTGCCTTCTTGCCCATCCCCCTATAAAGGTAGCTGCACATCCCGCCCCCGCGTCCTTCTCCTTCCGCTCTCCTGTTAACCAAGAGCTCTCCAATAAAGTGTGATCAAGAAGGATCCTCGTGTGGTGATTGTTCTTTCCCGCTGGTCGGGGGGGCTCGCCGCAGCTTGATTTTGCTTCTTAGGCAGGGTCAGCAGGTACTGCCTGAGGTCCAAACAGGGAAGCTTGGGCCGCACCAGCAGCTCCCCTCGGCCCCAGAGCAGCTGCAGCGGCAGAGGGGGAGGCAGCGCTGTTGCGGGCGGACTGGTCTTCCTCTTGGTGCTTCTCTGAAGAGCGTCTCTGGGTGCAGCACGCCCCGCTCGTGCTCCTCCACGACCTTCTCTACTGTCCGTGTCCTTCATCGGCGCATGAGAAACCGCACAGCCTGCCAGTGGAGTCGGCTGAGGCGCTGCCCTGGCCCCTGCCTCGTGGACTGTAGGGCGGGGTGGCGCTGGGTCAGGCTGCTCCACGGCATGAGCACCAGAATGCCCAGGAGTCTGGACAACTCCAGTAGGGCTGTGCGCAGCGCACCCTCTATCAGACACAAGTTCTGCCTTGGCCATCTGTGGCCTGCATGTCACTAAAGTACAAAGGCCAGATGAGTCCCTTTTCTTCTCATCTGGGACACCTGCCTCTTGTACCTGGTACAACAACTTATTCTTCTCCTTCTCCACTTTCCCCACCTCTTTTAGTTCATCTTCATCCTCGTCATCCTCATCTTCCTCCTCCTTTTCTTCTGCCCCCACTACTTCCTTCTTCTTTTCCCCCTCTACCTCTCTTCCCCCCTCTTTTTTTGTATCCCCTGTGGGGCTTTCCTCTGTGTCCTTTTGACAAAGGATTGGGTGGTGTCCCGCTGTCACAGGCTCCTCAGCCCTTTGTCCCAGGTGTACTGTCAGAGAAGGTGTCAAGTGTCTTTCTGCCCAGAAGGACGGATACTCACAGTTCTGTGGGGCGAGGTGGTGCCCGAGCTGTTAGTGTTTTTCACAAGTTCTTACCGTAGGTTTCCTGAGAATTGCCCCCGCATCGTGGGGGCACTGTCAAGGATGCTCTGCTGAAGTGCAGGATGGAAATCGGGCCTGGACACTGGCAGCTTGGCCTTGGCAAGAGAACCTGGGCTGTGTGTGGCAGGCAGGGTGGGCTGACCAGCCAGGGGTCTTGGAGGGCGACGATCCAACTTGACCTTGGCAGGAGTACCAGGGCTATGTGGAGCAGGTAGGTTGGGCTGACTATCCAGGGGGCTTGGAGGGTGACGATCCAGCTTGACCCTGACAGGAGTACCAGGGCTTTGTGGGGCAGGCACGGTGGGCTGACCAGGCAGGAGTCTTGGAGGGTGACGATACAGCTTGACCCTGGTAGGAGTATCAGGGCTATGTGGGGCTGGCAGGGCAGACTCATGAGCCAGGGGACTTGGACTGGGATGATCCAGGGAGGGCTGGTGGCAGGGTGGATGGCCACGCAGCCTCAGAAAGCCGTCCATACTGAGTAATTTTTGCAGCAAGTAATGATCTGCAGCAGTGAGTCTCAGGATTGCTCACGCCTGCCTTCTCTAGCTTGTGGCTCCAGAGAAGTACTGAGGCTCATGAGGCCTCTTGGAACTTAATACAAGTTGGCCTTTGTGACATCCTGCTGGGACTTGTGACCAACAGGGTGCGCCTGGGGGGAGGGGTAGAGCAGGAATTGGATTATGAGCACAAAGGGGGTGGGGGAGGCATAAAGAGGTGACTCTTCCTGAGCAAGGGAGAAAGAAGCCCATTGTACTTTAGCGCTCCTTGACTTTCAGATGCTCCTGAGGGTGTTGGAACTAGAAGGTCCACTGTGTGAGGGTGGGGATCACAGTCATATACAATAGAGCTCCTGATCCCAGCCAGGGCATAGCATGCTGAAAGCCCAAGGCCCAGGCAACTCAGCCCTCCAGGGGCCTCTCCCAAGTCTGTGTAGTCTTGCAGTGGGCCACCTTCTCAGTGACCACCCTAGGGGCACTGGATGCCCTGTACTTTCTGGAGTCTCAGAGAAGTCATGGGGCTCTGATGTGACTGGATGTTGCTGTCCAACATTTCTTCCTGCATGCTGGTATGGTTCATTTCTTTTTAGATGTTTGGTAAAAGTATTACTTTGAAGGTTTGAGGATGTAGGTCAGGTGGTAGAGTGCTTGCCAAAGCTTTGCCAAACAAAAAAACTGGGATGGTGACTCAAATTCATAACCCACCACTCATGTATTGGATGCAAGAGGCTCAGGTCAAATCTTCCATGGCTACACAGCCTGTTCAAGACAGTTTTACTTTTCATAGTAACATGACAACCATTTGAATGCACAGGTCTCGAGACTGCAGCCTTTCCCTGAAGACCCAACACTACCTGTGTGCCCACATGGTCAGAGCAAGGAGCTTGAATTCTCAAGAAGCTCAGTCACACTTTCAGGAACATTTATATTCTTTTAGTCCATTTTGATTATTCTCAAAACATGGCTAAGTATGTGATGACCTACACATTCATGCATGTTTCCAGGACCAAGTAGCCGATGATTTTCCATAGACATCATACCTGAATAGGTATGTCAGCCTCATGTGATGTTCCTTCCAGAGCAGCAGTATTTTAGTAGCCATCAGTATCCACAGCTTGAAGACCAGCCAGGCTTTGAGATGCAGCTGACATCACAGGAACTATGGAATGGTTTCTAGGATAAGAGGCTAGAGGAGTGGTGGGAAAGGAAAGAGGAGGGGGACCTGTGTCCACTGGGGTGGGAGATTCTAGATGGTGTGAGGGGGGGTGTTGAAGAGCAAAGGGTCAGTTTAAAGGTGTGTGGGGAGGTGGAAAATGGGAGGAGGTGCAGAACTGGCCCTATGGATAGAGGTTCCACTGCCATTCAAAGTCATACTGACTTTCAATAATTTACACACACACACACACACACACACACACACATATAATTTCTTCCTGTAATCACTTAATTCCACAAAAATGTCAAATGTGCCCATGTTCTGAATTTGAGGCAGGGCAACTCAAGGCTCTGCATATAACTTAGAATTCAATAAAACTGCCTTAACTAGCTTAAGTATAAAAACACAATTTGAAGGAAATCTAGTTCTTAACTCATCGCAACACTTTTTACAACAACCTGTTAATAAACTTAGTAAGCACATGATGTGTTTTATGAATGATCATTCAGTGTCTATGTGCTCCAGGTACTACTCTACCACAGTATATCACTGAACAAAACAGAAAATGGCCTGAGGTCTTTTGCAGCTCATCTGTCAGCAGGGGAAGAACTACAATGAAATTTTAACATGAAACAGCAAAGGGGAAGGTGCTATGGAAACATGATAACTTAACAGGATAGCACAGGGTGGGGCTGCACATCATGAATGTGACCTTTGCAATGCCATCATATCAAGTCACTTTAGAAGTGTGGCAAGCATTTCCAGGTATGTGACAGGAAAGTTGGAGTTTCACCAGATTCTGAAGAAGACTGTCCTAATTGGTCAAGTGAAAAGTTGATGAGAAGACATTATGTAACATACACTAGTATAGAACTGCCAGGCTCCACAGAACTGTTTTATAACTGAGCACGGACCTATCCTGAATACCCATAAGAATAGCTAGACCTTGAAGATTCTATTTCTACAGGCACTAGCTGATAATAACCCATTAGAAGTTCACTACATTACAGATATTTTCAAGTTAAGAGCAGCTCATTGCCATGAAGAGAAAAAAGACTTCTCAGTTTTATCTTAATATACACTGATTGGCTCTTCAGAATAATGATTGATAAAAAAAACACAGTTAGTTCTTTACATGAAAATTTATAAAATAGACGTATTAGAGATATTGCTCAGTGGTCAAATTCCCTTGCTTGTAAAGCCTGACAGCATGGTTTGATTCCCTAGTACCACATAAAACCAGATGCACAAAGTGACATAAGTATCTGGAGTTTGTTTGCAGTGACAAAAGGCTCAGGCATGCCCATATTCATATTCTCCCTATACCCACCCCCTTTATCCCTCTGTTCCTCTATCTCTCTTTCTCCCTCCCTCTCTACCTTCAAAATAAATAAATATTAAAAGAATTATAAAGAGTGAGTAGGCAGAGCTCCCAGTTTCTTCCCTCCCTCCCAGTTCCCTGGTACAGGTAGCAGGCTTGGGGTTGCCTGTACACTGTGTGCATACTGCAGAATCAGGCCCCTTGCTCAGCCTTCTTGATTGAATGGACCTTGGGTCCCCAACTCTCAGATCCCCTACTCCAGAGGGTGCATGCACGGAGTGAGTAGGCCAGATCTCCCAGTTCCTACCCCACCACCCAGTTCCCTGGTCCTGATACCACTGATACTGGCCTGAGGAAGCCTGGAAGCTGTGTGGGTGCTGCAGAAGCAGGCCTTTTCCTATTGCTTCCTGATTAACTGGCCTTTGGGACCTCAAATCCCTGCTACCCTGAGCTAGAAGGTACACAGGCCACTGTGGTAACTGGCCAATTGCCCCTGGCTCCCCAGCTTCTCAGCTCCTGGTTCCCCAATGCCTGGGTCCCCTGTGCTGAAGCTGAAGAGTGTGTTCAAGTGGAGTGAGTAGTCTCAGTTCCTGAGGTACCTTTGATGTACTCGCAATCTTCACAATATGTACATCTGCTATTATAACCCCATCATCCACCAATCTGACTCACGTTTAAAACAGAACACTCACTGAAGATCCTACAAGGAAAATACTGGCTTCTTCCTCAAAAAATTACAACTTTTACACCAAGATGGGTAGACCACAATGCAAAAAAAACAAAACAAAACAAAACAACAACAACAAAAAAAAAAAACATGAAAATCAGAAAACTGAGAGATCTCCACCAAAGATGTCTAGTCCCACAATGGAAGTCTTCAATGAAATCACAAAGAAACAGAAGTTGAATCCTAAAATGAAAATTTCCAGAGCCTGCTGGCTAAAAGGGTTCGAGCCTGATGGGAAGTGAAGATTAAAGAAAGACAGGAGAAAGAATGAAAGCAAGGACTCCAGTCCAGGAGTGAAGCACCGTTTATTTCTCTGCAGTCTTTTTTATATCTTCTTGCAAACAGTTTGCCCATGGACAAAAATTCCATGACCTACACACAAGTTTCTATCAAAGCAACTCCTTTCTGTTACAGAGTTTTTCACTTCAATCACTTCTCAGAGCAAAAGATTATTCCAAGTTTGGGAAACAAATAAACCCTCTGATCTCAGCAATACAAGCATAAATTTTTAAGGAAGGGCCAGCTCTTATCAGTAACACTGAATGTACATAATCTTGCTTACATGTAGGTGCTAAAGTATTTCTGCCAAACAGCCCAGAGCTATGGGTTCAAGGCTAGCCCAATGGCTCCCGACAGAAAACACAACAGACTATGTGACCCTGATGAAGAGAATTGCTGAACAAGAAGCAAAAGATAAGAAAAACAAACAATCACAAAATGAAATTGAGCAGAATTATCTCTTAGAGTGCTCAGATTTTATCACAAGGTGTAACTTAATTGAAGAAAACCAGACAATCTTCAAAAGAGAGATAAATGAATTGAAGGTTTGTCATCAAATACAGGAACTCAGTAACCAGTTGACTAAGCTTAATGAAGACAAATGCAAGAAAGAATTTCAGGAAGTATCAAGAAAATCAGACTTCAAACTGAAATCATACCTCAAAAAAGAGATGGACATGATGAAAAAACAACACAACAGAAAGCTGGGCATGGTGGTGCATGTCTTTAATCCAGCACACGGGAGGAGGATTGCCATGAGTTCGAGGCTACCCAAGACCACATAGTGAATTCTAAGTCAGTCTGAGCTAATGTGAGACCCTACATCTACATCAAAAAAACCAGAAAACAAAAATCAAATATAATTTTTAAAAACCTTCTTTAGAACCCCTCACTAACATAGTCACTCATGTGGAAGACAGAACTTCTGAGCTGAAAGACAAGACAGAAGAAATTAATGAGGAGTCAAAAAGCATTGCTAAGTTCAAGCAATCATATGAAAACAGAATACAAAGGAACTGTGGGATAATACAAATTACACAAGCATCCATATCATGGGTAAACCACAAGGTAAAGAAATCCAGGCCAGAGCCATAGAGAACATGTTCAACAAAATTATTGGAGAAAATTTTCCCAATATCTCAAAAAAGAGGCCCATTCAGATATAAGAAGCTCACAGAACACCAAAACACAGGACCAAAGAAGAAACTCTCCAAGGCACATCATAGTTAAAACTCTAACCAAGAAAACATAGAGAAAGGGCTAAAATCAGCAAGAGAGACACACTACATACAAAGGCAATACCATCATAATTACCTCAGATTTTTTAATGCAAACCCTGAAAGCCAGAAATGCCTGGAATGGAACAATTCTAAGTCTTAAAAAACTATGTCTTCCAACCTAAACTACTGTACCCAGCAAAAGTGTCTCTCATAAGAGATGGTGAAAGGAAAACTTTGCATGAAAAAAGTCAGCTCTGTGATTATATGAACACAAAGCCAAACCTACAGAGAATACTTCAGGGAACACTCCACACAGAAGAATCAAACAACCAATCTCATGAGCTTACAAGGAGAAGATCACAATAACCAAAACTAGAGCAGGCCAGTACAAAAGTACAAAGTACAAAACACAAGAAAGCACAAAACCCTATAAAGAACCCCATCATGGCGAGGACTAAATTGAACCACAAAGTTGCACCCTTAAATATTAGTGGTCTTAAGTCACCCATCAAAAGATGTAAGTTAAGAGGGTGGATCCATCACTGTCTTCAAGAAACCCACCTCACCACTAAGACAAACACCTCCTCAGGGTGAAATTATAGAAAATGATATTCCAAGCAATGGAAATAAAACACAAAAAAATGTTGCTATGTTAATATCTAATAACATAGACTTCAAACCAAAAGTAATCAAAAACAACAAAGAAGGCCACTTCTTACCCACCAAGGGAATGATCCAACATGAGTTCATCACAATCATAAATCTATATGCACCATACGCAGGTGCACCACAGTTTATAAAACAAAACCTATTTGACAACAAAACAGAAATAAATACCAACATCATCATAGTTGGAGACTTCAATACTCCACTATCCTCAGTAAACAGAGCATACAAGCAGCAAATCAACAGGGAAATAATAGAGCTTAACAACAATATAGATCTATGGGTTCCTGCATTCTTGCTCCATGGCCAGCTGAGGTGCCTCCAAAGGCACCCAGGCCACCAGGCTGGGTGAGCATGTGACAAGAGAAAGAATCACTCCTAGGAGATAGTTTTGGTGAAGAGCTCTCTTGGTTTATTGTCAGGGAAATGGGTTTATAAGCTCTGAGGGTGGGGAGGGGCATCCAAAGGGGATTGGACTTACAAGGTTCCTATGGGGACATTCACTCCAGCATGTAGGCAATGGTGGGTCAGGTGATCTAGGGTCTCAGGGAGATGAGCTATGTGAAGGTACTGGATGATAAGGAGTTTCCTAGGCAACTGGCCAAAGGTTACAGGGCTATGGGCAAAGCTTAAGTTCAGGTGTGCCAGGCTTGGAGAGGGAATGGCCTCCTGTAGCCCGGGGGTCTTCATCCATGCCTGGAAGCTCAGGCCCCTCTTCTGAAGGCTTCAGCCTGTGTCTGGCAGTGCCTGACAACTCCCTCTTTGTTTTTATAATGGGGAAGTGTGATTCCAAATGAGTTCTTTATAATTTACCATAGGTCCAGATGGAATTAGGTGATGTATGGGGACCTGATTAGTAGCAACTTAACAACATTTGATTTGTTAACAAAAAAAAATGTTCCTTTTCCAAGACCATACATGCCCCCACCCATGTTTAGCAGTAATTAAGTCTAAGGTTTGGCAGTTTTGAAGTACCACACCCATCAGAAAGTTCAATTGTCTCTGGAGAGATTCGAGGCTATTGGTCACCAGAGGCACCCAGAGACAGCATCACACCGAGGCCCACCAACAGAGGGATGATGATCTCTTTCAGTTAGCGCTGGCAGTTGGCACAGGCAGAGTTTGTAGGCTGATGTTTTCTTGTAGCGATATACCTGTGAAGCAATCAAGACTGGGGAACAATAAGTGGGAGAGGAAATATTTATATATGGGGTGGTTACTCCCTTGCACCAAAGGAGAGTAGATGTCTTGACACAACTGGTCCTGATTATGGAAATATTGAGCAGGCATTCAGCTCTGGTCAGCTTAGAGCTGGACAGGCACAGAGACATAACTAGACAAGCATCAAAGAGGGCAAGTTTCTTCCAGAACTGATCATTAAATGGCACAGTAGTATTCAACATGGCTTGTAAAACAGATGAGATATTAGCAGTTATCAGAAACATACACATAACAATTAACCTTGATAGTAGAGAGCCATTGGGTGTCATTAAAGGCTGTACAAATATATATGTATTTGGTCTCAGAACTTATTTATATAGTCTAGATTTGAAAATAACCCTTGTGACATCTATAGTTGTTTTCTTTTTTTAAATATAGAATTAGAACTATGGGGGTACCAATTATGCAGAGAACATTGGAAACAAAATCATGGAGCTTGAAATTATTTTTCTCAGATTAGGACCATTGTTTGAGTGTGAGGCTGTACCCTAAAGTAGGGAATATGTCTTAAGAGTTAATTTTGTTATAAGCACCGGACTTAAGATCCCAGAAAGGAGACAGTTACTTTACATACAATAGAACAGATTCTGGTCTTTTTGAGCCAAAACAGTGAGCTAAATTTTAATATGACCCTTGACTTAAATTTGATAAAGCTTAAGCAGGCTATCCCAACATATCTTAGCCTGAAAATTAGTTTTTCCTTCCTTAAGAGCTTGTAAACAGTTGAAAAATCTCTAACTTTAGGCACGGTGTTTAGGTTTAGCCTAAAAATTCTTTCCTACGCACACACATCTTTATCCACATACTTTAATATTTTGATCTAAGTACCATTCAAAAAGCATTGAAAAATTCCTTCCCAGTTCCTCCAATTATCTCATCTCACCCCATAATTAACCATCATTTTAATAAGACTATTAAGAGAAACCACACCAAATTGATTAATCCTACTACTCACTGACAAACAAGTAGTCTAAAGACAACTTTATGTCATTAATACCAATAACACACTTGGAAATGATTTTATTAGGAGTAACTAAGGCAAATTTTGTTGCTATCTTGAGGCAGGCTGGCCTAGAAGTCAGGTTAGTTGCCTCCTCCTTTTAAGTAACAGGACATTATAATCTTTTTATTATTATTATTTTTAAATACCTGACAAATTATAAGTCACCACCTCAGAGAGAATTTTGTTGTTTTCAATAATCCTCTATGTAAGTTGAAGTTGACCTAGAACATAAACTCAGTAATTATATTTATGATAGCATGTAACAAAGCATGGCATTCTTTATGTGAAACTTCAGTTCATCACAGGCTTTAGTTAAACATGACCTTTTTTTTTCTTGCTTGCTGCTTCTTGGTGCTGGCTGCGGTGGCTGGGCAGGACTTGCATACACCTTGGATCAGCCCTGCCAGCTTCAGCCCTGCGCTGCTCCTGGGCACTCACCTTGGATCCAGTCTAGTACATGTAGAGGTAATGGCCAAGACTGGCCGAGACAATCACCACAGTCCGAGTCCAGCTATCTGAAGGGAGGGGGCATCCCCAGGACCACTGGGAAAGGAGCGGGCCTGCTGGAGAGGGGGTGAAAGGTGGGGGCCTGCAGGGATGCTAAAAAGAGGTGGCCCACTGGGAAGAGACTTCTCCGGGACTGCCAGGGGCAGGGGGGCGGGGAAGCTGGAGGAGGCAGAGACATGGTGCCTGCACAGGCCAAGGCAACATTGTCTGGGCATGTGTGAGCCTGCCACCTGCCTCTGACTCGAGCTGCTTTCAGGAGCTTGCAATGCTGACCTGCAGTTTTCCCGCTTAAAGGATGTGAGTGGAAATTTCCTTCCTGAACTTGTCATTTCCTAGCCAGATAAGCTATGCAGGTCCACATGTGTGGGCAACATGGATGCTCAGAAATCATCCAGGGGGTGACCTGGAGGACTTCCCAAAAGGAGCCAGCCTCCCTCTGGGGGAGCTTAATTCCCTTAACTTTAAGGACAGCCCATAATCTACGAATCTGTGATTCCTTTTGGTGGCAGACAATATTAAAGGAGGAAAAAGAGAAAAAATAGCTTCCATCTGATGGAGGAAACAGAAATAGAGGGCTTTGTGAATACCCAACGGGCTGTTCGGGTCCAGGCAGAGGATGGCTTGCCTTCAGTCAATACCAGAGTACAAGAGACATTAGATTCCAGTTCGTCATGTCTGGTCCCATGCAATGGCATGAACCGAAAATAAAGGAGGAAAAGAGAAACCTGCCAGTCTCAAAAACGTGGAGGCAAGGCTGCATGGGCCGATATCTCCCAGTCCCTTTGGAAGAGCACTCACCTACCCTGCCCATCTCATAGGGTCCCTGTTCAGGTGCCAGCTGTGGGTTCCTGGGTTCTTGCTCCAGGGCTGGCCATGGTCCCCCCAAAGACATCAAGGCAATGAGGGTGGGTAAGCGCATGAGGAGAGAAAGAATCACTCCTGGGAGATAGTTTCAGTAAAAAGCTCTCTTGGTTTATTGTCAGGGAAATGGGTTTCTAGGCATCTGAGGGTAGGGGGAGGGTCCTAAGGGGATTGGATTTACAAGGTTTCTATGGGGACAATCATTCCACCACATAGGCAATGGTGGGTCAGGTAATCTAGAGTCTCAGGGGGATGGGCTGGATGAAGGTACTAGCTGATAAGGAGTTTCCTAGGCAACTGGCCAAAGGTCACAGGGCTATGGGCAAAGCCTAAGTTCAGGTGTGGAGGGCTTGGAGAGGGAGTGGCATAGCCCGGGAGGTCCTCAGCCATGCCTGGAAGCTCAGACCCCTGTCTTGAAGGCTTCAGCCTGTGCCTGGCAATGCCCAACATAAATCAACTAGACCTAATGAACATGTACAGAACTGTCTACCCCAAATCTACAGAATACATATTCTTCTCAGCAGCCACCGAAACTTCTCCAAAAAATAGACCATATATTAGGCCATAAAGTATGCCCACATAAATTCAGAAAAATTGAAGTAAATTCCTGCATCTTATCAGATCACAATGCTTTAAAGCTAGAAGTTAACAACAAGAGACACATCAGGAACTCCACCAGATACTGGAGACCAAACAACTTCCTTTAAACAATGAATAGGCTGTAGAAAAAAATCAAAAAAGAAATTTTAAAATTCCTACAACTGAACGATAATGACAACACAACTTACCAAAAGTTATGGGATACAATGAAGGTGGTCCTCAGGAGAAAAATCATAGCACTAAATGCCTTCATAACAAAGACAGAGAGATCCCAAATCAATAACCTAACCATCCATCTAAATACATTGGAAAAACAAGAAGAATCCAATGATAACAGGCCCAGACAGAAAGAAATTATCAAGATCAGAGCACAAACTAATGAATTAGAAATTAAGAAAACAAATTGATGAAATGAAGAGCTGGTTCTCTGAAAAAAAAAAAAAAAAAAAAAAAAAAACATTGTTATAAACCCTTGGTCAATTTGATCAAGCAAAATAAAGAGAAGTCTCAAATTAACAAAATCAAAATGAAAAAGGAGAGGTCACAACAAATGGAAGTATCAACAGGACACACTTACAAAACCTCTACTCCACAAAACTGGATAATCTGGAAGAAATGGATGGATTCCTAGACACATACCACCTACCAAAACCAAACTCAGAGCATATTAATTTCCTAAACAAACTTATCACAGTCATCATGATTGAAAAGATAATCAAAAGCCTCTCCAGAAAGAAAATTCAATCAAACCTTCATAGAAGAACTGAAACCAATTTTCCTCAAACTGTTTCACATAATCAGAGAACAAGGAATCCTACAAAACTCCTTTAATGAAGCTATCATCACCCTAACACCAAAACCAGATAGAGACACAATAACAAAAGAAAACTATAGGCCTCTTTCACTGGTGAACTTAGATGCAAAGACCATGAACAAAATCCTCATGAACCAAATGCAACAACACATCAAAAGCATTATCCACCTTGGTCAAGCATAATTCATCCCAGGGATGCAGAGATGGTTAAACATGCAGAAATAGGTCAACATAATATACCACATAAATAAACTTAATCATAAGAACCACATGATCATTTCAATACGTGCACAGAAGGCCTTTGAAACAATACAACATCATTTCATGATCAAAACACTGAAGAGAATAGGTATGGACAGTTTATATCTCAACACAATAAAAGCTATATATAAAGCACCTAAAGCTTAAATCATACTTAATGAGGAAAGAGTCTAGGAGTTCCCATTGAGATAGGGAACACGACAAGACAGCCCACTCACATCACTCTCATCAACATAGTACTAGAAGTCTTATCCCAAGCAGTAAGAGAGGAGAAAGAAATAAAAGAGATACAAATTGGAGAGGAAGAAGTCAAATTAGCCAAATTTGCAGATGACATGGTCATATACATAAGTGAGCCAAAAGTGTCCATCTTTAAACATGTAACTATGATTAATTCCTTCAATAATGTATCAGGATACAAAATCAACACACAAACATCAGTAGCTTTTCTATATGCAAAGGACAAATATACAGAGAAAGAAATTAGCAAGGCTGTCCCATTTTCAATAGCCACAAAAAATAAATACTTTGGAATAACACTAACCAATGATGTGAAAGACCTATATAATGAAAACATAAAAGCACTTAAGAAATAAATTGAGGAGGACTTGAGCAGATGAAAAGACCATCCATCCTCCTGGATAGGTAGAATTAATATTGTGAAAATGGCAATTCTACCAAAAGCAATATACATATTTAATGCAATACCAATAAAAATTCCAGCATCATTCTTCACAGACATAGAAAAAATGATCTTAAATTTATATGGAACAGCAGCAGTTTTCAAATATACAAACATATGCTCAGTAAAAGAAACACCTCTGGAGGTAACACCATGCCAGACAAACAGCTGAATTACAAAGCCATAGTAACAAAAACATTATTGACTCACAAAAATGGGGCAAAGAACTAGACAGGGAGTTCTCAGAGGAAGAAATACAAATGGCAAACACACACTTAAGAAAGTGTTCATCATCCATAATCATCAGGGAAATGCAAATTAAAACAACTATAAAATTCCACCTTACCCAGTAGGATAGCAAACAACACAAAATCAAATGAAAACAAATGCTGGCAAGGATGTGGAGAAATAGGAACCTTCATCCACTGTTGATGGGAGTGTAAGATGGTACAACCACTTTGGAAAGTAATATGGAGACTCCTAAAAAGGTTGACTATAGAGTTACCAACAGACCCAATTATTCCCTTACTGGGCATTTATCCTAAAAGCCCCATGCCTCAGTTCAGACAGATTTGCTTAACCATGTTTACAGCTGCTCAATTCATAATAGCTAAGAGCTGGAATCAATCCAGAAGTCCATCACTAGACGAATGGATAACCAAGATGTGGTATATCTACATGATTGAATTCTACACAGCAGTAAAGAAAAATCACACAATGAAATTTGAAGAAAAATGGTCAAACTTGGGACAAATCATTCTCAGTGAACTCACCCAATCACAGAAAGATAATTGTCACATAGTGTCACTCATCAGGGGCTCGCAACCTGAATCTACCTGAGATGCTGACATGCCTAATAAGCATCTTGAGGACTAGAAAATAGGATGGATGGGGTGGGAGGGGAGGGTAAGGTGGGCGACACAAAACTGGACCCAAATGGCAATGGTGCCATAAAATTCTACATCCTTCATCAGGTCCTTAGAGGGAAAACCTGAATCACAGGGCCCTGGAGAGGGTATGATAAAGACTAACATTAATCTTCTCCTATCTCTCTCCCTCTCTCTCTCTCCCTCCCTCCCTCCTTCCCTCCCTCCCTCCCTCTTCTATCTCTTTTATATTACCTATCTTTTTTTCTTCCTTCTTTTCCTTGGTTCTGGCCTGTAACTCCCAGTACCAGCATGTGGCTAACATCCACAATGAACTGCTGATCAGAGAGACCTACAAGGTTTCCTGAATGAGACAGATTTCTGTCAGAGTATTTGATAACCCACCAAAGGTTAGTGGTAAGACCCTACTGCTGAAGACACAATATGCTATTATGGTACAGGACATGGAGTGACCTGGCCTGAATCCAGAAGAGTCAGTTCCCAGACACACAGCTCATGTAGTGACAGAAGGTGCTACATGAGTGACTGTGGGAAACTAACCACCATATCTCCAAGCAACCGGTGGTCTAAGCTCCTCAGCAGCAAACAGCCTGACGTGATGCTCACACAAGTGCAATAGTGACACACAGCCATGGTGGGTAACCAGGCTAACTGGTCTGCTCAGTGGAACAGAACCCATAGCTGGAGCTGGAAAACAAGCCAGAACCATATCCAAAAATGAGCCTGCTCTCCATTATCAAGCTTCCACCAATCGTGGGCTAGAAGAGGGCCTATGCCTATTAAATTCTCTCTAAAATAACAATGGTTATCCTATTTATCTGGTGCTAACTTCACTATCCGCTGTAGAATTTGCTTCTCTTTTTCAGATGGATGCAGATCCTAAGGAGAGAACCACCCCATCACATCTCAAAAGGGCCCCAACGGAAACCAAGAGTAATTGGGGAAATAAACAAGAGTGCTGCTTTTTTGGTGAACCTGGTACGAGCACAAGGGTGAAGGAGATAAGCACAGAGAACACTCAACTCCTACCAAATCAGATATCCAGAGATACAGAGGCTCCCAAGACCTCATCACTGAAGCAGACGTAAAATAAACCCAACATCGCTCAGGGAAATTTGCAGAAAAGGGGGCGTTAGAGCACACGTTGGATCATTATGCACAGAGACATTGCCTCTTGCCCATAACTGATGGCTAACCCCACAATACACAACCCATATTCCCAAACTGGGGAGGGGGGTCCCTAAGGAGGGTGGAGGACAGGGAGGAGGCTAACGATGGTATCAACATGACTATATACACACTGTGTACATAACTAATAATAAAGCAAAAGATGAGAAGGTGAGCCTGCCAAGCAACAATTTTTAAAAAATCGTATTATTGGCATCTTTGACAAAGGTATCTTCAACAAATGGTGCTGGACAAATTGGATAACCACATGTATAAAAATAAAAATGGACCCATTCATCTCACCATACAGAAAAATCAACTCCAAATGGGTTAAAGACCTTAATATATATGGCTGGAAACTCTTCAACTACTGGAAGAAAAAAATAGGAGGAACTCTCCACAGTATAGGAGTGGGGAAGGACTTCCTGAACAAAACCCCAGTAGTCTAGGAAATCAAACAGTCTCTCAACCAATGGGATCTCATGAAGCTATAAAGCTTTTTCAGAAACATACCATAAGCAGAGCTAATACATTGTCCACAGAATCTGAGAAAAATTTTGCCAGCTATACCATTGAATGTAACCTATTTCCTAGAATCTACAAAGAACCCAAAAAAATAAACAATAAGAAAATCAAACAATCCACTCAAAACATGGGGTAGAAAACTGAATAGGGAGTTCCCAGAGGAAGAAACACAAATGGCTAACACACACTTAAGAGATGTTCAACATCCCTTACCCTCAGGGAAATACAAATTAAAACTATGAGATTCCTCCTTACTGTATTAAGGTTGGCAATCATTAAAATAACAAACAACAAGTGTTGGTGAGGACGTAGGGAAAGAGAAACCCTGATTCACTGTTGGTAGGAATGCAAACTTGTACAGCTACTATGGAAATCAATATGCAAATTCCTGAAAAACATGAATATAGAATTACCAACAGACCCAGTTACTCCTTTACAAGGCATTTACCCTAAATGCTCCACTCATTACTACAGAGATATTTGCTCAACCATGTTTATAGCTGCTCAATTCATAACAGCTAAAAACTAGAATCAACCCAGTTGCCCATCATTGGGCAAATGGATTATGAAGTTGTGGTACATATACACAATGGAATTCCACTCTGCAGTTAGAAACAAATGAGACAATGATGTTTATAGGAAAATGGATGGACATAGAACAGTTCATACTCAGCAAACACAGAATCATGGAAAGACAACTGCCACTCTCACTCATCTGTGGTTCCTAACCTGGATTAGCTTGAGTTGCTGGCATACTGAATAGGCAACTTGAGGCCCAGACAATAGGATGGAAGGGCTTGAGGGGAGGGGAAAGGGAGGGTGGAGGAAAATAAACACAAACTAAACTCAAAATGGACTGGAACCTAGAAAACTTTCTACTTAAAGGTAGACTCCCCCAACATGAGTATGGGGAACCATCCCAAAAGAAGGACACTGAAGAGAGTGGGATGAAGTTTAACCTTAAAAAAATTTTGGCTCTATAACTTGCAGTACCAGAAATAGGTGGTACCCACAATGAGGTGATAATCAGAGGGACCTACAAGGCCCCCAAAAGAAGACAGGCTTCTGCGAAGGCACTTGTACCCACCTGAGGTAAAAGGTAAGACTCTATTGCTGAAGACACCATATGCTGGTGACACAGAAGAAGAAGCCATCAGGGGGAATCTGAAGACAGCCAGTCTCCAGACAGCCTGTGTAGTGCTGAAAAGTGTTACATAGCTATTGAGAGAAAGTGGCCAACCATGATGTGAGCAAGCAGGAGGTCTAAACTACTCAGAAGCAACCAGCTTGACAAAAGTACATACCAGTGCAGTGGTGGCACACAGACTTGGTGGGTAACCAATAGCTTTGTGATTGGCTAAGAGATCCACTCAGTGGAAAGAAACCCATATCTGGATCTGCAAACCAGGTCAGAATCCTATGGAGACAAAGATTATGCTCTCCAGTGTCAAGCTCCCAGTAGTGTTTGGCTAAAAGTGGGGCTACATCCATCAAACTTCCCTACATTAATAACTTTTACCCAATTTAACCTATGTTTACTTCACTGTCTGTTGGAGAATCTGTTTTCCTTTTCCAGAAGGTAGTGAGACCCTAGGAGATAAACCGTCACTGGAATTTCAGTCAAGGCTCAGGAGAAACCACCAAGGAAGTGGGGAGTCGAGCAAGAGTGCTGCTTCCATGGTGAGCCTGACAAGCAGCACCGGTGTGAAGGAGACAGACACTGATGATACTCAACACATACCAAAACAGAGATCCAGAGATTCCTAAGAGTTCATCACTAAAGTAGATTTAAAACACATTCACCAAGACTCAGGAAATTTTGTAGAAGAGGGGGCAGAAAAATTTAAAGACACAGATGTTGTGATATCTAGCCCAGAGTCATTGCCTCCCCTCAGTAACTAACTGTTGCTCCCACAATGCATAACCCAAACCCTATGGGGAATACTCTCAACCCCACTAAAGAAGGCCCCCAGTGGAATGGGGGCTGAGAGGAGGGAAAATATGGTATCAACACATGATGATCGATACAAAGTATGTTTTTAATTTTAAAAAAAGGAAGAAGATAAAAAAGAATGATAAAATATTTCCAAGCAAGCCTGGGGAACAGAGTGGATTTCCAATCAGCCTTGGCTATAAGCATAAGAAATGCATACATGTAATAGATTCATAGATTTTAAAGTAATATTGTGATAACAATAGTTATAAAATTAACATGGCAATGATCTACTTCTATGTATGGTAATGATTATAGATACTAGCTTGTTTTTGAGTAATGAGCAAAGAATAATAGAATAATACAGGTAAGTTAAGAAGTCAAATATTTATTTACCTGAATGTTCTACCATGGATAGTGGCAGGGCATCTCAGCCCTGCAGTAGAGTAAGGGAGATGCAGAAGGAAAGCTACAAAGTGTGGAATTTTCCATAGATGTCTCTGGCTTCTTTTATACTTAAAGCTCCAACAAAAGGTTCTTCATGTTAGGAGGCAGAAAATTACAACACTCTTTGAGATCATGTAGGCTATATATGTTTTATGAAGTACAAGTGAACAAAGAAACAAATTCAACTGTTATTTTTAATAGAAAAGAAGTTCTAACATTCCCTAAACAGCTAATGTATACATAAACTTTGGAAGTGGAACGTGGGAGAATTGAGACAATTCAACAGTTTAAGTATCTAAAATACATACACTTGTTAATGTATAATCAAAATGTAATAAATACTATGCCTTAGGCTATTGGTTTAATTAGAAATGCAAATGTTCTTAAAAATGCCATGGGTTGGTTGCTACATAAAGGCACAATGTTGTCTCCCTCCTTCTTACCCACATGTTCCATGACGGAAAGAAACATATTGACCAGAAAAGGGGAAATTATTCAAAGTCATCATGTAGACAGACAATACCTGAGGGGACAGGCGAGCTGTCTTTACTTCACACTGGAAGAATTGTCTAGATTGTTGTTCACTTTCAGTGTTCTGCCTTGGGAGTAAGGGTTTGAATTCTGAAGCCTCTCACCCTGCACCAGCTCTTCTGCAGACTCAGAAACCATGGTAACTAATGGCCCCAGTGAAGGCAGCTTCCTGTGCTGCTGTGTTGTTTCTGGATCCTCACAGCTGAAACCTGCAACACTGCTGCACAATCAGCCAATCCTGCAGACTCTGCTGGGAGCTCATTGCCCTTCATTGATACAACTGGCATCATGACTTTCAGATGAATGTGCACATAAGCAGCACTGAAAATAAAAGGATTAACCTTGCACTGCTACATTTTGATATCATTATGTGGAAAACTATGATAGCTCCATTTTATTAGTTTAATTAATTACCAGAAGGCAGGGAAAAGACATACAATGTCCTGAATCTAAAAACAGATGCTTTTTTTCTTCTATAAATATATTTATATTTTTCTTATAGAGGAATACCCCAGAGATCATATGTCATATAGGCCATACATACAATAAAAGTTCAAAATATTTTGTGTGTGTGAGCACACATGTTGAAGAAGGGAGTTAGAGAGAAAGAATTTTCTTAAGTCCAATGTCACTAAAATGCTGGCAGCAGCTTGATTACCTGGGTGGAGATTGGTTAATAAGCAAACTCCACTAGCAAATATGTAACCTGTCTGTTTCGGTTACTGTCTCACTGCTGAGACAAAACACCAGACCAGAACAGCTTATAGGGGGAAAGGATTAATTTCAGGCTTAACAGTGTCAACGGGGAGTTTTGTCATGGTGAAGAAAACATGGCAGAGCAGAGTCTGGGTATCACAGCTTGACACATTAGCTGGGAGGTAACAGCATGGATGGCCTCACTAGTGAACAACCAGTAGGGCTGGACTAATAAACCTTGAGGCCACCCCCAGTGTCACACCCCCTCCAGTAAGGCTGCACAAGCTGCAATTACATATGAGATTTAATCACAAACACATGAGGCTATGGGTAATATTTCACCTTTGTACCACCACAACTTCCTGTCCTAGAATCTAAAAGTGTTAAAAGATGGAGTGTAGAAGTCAAAAGTCTGAGGTCAGAAGCAGGACTCCTTTAGTTCTCTGCACATGCTATGTGACCTTGTGAAGGCAAGTTACTAGCTCCATGTTGCCTAGATTTGTAACCTCTAAAATGGGAATAATATTCCCTATTTATTTTAACTGGTATAAGACTTAAATGAGTTAGTATGTAAATATTATTCCAAAATACAAAGGGAATTTTTTGTTTTATAATGCTGAACTATTATTGAGAGAGGGAGGAGGGGCTTAGTGATTATAGCAGGAACATCTTAATGTGTTCCAGGCACCTGATGCAATACCCCGAGTGCCTGATACAATAGGCACAGGCGCAATAAGCAGTTCCGCCTTGAGGCAACCTAGAATCGGCCTGAGCGTCTGGAGACAGATGACGTCAAGACCACCAACTGAAATGAGCCATAGAGGAAGAGACAACAGGACACCAGATGCCTAAGGAACCAATGACAGGCCAGGCTGGGGGTATATTAAGGAGCCTACTTCCTGCAACAAATGAGTCTGCTTTTGCCACTTACCTGACTCCCATAGTTTGTGTCATTAACTCTGCGCCAGCTCATCCCCGGCCCCGAGGGTCCATACCGGACCACCGGCTACAAGTGATGACCAAAGCCTGCTGGTGGTGGCAGGCAGAGCTTGAAAACCTCCTATGCTCAAACTGCTTTGCCACACACCTTTTGACAGCCAGGAGCCACTTTGCACCTTCTTTGCCATGGCCACAAGAAAAATGGAGCCACCATGTATTGGAGGGCTTTTGCTTTTCCTTTCCAGATTGGCCAGCTCTCTCCTGGGCAGCCCCTATGACTATCCCCTCATTTAAGTGCACCCAACACATTAGGTGCCACAGCTGTCCACCTCAGTTTCAGACTCATCAGACTCAGTGGACTAGTTGGATGCACTGGATAATCTGCCTCGAATCCAGATGCAAACCCCAGAGCCTTTTGTGTTGAGGACACCAAACTCACTCACTGCTGCTGTGACCCACCAGAGAAGTTCTTGACACCTGGGCCTGCACTCAGACCTGCTTCTGCCACTGGGGCTGATCTTGGTCCTGGAAGAGCACTCTTGGTGCCAGGATTTGCCCCTGCCTTGGAGAAACATATGCTGCTTCTGGCAGCCTCCAGCCACTGTTTGAACAGAAACACAGCTCTGGCTCCTGTTCCAACAGAATCCACTTGCTTTGGCAGCTCCCAGCTCCTGCTTTTTCCCAAGCCACTGCTCCAGTACTCCTAGCTCCAACCTCAGTGGGAGTTCTCTGAGCTGGTATCCCAACCCCCACCAAAGGTTCAGAACTGTAACACTCAGCAGCAACCCCTCAGTCAGCATCCTGCCAACAAGAAGTGGTCCAAGCTTTCACTCTGTCTTTGGCTGTGCTGCTAAGGTCTCGGTTGTTCATGCTTCACTGTCTGCCCACTTCATTCTCTGTGATGGGGAGATGAGAACCTAGAACAGCCTGTATAACTGCCATCATTATAACCTTAATATTGAATTATCTGATGTAAAAATGAATTTCTAAACTCAAAACAAATAATTGAAAACCAGTAAAGTAAATCAATAAATAAGTAACAAAGAAAAGGAAATAAAGCACAACCTTTCAAAAATATTTCTTTTTAGCCGGGTGTGGTGGCGCACGCCTTTAATCCCAGCACTCGGGAGGCAGAGGTAGGAGGATTGCTGTGAGTTGGAGGCCACGCTGAGACTACATAGTGAATTCCAGGTCAGCCTGGGCCAGAGTGAGACCCTACCTCGGAAAACAAACAAACAAAAAACAACATCAAAAATATTTCTTTTTAAATATAAAGAATTTTAAAGATCATTGAATTTTTTTTTTTTTTGAGGCAGGGTCTGCTCTAGCCCAGACTGACCTGAAACTCACTATGTAGTCTCATGCTGGCCTCAAGCTCATGGGATCCTCCTTCCTCTGCCTCCTGAGAGCTGGGATTAAAGGCGTGTGCCACCGTGCCTGACTAAAGATCAATTTAAAAAATATCATTCTGGAGCTGGGCATGGTGTCACATGCCTTTAATCCCAGCACTCGGGAGGCAGAGGTAGAAGGATTGCTGTGAGTTCAATGTCGCCCAGAGATTACACAGTGAACTCCAGGTCAGCCTGAGCTAGAGTGAAACCATACCTCAAAAAAATAAAAAATAAAAATAAAAATAAATACACACACACACCATTCTGTACAATGTTAGCTAATCAGACTCAGTGCATGGTCTCAGAGGTGGTCAATAGTATGGACTCAAATTGCCTAATTCCTAGTCACTTTCTCCTCATCACATTAAATCCCATCATAATCCTTATGCTGTAAATTAACTATGTAAGTAAACTTATCTTTCAGGAAATATCATTTAAGCTGTGACATTGATAAATGTAATAAATAAGGATTTCCTAAGTCTATTTACATATATATTACATATATATAAACTCAGTGAAGGTGTGTACAAGTGTATTGCTGTGTGGATGATGTTCTCTAATAAGTAATTAAAAGAGAAAATAGCTTGCTAATGATACATTATATTTTCAAAGCTGTCAGTGGGTACAATTAATTAGCTAAGAACACATGCTTTGAAGTCCAGTAGCCTAACATTTGAGTCTCCAATTCTGGTTCTCCATTGTAATAGTCGTATGTAACTTTCACTTGTAAAGTTACAATAATAATTATTATTTTAAAGTTACTGTGAAGACAAAATGAGATGAAACAGATGTAGCCTATAAAGAACCTGAAAGCCAGCAAGTATTAGGTACTGGTGTACTGATGTAGAGGACTTCTGATTCTGGATCATTTAGCAAACACTTCCTAGTACTATCCCAATACTGCTATACACAGCTTTTCATTACTGGCTTATAGAGAAATCAAGGTTACTTGGCAAAATCTAAGACAGTTGAGATGTATTAGAAATACTCAGCTTCTAGAACTCTCTCTTCATTTGTAACCTTCACACATACAACATCCATACAGACAGCAGGGACTTTGATTTCATGGAAGTTTCCTCCGGTGACTTTTTCACTAGCTTGTCATGGTGCCAATCAAATCATAATCTCTAAGATGGGACCCAAGCACCCATAGCTTCAATAGTCTTCAGGTTCGTCCAACTTGCATCTGTGAACAGGAACATTTACAGTAATTATAGGACACTGGATATGATCACAAATCCTTTGGATTATAAAACACAAAGATTCCTGATGCAAGGCCTCAATCTTTTCCACTTACAGAACAAAACAAGAAGCATAAATGTGTGAGGAGAGTGCCTAGAAATGAGGTAACAGCACCTGGAACCATAGAAATGAACCATGTGTGCAAGTAGATGGGGGAAGGGCAATATTTCATGGCATTCCTAGAGATTGGATATTCTGAGTAATCACATTTGGCCAAAGGAGAATGGGCTCGCTCTGGGTGTTAGGTGTCTGCAGCTCTCTGAAGTTAGCTGTATGTATACTGTAATGTACATATGGTAGTGCTTTTTAAAGGCAGTCCTTGATTAGAGACAGCTAACAAATTGCCATCAAAGGGAAAACTCAGAGTTTTTAGTGAGGACTTTAAACCTTGATCAGAACAGTACTAATAAAATACTATATTACAAGAAATACTTCCCTAGACCCTTATGTAGACTTTAATGTTCTTGAAATGTATTCTTCTATAGTGCATTGAAAGGAGATGTAATGGTATGAGTGCCAGAGGACTGATCAGTAGTTTCTGGATAGAGTTCTGCCAACTACTCAATGTGGAACAAGATTAGTTCAACTGAAATTGTGTTTCTTATCCATCAAATAGGGAAGGCCTCTACCCTACCATTCCCATATTGCTATTATGATGATCAAATAATCCTGATTATGAATAAATACTTGGTGATCATAACATTCTAAATGTGAGTGATTATTATTTTTATTATTACTACTTGGCATAAGACTAATGTTGGCTAAGAGATATGGATAAAAGGAAGACAGGAGGAGGATAAAAAGTCTATTTGTTAAATAAATGTGGCCCTAGGGCCAAGCCAGATGCTAAGTGAAACCACATTTCTATTATGAAATACTAAGGACTTAAGGGTTCTCTCAAGCACCAAGTGGGAGCCAGAAGTGCTTTTGCCTTATCAGAGCAGTTGCTTATGACCATCCTTCACTTCTGAATCCCAACTAACTCACCAAACCCTAACACTCACCTAACACTATACATGTGCTTTACCACCTTACTGGAGAGAGCCAAATACAACCTGGCCCAGAACTTGGAAGTTGTCCAAATCTCCTCATCCTCACACATACTTCAGGTCACTCAGTTAACATACTCTGCATCCTTAACATTCTCCCTGTTCCTATTGCAGCCACTTTCATTCCCCAGTTGGAAGATTCCTAATCAGATCATTCAGCTTCCCACCTTCATCAACAACATTTTGTATTGTAAAGACTTGGGGATATTTCCAAAAAATTAATCTGACCAAGTTACTCCATAACTTAAAATCTGTACTTTAAGTTTCTGAAAAATATTGCTCCTTTCATTCTGAGTATCTTCTTGTTTACTACTTCCTCTAGCTTGGAATGTACTACCTTCTTTTTCAAAAGGAATGTTTTGGCGAAGAGAAAACGGTTCACATATGAGTTCCTTTTCTGGTCACTGTGATAAAATGCCTAGCTACAGCAAATTAAAAGAGGAAAATTTTGAGACTTCCGGCCAAGATGGCAACTGCCAGGTGCGCTGCAAATCCCGAGGAAAGAAAGGCAAGATATTAAGGGTTCATTGGGGCTTTTAGGGGAAAGAAATATCCAATAGATTGTCAGTGGGAGGGCACAGAGGTGGGGGAAACAGGGAATCGTGGATCCCCTCGTGGGTGGGCGGGTAGAGCCCCCCCCCCCCAAATAACCGCCATATCCACAGCACTGCCGCAGTGTGCCGATCAATCCCTGCATGTGGAAGCTTAGACGGCTCCGCACACTCAGCCACTTGCCCACTTACTAAGTGAGCCCAGTCCCACAGCAACTGCCACACAAGCTCAGACTGTGTGTGTCTCTTGCTTGCGCCAGCTCAGGTGCCATCCCCTACCAGTCTGCCATGCCAGCCATCTGCCATTGTCCTGTGGCAGGGGAGCGCAGACTGCTTCTGGGTGTCAGTGTTCCCAGCCAGAGTTCGGGCTGCTTCAGTGCTTGGTGCCTCAGTGTCACTCCTAGCTCGAATGCAGGCAGCTTTGGCACATTACCACTTGAGAATTCAGGCAACTTTGGCGCCCCTGCCAAGCAGCAGATAGGCAGCTTTGGCAAGTGAGAGCCAAAGCCCAGGCTGCTTGGCAACTGCCCCAGGCTGCCTCAGATTCCCATTGTGCTTGAGCCCAGGCTGATACGCCCACATATGTGCCCATACACTGTCATGGGCAGACCACAGCGCAAAAGAAATAACATGAAAATCAACTGCAAGAAAATCCAGTTAGATCACCCAGTCCTACAATGAATACATCTAACCAAAACATAGAAGAACCATTAGGATCAGTACACCAAATTGAAGCTATGAGCAATGCAACCCTGACCAACCTACTGGTAGAACTTGCAGGAAAGAAACAAAGGACTGATAATCGTGTGGATGCTGACATAACTAAACTAGAACTAGTAGATAAGAAATTGGAAGGAGTTCAAAGAGAGTTAAGACATTTGAGGGGGAATGAAAAAAAAAAGAAGACCTTAAAAATCACCTGGCCATGCTAAATAAAGACATAAAGAAATGCAAGGATGAATTCCAAGAATCATCAAGAAAATCAGAAAATGATGTGAAAAGGGAGCTTGACAGAGGGATGGAAATTATACATAGGAAAATAGTAGAAAATGCAAACTTAATTGAACAAGTCCAAAACTTGCTAGAAGCTCTCAAGAATAGACTCAGCCAAGTGGAGGATAGAAACTCTGATCGGGAAGACAAGATGGAAGAAAGAGTTCAAGAGTTCAAAAATTTCAGTAAGTTCAAAAGTTCCTGTGAACAGAACATGAGGGAATTGTGGGATATACTTAAACACCTTAATATCAGGATCATTGGAATACCAGAAGGAGAAGAAATTCAGACCAAAGGCATGGAGAACTTATTTAAGAAAATAATTGAAGAAAACTTCCCCAGTCTCTTAAACGAAAGGCCCATCAAGATACAAGAAGCCAACAGAACTCCAAACAGACTGGCCCAAAGGAGAAACTCTCCAAGACATATTCTCATTAAGACTCTAAATATTGACACCAAAGAGAAAATCCTAAAAGCAGCTAGGGAAAAACAGCACACCACTTTCAAAGGTAACCCCATCAGAATTACTTCAGACTTCTCAATGGAAACCCTGAAAGCTAGAAGGGCCTGGAATGAAACACTGCAAAGTCTAAGAACCTATGGCTTCCAACCCAAACTACTCTACCCAGCAAAAGTATCCCTCATAATAGATGGAGAAAGAAAAACGTTCCATGACAAAACTCAGCTTTACAATTATATGAACACAAAACCAAACCTACAGAGAGTATTTCAGGAAATTCTCCACAGAGAAGAAACAAATAATCAAACTCAATTGCCTACAAGAAGCAGATCACAACAACCAAACTCAGAGTAGGCACAAAAAACTTCAAAGTCCATGAAAACACCAACCCACATTTGCCATCACAATATGGCAGGGATCAAATCAAATCTCACAGTCATTACCCTAAATATTAATGGCCTTAATTCACCCATCAAGAGACACAAGCTAACAGGATGGATCAAAAAATTAGACCCCTCACTCTGTTGCCTTCAAGAAACCCACCTCACTACTAAAAACAGACACCTCCTCGAGTGAAAGGGTGGGAAACAATATTCCAAGCAAATGGGAATAAGAAGCAAGCAGGCGTAGCTATATTAACATCGGATAAAATAGACTTCAAACCAAAAATAATCAAAGACAAAGAAGGCCACTTCCTACTTATCAAGGGAATGATCCATCAAGAGAATATTACAATCATAAATCTGTATGCACCAAACACAGGGGCACCAAGTTCATAAAAAAAAAAAAAACCTACTTGACAATAAAACAGAAATAACCACAAACACCATCATAGCTGGGGACGTCAATACACCATTATCAGTAATAGACAGATAATCCAAACAGAAAGTCAACAGCGAAGTAAGAGAGATCAACAAAACCATAGATCACTTAGGCCTAACAGATATCTACAGAACTTTCCATCCCAAATCCACAGACCACACATTCTTCTCAGCAGTCCATGGAACATTCTCTAAAATAGACCATATACTGGGTCACAAAGACTGCCTCCACATATTTAGGAAGATTGACATAATTCCCTGCATGATATCAGATCACAATGCTATATTGCTAGAAATCAACAACAAAAGACCCACCAAGAATCCCAATGGCACCTGGAAACTGGACACCACACTTTTAAACAATAAATGGATAGTGGATGAAATAAAAAATGAAACGGCAAAATTTCTGGAATTGAATGACAATGAGAACACATCATACCAAAACTTATGGGACACAATGAACGTGGTCCTCAGGGGAAAATTCATAAAACTCAATGCCTTCATAAAAAAGACAGAAAGGTCCCAAATCAATAACCTAACCACCCACCTAAAGGCACTGGAAATACAAGAAAAATCCAACCCAAAGAGCTCCAGAAGGAAAGAAATAATTAAAATCATAGCAGAAATCAATGAATTGGAAACCAAGGAAACAATTAAGACAATTGACAAAACAAAGAGCTGGTTCTTTGAAAAAATAAACAAGATTGACAAACCCCTGGCCAATCTGATCAAGCAAAAAAAGGAGAAGCTTCAAATTAACAAAATTCAAAATGAAAAAGGAGAGATCACAACAGACATAAGTGAAATTGGGAGAATCATCAGGACTTATTTCAAAAACCTCCACTCCACAAAACTGGGTAATGTGGAGGAGATGGATAAATTCTTGGACGCATACCATCGACCAGAGCTACACAGAGATCAGATTAATCACCTCAACCAACCCATCACACTCATGGATATTGAAAAAGTATTAAAAAAAAAAAAAAAAAAAACTCCCAAAAAAGAAGAGTCCAGGACCAGATGGCTTCTCAGCTGAATTCTATCAAACCTTCATGGAAGAACTCAAACCAATCTTCCTCAAACTGTGCCACACAATTGGTGAACAGGGAAAGATCCCCAGCTCCTTTTATGAAGCTAGCATCACCCTAATTCCAAAACCAGGCAGAGATGCCACAAGAAAAGAAAACTACCGGCCTATTTCCCTGATGAATTTAGATGCAAAGATCCTGAACAAAATCCTTACAAACCGAATCCAACAACACATCAAAAGCATTATACACCTTGACCAAGTGGGATTCATTCCAGGAACACAGGCGTGGTTCAACATACAGAAATCCGTCAATGTAATACACAACATAAACAAGGTTAAACATAAAATCCACATGATCAGTTTGATAGATGCAGAAAAGGCCTTTGACAAGATACAACATCATTTCATGATGAAAACATTGGAGAGAATTGGCATGGTTGGTTCATATCTTACCCTAATGAAGGCAATATACAAAGCTCTGAAAGCCCAAATAATACTTAATGGAGAGAGACTAGAGGAATTCCCATTAAGATCAGGAACAAGACAGGGTTGTCTACTCTCACCTCTGCTTTTCAATATAGTACTGGAAGTCCTAGCTCAAGCAATAAGACAGGAGAAGGAAATAAAATGGATACAATTTGGAAAGGAAGAAGTTAAATTAGCTGTATTCACTGATGACATGATTGTATATGTAAGAGACCCGAGAGACTCCATCCCAAAACTCCTGAAGGTGATTAACTCCTATAGCAAAGTAGCAGGATACAAAATCAATGCACAAAAATCAGTAGCCTTCCTATATGCAAATGACAAAGATACAGAGAAAGAAATAAGGGACATAGTCCCATTTTCAATAGCAACCAAAAAAAAATAAAATACCTTGGAATAATGGAAACCAAGGAAGTGAAAGATCTATACAACGAAAACATAAAGCACTCAAAAAAGAAATTGAGGAGGACTTGAGAAAATGGAAAGACCTCCCATGTTCCTGGATAGGCAGAATTAACATTGTGAAGATGACAATCCTACCAAAGGCAATATACAGATTTAATGCAATTCCAATTAAAATCCCTACAGTGTTCTTCACAGAGATAGAAAAAAATGATCTCAAATTTCATATGGAAAGGCAGAAGGCCTCGCATTTCCAAACATATCCTCAGCCAAAGAAATACCTCTGAAGGCATCACCATACCTGATCTAAAACTATATTACAAAGCCATAGTAATAAAAACAGCATGGTACTGGAATAAAAACAGGAGTATAGACCAATGGAATAGACTTGAGGACCCTGACTTTGGGTGCAGCAACTATAGCTAATTGATATTCGATAAAGGCCTGAACAATATAGGCTGGAAAAAAGATAGCATCTTCAACAAATGGTGCTGGACAAACTGGATAACCATATGCAGGAAACTGAAACTTGATCCACACATTTCACCATGCACTACACTCAAGTCCAAATGGATCAAAGAAGTCAATATAAGACCAGAAACTCAAATACTACTGGAAGAAAATTTAGGAAGTACTTTCCATGATATAAGAATGGAAAAAGACTTCCTGAACAAAACCCCAGTAGCTCAAGAACTTAAACCGTCACTCAACCAATGGGATCACATGAAGCTGAAGAGTTTCTTTACAAATAATCATACAATAAACAAAGCCAATAGATTACCCACAGAATGGGAGAAAATATTTGTGGGTTATCCAACTGACAGAGGCCTAATCTCTAGAATCTACAAAGAACTCAAAAATCTAAACAGTAAGAAGTCAAATACCCCACTCATCCATCACTAGAAGAATGGATAACTAAGATGTAGTATATCTTCACAATGGAATTCTATACAGCCGTAAGAAAAAATGACACAATGAAATTTGAGGAAAAATGTTTGAACCTGGAACAGACCATTCTCAGTGAACTTACCCAATCACAGAAAAAAAATTGCCACATAGTCTCACTCATCTACAGCACCTAACCTGAATCTACCCAAGATACCTTACATATCCAGCAAGCATCTCGTGGACTAGACACTAGGATGGAAGGGGAGAGAGGGGAGGGCATCATAGGGGTGGGAAACACAAATCTGGACCCAAATGGCAATGGTACCATAAAATTCTACTTACTAAAAGACAGACCAAATGGCTGATCCTTCACCAGGCCCTTACAGGGAGCGCCTGAACCACAAGACACTGGAGAGGGTAGGATCAAGACTAACCTTAATCTTCTACATCTTCCCTCCCTCCCTCTCCCTCTCCCTCTCTCTGTCTCTTCTCTCTAACTCTTGTATATTAGTTATCTTTTTCCTCATTTTCTTAGTGGGTACTGACCTTTGACTCCCAGTACCAGCATGGGGCTATCATCCACAATGAGCTTTTGATCAGAGAGACCTACAAAGTTTCCTAAAAGACAGACAGATTTATCTCAGAGTACTTGATGACCCACCAAAGGTTAGTGGTAAGACCCTACTGCTGAAGACACCTTATGTGGTTGACATGCAAAATCGAATGGCATGGCTGGAAGTTGGAAGAGAGTCAGTCCCCAGACAGTCCAAGCGTCTAGTGCCAGAAGGTGCTACATGGGTGACTGGGGGAAAATGACCAATATCTGTCCAAGCAACTCATGGTCTAACCTACTTAGCAGCAAATAACTTGTTGTGATGCCCACACAAGTGCAATAGTGGCACACAGCCATGGTAGGGAACCAACTGCTCTTAATTTGTCTAACTGATCTTCTCAGTGGTACGGGACCCATAGCTGGAGCTGGGAAATCAGTCAGAACCATATCCAAACATAAGCCCACTCACCAATATCAAGCTACCATCAATCATGGGCTACAAGAGGGCCTACACCTATTAAATTCTCTATAAAAAAAGTAAGGACTATCTCATTTGTCCTGGTGCTAACTCACTCTCCGTTGGAGAATCTGCTTCTCTTTTTCAGATAGATGTAGATCCTAAGGAGAGAGCCACCCCACCATACATCGAAAGGGCCCCGGCTGAAACTAAGAAAAATTGGCAAAACAAGCAAGAGTGCTGTTTTCCTGATGAACCGGATACCAGCAAAAGGGGGAAGGAGATCAACACAGAGAAAAATCAACTCCTACCAAATCAGAGAGCCAGAGCCTCAGAGACCCCCAACACCTCATCACTGAAGCAGACCAAAAATGAACCCAACATGGCTCAGGGAAATTTTGCGGAAGAGGGGTCGGAAAGAATGTCAGAGCCACATGTTGGGTCATGATATGCAGAGATATTTATCTTACCCATAACTGTGGGCTAACTCCACATTGCATGACCCATATACCTCAACAAGGAGGGGCCAAGGGGAGGGGGTAGGTCACGGATGAGCCTAATAATGGTACCAAACTGACTGTATTTTCTGAATACAAAACTAACTAATAAAGAAAAAAAGAAAAGAAAAAAATAGCATATAAATCCTTAAATGCTTAGTTATTTGTTTTGCTTATGAAATTATAATAAATTTCCTGGCAGAAATACTGTCTATGGTTATTCTAGACTTCTAAAACACTACACATATAAGCAGTATACCCAGTTATAGATGAGATAGGGAGAAAATCTGTTCAAATTAAAATTGACTGTTGATAAGGTACGATAGAGTCGCCATTAAAAACATTATATAAAAAAAGAGGAAAATTTTGATTTTGACTCATGATTCAGGGCAATATTGTCAGTCAAGGTAAGGAAGGCATGCTGGCATAAGTGACTCTGGGTGTGGCGGTGGGAGTTTGCTAATATTGAGGAGAATTAGGAAGCACTGAGGGAGATGATCATGTGAGCTCACTTTCTTCCTTTCTCCTCTTTCATTTCACCCAAGCCCTCACCATAAGTGTGCACTACAAACTGGGCTCAGGGAAGTAAGAAAGGAATAATAGTATAGGGTTTATTTGCGGTTAACAGCTATAGAGGGGGTCTCTGGCAGAGGCTCAGAGACTGGGGTAGTCACATGAAGGAAGGAGTATGATGGGGATGGAGAGTTTTTGCAACTAGCCAATCCCATTAGAGGAGGAAATGGGAGTGACTCCTACTGATCCCATTTGGGAAAAAGAAGTAGGGATGGCTGTCACTGAGCCCATTAGGAGAAGGAAGTGGGGGCAGCCTAGAAAGATAAAAACTAGATATTCTAGTTTTGGGGACTTTTCATTCCAAAATTGAGGCCCTAGAGCTAACTAAGTGGTAATATTGCCCATGTCTCTCTTTCTCAAATAAAAATAAATTTTAAAAAAATAAAAAGTAAATAAGTTGAAATAAATAAGAAAGGACAAAGTGGTATTATCAGAGACTGGGCAAATAAATCAATGAAATAAATTCAAATCTACCAACAGACTTCAGGCATGTACGCATTCAGCATGTAATGAAGACCACACCTTTACTCAGTGAGGAAAACAGATGTAGGCAAAACTCCTCCCCTCCGATGTTTCCTCCTATATTTTGGTGAACCACAACTATGAAGAAAAAATACCAAGCTCAGATGGGTCTTACATGCTCCTTCTCTCAAAACTTAATCTAATTAAATAATTTACCGGTACTTCTCTTGGATCACAATCTATGGAATGCAAACCCCAAGGCCTCAAACCTCATAACTTGACATTATTAAAGTCCTCAGCTCTTTCTTTGTGCTATATTCTGAAGCTGCTTTGAAATCTATCTTTGAAATTCAAAATTTGCACTAGACAAAATGAATAGGTGACTACAGCAAGACAAAATACCTGACAAAAGTAACTGATAGGGGCCGTAGAGACTGCTCAGTGGTTAAAGCAAAGCCCAACAGCCTAGGTTTGATTCCCCAGTACCCAAGTAAAGCCAGATGCCTGAAGTGGCACATGTGTCTGGAATTCACTTGCAGTGACAAGAAGCCCTGGCTTGCCCTTATACACAAACACAAACACATACCACAAACACACACACACACACCTCTCCATCCCTCCCTCCCTCTCTGAATTAAATAAAAACATTATTTCTAAAAAGTAACTTCATGGAGGAAGGGCTTATTTTGTCTTAGCATCTGAGAATACAGTCCCCCAGAGCAAGGAAGACATGGACGTAGGATTGTGAAGCAATGGTCATCTGGCATTTACTGTCAGGAAGCAGGAAGAGGAGAGGAAGCAGGGCAGTGAAGCATAAAACCCCAAGGTCCGCCTACAGTGACCCACTTCCTCCAGCAAAATTCTACCTCCTATAAAAGATTCCACAACTTTCCAAACAGCATTGCCAGCTCAATGCACAGCCAGACCAAGTACTCAATCACATATGCCTATGACAGACATTTGACGCTCAAACCATACTATTCTGTCGACTAAAGTCCTGGTGTTTCTAGATATATATACATATAATTTTTTTTTTTACTTTGAGCAATGACCTCTATTTTTCTAAATGAACATATAAGCTATTAGTTGAGCAGTTTGGGCTAACCACACCACTCCAGAGGGTGCAGGATACTAGTATTCTGTTAGTAAGGGTTGGTGACTCCCTGAAGCACCTGTGTTTTCCAAATGTGACACTCATTATTTACCAGTAGAGAAGAGATAGAAAGGAATGGGCAAGTTCTAGTTAACACACTGTCATTTCTATTAATAGCTCTTGCAGCTGCTAACTTGCTTTTAGACAGTGTCATATATATTCATTAACAAAGAAAGTGCTCATTATTATAGCTCCCTTTGATCCTATGCCAGAATGAAGGACTGATTATATTGCTTTTACAGTATTCTCTCCACCTCTGACTTCATCTCCTTCCACCTACGTAAGAACAGGAAATAAAAGCATGACTGTGTCCCAAAAGCTCTGAAAAGTAGTTTGTCTTGTATGAATTAGGTTCATATTGCAAAGGATAAATTTATCAAATGCAATTACTAACGATTGTTTTAGGGAGAGCATGTGAATCTGCAGAAAAACATCAGTCAAGATGCTCTGATCAAATGTAAACATGGTATAGTTAGTATCTCAGAAATGTTTGGGTTTGTGGTTTGACTGCTCTCACCTTTTTCTATCCAGTTTCTTCCATTCATCTCTGCGGTAATTCTCCATTTAAGGCCATAATAAACTCAGAATTACACACACCCTTTGCTCAGTACTTGGGAGACTGCAATTTCCTGGTATGTGTCCTTCCCTGGCCACATAGCGCACCCTGCTGGACTCCCTCTGAAAAACCACCTGCTCTAAAGTAGCCACACAGGACTGGGTGAACATTCCTAACACTGCACATTGGCTCATAGACAAAACAGGATGTCTAATACTGTGCTCCAATAAACTTTATCCTTCTTTCCTTGATTTACAAAATGACTCATGTGATAAATATTAAAATATCACACATTCTCCAAAAGTCCTAAGAACTAAATGTTTATGCCTCATTCAAAAGTTCAAAGGTAATCCCCAATACTCCCAATGACATTTGGTCTTTGGGAGGTAATTATGTGATAATACAAGCCTTCATGAATGGCGTTAATGTCCTTATAAGATAAAGAAGAATAAATGCTTTCTTTCCCTCTCCTACTCCCTCACTCCGCCCCTCTGTCTCCTTCTTTATTCCCTCTCCCCTGTGAGGATGCAGAGAAAAGGCAGCATCTTACCTCCAGGGCGTGTGCCCTCACCAGACACTGGATCTGCAGACTGCCTGACTTACTGCTCCACTATAGCAAGGACCACTACTCGGCAACCAAAATAACAAACCAAGGCTAGAGAGATGGCTCAGGGGTTAAGGGCACTTGTTTGTAAAGCCTGCCAGCCTGGGTTCAATTCTCCAACCACTCATGTAAATGTGGATGGTCATTTGTCTGTACAGAAAAGAGAACTGCACACACACACACACACACATGCATGCACACGCCTCCTGCTCCCATGCCTTCCCTGCCATGAAGTTTCCCATAGGAACTGTAAGCCAAAATTAACCCCGCCTTCTGAAGTTGCTTCTGGTCATATATTTATTCACAGCAATGAGAAATTAACTAACAGGTACTTTCCTTTCCAGCTTCTTCAAGGCTTTCAGAGAGGACATTGTTTAGTCAGTGCTCGGAATTATGTTATCTTCTTGAGATCTTTACCATTCTTTCAGCAGCTACATGTCTTATCAACAGAGCAACTTTATGCTAAGTACATGGGTGGAAAAGCTAGTGTTTAGATTGGCTAAGCTTAGTTACAGAAGTAGTAAATAGCAGAAGGTTGCTGCAAATACTTGGTTTCTTTTTTTTTTTTTTTTTGCCCTTATGTAACCATGTCACTCTTACTCTTTTTATTGACAGAAATGATCATTCTCTATCTAAAGTGATGTACTACTCCTTTTAACCTAGTATCAAGAAATTTGACCTGACTCACTTTTTTTTTCTTTCCTTAGTCCAGTATATGGGCTATTAATTGTTCCCATGGGTTAAATGAGTAAATCCCAGCTTTTACATTCTTTGCAAACTCCACACATGTGCTGTCTGCAAGAAGCATTGCTCACATGTTGAGAGCCAGACAAGCTCTGCACAGCTGCATATGGAAGACTCATGGATCCCCTGGGGCTTAATAATTCTATCCTCTTTAGCATCCCAAAATTTAAAAAGAAACTGTCATCTAAAAAAAAATCTGTCGAGTGTATTTTGTCTTTCCTAGAGCAACTCTTCATGATTAAGAAATAAATTACTTTCTGAAGAGCCTGTGGAAGTCTGGAAGTGTTTCTGCAGATGCTTCTTTTCACCCAAAAGTGTGTGTGTGTGTGTGTGTGTGTGTGTGTGTGTGTGTGTGTTCATGAGAGAGAATGAGAATAGGCACATCTGAGCCTCTGGCTACTGCAAACAAACTCCAGATGCATGCACCACTTTGTGCATCTGGCTTTTCGTGAGCATACAGAATAGAACCTGGGCCTCAGATTCTGCAAGAAAATGCCTTGAACTACTGAGCCATTTCCTCAGCCCCCACCCAAAAATCTTTATAATAACATTATTGGAAATAGGAATAAGACCTAATATAAACTTTATGACATTTAAAGTTTTCAGCTTTTCCAAGTAAAGAAGAGAATATCATGTTTCCATATATAATTTGGTCACTTGGTTTTTATATTGGAAGTAATGGGAATGTTTATTATTACTGAAAAAAATGTGAATGATGTGGACTATGTGTTGGTTCTTCAATGCAATCAAGTTGTATTCATTCATAGAAATCTACTACCACAGTAACAAGTAATTTGCTATCAAATGATTTTATTAACCTTATGATTTGAAACCTTTCATCATTGGTCTATCCAGCCTGCAGGGCACCTGCCAATCATGTGTGGTGTAGTCTACTGACTTACTCATGCATTAGTGCTGACAACAGACATGCCAGAGCTAACCCCAGCAGTCGTCTAGGTTGGCACATGCCTGTAACCCAGCGTATGAGATGCTGGGGCAGGAGAACTAAGAATTTGATGACAGCTTGGGCTACAGTTGGTGCTAGTGCCCATCATAATCACACAGTGACCCATCTTCCATCCTAAGGAAATCCCTCTTATTAGAACCTGCCAAAATATGGTTCCTGACTGCCAATTTTCTAAAATATGTTTCAAAAAGCTCCAAAATACTCAATGACCCCTCTGCTCCCAAGGCATTAGACCTTCCAATCTTCAGCCCTGACAGCCTGGTATCCAACAGTCAGTAGCCTGTCAGGCCACTGGACAGGATTTCACAAACTCTTTCATAGAGAACTGCCAATAGACATCTGTCATCCTTCCCAGACTGTATGTCTTATTTCTTATTAAGGGATAAAAATGCTAAATATAATGTATAATATATATAATATATATGCCTTGTTTTGTAATAAAAATATCTGTATATACAGGTGTTCCTTGACTAGGATCAGATTATATTCCAATAAAACATCACAAGTGACTATATAGTTGTAGCAGTTACCTTCTCATTACTGGAAGAAAATATGTGACCAGAAGCAGCTTATGGGAAAAAAGATTTTTTTTTTTTGACTTAGAGTTTGGAGGTGAAGTTTCATCATAGCATAGCAAGCAGTGGACATCACATATTGTCACACAGCAAGATGGAAGAAGTCTGAGTGAGCTAGTCCTGAATACCCAGAGGACTGAACTAATACACCTCAAGGTCTACCTCCAGTGACACGCTTCCTCCAGCAAGGCTCACCCACCAAGGGCTTCACTAGTCTCCCAAAATACCACCAGCTGGTGACTAATTAGGAGGTTTAATCACTAACATTTGAGGCTATGCTATGGGGTCATTTCACATTCAAACCACTATATAGTAGTTAAGTCACTTAGTCCCTTTAACCAACTGAACACAGTAACTCCTCAGCATAACACACTAACATATCAGTTGTTCTCACTTCTAGGTAGCTGACTCGCTGCTGCAGCTGACTGCCATGTCCAGCATCATCAGACAGCATCAGGCCACATAGCTCTGTCCCAGGAAAAGGTCAAAATTCAAATGCTGAACTACAGTTTCTACTGAATTTCAGTAACTTTCATGCCAGCTTAAGTTGAGAACTTCTAAGCTGAAAGACAAGATGGAAGCCTCTTGCAAATGCAACATTTTGTCTCCAAGGGAGTATTTCAAGTAATAGAAGCAAGCAGGAAGAATATAGCATTTCCATAAGTGGAAAATTCCAAATGATAATAAGTTTGCCAAATTATATGTATTTTTATTTTGTCTCAGATGACTGCCCTAAATGGACAGGCTACATTGAGGTAGTGTCTGCATCAAAGGTACTATTTCCAGGAAAATAAATAGGGAGAGGGGAGGGTCAGGCATACTAAAATATGTTGGTTGGGTAATACAGAAATTTTTTTAAAAAATAAGATTTCCTAAATTACAAGATAACTAGGTTGTATATGGAACTATTATATATGATAATTTCAGCTACAGAGAAACATCAGAAATGATTTTTCAAGTTAGCCCAAGCTATTGTACTTTCACTTATTTAGCAAATATTTCCACCAAAGTTCAACAAACACTAAGGGTTCAAACCAGGGTATAGCAATGTAACTGTGTAACTCAGTGATAGATCACTTGCCCACCATCCATGAGACCCTGAGTTGGATCTCTAGACCTTAAGAAAAGGACATAAAATCATCTATTTATATAAAAAGTGTCAAATGTCACATGTTCTTTCTCATATGTAGATACTAGCTGCAAATGATTGGATTTGTGAGTTGGAATAAAACTTAGTAGCAGAGGTCAGTAAGCCAGAAAGAAGATATAAAAGAAACAGAAAGGGAGGGGATAGGGGACTTAAGAGTGCCATAGCCACGGCAAACTCGCCTGTGTAACAGAAGAAATGATGTTTCATAGGATGGGTACCGAGGACAGAGGGCCAGTACTCCACGGAGGGATGCCCCCGGTGACCCCTTGGCAGTCGGCAACTGTGATGGTTCCGCCTGTCGTAGATAAGCCTTGAAGGCCCAGTTGCTTGCGTCTTTGGACATGTGTTTGTCTTATATTCTTGTTTTTCTTCCTTATAGCCCTTTCACAAGAAACCCCACAAACTAATCATAAGCCTATTTCTGTGACTGATGGGAACACTGAGAACAATCTGACTATTGGGGCAGCTCCACCGTTGATTCGGGCCATTGAAGAAGTACACAATATAAGTAGAGATGAAAATCTATCTTTAGGGCAATTCCTGGATGCAGTAGAATAGAAACAGTTATTCATTTATGAAAATGAGACTAGTCCTTTGAAGGTTAAAATAGAGAGGCTAAGAGGGAACAGATATAGTGGGTGTAAAACAACAGAGTTGAAATTATAAAAATTGGCTATTCCCACGAGAAAGCTCCCTGGAGGGTACATACAGTACTATATTCATTAGCAATAGTGGACAGCACCGCGTTGGTCATCCAAATCTGGAAAGTATTTAGATCCTCTCCCTTATACGGGGGGATATGATGAATTTGGTCAACGATGGGTAAATTATGAAGGACAAAGGAGGTTGTGGAATTCCCTTCCTTTCTTGGAACATCTAGCCAGGACACGTAAGCCTTGATGTTTATACAACAGAGAGGAGAAACAACAGTATTTAAAAGAAATCAGGCCTGCTTTACAGTACTGGTGGAATTATGGCTGGAAATATTTCCAGCCCTCTTGAGGAATTAATAAACAAATTATTTAGTGGGGAAGAATCATTAAGCCCCTAACTAAAAAGAAAAACAAACTACTTAATAAAGAAATATCTCTTACTCAGTAACTAAAAAGTTAAGAAATGGAATTGCATACAGCTGTGTCAAGTTCCTAGGAACGCTGTGAGCAGTGGCGTGCGCCGCGAACCATGGTGTGAGACGTAATTCTTAGAACTAGCAGTATATTTCCTACCTCCTAACCCTTGATAGCTCTGAATGTCTGAGAACACTTATTGTGGTCAATGGTGCGAGACGTGCTTGAGAAATGGGTATTTCCTCCTTGGTAGCTCTGAATGTATAGTTACAATGAAAAGTAATTAAGATTGTTTTAGAATAATAGTCTGAGATCACTTGTTAATATGCCAAGTTTCCTTGTTCAATCTGTATAAAACCTTCATGAAACCTTCAGTAAATTGCAGCAGCATATTCAACTTAGAGTGTGTCTGTCTGTCATTTCCTCGCCGAATCCCGAGTCCTCCTTGAGCCTTCGCCCTTGTTCTCCCTCGGTCCTGATCTCCCCGAGAGTCAGTCCGCGGCAGGACAGAGAAACATCAGAAATGATTTTTCAAGTTAGCCCAAGCTATTGTACTTTCACTTATTTAGCAAATATTTCCACCAAAGTTCAACAAACACTAAGGGTTCAAACCAGGGTATAGCAATGTAACTGTGTAACTCAGTGATAGATCACTTGCCCACCATCCATGAGACCCTGAGTTGGATCTCTAGACCTTAAGAAAAGGACATAAAATCATCTATTTATATAAAAAGTGTCAAATGTCACATGTTCTTTCTCATATGTAGATACTAGCTGCAAATGATTGGATTTGTGAGTTGGAATAAAACTTAGTAGCAGAGGTCAGTAAGCCAGAAAGAAGATATAAAAGAAACAGAAAGGGAGGGGATAGGGGACTTAAGAGGATGATATTGTATATATGTAAGTAGAACAGATTATTGGGTGTGAGGTCAGGGGAACAGATTGAGTAAAGGAAAGGCAGAGGGAGGGCTAATCAAAATCTAAGAGGGTATGAATAAGTCACATGGAAACCTACCTTTTTGGACAACGGAACACTCAGAAGCCATAGATTGTTACTAGAAAATGTTCAGTGCCACGGACAGAATACCTTCCAGTGAGTTGTTGGCCATGGAGGTCCCTGATACTTGCCAATGATACAGGCCATTGCCAAGGCTCCTGGTTTCCCACCAGGAATAGATAATAAGACCCTATTGCTGAAGACTCCACTTACTTGGGCTGCAAGTTCACTGAGAAATCCTGCTGGGGATGAACTGAAAAACTTCCTCCATGTAGACCAGCTGACAGAAAGCTGGAAAAAGCTATGCTGCATGCAGTTCCATGGGAGAGAGAAAAGTCATCAGTGGAGATAAACAGTGGACACTGCAATCCTTAAATTTGGTCAGTCTGGCCAAATGAGCCAATGGGTGCAATAGTGGCATGCTGTTATAAAGGAAACCAACTGCTCTCTAATTGGACTGGAGGCCAGCTCCAAAGGAGGGAATTCATGTCTGATGCTGAAAACCTATTACAGAAGAAGTCATGAGCCCTAGGGGGTGTAACATCTGATGGTGTCTGGATAAATGTATACACTATGTTCACCAAACTGCTTGGTAAGCACTTCTCTTAATATTCATACTCATTTATTAATGCTACTCTCACTTTTGGTTAGAGAAGCTTCTCTTTTCAGGTGGTGGTGACCTTGGGATGACTTAGAAGGCACCATAGTGCTGAAAAGAAGTGACAGAGGAGTGCTCAGCACTGAAATATCTCTATCACACCTTCCAAGGCTCTGAGTCCATTGTGGAGGAGGGACATGAAAATAAGAGAGACTGATTGAGAGGGGGAAGGAGAGTGATGGAGAGTGGAGTTGCAAAGGGGAAAGGGGGGGATTTCCATGGTTTATTGTCTATAATTATGGAAGCTGTCAATAAAACAGGTTTTCAAAAAAAGAAAATCAATGGAGATTTCTAAATAAGCACTGGGCTTGAAAAACAAAATATTCCCAGGATCTCAAAAAGATCTCTTGTCCTCTCTCCAGTGAATTCTGCCCTTTCCAGAAAAGTCTGGTATAACTAAATGCCCCACTATCTCACACCACAGGAGAGTTTCGCTGATGCACTTTTAAATGGAAGCAACTCACAAGTTGAAAAGGTACGCCAATTATCAGCAGTTAGTATTAAATCAAATGCATAGTAATTAGATATTTGAGGTTTTCTTAGTATATTCATTCTTCAAAGTATTTGTTTCCCCAAAAATCTATCATTTTTGTTATCAAAACTGAAGCTTCCAGTTTTAGAAAGGTGGTTTTTTATCATAGTTCTAAGCCAGAAGAGTAAGGGTACTGGAAAAGGCCACCATCATGTGGGCAAGAGCATTATTACTGCAGCAAGAAATACAGCAGGGCCTCAACAGTAAATTCATGATAAGCATCCTTTGTGAGGAACCCTTTATTATTATTTTATTATTGAAGAGAAATATAACCTGGCCTTCAGCAACATTCAAACCTTCAAGGAAAGAAATGTTAAACATATATGAAATATTAAATGTATATATATGAATACAGAACAAAACTTTGGTGATGCTATGTAAGTATATATGTGGCATAAAACCTATAATAAATGGA